>ML677326.1:49540334-49639504 GCA_007922305.1 Dermatemys mawii
GTGCAGAGTTCAAAGGTCAATTGGCAGAGTCTTACCTCCGGCCTGGGTGGAGATGGAGGGTAGGGCACGGGGGCACCTTACGTGGTCCGAGGCCGACTGCGCCGCCTCTCCGTGAGGTTCCGCTGCAGCTCTCACCGCAATCAGCTCTGCTCCGCTGGCTGTCCTACGAACCGCTCTGCCCGTTGATCCGCTAGCTGCTCTGCTAGCCGACACACAGACAGCTCTGCCGCGCCGGTCACTCTGCCCGCAGCACCCACGCCTCTGCTAGGTGACAGACAGACAGCTCTGCTGCGCCGGTCACTCTGCCCACAGCACCAACACCTCCGCTAGTCGACAGACAGCTCTGCTGCACCAGTCACTCCGCTAGCCGTCCTGCTAGCCGACACACAGACTGCTCTGCTGCACCAGGCACTCTGCACTTTTTCCAGGTCCCCCCTACTTAAGACAGCGCTCAGTGATTTCTTTAGCTCTTACGTGATTTCAGCTCTTAAGTGATTTCAGCTCACAGTAGGGGAGCCTTAGTACAGGTGCACCAGTGAGCCCAAAGCAATTGTCAGCTCAGCAGCCTGGAACCAGGCTCCTAATGGAAGCAAAATTCAATTCTGACATTCCACAGTGGAGAGAGGCAGGGTGCAATAGGCCTGGGAGGCCCTCAGACAGAGCCCTCACCAAAAGGTATAGGTGCTTGTCCATCACCTCTCTCAATCTCACAGTGTTCTGAAAACGCATGGCCCTTGCCCAGTGAGTGCTACCTAGATGATGGCGAGTCCCTCCATCATAACAAGGGCCAAGTACATGTCCATAGTCCTTCATTCACATAATCACAGTAACATCACTTTATCATTCCTGCCCCAATAACATAGAAACTGGGGCTCCCTCATCAGCCGAAGTGGCCATGTGGGCTGCTGTGGGCTCAGGCTAGGCGCAGTGGGTGTGTCTATGCAAATTGATCAGCCCCAGACTTATTTTGCAAGGCTCACTGCAATTCCCATAGTTCGCCACCAGATGTCAGAATATATCTCATTCCTGACACTGCTTACACACGTAATATTAAGCCTTTCCTTTTACTGAAACTCCTCTAGTTCCAGGGCAGAGACTGACAAAAGACATAAAAGAGAGATCACAGTTCATGACTAAACTCTTTGCTTTAAGCATCCAGCTGGATGAGACATGAGTAAAACTGTATGGAAACTAGAATAGCTCCTTTAAAAAAAATCTAAATAGTCACAATGTAAATCCTCTTCATGGTACAGCATGAAGGGACTAAGCCTCAGTTGCAGCGTCACTAGAATTGCAAGGACCAAGGACTGCTGCCTGGATTCCATGGCATTCCTGACTTCCAGACAGTTATTCTGGCAAAGGAAGGTCTGCATCTTTTCCTAAGATAAGTAAAAGTTAAATAAATTGATTTACCATCACTCCATGCTCCAAGGGGACAAATTCCACACAGAATTTTACAAGAAAATAAAATTAACTCCGATAGCATCCTAAAAGTAATTTATATTTCATTTCAATGTCCTTTCTAAACCAACAGAATTTGAGTTCTCAAGTCATTTCAATTTGCACAAAGTGTGAGAATTCCACTTAACATTAGATCTGTCATTCTAGTGACAAATTTAGGCAGCAGCTTCCTTGATTAGTAAATATACAGCACAATACAAGATGAGGCTGCTCACCGCACAGCAATTATGTTGCCGATGTTCATTTACAAGAGGAGAAGTACTAACTGCAGCCAAAGGTAACAAGACCATACCTACAAACATAGAAATAGAAAATAAGAACTGAGGTCCAGCCAAGTCCACCCTCTGCAATCACAGTGAATCAACACCATGGGAACCACTCATCAACAATAATCCCTGATCAGTATCCCAACACATCACTCCTACTCTGCAAGTCCTAGCCAACAGGCCATAAAGGAAAATTCCTTTCCTTTTGTCTTCTACTCTAACCATAATGGTGATGACAAGCAACCACTATGTATGAGGTATGTTGTTATGAAGGAAACAGATGGTCTCAGATTGAGAAGTCTGGTATTTAACATGCTTTTATAACTACTACCAGTGGCTAAAAATAAAGATCGGGAGATCGGGCTTAAATTCTCAGAGATTATTTTCCAAAGCCCATTCAGGGCTCTGGGCTTCAGCAGCAGGGTGGGGAGGTCTCCGGATTTTAGCTCCATGGAGCAGGGGCACACCAGGGCTCAGGTTTTAGCTCTGTGGTGAGTGCCAGGGGTCCCTCAGGTTTGAAAATATTTACTGGAGCTCCACTTTGGACAGCTCTGACTGAATTTAAACCCTGATTGGAGAGGAAATCAGGAGATCTGGTTTTTATTCCTGGCTCTGCCAGAGGCTTGCAAGTCATAACTTTTGTGTATTTTATTGTCCCCATCTACAAAGTAGGTTAAAAATAGACTTTTCTAACCCGCAGGATATTGTGGGAATCAATTAAATGTTAAAAAGCTCTTAATGCTCCCCAGATAAAAGGTGCACTATGGGCAAAATTGACACAGGTATGGAAGGTCTGCACAAATGTCTTCTGCACCACTTAAACTCTGCCTTGCCTCTCGATGGAGGGATAGGAAGAATGCACCAAGTGATCAGGTATCCTGGAGGACTCTGCACCCTATGCATGCTGTGGAAGGATGGTGCCCCACTTGTGCCAAACAGGCTTCCCTGAAGGGGTCCATGAGGATACCCAGGCTACTAGATTAATTCTTATGTGGATCCCGTGGCCATATATGCAGAGGGTGCCTGGGGATTGGGATGTGTGTGTAATCCACTCCACCTGTCTCCTGAATCCTTATGGAACTCCCACACACACTTTAACTCCTTTGGCTTTGTGCAGGTGTAGGTGTGCAAATTTCACCCTCAAAGTGCCTCACAGGATATCTGTAGTTACATCAGGCTATTGTATCTACACCCAGGATAGACAAAAATCACAAATGACTTTTCCAGCAAAAAACTGCAGTAAACGTACTGCATTACTGTATATTCCCAGGTAAATTATATCTGTTAAGATATTCATAGTTTGGAAATATACATTTTAAAAAGAATAAACACAAATAAATAGCAAAGACTTTAAAGCACATTAGTTGAAAATTACCTCATGACAGTAAATTCTGTTAGAGGCCACTGGCATGGGAAATTAGTAATGTGTCTGAAATCTGACTGTTTAAATAACTACCAACAACTCCACTAACAAGTTTAAGTTATTTATGACAAGATATACATAGTACACCAAGACAGCAGAAGAACAGATGAATTATGCAACCTATTTCTAAATTTGTAACCAACAGCATAAGACATCTATATGTAAGAATAAATATTTTTTATTCACAAAAGTGTTTGGATTCTCCTGTTTTTTTATCTGCTAGGTATATGTTTACACATTCGTTACAGTGGAATAAATGAACTTAAATCAATCTATTATTTTTTGGAGTAAAGATAAATGAAATCCAGGCATACTTTTACACTGCGCTATGTAAGTACAAGCTATCAAAGACTCTTCAAATGCTGGCATACTGAAGAGTCAACAGTGTTATTTTAATACACTTTCGGATAAAAACTCTTTCAGGGATGTCTATGACAGTAATGAAAATAGATGGCTGGGTCAGAATATTATTCCATGGCATCATTGTATACACAACTGTCATGAGGTTTCAGGGGCTTGCTTGCAAAGAATTTTATGGATCCCAATGAGAAAGTACTCTAAATCTTTCAAAAGAATTACAGCTTGGCTGGACTCAGTAGATACTAGTGTAATACATGACAAGCATTGTACATTCCCATCTGCAGTATCAAAGCTCTGAAGACAAATCTGAGGTGTTTTCACAAGCGCATGTTACTATATTTTAAGAACCAAAAAACATTGGAAACTAATGTATTCAATTATACTCACAGCAGATATAATTAACCTGTCTAGATATTTATAGACTGAGCTATTAGTATAAAATTTTCAGTGAGTTGGAAAATACTAAATTTTAATGCTGTCTGATTAATACACCCTGTGTGTCAGATCCATGTCCTTGACCACTACTAAAAGTCAAACAGGAAGTTATTGGGGCAGATAATTAACACCTCTCTTGGGAGACAAGGGAGCTAAGCTTCCTTCAAACAAGTGGTCATAAGGTCCTTAGTTTAAAAAAAAAATTATTGGCACCTAAAACGCACCAATTACAGCACTGCTTCACTCTTTGTGTTGTAAATCTGTGGCATGTTTATAGACCAAAGGAGGAGAAATTTCCCATAGTGGTGTTTTAAAATCACTGGGTTCTGGCAAAAATGAAGATTACAAATGGGGACTTCCTTCTACTCTACTTATCTACCTTAAGATTTTATATAATGCTTATTACCAAAAGCCCAAAGCAAAAAGATATTTTTCTCTCTCCCTTCCAGCACGACAGGGGCAGCCTGGAGACAACAGCAGCTGTCAATGGCAAATTTTCCAAACTCTAAAAATCATGCTTTTGCTGAAGAATTTTTTTTCCTTCTATTCAAATAAGTATTACTTATTATAATTAAAACAAACTTTTAAATATTTCAGAACTGTTATAGGTATAGTAACGTCATCATTCTCAAGCCCACAAATGTGTCAAATGAGAACTTTTTCCAGACTCTTAAAGAAATGCAGGAAAATGATGTCATAAAGTGTACCCCTAAACTGTGAATGCAAAACCTGCAGAGGTATGCACAAAGAGGTTAACTACATGCACAACTGTAAACTAAAAAAATTGAAACTGTGTTTATGTTGCAGAAAAAATATGAGGTTGTACATGTAAGTTTGCATTATTTAATTTGCAGTTTTGCCAACCACCACCAGTTTTGTGCATGCAGTTGCAGGTTTGGCACTCACAGTTTAGGAGTTCAGTTTTGAATAGTGTGCCCTACTTGTCAATTGTTAGGTGGGGAAATAGCCATTCCTCTGGTTTTTAAAATGTATTTCTTTGTATCTCTTATTTATATTTTTATTTATGTTGATGAAGTGAGAAAAAGAAATGTGTGGCATTATAAAGTATTTTGCTTTTATTACATCTTGATTCTGGTACATCATGCTTGATTATACATCATGTTTAACTTTAAGCCCATGAGAGTCCCATTAAATGTGTGTATAAGAGTTTGCAGGATCAGGGCCCGAGTCAGTTTACATTTATCATCTTTGCTGATGTTACCTAAAAGATTCTGTATCAGCACAAATCAAATACAGCTTCTGTCCAATGACATCACAGCTCTTTTTCCATTGCTTATAGCAGGTTTTTTAATATCAATTTTATGAATGACGGTGTTCACACCTTGCAACTGTAAAGAGTTAACAAGGCAAGTGATGTGGTATCTTTTATTCTGTCTATTTGATCTACCCTCTCTCTAGTGTTTTACAAAGGACAAACACAAAAACTTTGAGGTCAAAAGAACTTTGGTCAGAAACCTTAACAGCTTTACTGATAAACTCTTCAGATGACATGAAGATTTGGAGAGTGGAAATAATTAAGAGGACTGATTCAAAGTGATCTGGATGGCATTTAATGTGGCCAAATGTAAAAGACAGACATTTAGGACCAAAAAATGTAGTCTATATTTGCAGGATGGGGGCTCTGTCCTGAAAGCAATGACTCAGAAAAGGATTCAGGGGTCATTTTGGATAATCAGCTGAACATAACTCCCTATGAGAACGACTAATGCATTGGAAGAGCCACGAGAATGACTAATGGATTGGAAAACATGCTTTATAGTAAAAGACTGAAAGAACTCAATCTCTTTAGCTTAACAGAGAAGGTTAGAGGGGCCACTTGATCACAAACTATAGTTCCCACATGGGGAACAAAACTATGATAACAAAGGACTCGTCATTCTATCAGAGAAAGGTATAATACAATTCAAACGCTGAAAGCTGAAGCCAGACAAATTCAGACTAGAACAAAATCAGTGGAACAACTTACCGAGGGCTGCAGTGGATTCTCCATCATTGGAAAGTTTAATACTGAGATTGGATTTTTTTCCCCTCAAAGATATAGACTCAGACTTTAAGGCCAGACGGGGACCATTATGATCATCTAGTCCAGGGGTGGGCAAACTACGGCCCGTGGGCCACATGTGGCCCGCTGGCCATTTTTATCCGGCCCGCGGGGGCGTGGGGCCGCTGGCCCTGTGCTCCAGGCCCAGGTGCCAGGCGAGTGCGCTGTGCCACGGGGCCCCGCACTCCTGGCCCAGGAGGCGGGCCAGCGCACCGTGTAGCCCTCCCAGCCTGGGGGTGGGCCAGCGCGCTGTGCCACGGGGAGCCGCCGTCCTTCCAGGTTGGGGGCCGGACCGCGGGCGGGGTGTCACAGCACCCAGCTCTCACGGGCCAGCGGTCCAGCCCAACCCGGGGAGCTGTGGCGCCCAGCTCCTGGGCCGGCGTGCTGGCCCAGCCCGGCAAGCCGCGGGGCCCCCGTGCTCCTGGGCCAGTGGGCCAGCACATCCCGGCGAGCCGCAGGGCTCTGTGCTCCGGGGCCGGCAGCGGGACCCAGCGTGGCAAGAGGCAGTACCCTGTGCTCCAACTGGAGCATCTGGTGAGTTTGGTAATGGGGGGGTACGTGGTGGGGTCCTGGTGGGTGGTGGTTAGCAAGGGGGATCTCGGGAGGGGGTAGTGAGGGTTCAAAGCATGGGGCCTTAGATTGTGGGTGGGGTTCCAGGGGCTGGTGGAGTCTCGGGAGGGGGCAGTTAGGGAACAAAGAACGGGGGATCTTAGGGGGTGGGGTCCTGGGGCAGAGATTAGGATGGGTGGGGTCTCCAGAGGGGGCGATCAGGGGACAAGAAGCGGGGGGAGGGTTGGATGGGTTGGAGGTTCTGAGGGGGCGGTCAGGGGTGGGAAGTGGGTGGGGGTCGGACAGCGGGTGGGGCCTTTCTTACCCGGCCCTCCACTCCATTTTTAACCCCAATGTGGCCCTCGGGCCAAAAAGTTTGCCCACCCTGATCTAGTCTAACCTTTTGCATGCAGAACATCACCCACCCAACTCGTGTAATAGACCCATAACCTCCATCTCAGTTACTGAAGCCCTCAAATCACGATTTAAAGATGCCAACTTACAGAGAATCCATCATTTACACTAGTTAAAACCTGTTGAAAGGGAAGGCAAAAAACCCTGGGTCTCTGCCAATCTGACCTTTCTGACTTCAGATATGGTGATTAGTTATATCCTGACCATGTGAGCAAGACTCATCAACCAGATGCCTAAGAAAAATTTGCTGTAGTAACTCAGAGCCTCCTCATCCAGTGTTCCATCACCACCCATAGGGGATGTTGACTGCTAGTTGTCATAGATCAGATACCTGCCACTGTAGGCAGTCTTGTCATATAATCCCCTCCATAAACTTATAAAGCTCAGTCTTTAAACAAATGAGGTTTTTTGTACCCACTACTCCCCTTGGGAAGTTGTCGCAGAACTTCACTCCTCTAATAGTTAGAAATCTTTGTCTAATTTCACGCCTAAACTTGTTGGCTGCCTGTTTATATTCATTTGTTCTTGTGTCCACATCAGTGCTTAACTTAAATAAATCCTCTCCCTCCCTGCTATTTATTCCTCTGATGTATTTATAGAAAGCTATCATATCTCTCTTTTAGCCTTTGTTTGGTTAGGCTAAACAAGCCAAGCTCCAAGTCTCTTCTCATAAGGTAGGTTTTCCATTCCTCATATCATCCTAGTGTCCCTTCACCTGTTCCAATTTGAATTTGTCTTTCTTAAACATGGGAGACCAGAATTGCACATTGTATTGCAGATGAGGTCTCACCAGTGCCTTCCATAGTTGTACTAGCACTTCCCTATCTCTACGGGAAATATCTCACCTGATGCATTCTAGGACTGCATTAGCATTTTTCCATGGCCGCATCACATTGGCGACTCATAGTCATCCTGTGATCAAACAGTATGCCCAGGTCTTTCTTCTCCACTGTTACATCCAACTGATAAATCCCCAGCTTATAGCAAAAATTCTTGTTGTTAGTCTGCAAATGCATGACTTTGCACTTCGTACTATTAAATTTAATCCCATTTCTATTACTCCAGTTTTCAAGGTCATCCAGATATTCTTGTATGATATTCTGGTCCTCTTCTGTATTGACAATACCTCCCAACTTTCTGTCATTATTAGTACACTCCTACTTTTTGTTCAAAAGTCACTAATAAAAATTATAAATAAGATTGGTCTCTAGACCAGTCCCCGAGGACCTCCACTAGTAATCTCCCCAAATTTTCAGTATGACTCGTTGTACATAGATCCTTTGTAGTCTCCCCTTTAACTAGTTCTTTATCCACTTTTCAATTCTCATACTAATTCCCACCTTCTGTAATTTAACTAATAATTTCCCATGTGGGACTGCATCAAATGCCTTACTGAAATTGAGATAGATTAGATCTTCTGCATTTCCTTTCTCTAAAAAAATCAGTTACCCTCTCTGTGATGGGGCAGACCAGCCCCGCACTGTGACAGAAGGGGTTAACCATTCCCTCCTAGCTGAGGAAGCCACACCCTGGAAGCGCTACTGGGCATGCTCATGCTGCCAGAGCAGTATAAAAGCCTGCAAGACCGCTCAGTCTGGGCTGGCTGCCGAAGAAGGAGGACGCTCTGCAGAGGCTGCAGCCCTGGACTAGGTACAGTACTTACCAGGGAGAGCTGAGGGGCCGGAGGGCGGCTCAGAGGCCCGTGGCGAGGACGACCCCGGCAAGCGGAGGCGGCTGCTGAGGATCCCCAGTACCCTGGAGCTGCGGAGACTATGGGGAGTGGAGAACTGGTGGGAAGTGAGCCAGGGAAGGTAAGGGAGTGGTACCTCCCACCACTGTGAGGTCAGTGTGTTGCGGTCAGGATCCCTGCTGACCCCTGATTGGAGTACTCCGCCCAGACAGCGCCCTGGGTCGGAGCCTGGTGCAGGTGGGAGGGCCCGGCTCCCCCACCGGGGGTTACAACCCTCTCCCCTTTTTTTCCGTGTTGTGACACTGCGACTCATCTCAGACCCCAGGCTTTGGAGGAACTCCGGCCACTGGGCCTCGCTGCCATAGAGGCACTATATAGAGACTTAGATTATTCGGCCGCACTCTCCCATTAGGGGAGGAGGGCGGGACCGACTCTGGCCATTGGGCCACGCCTCCATTGAGGCACTGTGTAGAGATTTGAACTATTAGGCCGCACTCTCCCAGTACGGAATGAGAGCGAGACTGACTCTGGTCCTTAGGCCACACTGATATAGGGGCCTAGCCTCAGGACTCCGGCTGTTAGGCCCTACACCCCGCCAGGAGAGCGGGACTCAGGAGGGGCCCCAGCCTGTGGGCTGCATTGTTGTGGGACTCTCAGAGAGGGAGGAGTAGAATTGGCAGGGTTACCTCTCGTCCCCAGACCCCCAAAGAGGGCCGACGAGGTGCGATCCCCGCCACACTCTCGAAGAAGGAGATCTGGTTGGTCTTGCACAATCTACCTTTTGTAAATCCATGTTGTATTTTATACCAGTTATCATTCACCTCTATGTCCTTAACTATTTTCTCTTTCAAAATTTGTTCCAAAATTGAGGTCAAACTAACAGGCCTGTAGTTTCCTGGCTCACTTTCCTCCCCCGCCACTTCTTAAAATTAGGAACTATAATGGCAATTCTCCAGTCATAGGGTACGATCCTAAATTCACAGATTCACTAAAAATCCTTGCTAGTGGGGTTGTAATTTCATGTCCCAGTTCCTTTAATATTCTTGGATGGAGATTATCTGGGTCCCCCCCAATTTAATCCCATCAAACTATTTGAGTTTGACTTCCACCTCTGATATGGTAATTTCTGCATCCATATCCTCATTCGCATTACCATGTCACTACCCTCAAGCTCCTCATTAGCCTTATTAAAAACTGAGGAAAAGTATTTGTTGAGGTATTCGGCCATGCATAGATTACCTTTAATTACTACCTCATCCTCAGTGTTTAGCTGTCCCACATATTCTTTTCTTGTGTTCTTTTTATTTATTAGACTCTTTTAGACTCTTTTACTATGGGTTTTAACTCCCTTTGCAAGGTCCAACTCTGATTGGCTTTTGACAGTTCTTGCTTTATGCTTACACTTTCTGACTGTCAAGAGGTAGCTTTTCTTGCTGATCTCTCCCTTCCATTCCTTGTGGGCTCTCTGCTTTCTCTTCATCACCTGTTTGAAATACTCACTCAGCCAGTATGGTCTGCAACCCTTCCCTACCAATTATTTTCCCTTGCTTGGGATGCAGGCTTGAGCTAGCTCCTGCAACTTTGACTTAAAGTAATTCCAAGTCTCCTTCACATTCAGGTCCTTGACTTCTTCAGTCCAGCCAACTTCCCTAACTAGTTCTGTTAATTTTTTGAAGTTTGGCCTTTCGAAATCAAGGAACCTAGTTGCAGATCTATTTTTGCAAATTCAAACAGGAATTAATTTAAGGAAGTCCTATGGCCTGTGTTATACAGGATGTAGCTTTAAGTACGTTGACTTCAGCTACACTATTTTCATAGCTGAAGTTGCATAACTTAGACTGACTTAGCTTGTGCCTGCCACTCCTTCCAGTGTAAACCAGGCCTTAGATAATGAAGTGGAGAGTATCCTTATAAAATTTGAGGATGACCAAGCTGGCAGAGTTGCAATCACTTTGAAGGACATGATTAGAATTCAGAATGACATTGACAAATTAGAGAATTCAACTGAAATAACACAATGAAATTCAACAAAAGGTAGCTATCTCATTCTCCTTGGCATCGGTCAGGCCTCAGCTGAAGTACTGTGCCCAGTTCTGGGTGCCACAGTTTAGGAGAGACTTGGATAAACCACAAAGAGTGCAGAAGAGAGCAACAAAAATTATATAAACTTTAGAAAATCTGACAGAAGGAAAGCTAAAAAAACTGGGCATGCTTAGTCTTGATAAAAGATAACTGAGGAAGGATCTGACAATATTATTAAAATGTTAGGAACTATTATAAAGAGAATGGTGATCAATAGTTCTCCATGCCCACTGAATGTAAGAGAAGTAGTAATGGGGTTAATCTGCATTGAGAGACATTTAGATTAGATAGTAGGAAAAACTTTAACTGTAATGGCCTCTAAAATCTGAACTAGGCTTTCAAGGTAGGTTGTGGAATCCTTATCACTGGGGGTTTTTCAGATCAGGCTGGGCAAAGATCTGTCAGGGACAGTCGAGGTTTACTTGATCCTACCTCAGCAAACGGGGCTGGACTTGATGAACTCTTGAGGTCCCTTCCAAATCATATTCATATGATTCTATGATTATTTTCAGAATACCCAATTATTTTTCTCATTAATATATAGCCTTAGTAGTCAGGATCATTTTATTAATGGATTAATATTATTTTCTCAGAAATTAAAGATTTTTTTTAAAAAGTGGCACAATTTACACACTTCCTTTCTAGATACTGACAATTAAAATAACAAAGGCAATTACCTGTGATTCAAAGACTACTGGTTCTTTTTGTATCCTCTGTAGAGATTTAGGAGATTACAGTGCGAGGGTGCAGCTGCTCTAAGGGTTTTTGACCTCTTTTCAGGTTGTGCACTGGTTTTTCTGCTTGTTTATAAAATTTTACTAAACATAGATATTTCACATGGGTCTGTTACATAGTGACTATTGCAAAATGCATGTAATGCTGATTTACTGCATATATAGTTGAGGAATTCCCAGAATAATAAATTAAATTAAAACATAGTCCGATGAAAATACTTGAGTTTCTTCCAAAACATTATAAAAAAAAGCAACAAAAACAATCTTTTCTAATATGAGTTGAAAATTATATTATTTTTGCTTTTATAATTTTAACTCAAATGAAGTTTTGTGTTCCTATTTTACAAGCACTTTAAAATTCAAACCACTGGAGGGGGCAAAAACAGCAGTTAGTATAAGCAGCTAATGTCTAGACATGAATTACAGAAATTCAAACAGGTTGAAAATGTTTCTACTAATATGCAACACAATTCCAAGATGTGCTTCACCAGTGAGAACAAAGGAAAATGGTGAGGAGAAAAGGGGAAAAAGTAAGAAAAATGGTGAAGGCCAGTCCACTCATTTCCCCTGCCCTCAAGAAGAACTCCTATCCCAGTACACAGAAACCTCTGCAATAGCTTCAACCTACCAGCTCTCCTCCCTGAGACGATGTATAAACTCTACCTTTGTGAACTCTAGTCTATTAATCATTTATTTCAAATATCAAACACATACATGCTACCAATTCAGCATATCAAGATGCTACAACACTGGAATCATTCCACTTATGTAAAGAGCAGTCTTTTGATATAAATGAAATCATTGAGATCCTACTTTTGATTCCTGCCCTGTTACGTCTTGGAACAAACAGAATTTGTGTAGTGAGACTAATTGAAACAACAGAGGGAATGCAGTTCCTTAAACTGCTTTAAATGCTTCTAATGCTATCAACTCTTGTAGCAGAAATTTCAAATTCTGAACATCAGTCTTGGCTGATAAAAAAAATCTGACATAAAATGTATTTATCAATCATCTTCAGGCTGCAAAAGAATTGTGATAAATAATTTTGGATCTTCAGAAGTAATGATCATCATAGTTATTTTTTTTCATAGCTTTGGCCTGACACAAAGTTTCTTTCTGCTTTTCTCAGATCATTTTGAATCAACAGCAGTTTTGGGCAGGAGATCTGAGGGGCACAAAAAGGAAGAAAAGTCGTTAATAAATACGTGGTCATATGTTTGCTTTGTTGGCTTGTGTGCAGGGAAGCAAATGGGTATAAAAAAGCTGGAAAACAATAGAAGGGTAAAGGCAACGAATACGTAGCATAACTCCCCTGAATGGTGAGTAGGAATAAGCCCCTTCATATGCACAGTTGAAATGCTATAGATTGTTGGATAAAGTGGGTCTGATACCTCTGTAGAATTTAAGGTGCAGCTGTGCTATGCAGCAAAGATTATCAAATTTCAAGAAATCCACCTAGAAGTTAGTGCTACTTCCTGCATCAGCAGCTATTTCTTCAGCTGTTACTCTTCTTACAGCCATGGTTAGGGAGTCCAGGGCAAGACAGCTCACTGGGATAACAAAAAAGTCCAGAATCCACGGGGTCAGGAGTTTTCTTTCCCTGCCAAAATCATCAGATACCAAGAGGTGTCAGGGACATGTCTTCTTGCTTCCTGTAGGTAGATGCACATTTCAACTTCCCACCTCCCACCAACAGAGAAGTTTGTCAGTTTTTTTCAGATCACTTTCCATTCCTCCCATGGTTTTTTCTATTGGAGGGAGAACAGGTATCAGAGCTAGGCAGGACTTTGTTTGGCACTCCCTATCCCCCAATTATAAAAGAAACTGATTTTTATTTGTGTTGGCTTTGTGTTATGTTGGCCATGACACAGATGGTGGGTACTCATTCAGCAGCTGAATAGAAGGGTTTAAAAATGTCTTGTTAATGAGAACTGCAAGTTGGATTAGATTTCTAAATTTTTTTGGTTTTGAAAAATATGTAGAAGCACATGCTATGCTGCACACTATTTTATTTCTTCAATGTGAAGACACTAATACTAAAAGAAGAAAAAGTGCATGGCTATTTTAATTATATAAAAATCTAACTGGCATTCATTGTCTAGGGCATGAGAGGGACTAGAAGCATGGGCTGGAAAGCTGAACCCCCCCGGCCTCATTAAATAGCTGTTCTAAGGCAGACACATTTTTAGCATAGGATGTGTTTATGAGATGTACCTGACCCATTGAGACAACAACAAAGGGAATGAGGAGGAAGAAGAGGAGGAGGCAAAAAGCCTGAATAAGATGATGAGGAAGACAATTGGAAAAGGGGAAAAGGCAGGAAAGGAAGGATGGAATGGTCCCATAAAATATTTATCATCCAGGAATGAGGGGAAAAAAGTCTCAAAAGAGAAGAGGGGCAAAAAAGAGGGAAAGGATGAAATGAAAACAATAGACTAAGAGAAGCAGAAAGATAAAAGCAGAGAGAATGAAACTAAGACTGGGACAAAGAAAAAAATCCACACGATACCCAACATTTCAGTAAGTGAAATGTCCATTTTCATGCATTACATCCCATGTCTGAGTGTCTGGAATTTCTCAGCTGGAGGTGGTATCTGGGATGCATGCAGGGGGAGCTGAATTGAGAACTCTATCCTCATCTGTTCTTCCCTGCCTCCTCGCTACTCTGCTTCCTGGCTTTCTGCTCCATGGTGGCTGCAAGCCATCAAGAGTAAGGAGAGCAGATACCTGACTACCTGGCCAGCACAAGCAGCAATCGCAGAGGAAACCCTGCTGCCTGTCTGCGGCCACCTGGACACACAACACTCTAGCAGGGATGTGGGCATGTCACAGGAGATGTGGACATTGCAGCCCTACAAAAGAATACATCGCTTCAGGTCAACAACAAACTGTTTTTCCACAAATAAAACAAGCTCAAGATGCCTGCTGCATCCTATAATTTTCATGCAGACCTATGGAAGATAATTCATCCTACAATAAACCACAAATAATACCAAGACACAGGGGTCTGATTCTCCACTGCCTGTCACCTTGTGAAGGGTCAGAACAAGGAAATCTGGGGCCCTAAGACACAACCCAGGTCCATTATGGCCCTACTCCCACACACTTGGAGAGGTGATGGCAAGAGGTGACCCATTTTCTTCCCACAGAGATGGGGCAGCAGCATGAAGCCCCTCTTAATTCCCTAGAAGTGGTAGCGGGGCCCCACTCTCCCTCAAGTACAGCAATAGGAACTCTCTTTCCCATTTCCGCAAATTTTCAAACTTCTTCATAACCATGGGGACCAGAAACTTTATTTTTCTTACTTTTTAAAAAAATCAAAGTTGATGAGATTCTGATATAATCACATGACTCTAGGAGCTGGGACCCAAAGCACAGGGTTATACGTACTTACACCTTAATTTAGACCTGGCCTGTATAGTCATTCACACCTGTGTAAAGTAAGAGAATGCTATCAAATCAGAATGGGTAACACAGGTATAAATGAATGTACATTTATTATTTGTGTATTACCATAGCACTCAGGAACCGTATCAAGAACTAGGACTGTTCAAAATACACAACAAGAAGATGGTCCCTGACTCAAAGAGCTTACCATCTAAGTAAAAGACAAAACACAACAGATGGATAAAAACTCATGTCTAAAACATTCCTCCATCTAGTAGAAATGTTCTGTTAACAGGATAATAACGAAAAAGCACGTTGGACTGCATCAGACGTTATTTTAACCAAGGGATAATTTTTGCCCCAGATTTGGGTTCTCTCACTAACTGCTATAAATTCAAATTATGTGGAGGTCTTTGACTTCCAGTGAATGACGTCGGAGTCAGAACATTCTGAAATCAGAACTTTAAGTATAGCTCAAAATATATAAAACAAATACATCACAGAATCATTTACCGGCATGGAAGTTGAATATGACACATGATGATTTGTGGATACCAATAATAGATAAGTCTCCAGTACAGAATATTTGTGACACAAAAATTCCAAATCCACATGTTCAGCACCTCAACATCTCTATATTTTCCTCTGACTAATGCAATGTAAATGTCATAGGTCCCTGTTAAAAGGTGATCAGTATTTCTCTATCACATGTGTTTACTTGTGTGTCCACTGTGCACGATATTAGACTAGAGAGAGAGGAAAAAAAAGACAAGCACCAAGATTTCTGAGCATCTGTCTTTTACTTCAGAACCCTAAATAAGATCATTGAGGGTTAAAAATAGACCATTTAATTACTGTGACACTTTGCAACGTATCTATGGAAAGCTAGTACTTGTTTATCATGTAGTGTTAACATTTATCAGAAAAGCTTGTGTAAATAAGTTTGAAAACAAACTGCGTATTTTAGCCATTCGCTATTTTGTCTCCTTATGATTATTTGAACTTCCGGTGTAGACAGTATTACAATCTAAACTTCTACATTTCATTTGCTTAAAATGTACGTCATGTAAATACTTCCTGCTTTAAATTTAAATATTATGCAAGTTCTAACCACAGTCCTAGACTCTTTAAAGATATGACAGCACAGATAAAATATGGCATGGGACATCACATAAGAAAATAGACATTGTTAAACATGCATGAAGTAAGAAGAGATTTCCTCTGGAAGTTCGATCTCCTTAATAATATTCTCATGCCGCACTCGAGGACAAATGCTAACCTGCTAACCAGCAGCACGTATATAAGACTGTCCCCCTACTCCTGTGTTATATGTATATATAATGAGTAATATTAACTATTTAACACGAGACAAATCTAAGACTGCCAAGATATTATTCACCACTCTCTCTACAGCACACCTCAGTGTGGTATCTAGATCGGGGTAGGCAACCTGTGGCACACATGCCAAAGGCGGAATGCAAGCTGATTTTCAGTGGTACTCACATTGCCCGGGTCTTGGTCACCAGTCCGGGAAGCTTTGCATTTTAATTTAATTTTAAATTAAGTTTCTTAAACATTTTAAAAACCTTATTTACTTTACATACAACAATAGTTTAGTTCCATATTACAGACTCCTAGAAAGAGACCTTCTAACAATGTTAACATGTATTCTTGGCACTTCTTCGAGTGAACAAATGAAGAGAGATTGAACTTCAGAAAGGTTGCCGACCCCGATCTAGATTATGATGCTCCTACATTTCTTTGACAATAGCACAAATAATCTGCATGTGGGTTTGTGCATAATTTCTAAAACAGTATATCTGTACAACTTGATCCTTAGACCCTGCCCAGAAATGCCCGTCAAGATCTCTAGCTTCAGATGGCTTGCAAAGCAACTTATTCCAAAGGTTTTGCAAGAAGCTGGAAGTTACAAACATATCTGTCTCAGTCTCTGTGCTTTTGGGTTTTCTGGTTTGTGTCTATCTCAAAATACAGAGCATATAAAGATTTTTTCGGTAGCAGGTGCAGTGAAAACCAGACATTAGCGAACAAGACTATGAACTAAAAAGTCATGGCTGACATTTTTAAGGATTCTGATACCAATTAATTCTTGCTCACTCAAAAACCAAAAGGCAAAGCTAAAAAACAGTCCATGTTACAAATCCATTGATTAACAGCCTTAAAGGCATGGATCAGAAAGGGCATTTGGAAGAAGCTATGGGTATGAAATTTTAGATGTAATACTTAGATGTAAAACTGGAAATTGTTGTTACTTTTTAATCTTCCTAGCACTGATAAAATTACAAATCTAGTTAATTAAAAACACAACTTAGAAGACTTGTTACACATTAAAAATCCATAACAACTTCTTCTTACTCTACGGTGTAGAGTAGCTTTAAGAAATATTGTTTTTCAGCTTTGCCATTTTTATCATCTCCATCTAGAGTGCCTGTTGGCAAATTAGCAGCGTGTCGGAAATGGGTGAAGAACATGAAGATATACAAGTGTGAATTTCATGAAGTCTTTTGCTCCTATTATGCCATATATTTTTGGGTAGTAAACAATATGACTACTTAGTCCCAATACCCCATGTTGTGTACCTCATCCCAGCAGCAATTACTGCAAAAGTCCAGCTGTAAAAACCTGATGGAGATGCTGTGCAGATTCAAAGAATCAAAAGGACAATTCATTAGAAGTGCTTCACTTGCTTTCTGAAGCATTTTTGCTACAGGCATACATTGACTGAGGGGTGCAAGAACTCCTATTCTTGCCTTTTCCCCATTCAACAAAGGGCAAACTATTGCAAGTAACCCAGAAACACTAGATTACCAGATATTATTTTAAACCCCCCCTCACCCCGAACACGTAAGAAAAAAACCCTGAAGTCTTTTGAATGAAGTATGAGCTAAGAAAAAAGGCTACTTATACCATTTATAAGAAACCACTTTGGCAGCTTTATGAAACAATCAAAAGATTCAAACAATAGTTGCTGGTACTGTAGTTCAATAATAACCAAGTTATGCTACTTGATATTCAGACATCATAACATTTGTCTTTATAGCAATATATTCAGTTATGCATCATTTGAATAGTTTCTACTCTGTTAAATTGATGGTTTAAGAAGCACATGCAAACTAAGATTTGAAGGAATATTTCACATGTGGGGCTCCAAGCTGTGGATATACTGGAACAAGGTGACTCTTAATTACTATTTTCGTGGCAAGAGAGACTTTATATCATATTAAAATTAGTTAAAATAACGACAGAAGAATTTATAATAACTAACCTTCCTCTCATTTATAATTACCTCTGTATTTGTAATGTTGTGACTACTGCATTTGGAAGATCTCATATTCTAACAAAATTACCTTTAACATACAGAGAATTGTTCTATAAAACAAAGAAATAGCCATGTGCTGAAAAATGCTGAAAAATTTTATATTCAAGAGAAGAATGGAGAAAAGAAAGATGCTAATTCAATTTTCTGAATTAGAACCAGGGATATACTAGTTTGTCTCAAATAAAAAATAAATGTAGCATATTTTCACAAAAAGAATAGCTTTCAATCCTATATAATAAATTATCTGCAGTTTAGTAGCATATTTTTTCTGGCTTAGACAAGATATTTCATACTCATGAATTCTAATGATCAGAATAATTCTACCAATTACTTTGTTGCATTCTACTATGCATAGTCAAGTATGTAATGCAATAAACTATGCCTGAATGGTCTGTTTACCCCATAGCAAGTTACAAGGAAAACTCTTTCCCCTGAAAGGACTTGTCTCTTTGAAATGCACAAATTGGCTAGAAGCCAAGGGAAGCTGGTGCTTAAGCAACCAAGACTGAGCAGTGCCTGTGTGCATTTCAATCTCAGCCAACCGCAGTAAATGTTATTGGAGTTTTTGTGCTGTAAAATTGCTGCTTTCATGCCCACTGCATCCGACAATAGGAATCCTTAGTCTAGTATGAGGGAGGCAGGCTCGTGTGCCTTCTAGTCAAATCTCTGAATTCCTTAAAAAATAAGGTTACTACTTCAGTGTGCTCTTAATGGCTTAGCAACAACGCAATTCCTGTCAATGGTGCATCGAGACAGAGAAAGATACTAAACAGGCTTTTTTGTACGAGGTGGGGAACAACAGAGAAATGATTCTTTCAGTGTAGCCCTGCAGCTTTTGTATGCAAAGAGAATACATAAAAGGTGAAGGATATTGGACTAATGGTTTAAGACCCTTATATACAAGAAAGTTGTCAAAAACAATTTCAAAATATACTTTCTTGTTAAGACTGCATCAAAATCGGCTGCATGCTTTTTTTCTTTTTTACTTAAACTGACCCAAGTCTTTACACTTTATGCTAAAATATAAACACAAATCTCCACTTATATTTATTGCTCTTGCAAGAAAACAGAACTAATTCTCTGCAAGTGTAAGTTGGCAGTGCTCTATTTACTCCACCAGCGTTGCATCAGTTACCACCACCAGAAAATTCAGTCCAGTCTTTTCCCTCAAACACTTGCAGGCTGAAATATTTGCCACAGATATGCAGTGAAATAAACATATATTTTAAAAAGACATTGCTTTTTCCAAATGCATTAATTTCTGCTTTTTGCAGAATTGCCTTTTCCATCATTGTAGATTAAGAAGTGTGGCTGTAGTTATAATCTAATGACTTAATGCAATATACCTAATGTACTCATAAAACAACTCCCATTGAATTCAATGGTAGTTTGGGATTTACAAAGAAAGCAGCACTGGGCCCTAAGTAGCATAAAAGTTAAACTGCACCAAGGGCCAAATTATGTTCTGTGATGAACACACACAATTCCTGTTATCTCAGGCATCCAAGGGTTGAATTTAGTCCTATGGGTCCAGTCCTGCAGACACTTCCACAGTGAATAGGATTGACTAGTCATGGCAGTAAAAAGTATTGACAGTCATTGTGCTTTTATCACAAATCTTGAGATATCTGGTGTTTTTCTGAAAGCCCCAGTTCCTACAGTCATGTGATTAGATGAAAATCTCAGTGTTCATTTTAAAAACGCAAGTTTCTAGCCCTCATGACTGCAGAAAAACATGATCTGAGCATATTCTAAAGGCTCAGAAACAAAAGGCAAATATAAAGAAACCCCATTTATTTTTTTATTAAAATCTTGTAATATTTGAACCAACTGCATGATTTTGGGAAGAGGAGGGCAGATTCAATTTCTGAACGCTTGAAGTTGGAAATACTGAGTAAGTATTATTCCAGATAATAACTGTTTGTATAATCATGACTTTTGGTTGTTGCACATCATAACTATTTCATTAAGTGACAAAAGGCAGTACGAGTTAAACTTAAAGCCTCAATATTCTCTTACTAAATAACATAGTTGGGAAAAGCTACAGAAGAGTTTACATGGATTGGAGTATACAGTTACAATATTGGATGCCATTTCTGAATGAAAATGATAAAAGTTTAGCTAGTATTATATGCTGATCTTGAGTCTTCAGATCTCACAAAGATTATGCTCAGTTGTAATTATTTATTGCAATGAAGTTACTCTTCATGCACAATGAAGTGAGATCAGGAATCAGACAACTGATGATGACCAGATTAAGTAGCAGATGAGACAACAGGCTCTAGCTTTATGAATTTATAATAAAAAATTAAACCCTAATGTACATATTTGATCATTTTCCTCGCCTCTTAACCTCTGTATGTCATTTGCCTTCCTCGGCTATAAACTTGTTGGAGAAAGCATTTTCTGTTACTATGAGTTTATACTCACTCCTAGCACAATGAAGCCTGAATCCTGACTGGAGCCTCAGGACACTACTATGCAAATATTAAATAACAATCACATCAGGTCCTTTATGACCTGGTAATAAGGAATTTCAACTCTGTAATACATCCTACACCAAACAAGCCATGCATGTGCAGACATAGGAAAATGGGAAATGGATGTATTTGTGGCTTATAATGTTCACATAGCCAAACTTCTCAGAAACAAGTTTGTTGATCTTAATCTGTCTGACATTTGGAGGCAATTCTATCCTGTGGATAAGAGTTTATTTATTTGAGTAGATATCACTTCTACTGCAGAATCAATTATATCCTCAGATTCCCTTACTGTGCATGATTTCTTTAAATGTGATATGGGGCAGGGAGTGGTCACTGTTTCAGATTATATCCACAGTGTGTTATACATTTGGCAGGCTGTACCATCTGGCAAGCATTCTAGTATATGAAGGATAATTTGTCATTTTAAATCCCTTGATTCGTGAATAGGTTGAAATTCTCCTTGGAAAGATATTTTACAGGAGGTGTGGGAGAGGCTGTTCTTTGAAAGCTGTGAAGACCACAATCAGAGAAGAAATAATTGGTCTTGGCTCCTTTATTAAACAACAAAGATTGAGATTTATAAAAAAAAATTTGAAAGGAAAACATAAGTTACAGAAATCACATATTAGAAGTAATTGCCCACCACCTTGCAAAAATTGATTTTGGTGAGATGGAGGAACTTTAAATTTGCTCTTGGCAAAAAGACTGAATGTTTAATTAAACTGAACAAATGTAAATTTTTTGTACATTAGGAGAATAATGCCGACAGAATTTTGGCACAGCAACCAAAAGAAAAAGAATAAAAAGATGGATTAATCAAATCAAAGATCAAAAAGAGATCAAAAATAAATTGGTTAGTATTCAGGAAACATTTGTTACATTTCAAAAACCACTCCATTTCCCCCAAGCATGTGGAACAAAAAAAAAAAAAAAAAAAAAATAGTTGATCTGTCTTTAAAGAATATTGACCTTCCTGCATTGTCTGATTTTGTATGGATGAGATTAAATGTCTCTATAGCTACTGAGGAAATGCTGCAAGCATTGCTACACAGTGGCTGAAACATAACAAATCTCTATGTCCAGATGAATTGAGCATGCATTTTTATAAAATGTTCCAGTCAAGAGTGAACTTGTTCCACATTTACTGAGAGCCTGTCACATCTTTCTCTTTTGGATTAACATGAATCGGTATATGAGTAGGAGTTTCAGATGTATCCAGGGTGACTAGACAGGGGGTGGAGGATAACAGGAGCCCATATAAGAAAAAGACCCCAAAATCAGGACTGTCCCTATAAAACTGGGACATCTGGTCACACTAGATGTATCAGGATATCTTTCTAAATATTGCCATGTGTGCCTGGGCATGCTTGGTTTTGGTTGGGAAAAGGCAGCCCTACCCTGTGGGGTATAGAATGGTTTGGCAGCCAAAAGGGAGACTGGATTGAGGAGGGCTTATTCTGGGAAAAAGTGGACAAGTTCAGATGATTGGGTTGCAATATAAATCATAGGCTTCAATAAGTTTAATTCACAAAGCAGACGAACTCTGACTCTCCAAATGGCTTTGGTAGTTTAGCCCTTGACCACAATCATTTTATGCTCGATTTAAAAAAAATCAAGCTTTGCCAATAATTTAAGCAGTTCACTAAGGAAACAAAATCATTTCCTCCTCTTAAATAGATTGCCAAAAGTTAAAACGAGGACAGGTCTACTTTGCTGCGGTGAGATAGCTTTCTCATCAGAATTATCATTGTAAAAGAGTGAGCTTTGGTTTTCCCCTGGCTCTCTTTTTGATGGTCTTAGTTTTCATGCAGTCAGTCTGCACATTTCTGCTTCTGTGTAGAAAATAAAGTTAGGTGTCTTTACCAAACTATTTTATCTACTTTCAGTATACATTTATCCTGCTTATTTTCAGCTCCAGCTTCATTCTAACTTTCTATTTGTAAACCTCTAAGATAATTGTGACTTGTGTTAGGAACATTTTCCTAGATGGGTGAAAAATAATTAAATTACTGATGCCAAACTGTACTGTTCCCATTACTTGTGGAAACTCTTTGTACCTACAAGGAGGCTTTCCAAGCAGTACTGCAATTATAATTGTTTAGAATTCCCCCTCTCCCAACATACCCCTCATGACCGGAGAAAAAGTTTAAAACATGAGCTGAGTGCATCCTAAAAGCTCAGTATCAAAAGGCAAAGATAAAGAAGCCAACATTTATTATTTTATTAAAATCTCATGGTATCTGAGCCAACTGAATGATTTTTTTTTGGGGGGGGGGGGACGGGGAGCAGATTCAACTTCTGAACACTTGAAGTTGGAAATGCTGAATAGACAATATATAATACTGTGCATGCAGTTGGTGAAACAGACATAATAGTCACTTTAGAATAATAGTCAATGTGATAAAATACCTGGCCAGCTATACCTCATTTAGAAAATTTATACACAGTGATACAAAAGACCAACTAAGTTATCTAGTTCATCTCTCTTCGGCCAATGCAGCATTGTTTCCAACAGTACATTACTGTTTGTAAGAAACAGAGCTTCTACCACTTCCTTTGGGAGACTATTATGCATCCTAATGGAATCACTGTCAGATATTTTTCCTGCTATTCAGCCTAAATTTTTCCTTCCTGAGTTTCGTTCTATTACTACTAATTACATTCCTAGGTATGGTACTAAATCATCTCTCCCCATCTTTGAAAAATTTGTCCCCACTTAGTCCATGCTTAGCCTACATATAGAGTAAAATGTTCAGCTCTTTCAATCTTTCCCCATAAGTTAATTCCTCTAGCTTTCTGATCTTTTTTTTTATGTTTTTTTGAATAACCTTCGATTTGCCAATAAAGGCTTGTCTACATGGCAAATTACCTTGCGACAAGCCAGGGTGTGGATTAATAGTGTATCACTTGCTGTGCGGTAATATCCCATGTGGGCACGTAGAAGTGCACTCACAGACTCTCTCTACATTTAAGGCAGCATGTAGAGTACAGGCATGACACACGGAACTACATGCCATAGTGAAAGGCAGGCTGCATCCATACCTGTTACTGCAGCTACATGCCACAGCGAAAGGCTCCAGCAGCAGAGAGGCAGTGGGGAAAGGCTCACTGCAGCCAGGGAAGGGTGCTGAGGGATCACTGCACAACACTGCTAAAAATGCTTGGGCATATCCGTGTAGGGTATACGCTCTGGAGGATCAAGAATGTAGGGCACCTTACTCTAATGACCGAGCCGTGTCTCACCATCTACGCTACTATTTCTGCCTGTGTTAGCTGTGGGTGCAGAGTCCATCCTCTACCCACTGCCAAGTGTAGACATAGCCAAAGTCCTGGAGTGTAGTTTGGTTCACTAAGTTTTCTGTACTCTGCTTTGCACTCTGGAGTAGTCTTATTTACTCCCTTGTCCAGATCATTAATGATGATGTTAAATAAGACCAGTTCAATAAATGATCCCCATGGTGACCTCTTCTCAATTTGATACATTACCCTTTAATTTATGGTCTCTGAGCTGGTTTTCAATCCACATGACCGTGTTTTGACCCAGTTAATTTGAATTAATATTTCAAGTAAGATATTCTAAGACACAGTATCAGACATGAAAGCAAAATAAAGTTGTGTTCTGTCAAAGGGATGACATATCCTCATTAATCATGGGGCAGTTGCCAATGTTTTTTTTAAAAAGTCAAAGGATAATTTTTCAAGTAGGTCAAGAGCATGGGGTTCTGGGACCCTTAGAGAGTTTTCTGTGCATTCTGGTGAAATATAAATTATTTCCCTAAAACAGTGAGAAAAAAAAGGGAGAGAAAATAATTTATAATTCACCAGAATGTAAATATAGCCCTCTAGTAAACTCTCTCCCATTTCTTATTTCCTAGCGCCTTCTGTTTCCTACCTTCACCACATTTCTGCTTACTTTCCCCCCAACCTCTCTGTTCTCTCTTTTTGTCCCCCATAACCAGGATTTGTCTTCTTCCTGCCCACATGGAGTGTGGATGCTGACCCACTTGAAGTGTTAGCACATCACCTCTTGGTTTAAGCTGAGGCTTCCTTGGAGAACATCTAAAAGGGAGCCTGCAGAGTGCAGGGATGGAGTTGGAACTGGGAAGTGATTTACAGGAACTAAGGAGTGGTTTCTAGTCAATCAGGAGAGGCACTGCTGACTACAGTCCTGAAACACCGGCTAGGACTGAAATTACTGATCACAGGAGTCACCAAACTTCTCTTAGGTCAGGGGGCAGGAGAAACCATGCTGGCCACTGCTTCTGACCCAGAATGGATAGTCATCCTAGCCTCACTGGAGTAGAGGGGGAGAGCAGCCACAACTATCAGAAGAGGCAGGAGGAGCCATGAATCCTCTGGATGTTTTAACTCGCCCTGTACAGATGCACCATCTGATTGGCTGCTACCCCCCTTCATTCTTATGCCATTGAGTTTGATTCCATTTCTGGGGCTAGGGGACAAAGTGGATGGATTGCACATTTGGTTATTAATAGTGGGCAACTGTAGCTGAACCAATTGGGCGGAGAGTTAAGATGAAAGGAGGTGGAGGATGGTTTGGGGAAAATATAAGAAAACTCTAACAAGATGTGATATTTTGCTTATGCGTGTGTGTCTTGAATATTTAAGATTGAACTGTGAACTAGACTATGCACACAATCAAGGAATAAGGGAGTTCCTTACATCCCCGAGGTCCTTGCAGGGCTACCTGCATCACAGGTCACAGTGAGAAGGAGTGAGCTGTTACTGCAGGGCCACTACATCCCTTCCCAGGCAGTTAGATAAGGAGTGAGCCCGTGGAGCTTTGACTCTGATCTTGTCCCTCAAGGCATCAGTCAGCGCAACTGAGCCGACATGGAACAGAGAGTTTCACCAGGAAAATGGCTGACACCTTATTTACCCCATGCAGCGGGGGGGGGAAAAACAGGAAGTGAACTATGTGCTGCCCTTTATTCGTGGTGCCAAAATGGCTCTTAGATTCTCAGGTGTTCAGAGAAGAGACCATGTCTTCCTATGTGTTTATACCAACAGAGCTGCATCTGTTCCTGATTTTGTCTTTTGTCCTACACATTATCAGTAATCACTAATAGTCACTTTCGGATGAGAAAGAGAATGGACCCTCTGCATTATAATTTGTGTCAGGTTCGGGATCGCCTTCTTGGCACTTCTTGAAGCCCGATGAAGTGACAATACCCCATGAGGAAGGGGCAAAAGGGTCCCAATGGGGAAGAAAAGTGGGGAAATGGGTTTTTTTATTTGGGGGGTAAAGAACAAAAGGGGTGAAGGATAAACTATAACTATACTATGCTAACAGACTAACTGTATAAATGTGAAAAGAGCAACAATCTTAATGGACTGTGAGTAGTTCAGTCTCTAGCAGGGGCAGTTGAGAAGGAACTGAGGCGGGTCGCCTGCGTGCACTGGCTAGCTTTGTGGCACAGCACAAGGAGACATCGAACACGTGCAGGCCTAACAGACACTCCTACTGAAGTTCTCTCATCAGCGAGCAGACCTACAGTGGAGCACACATGGGGACACTACTCTAAAAAGAAGGGTCTCCCTTTAGAATCTCTCACTCAGTCCTGTTAGATTTTTCTCTCTCATTAGCAATTTAAAATTCACAATTCATTTCCTATATTTGCAGGTAAGGTTAGACTTTTTGAATGGAAAAGACCATCAGTCTAGATCTCCCATGAGGCTGGAGCAAAATCTTGTTTATCATATGTCACTTGGCAGATCCTTCATCAAGGATGACTGAAAAACACTTTATATTGTCATAACGTTTGTTCCAAGTCTTATCATCAGATGAACCATCATCACACGCTGTTGAAGTACAGTACCACCAGAATGGCAGCATGGTATAAAAATCTAAATACACTATGCAGGCATTAGACATATACTGCTGTCCAAGAGGCTCTTGCAGTACCATGGATTTTTGCTGCCTCAAAAGTTCAGCTAAAAGGATGCATATTTCCACAAAAACTGATCTTAGACAATGCATTGCCAATTTTGACTCTCTCTCTCTGAGTTTCAATACAACTACTAAGCATTTAACTATGGCTCTTCATCTTCATTAAATGCTACTTCTTCATTAAAATGCATTTTGGTAATAACTAGGGATATGAGCCACTACTCCTGGAAAACTAATTCTCCTTGTTTTGCTACTGAAGTGATATAACCAAGATGCAAGTCTTTTATGTAAGCCAAACATATGTGTTAAATTATTTGCTTTGCCTGATCTGTTTTGTTTAGAAACAGATTTAATTAAAAAGGGAAAGAAGAAAACACAAATAATGTTGAAGAATCTCCTTCTTCCGGGGTCCCAGTTCAGCCTCTCTTTAATTTAAAATTTTTCTCCCCTTCTTAACATACATGTCCTGAATTCCTCTGTTTCTTATGGATGAGCAGTTCTGCATTTTTTCTAAAAATAATTATTTTAAAGGAAGAGTTTTAATATGCTCTAAAAAAGAACTGCTTTCATAAAGAACAGAAAGTTGGTCTGACCTGCACAGAGAAGCATTTATCAGTGGATCAGAGTCAAGGAATTAAGCTGAGCAGGATGAGTGGCACAGTAAAAGTTGGAATAAATCTGAGGAATTACTTAAAGAATACTGTCAAGACTGATGGGCCTAAAATTTGCCTCCCTCCTTCTCAATTTTACATCTGTCAACATGCCCCTTTTATTGGGGGGGGGGGAAGCAAGCTTTGCAAAATAGGTTTGCAACAGTGTTAGAATTTTAGCTGACCTGGAGTTCTGAAACTATTAGCAACCCCACAGTGGAGAGAGACTTTATCTACATCAGGCGAACATGGGATGAAATGATGTTCCAATGCTAAAACATTATTTAAATCAACAATATTTTACTAATCTTTCTGTCTCTTTTTTTAGCTACTTTCCTAAATAAATGTTAATTCCCATTGGTGGATAAAACAGTCTAATCAAGTCCCAAAACTTGGCTTAATAAATTAATGAATATTTAATCAGCAATCCAAAAAATGAAGAACTTATGTTGGTAAAATTAAATTGGACTAAAACATTAAAACCAGCAGTATATTTTGGATTTGACAAAAATATTTCATAATAAACATAATTCATTCAGCACCTTTCATCCCAAATGCTCCCAAAGTTCTTTTTCAGACAGTATACCTATAAAGACAAACATGGAATGTGGTGACTGTTCTGCACCAGCAACATTACACAACAGGGGTTTTTCTCTTTTTTTGTGAGCATGTTTAAAGAAAGTGCAGTGAAGACTAAATTGACCAGCGAAAAGCAGAAGGGGTATATTAGTTAAGAAGAATGTATTATTCAAATTGGAATGTGTCCAGTGGGTCAGGATGATATGCGCCTGAAAAGTGGATGCTGCTATGACACGAACATTTACTGATCATGCCAATAAGAATCACTGTCAGGGCTGGCTCTTAACCATTCCAAACAGTGCATACTGTCTGCAAAACTTGTAAAGGAAAAAAACAATGAATGGATGGAATTTGTTGAATGGATAACATTTAGTTGGTTTAAAGGGTAAATCCCTACAATCATTTGTTTTGTGGGTATAGGAAAAATATTTTCTTAAATTGGACTAATAATTTAAAATATGAGAAACCAAGGCAGAACAAAAATCACGACAGCTGCTCTTCCTTTACTAAGCAATTAACAAATAGGTGGCAGATAAAAGAATCTTATTCTGACAACAGTAGGATCCATGATCCTTCAATTGACTTGTGTGAGTAGATACTGGCTAATAGATTAACTTTGCCTGCACCAAAAATTTCCACCAAAGGATAAATTTTAAGATAAGCAGACAAACTACTTGCGAATTGAGAGAAATATAAAAAGTGGCAATGTTCTTAGTTGGAGAGTTCTAACACTTTTGTTGTTTGCCACTTCTTAGCTTGATTGCAGACAGATTATTATTTATTATTTGTATTTTTGCTGAGGAGGCCTCAATTATTAAAATAAAATTCACTGGATTAACCTGTTCAATGGGTGATAGTCAGAAAGGTCTCCCTCCTCAATCCCAACCCCTACTAGACCCAGTAATCACTTTTAGTTGATTTCTTATGTGGAGGAATGGATCTAAGAAGGTTTGCAGATAGAGGCAATAGGAAGGCCTGGAGGGGGAGAGAAGAGTGTTCACCAGTTGAGCAGGTAGTTTGAATGTTCATCGGAGAACACACCATAGCCTCTAAACCTTAGGATCTCTGATCTTTTATGTTGTCCTGTTGGGAGATGAGATAACTTTATGCTGGCATGCTGGGGGCCAGCTGAGCCTGTTTTGGCTCGTTTGGCACTGAGCAGGCTATAGATGTTCAAAGCAGTCTCTAACACTTGAAAAACTGGGGAGGCACTGCTAAGGTAGTTTACCTCCTAACACACACAGCAATGCTGATATCCTCATGACTAGGTAGAGGCAGCCATGTGTCCAAGAAGCTTCAGGAAGTTTCTAGCTGCGGTGGTGGGAAACTGTCTGAGGCCTCGAATGATATCAGTCAGGGTCTGAAACTATGCTTCCGGCAGGTATGCCCCTATAACCTATAAACTCTATCTTTCAGATGGAGGACAGAGTCGATTTTGCTTCATTTAGGAGGAGACCCAAGTTGTCGAAGGCAGCTCTGATGAATCTGACCTGAGCTTCCACTTGGGTCCTGTAGTGGCTCCTGATCAGCCAATCATTGAGGTATAGAAACACCCGTAGTGTACCTGGTGCCTGTGCAAGAATGCGGCAACGATTGCCATGCACTTGGTGAAGACATGAGGTGCTGTTGACAGGCAGAATGGAGGGACAGTAAATTGGTAGTGGGTACTGTTGACCACAAACTCAAGGTACTTCCTATGAGGTAGAGTGATTGTGATATCAAAATATGCATCCTTCAAGTCAAGGGTGGAACACCAGTCTGCTGGATCCAGTGAGGAGATGATGTAGGCCAAGGAGACCATGCGGAACCTGAGTTTCTTCATGAACTTGTTGAGTTCTTTCAGGTCCAGGATAGGCCTGAGGCTGTCTTTGGCTTTCGGTATTAGGAAATACCAGAAAGAAAAGCCCTCATCCCTGAGCTCCTGAGGAACCTCTGCCACTGCTCCTGGAGATAGGAGTGACTGCACCTCCTGGATAAGGAACTGCCCATGAGAAGGGTACAGAGAAGAAGGATGGAAGGGCATGAGGGCACAGAACTGGATAGCGTATCCTCTTTCTACTGTGTTGAGCACCCAGTGGTCTGAAGTGATACAGGACCATGCACGGTAGAAAAGGGACAATTGGGAGCAAAAGGTAAGGCAGGACAGATCCAGTTTTTGTTCTGGTGTACCATCCTCAACCGCATCTTCAAAAGGCTGGTTTGGGGTTGGAACATGGTTTGGGTTGGCCAGAGCTCTGGCCTGAGGATGAGTGTTATCTTCTCCTGCAACTCCTATTCCTCCTCTGAGAACCGTCCTTACAGTTCTGATAGAATCTCAGAGGAGGTTGCGCCTAAAGTGTTTCTGCTGTATGGTGGGAGTGTGCAGGCCCAAATACCTGAGAGTGGCTCATGTGTCTTTCAGGCTACGCAGCCTTGTCTGTCTTTTCAGAGGAAAGAGTCACACCCTGAAATGGGAGATCCTGAATGGTCTGTTGGACATCATAAGGGAGCCCCAAGTCTTGGGAGCCAGGAGCCCCTCATCATGGCTACCCAGGTCACCATGACCCCAGTGGCGGCATCTGCAGCATTCAAAGCAGCCTGGAGGGAAGCATGGGAGACTAACTTCCCCTCCTCTACCAAGGCCGAGAACTCAGTTCGGGAGTCTGAAGGGAGAAGCTCTGTAAATTTGGCCATCGCTGCACAGGTGTTGTACAAGTACCTGCTGACGATGGCCTGCTGGTACAAAATACGGAACTGAAGACACCATGTACAGTAGACCTTTCTACTAACATGGTTGAGTCATTTAGCCTCCCTGTTTGGAGGGGAGGGCTCCTGGAAACCCTGCGCTCACACTGATTAGCAGCATCTCTGACAAGAGAGTCGTGAAGTGGGTAGAAGTAGAAATGTTCGTACCCCTTGGAGGGCACATAATAATACCTCTCATTGTGCTTGGCAATGGGTGGCAAGGAAGCTGGGGTCTGCCACAGGGTCTTGGTGGTGTCCACAATAGTCTTAATAAGTGATAGGGTAATGTGAGAAGAGCCTGAGGGGGCGAAGATATTCACCATGAGATCAGCCTCCTCAACCACCTCTTCAGCCTTAATTCCCAGACCTGAGTAGCCCTTTGCAGCAACTGTTGTAGCACCTTGTTGTCCTCAAGTGCCAGGACTATGGCTATGCCTGCCAATGCCTTGTCCAGAGACGACAAGGAGGAAGCCCTTATAAGATGATTTTCCCTGCCATCAGCTCCCAAAGGGTCCCACAACTCTTGGGGGAAAGTTGGTGCCGATGGAGTGCCGGTCAGCGCCAGGGCTGTCAATGCTGAACTCGGTGTTGCTATGTGCATCAGAGACACTGATGGTACTGCCGGTGGAGCCAGTGCTGAACCAGCTGCCTGAGCCTACGAAGGTAGCAGGGCTGTTGTCTGTGCCACTGTCGTCATCAGTACCAGCGCAGCAGTCGGTACCAAGATTGCTGTTGGTGACAAGGTTGAAAAAATCGCTGGTGCTGAGGCCGGTGCTGGTGATAGTGCTGCAGCTGATGGCATTGGCGTGTGGGTAGGTGCCAAGGTGAGCTGCATGGTTGATGGCATGATGAATGTGGCTGAGGCCACCGAAGATGCCACAGAATAGTGCCTTTGTATCCCTCCCTGGCTTTGGTGAAGGGACCAGGGTATCCAGAATGGCCACTGGTAGCTTCTGCCACTGCAGTGGTCACTCCCGTGGCTCTCGCCTTGTCCTCGATCATCGGCTCCTACTCCTCTGAGAGCAAGAGGAGTCAGACTCTGACTCTAAGGTCTCCAAAACTGAAGACCACAGAGAAGCTGAGCTTCTGTGCCTCAAGCGATGAGAGCTTGGGAAGCGACTAAGCTCTCTGTCTGCATGGGCTGGTGCCGAAGGATGTGGAGAGGGGAATGCCTGGACATCATTGCCAGCTTCCCTCTTGACCGCAGCTGGGGGCGGATCGCTAGCGCCAAAGGTTCCTCCCTCCTAGGAAGCAAGACCAGTGTCATAAGGTGAAGAAAATCCCAAATAGCTTAGAAAGCTTCTGGGGTCGAAGGAAGTATCAGCTCCTGGCCCATTGGGACCAGTGAACACGGGTGCCCAGACTCAACTACCTCGCCTCGGCAGGAGTCAACGCAGCCCTAACAGGGGATCTTGAGCTGTAGCCCACTTGGGGTCTCACTCCCCTAGATTTAGCAGGAGGTGACAGACTGACCGGCTTCTTTTTCTTCTGAGGCACCAGCAAGAGAGACTGGTGCCTGCTCTCCGCTGGGCCTCAGGAGGTGCTGTGCCAGTGCCGAACATCCTGCGACATGTCCTTTCTTGGCACTGAACTCGATGACGGTGCCTGGGCGCTTCGCGTCAACAAGAAAGCACTAGGAGCCGGGTCCCCTGAGCCTGCGTCCAAATGGAGGCATAGAGCCATGAGGATCGTTTTAAGCTGCTGCTCCCTTTAAGAGTTCTAGGGTGGAACTCGTGGCAAATCCTACAGCAATCCTTTTGGTGACCCTCCCCCAGGCACTGTAAACACAAGAAGTGTGGATCACTCTTTAGCGTGCGCTTCACACAAACCACAGTTTTTAAACCCCAGGGACCACAGCATACTATGGCTCTGGGGAGTTAGAAGGGAGGTAAAGACCCCCAACAACTCTAATCACTAACTACTAACTATGAAGATAAACTAACTATATACAAACAACTTGAGATGAATGCACTTACTAAAGCAAGGGCTATGAAAAGTTTTAGCCTGCCATCACTGGCTGTAAGAAGGAACTGGGAGTGGGGTGGGGGGGTGGAGGGTCAATAGGGCTCCTTATTGAGCACCATGAAGACGCGACTCCAGGGGGCACCACACCGACCTGACAGATGTGGCTATGGGAAAAATCTTCCTGCTACTGTGCACGTGCACACGCCTGATTGGAACTGACATGAACAAGCACTCAAAAGAAGACCTGTAGGGTCTGCCACCCACCTCAGTAGGTCTTGAAATTACCTACAGTTGTCAGGAGGTGATGCTGCAACTGCCTCATCTGCAGATGAAGATCACAACTCGACCTGAGTGGGTGGTTCTACCTGAGCTGGTTCCTTCTCTTCCTCAATTAGCTCTTGAGGAAGCTTGGAATCTTTTCTGTATGGGGAGGGCTGTCTTTACTCCTGATGGGAACGTATGGATTCTGGATGTCGCATTTATGGATTACATGGGACCTAGTAAAGCCAGTGTGAGGGGTCAAATGGAAATTGGGGTAGTCCTTCTGATAGAGTGCGCCACTCCTAAGGAGCATAGTCCTTATGCAAGCAGAATAGTGCTCACAACACACTGGATCCTCTGTCTGGTCTGACCCCTTGCCTCACTGGGAGTAGCAATGCTCTCTTATTGGCATTCTACTCAGAGGACTAGGCTTTGAAGGCTCTGGGCGGTGCTATCAGTACCAGAGCCTCATTTTGCCTAGCTGGTAGATGGTATGGTGAACAGTTTTCTCTCATGCATGCCCTAGACCAGTGGTTTGGACATCTCCCTGGTTTGGATCAGTTCCGACAAACAGGGACTCGGTTCATGTACATGACAGTGTCCTCATGGGTGGAGTATTTATCTCCTGATGCAGGGGCATGGATTGGACTTCTTTCTTTCTGTAGCACTGGCAGCATCGGTACTGTTACAGTGTTCTGTACAGACAATCCCTTTTCATGTCTCATTGATAACCATGAAGTCAGAGAGATTCTCTGTCATTTTCCCCTCACTAGTACCAGGGACAGTCCCACTCCTGTCATTAATGTCAGTTTCAGGGTGCTCATGCTCTTCAGAATCAGGAGAAGAGTACCATACTCCTTGTGTGCACCCTGGAATAGGAGTGTCAAGAACTGCATGTCACCCAACTTAATGAGTGTCAGAGAGGAGATTCACAGTTTGGATGAAGGATTTTTCATTTCTTGTGAGTGTGTTTCCAACCTTCCTTAAGGCCTTTCCTCTACTCCTACCAATCCCAGAGCCAGAGACCATCATGCTTGTAGGGACTCTTCTCAGTACCTCTGCCCAACATACAGGGCGTGGGTGGTGTCTGAGGGGCCTGAATTCAACTGGGGGCTCAAAGCATGATCCATGAGGACTCTGCAAAGCCTATACTCACAAGCTTGGCAGGTGTGGCTTGGAATGGTTCAGCAAATGCTGCATTTTGAGAGGATGTGGGCTTCCCCAAGGCACACAAGCACTTATTGCAATCTTTGCTGACCGGACAGGCCTGAGGTCAGAACACAATTCTTGAATGATAGGATTCTAGGCATACTAGGTATCCCTAAGTGGGGAAAGGGATTGGCTAAGGAGAGGACCCCCAAACCCTGAACTATTAAAAACTACTCTAACTATAAAACCATCTAACATATGTATCTAAAAACTATTTATACGTTTGAAGAACACTAGCTAAAAATGCAGATACTAAGGATGTTCCAGCTCAGATTACAGGTGGTAGAGAGAAACTGGAGAGACAAGTGGTCTGCACTGCCCTTTGTGCACTCAGTTAAGAACACGAGATGGGGAAGGGTGCAGGTGTGGACAAACAGACACTGCTAGCAAAAATCTTTAAGTCTCAGGCACATAGAGCACATGTGCATCTAGAATTATACATACACAGGGACCATCACTCAGAGAAGAAACATCCATTTAACTTTAAACCCAATGGGACTTAAACATATGTTTACAGGTAAGCACGTGTCTAAAAGTGCTTTGTTGAACAGGGATGGTTTGCTATATTGGGGCTTATCTTACTTTGAACGTGCCCTTAGCAATTTCATTTTTATTTCCTCTGTCCTTTCCTCTCAATTTAGTAGCATATGCAAATTTTATCTTTAGCCTCTTTTACTGCATATGGTCATGGAATAAGATTTGTACTTTACACCAATACCTGCAGTGTCCCATTATACAACTTTCCTAGACTCAATACATTGCTGTTTATGATTTCCCTTTTGTTTTCTCCTTGAATCAATTTTCAGTCTTTGCAACTCATATGTAGGACAACTGGAATTAATGTTTTAAATACTTAATTAATGTTTTAAATGTTTTGTAGTACTTTGCAGTGCATGTGCCACGAATTCTACTATCTTGCTGGTTGCACAGTCACTAGATGCAGAACAAATCATATTGCTTCTATGTCCATTTTTTCTCCAATGCTTGTTAATTATAAGAGTTTAATGATCACGGGCCTTGTCACATACGTTTTAAATGTGTCTAATTTTTTATTTTCACAAACAAAAACAGATGTAACTTTTGAAAGCAGAAACGTAACTGTTTCCCCCTCCCCCCAGGGGATATGTAAACATAAAAGGAAGATTTAAATTTTGGACTGCCAGCCATAGCTCTCCTTTTAAAGTACTTTGAAGACACTAAGCTACTCCACAACAAATCTACTACAAAGCAAAGAATAGTCTTCGCTAAATCTGACGGCTGGCGTCCATCCTGAATAACGCGGCTGTGTGCTGTGGAGATCTGTGGAGAAACTAGGGGAAAGGAATCTTTCCTCACAAATCTAGAGGGCAACAACTGAGCCACTCAGTATTAGAGCAGCCTCTCCTTGCTACTGCACTCCCCTTTTGTGGGCGGAGGAAGGAATGGTGGATTCCTTAGATCTTTCACTGTTAGGGCTGCAGATTTTGATTAAAAAGAAAATGCTGTGACAAAAATCATAGAGCAGTCATGGTAAGTATAGTAAAAGTCACATAGTGACTGCTCTGTGACTTTTGATAAAAATGCCTTAACGAATGAGGGGACCTGCAGCAGCACCCTTTGCCCTAGCACCACAGCCCTAATGAGGAGGGGACACACTAGTGTGGGAGGGGATAGGCACAGAGCAATCCTGCCCCACATTCACCATGAACATGGGCATCGGCACCTTCTGTGTTCCATAGGGCTGGGCCCACCTACCTTCTTCAGGTGTTGCGACTTGGCACATGGAGCACAGCACTATTCAGGTTTGGCTGTGCTGTCCCTCTGTCATAAGGCATGGGAGGAATTTCAGTCAGTGCAATTGCAACCCTGTTTGCCGGGTTGCAATGTTTTCTGGGCCCAGCCCCCCAGACATGGGAGCTGTTGCTGCAGGGTGAGTACAGGGCGGGCTTGCTTTTTGATACCCTCCACTCCATGGCCTGCTCTTTGCATCAGGCACGAGGGCAAGTCATGGAGATACTTCCTGCTGTAAGTCATGGACACACAGAGAAGTCATGGACAAAATGAGTATCCATGGCTTTTTCTGCACTGGGAGAAACCTGCAGCCCTCCTCATTGCATACTGGGTTTTCCAAGATGATCTGTATTTCATCTGAATCAGAATGCCTGAGTTGCTGCATTGCCAAGTCAGGCAATGTTCTGCAGACATGAAAGAGAGAGTGAGGGAAAAAAAACTCAGGACGTCATGATCCTTTTAGATTTTTGTGCACTTTAAAGCCCTTAATACAGAGTAAGTCTTTATAACTTATTCTGGACAGAAGCCAAACTTCATTCCCCCATATTACAAATAACTTCACTAAGAGGTTGCACAGGTCACTTCAGTTACAGCTGACAAGTGAACTCAGGGCCAAGTATTTCTGAAGAGACTAGTTATTTTGAATTATGTTGTGATGACTGGGCAGACAAATTTTCCCTAATGGTAAACTCAACTGTAAAAAGTATGTAAAAGTTCATAAGGTGCCACAGTAACTATAGTAACAAATGTTAAGGTACGATAAAGACACAGAAAGACTAAATTAATCTAAACAAGAAGTCTGATTGATATAGTTCAAGAATATGTTGAAACATTGCTTGATAAAAACAAGATGTGGAACTGGAAATCAATGAACCAAAATTGATATGTTGGATGTTAGGCCTAATTAGTAGACAACACAATGAGGGGATGAGCTATCTCACCCATCAACTCCCCGTTTGGGTCCTTAAAGAAAGAGTCCTTTGGAGAAGAATACAAAAGGACAGAAAAAGAGAGAGGCTGCCACCACCTGGATCATGTCCTGGGATCTCAGGCCTTTGTCATGCTGATTCCAAGAGATGTCTTGACCAGACCAAGCCCAAGAGAGCCATCCAGATGACATTGTCACCCTTATCAACTCCATCTGAATCCCAAATGCCATCTGAGATTGAATGGGATTGGATTTACAGCAGCAGCAACTGCCCCAGCTCACAGAATCATAGGACTGGAAGGAACCTTGAGAGGTTATCTAGTCTAGTCCCCTGCAGTCATGGCAGGGCTAAGCATTATCTAGACCATTCCTGACAGGTTAGTCTAATATGCTTTTAAAAATCTCTAGTGATGGAGATTCCACCACCACCTCTCCAGGCAATTTATTCCAGTGCTTAGCCAGCCTGATAGTTAGGAAGTTGTTCCTAATGTCCAACCTAAACCACCCTTGCTGCAATTTAAGCCCTTTGCTTCTTGTCCTACCCTCAGAGGTTAAAGGGAACATTTTTTCACCCTCCTCCTTGTAACAAGCCTTTATGTACTTGAAAATTGTTATGTCCCCTCTCAGTCTTCTCTTCTCCTGATGAAACAAACCCAATTTTTTCAATGTTTCCTCATAGGTCATGTTTTCTATACCTTTAATCATTTTTCTTGATCTTCTCTGGACTTTTTCTAGTTTGTCCACATCTTTTCTGAAATCTGGCACCCAGAACTGGAGAAAATACTCCAGTTGAGGCCTAATCAGCATGGAGGAGAGTGGAAGAATTACTCCTCATTTCTTGCTTACAACACTCCTGCTAATGCAGTCCAGAAATATGTTTGGTTTTTTTGCAACCATGTTTTTCTGTTGACTTAGTGGCTTGTGATCCACTGAGACCCGCAGATCCCTTTTGGCAGCATTCCTTCCTAGGCAATCATTCCCAATTTTGTACCTATGTAACTGATTGTTCCTTCTTAAGTGGAGTACTTTGCATTTTCCGTATTGGATTTCATCCTGTTTACTTCACACCATTTCTCCAAGTTGTCCAGATCATTTTGAATTTTAATCCTAAACTCTAAAGCACTTGCAATCCAACTTGGTATTGTACACAAACTTTATAAATGTACTCTCTATGCCATTATCTAAATCATTGATGGAGATATTGAACAGAACCGGATCCAGAACTGATCCCTCCGGGACCCCACTCGTTATGCTCTTCCAGGATGACTGTGAGCCATTGATAACGACTCTCTGGGAACGATTTTCCAACCAGTTATGTACCCACCTTTTAGTAGATCTAGGTTGTATTTCCCTAGTTTGTTTACAAAAGGGTCATGTGAAACAGTATCAAAAGCCTTTTAAAGTCAAGCGATACCACATCTACCGCTTCCCCCCATCAACAAGGCTTGTTATCCTGTCAAAGAAAGCTATCAGTTTGGTTTGACATGATTTCTTCTTAACAAATCCATGCTGACTGTTATTTATCTCATTATCTTCTAGGTGCTGACAAACTGACTACTGAATTATTTGCTCCATTATCTTTCCGGGTACAGAAGTGAAGCTGACTGGTCTGTAATTCCCCGGGTTATCCTTATTTCCCTTTTTATAGATGGGCACTACATTTGCCCTTTTCCAGCCTTCTGGATTGTCTCCTGTCTTCCAAGACTTTTCAAAGATAACTTCTAATGGCTCATGTATCTCCTCAGTCAGCTCCTTGAGCATTCTAGGATGAATTTCATCAGGCCCTGGTGACTTGAAAACATCTAACTTGTCCAAGTAATTTTTGACTTGTTCTTTCCCTATTTTAGACTCTGATCCTACCTCATTTTCACTGGAATTCACTATGTTAGAGGTCCAACTGCCAACAATCTTCTTGGTAAAAACCGAAACAAAAGTCATTAAGCACCTCTGCCATTTCCACAGTTTCTGTTATTGTCTTTCCCTCACTCATTGAGTAATGAGCCTACTCTGTCCTTGGTCTTTCTCCTGCTTCTAATGTATTTGTAGAATGTTTTCTTGTTTCCTTTTATGTCCCTAGGCAGTTTGATCTCGTTTTGTGCCTTGGCTTTTCTAATTTTGTCCCTACACACTTGTGTTACTTGTTTATATTCATCTTTTGTAATTTGACTGAGTTTCCACTTTTTGTAAGACTCTTGAGTTTTATATCATTGAAGATCTCCTGGTTAAGCCATGGTGGTCTCTTGCCACACTTCCTATCTTTCCTATGCAGTGGGATAATTTGCTCTTGTGCCCTTAATAATGTTACTTTTAAAAACTGCCATCTTCAACTGTTTTTCCCCTTAGACTTGCTTCCCATGGGATTTTACCTACCAACTCCTTGAGTTTGCTAAAGTCTGCCTTCTTGAAATCCACTGTCTTTATTGTGCTATTCTCTGTCCTACCACTGCTTAGAATTATGAACTCTACCTTTTCATGATCACTTTCTCCTAAGTTGCCTTCCACTTTCAAATTCTCAACCAGTACCTCCCTATTTGTCAAATCAAATCTAAAACAGCCTCCCCACAGTAGCTTTCTCCACCTTCTGAAATAAAAAAAATCTCAAATACATTCCAAGACCTTGTTGGATAATCTGTGCCCTGCTGTGTTATTTTCCCAACAGATGTCTGGGTAGTTGAAGTCCCCCATCACTATCAATTCCTGTAATTTGGATGATTTTGCTAGTTGTTTTAAAAAAGCCTGATCCACCTTGACAGAGTGTGTTTCAAGGCTGCATGAGTTCCCCAAATCCTGCCTTTCTGGGCAGTAAAACCATATCCACCCCAATGTGTCCGGGGCCTCTGCATTTGTGGAAGTTAGTCAGCAGGACATACCCCCAAACACTGAAGCTAAATATCATGTCAGTTTAACAAACTTCAGCATACCATTTGAAAAGAACCATAAATGTAGGGTAGTCAGACTTCCACTGTGAGTTATAATACACAATATACAATTAGTGGTTACTGCTGTATGTGATTACTACTTCTAAAATAACTTAGGTAAACTACTTTCATCTTATATACCACATAAGGTCAATTTCTACTCTTGCTTATTCTGCATTCTTGAAAGTACACATTCACTTGTGAAAATTAAAGGAAGATAAATTTAAAATGAGTGATTTTAATTTCATTCAATCATAACAGACTGCTTTGTAACAGGATGGAAAATAAGAAAGTGCATTCAAACTATGGACAAGTCATCCTCTTCTTACCATGATCTGGGGGACAAACTGAAACAGTACCAGTCTGTACTAGATAAGTGCTGGCAGTATAGTCCTCATCTGTATCAGAGTCCTGAACTGGCTGGATGGCATTTGTACTTAGCAACCACCTCTGGTTGTCATGGAGATTGGGTGATGGAGGAAGGGAATGTAAATGTTCAATGACGGATGGACTAGATGAAGAGGATGGCATGGGAGGACCTATGGAAAAATAAAAATAGAATATTTTAAAATATGAGTCAGGATATCACATGAGAGATAAATAAAGTCCTTTCTACTTCACTGAAAGGAAAGTCATTTATTAAAACAATAAAAACAGGTGGGCAAACAAGATATAACTGGAGCATGAAATACAAATGGTTTTAAAAGCTTAAAATGTCACAATGTAAGGGTCTGATCTTCTGGTCACCTGCTACTGCAGGGAGTAGTAACACGAGGAATCCCCTTGATTATGCTGAATAGTAGATGAGAGGAGGCTCAGGACCCCAAGTAACTATGTATAAAAAGGTTTGGTTTTCTAGCAGTTGCAAAATAAATTTTCTACTCTTTAATCGGACTTTTACTTTATAGGAGCACTGTTATAGCCAGGGGGCCTAAAAAGTAAAACTAATGGTTCTGTTTTGGCGTGAGGAAATTAATATTTATGTCATGCAAGCACAAATATATTGCATCATCGCTCCACTCTCCTTGCCCGCTCTGCTTTTGTAAGTGGACAGGCAGAATGAAAGCTTGAGAAATCAGGATTCTGGTACATTTCAGAGCAAGATTCCTCTATATGAAAAGCCCCACCTACTCATTTTAATAGAAAAGACAGGCACGAGTGGAGAGGCAGCATGAAGTGTTATGCTTGAGATCACAGATATGCAGAAATCCAGAACTGTGGGTTTGTAATATATGAATTGCCACTGATGAGAAGCTAGGATTTTAGCAATGTAACAGGGAGAGATTATAGCTTATTTCAGAACACAAATGTCAATTAAAAAGAAAACAAACATTAACTTTTAAAATCAGTGAAATGTTGGGCCTATCAAACTTCATATCCATCTCAACAAGAGAGTAACATTAAGTTACTTTAAAACAGAATCAGAGAAACGTAGGGCTGGAAGGGATCTCGAGAGGTTATCAAATCAAGTCCCCTGCACTGAGGCAGGACCTGACAGTTGTTTGTCTAGCCTGTTCTTAAAAACCTCCAGAAATGGGGATTCCACAACCTCCCTGGGAAGCCTATTTTAGAGTTTAAATATGTTAGAATTTTTTTTCCTAATACCTAACCTAAATCTCCCTTTCTGCAGATTAAGTTAATTTCTTCTTGTTCTATCTTCAGTGAACATGTAGAACAATTGATCATTGTCTTCTCTATAACACCCCTTAACATATTTGAAGACTGTTATGTCCCCCTCTTCAGTCTACTTTTCTCAAGACCAGATATGCCCAGTTTTTTTTAATCTTTCTTGTTCTGTGAGATTTTCTAATCCTTTTATCATCTCTTCTGGATTCTCTCCAATTTACTCACATCCTTGGATGTGGCACCCAGAATTGGACACTGCATTCCAGCTGAGGCCTCACCAGCACAGACTATAGAGGGACAATTATTTCCGACGGCTTACATACAACAGTCTTGTGAATACGCCCCAGAATTAGATTAGCCTTTTTTGCAAATGCATCACACTGATGACCCATAATGAATTTGTGATCCACTATAACCCCATGTCCTTTTCAGAAGTTCTACCACCTAGCCAGTTATTCCCCATTTTGTAGTTGTGCACTTGATTTTTCCTTCCGAAGTGTTGTATTTTGCACTTATTTTTACTGAATTTTCATCTTGTTAAATTCAGGCCAGTTCTCCGATTTGTGAAGATTGTTTTGAATTCTTATCCTGTCAGCCAAAATGCTTGCAATACCTTCCCGATTAGTATCATCTGCAAATTTTATAAGCATATTTTGCACTCCATTATTCAAGTCATTAATGCACTACATTATTCATTCATATTCAGTGAGAAAAATATTGGACTAGTACTGGACCCAGGACTGAGCTCCACGGGACCCTACTAGATACATCCTACAAATTTCACGGCGAACCATTGATAACTACTCTTTGAGAACAGTTGTGCAGCCATCTTATAGACATTTCATCTAAACCACATTGCCCTAGTTTGGTTATAAGAATGTCATGTGGGACTGTATCAAAAGCCTTACTAAAATGAAGATATATCACATCTACTGCTTTCCCCTCCTTTTCTGTTAGGCCGGTAACCCTATGAAAGAACACATATATACTTATTCAAGTATATTCAACACTTATTCAACACTTATTCCACTTATTCAACACTTATTCCACAGTTATTGCATATATGATGAAAAATATTTCCTATTTTAAGCATGAAACCAAACACATCCAGATAAAGACTAGAGAATGATATTGATATATTTGGTACTTAAAAATCCACAGCTGTTAAAGAATACAATAACTGTGGGTCTTTGAGTAGTCATGTAGATGCCAGTGTAACTGGCTGTTGCTAACTCCCAAAGTATGAAGGACCACTGGGGTCACTAATTTCCAGGTCCAGAATTGATGACCTCCAGACACAGGGGCAAAGAGCAGGAACCCTTTTGTTTATGTAGTGCATGACCGCTGCATTATCTGTGAGTTCTGAAGGACAGGTAGAAATGCCTCTTGGCTGCCCTCATTAATGGGGAAAACAACCTCAGCTGAGACTGATGTAGTCAAAATGTCAAAGAGTTTCTGGGATCTCTCTTGTATTACTACACATTTGATATCTAGGTCTCTGTGATACAAGATAGGAAAATCTGAAAGCTCTTAAAATAATCACTTGTGGGGACAGGGGCTAGTGTAACTGCCTTATCAGGCAAACATAACAATTCTTTCAGTGGACACTGGGGATACGGTTGTCCATCTCTTACCCTCAGCTCCTGGGTGTTCACAGGCAGCCTGATCTCTTCCTCTTCCTGGACATATTTGAGGGCGATCCACTGCAAGATACTTATAATGATAGCCCCCAGTATGGCCAAGGTAGCATGTCATATGGGTACTAGATCTGTCGCAAGTCATTGACCAAAAGCACCACAGGTTCCCTTGACACTAGTGCCATGTGATAGCGATCTCTGGTGTCATCCCTATGGTACTGCAAGAAGGCAGAGGACAGCCATCCCTGCTCAGTGCTAGAGGGAAAGCATAATATGGTTATGGTGAAGAAAAATAAGACTTTTTGAACAGCAATGAGATGGAGTAATGCCTCTGCTCAAGTTGTGGTGCCAGGTGCTACTCCAATACCAACAATGTCCCTGGAGGGGAACTTGATGATTCTACAAGGGCACATCTTGGGCTCGTAATCAGTGTGGTTGTCAGTACTGGTGTCATCTGTGCCAGTGTCAGCTTACTATGCATCATTTCTGACTGAGTGGCAGACTTGGATGCCTTGCCCTTGGAAGAATGAAGCTTCTCCTCCTTACAGAGCCATATCTTCTGATGCCTGAAGCTAAACTTGGGCTTCACTTGGCTGTCCTTCAGTCCCACCCTTATGTCAGGGTACCAGTGCAGGCTATAACAATGACCTTGTTGGCATTGGGAGAGATGGCACAGAGCTCAATGCCAATGTTGGGGCTCTTGGTGTCAATAATGGTATAGAGACGTCTGGTGCTCAAGGCAGAAGCAGTTGCCCTCAATGTAGCCTGTGCCAATTTTGATAGTGTCTTTTTTTTTCTTCTTTTTGTTGGGTTATGTGATGTGGTTGAGAGCGTGTTCATGGATGAAGACCCTTTTGACTGTTCTATGGAAGTATTAACTTCCTCTGGGTCTGAAGAGGTATATTTAAGATTGCTGTAGTAAAGTGGTTCTCAGCCAAGGGTCTGGGGCCTCCTTAGGGAATCTCAACCAGGTTTCACAGGGGCCTCCAAGCAGGGCTAACATTTGACTTGCTGGGGCCCAAGGCAGAAAGCCAAAGCCCCACTGCATGGGACTGAACCCAGGTCCCTGAGCCCCGCCACACGGGCTGAAAGGTGAAGCCTGAGCAATGTAGCTTCATGGATACCTCTGTGGCATGGGGCCCCAGGCAATTGCCCTGCTTGCTACCAGCCCTAGCTTTTATATGCAAAAAACAGTTATTGTGGCACAGGTGGGCCGCACAGTTTATAGCATGGTGGGGAGGGCATCAGAAAGAGAAAGGTTGAGAACCTCTGCTCCAATAGATGCAGTTTCAGTCACACATTCCTAGAATTATGACTTCTTGAGCAGAAGGATTTACATGTCAAACGTCTATCTGGGACATGGCTGTCCCTCAGAAAGAATAGGCTTTGATTATGCCCATCGACTAGATCAATGAGTCTGCCGCAAATCGAGCAGGGTTTAAACCAGAATGTTTAAAGTTGGTCAGTGCAAGGCACTTTACCCTGCTATGTCGGCAGGTGTACGCGGTGAATGTTTCTCTTCTTCCTTTGTTCTTTTTTTATGGTGGGCTGCAGGAGTGAAGATGAAGGGAAAGTGACTATATCTGAGATGAAGAGAAGGAGATTCTTCACTGAAAAGGTAAATTTTAAACTAGAAAAACAGCACTGCCATGGTCAGGAAGACTGAACAAGGTTCATGCATTGTCCCGATATACACTGATATTCAAAAATATCTGATCTCATGCCCATAAGATGCCTACCTATCTACAGTTGGATTTACACTGACACACAGTTGAAGAAGAAACAGAATCAATTTTGCAAACTCTACTGTGTTCTAGAAAAGAATCATACTGCTAATATTCTACATGAAATGAGATACTGAACATTTTTTGAATCAATTGTTATCTTGCCTGTAGATGGAGCGCTCTGTCTGGAAACCAGAAGCTGTATCACATGTATTATTTAAATTAGAAAATTAGCTTCACCTGCACTGTTATCATATATAAGATGAAAATGCAGTATTAAAATAAGAGGGAAAAATTAAGAGGATTTTTTTCATTCTCAAATTATTTAATCTAATAGCATTCAGCAGTACAATTACACTGGGTAAATGCACTAGCTCCTCATGGTACATTTTAGATTAATAATATATTGTCAATATTAATATCTTGAATTACCTCCTCTTTCTGTTTCCATTTTACATGTTCCTACCATTGTATTGCTTTTTTTCACTCCTTTGTTTTTGCTTCCAGACTGAATATAACAGGTCCCACGATATATCAGATTTCTCAAATTTAGTTTTAACCAGACGCTAAGATCTAATTGGGTGGTTTCCATGGAAGTAAAACTGCTCTAGTCTACCCACAGAACTGTTTGCTTAGCTTTTCCACATGTCATATTTCCCTTTCTGGCTTAACTCTCTCGTGGGAAGCACAATACATTACTATGTAAGGAACTGAATTTTGAGATTTGAAGTTGGCCCAAGAAACAAGGAACACCTTCTATTGATCTAGTAACTCATGTCCACCTCAGAATTGTTGGCCAAACACAGGGATATTAGCTGGAGAAGTAATACAAGGGAAGAATGGAAATTTTCAGAGCTCTAAGAGGGAATCACAGGAGGAATAGACAACAAGGCACAGATGCGAGCTGAAGCGCTGTTAAGCTAGCAGTGTCATCAGATTTTCTTGCAATGCATTTATGGCTGACTGAAAATGCCCTCAATTATTCAAATGTATTCAACAGTACTGTGGCTATGCTATACTAACCCACAATGATCACAAAGCTAGGTCAATGGAAGAATGTTTCTGTCCAGCTAGCTATTGCCACTTGGGGAGATGCATTATCTGTTGTAATGGAAAAACCCCTTCAAGTGCCATAGGAAGTGTCTACACTACAGCACTGTAGTGGCATAGCTACAGCAGCTGTAAGGCCAAATTCAGTCAACAAAGAAGAAACACAGATTCATTGAGATAAACTTCAGGAAAATCCCCCCCATCCAAGGTCCCCAAACAATTAGTTTTGTCCAACTGTTCTTACCAAGTACTGCCAGCAAATTAATCAAAACTTTTGTGCTAATAAGGAAATAGTATCTTTTCCCCACCTTCCCTCTCCCAGTCACACCTCAACTTTAGACTGCCTATATGACCTTTCCGTGGGTTATTGACTGGCCTCTGGAAAGTCTGATGACGTTCCTATAGAAAATTTCCCAGCAGCTAATAAAACTACTCTTTGGTACTTAAACTTTCCTAGTAAACAGGGATCAAACATTTACACAAACTAGGATAAGTATTAAGCAATTTTTTGCACAGATCTCTGTACAGGGACTAATATTCTTTAATATTAATGAATAACCTGGAAATTGTAATCACATAATTTGTTAGTATTTGGAGGTATAACTTTCAAAGGCTTCTAAATAACTTTTGAACCCTAAGCAAAACTATAGAAAAATCTGCAGTGTTTGGAAAACTGAGTTAAGTCCAGTGGGGAGTGATTCAATATAGCAGAAAGAAAAACTTGGAATGAAAATAATACAAGCCTCTTCCCACTTCCAATGAAGAAAGAAATAAAACCCAGAAGAAAGCTGACCAGATGAAGAGCATTAATGCAGAAATATACCTGGAGGTGTTAATGGTTAAATTAGACACACACGCAGAATGTACTTCTATTGCAAAAAAAATAGTGCTATGTTCAGTTTTGGGCCCCACAATAGAGAAGGGAGTTTGGTAAACTGAAGAGATTGCAAAGGTCTGCAAAAATCTGCAGTCCTAATTAATGAGAAGTAATCAAAGTAGCAGTAGAGGTCATGTCCCAGATGGAAAAGCTGAAAGAAATTAATAGGATAAGAGCAACTTATAGAAGAGGTGGCAAAGGGAAGACAACGTAACTGTCTACAATCATTTGACATGTAGTAATGGAAAGGATGAGGAAGTGCTAGGCTTAGTGCAAAAGCAGTGACTGTGGGTAACACTTTCAAAAGCATCTACATAATTTAGGAGCCAAAGTCCCATTTTCAAAAGTGATGTAGGCACTAAGGATCCTAAGTCCCATTGGCCTCCAATGAGACATAAGCTCCTAAATGTCTACATCACTTTTGAAAATGGGACTCAGGCTCCTAAATCATTAGCATTTCAAAATTTTACTCCACAACTTAAATGAAATAAGCTGCATATGGCATTGGCAGAAAATCCTGAACTTATCACTCACACAATAGAACCACTACCTAGGACAGGTGTGCTCACACCAGGCTCTACACATGCAGCACTACCACCTTGCAAGGAGCCTAGGGTCACAACTAACTCACATAAAATGGATCAGAATTGAGTTACTCTCATATTTAACATGAAGATTCCATATCCCAGGCCTACAATGCTCCATCTTGAACCAAATCACCAGGTGACAGTGAAGAACTCCATGAGCTACCCTAACACAGAGAATCAATGAGGCTATTAAAAGTTTGTTGTAAAACTTTTCTTTTATCAATAAACAAAAACACTGACTCCAAGGAATTACTCAGCTTTTATCTTCGATCTGTTATCAGTCACATGCTAGGAAAGCACTTTGCTTCAAGTTGGAACAATGCGTACATGAATTACGAACTGTATGATCACCAGATATATTTCAGAGAAAACAGTATTGAACATATTAGGAACACAATGCTGAAGAGGAAAATAAGACTGAAGAAAAGTAAGGTTGAGGAACTCCTGCTGCTGTGTGCGGATGAAGGGTTGGATTAGACGTTCCCTATCTAGGCCTAAAATCTATGCACCTATGAACATCTTGTATCATAAATGACCTTTAGCACATCATACTGTGACATAAAAATGTGACATAAAAACACAAAACTCCCAATTTACTTTAGATTTTAATTACATTCCAAAAATTCACACTTTTTTTTTTTTTATTGGGAAAGACTTTTCCGGTTCATGCAATACAGAGATTAAAGATCACAGAATCACAGAAAAGTAGGGATGACATCTATCATGTTTCCCTCTCTCCCTCACTTCCTTGATGCAGGACCAACTATACCTATACTATCTCTGTTCATCTAATCTGTTCTTAAAAACCTCCATGGACAGAGATTCTACAACCTCCCTATGTCAGCATTTAAATATCCTTATAGTTAAAAAGATTGTCCTATTATCTTACCTAAATTTCCCTTGCCACAGTAAATTTCTTAAATTTACTAAATTCTCAATGGCAGAGATTAAATGAAAAGATAATTTGTTTTGTGTGCAATAAAAGGGCTAAATAAAACTTTTGGAACAGAAACTATTACTAATTCAAGTGAAATGAAATGTAGTTCTTAATTATGAACTCAAGATTCATTACTATTTTGCTAGTTTTTTCACTGGTATATAAAAATGAATGGCCATTATTCTGATCTCACTTACCATGCACAAATCCCATAGATAATGCACATATACAACTGCTAGTACTAAGGGCAATATATGTGTGTGTGGGGAGGATCTCAGAGCCCAGATTTCACCTTAAGCCCAAACAGCTACTTTTATCTCCACAGCACAAGCCCTGTGAGTCCCAGTACATTGATCCAGGTGCTAAAACTTGCAGCCACGAGGGGGGTTTTTTTGTTGTTTTTTTTTTGAGGAGAGTTGTTTGTTTGTTTTGCTGTATAGACATATTGTATCATTCTCTACCTTGGTGGAGCACCTTGTAACTCCTATATTCTTTATTTAAATACAATTGTGATACGGCATATAAAGCAAGCCCCATGAGGTATCAGGAGAAATGTTATGATCTGCTGAAAATCACTGTCCTACATAAATATGTACATCAGTGCATACAAAGTTATGAGATTGTGTTGTATGGTTGTCAGTAAAACACGCTGTAAGTTGGGGAATCGGCCAGATATTAGCACCACAGAGACAACAGCAAGGAAAATAACCAGCGTCCGGGTATGTGTCAAACAACCATCAACAGCCATTGTCCAGAAAGGCAGTTAAAATTCACCTGCATAAGGCCACACCAGCGGAATTGCTCAATCTGACCTGGGGACTCAGCAAAGCCAACCAAACATGCCTGGACTGGTGCTCGCCAAGTACCTATGGCACGGGTGCCAAAGGTGGCACACAAGCTGATTTTCAGTGGCACTCACACTGCCCAGGTTCTGGCCATAAGTCTGGGGCCTCTGCATTTTAATTTAATTTTAAATGAAGCTTCTTAAACATTTAGAAATCTTTTTTACTTTACATACAATAATATTTTAGTTCTATATTATAGACATAGAAAGAGACATTCTAAAAATGTTAAAATGTATTACTGGGACGCGAAACCTTAAATTAGAGTGAATAAGTGAAGACTTGGCACACCACTTCTGAAAGGTTGCCTACCCCTGGACTAAGGGTATAAAATAGAACACAGTGGCCTAATGCTGAGTCTTTCTGCTGCCCTCCTCTATGCTGCAAGCAACAAGGACACTCAGAAGACTGAAGACTCCAGCAGAGGAGATTGGCCCAGGATTCAAGGGTGAAACCTTTGTACTATGAACTGCAATATCCAGTGGGGTGAGAAAAAACAGTTTAATAGGGTTAAGAGTTTAGACTGTGTGCTTATATTTTCTTTTCTTTTGGTAACCACTCTGACTTTTTGTCTACCACTTATAATCCCTTAAAATCTATCATTTGTAGTCAATAAATTTGTTTTACTGTTTATCAATGAGTTTGCCTGAAGACTGTGATAAAATGTGGTTTACAAAGGCTAGTATATATCCACATTCCATTGATGAAGTGGTGAATCAATTAATATATTTGTACTGCTCATCTTAAGCCATGGAAGACACTATATTTCTGAGGTACAAGGCTAGGAGTTGGAGGGTGGGGATTTGCTTGGTGCTTTTCTCTGTGTGATTCATGAGTTTCTCTGGGAGCATTCATGTAATCTAGCTGTGTGGGAGGCTCCACATGTGGTTGTGCTGAGTGATAACAGCACCTGGAGGAGTTTGCTTCTTGTCACTAGCAAAACTTTGTGAGAGACAACCCACATTGGAGAGTTAAGGGGAACAACAGTCCCACAGTCCCAGAATGCATCCCAGGGATCCTGTCACACAGGACTTTAGAAGTCAATCTTACTCATGTTGAAGTTAATAGCAAAGTACCTTTTGACTTCAAGGACAGTAGGACTGGGCCACTGAACTATAACCTATGTAAGTGGAGACAGAGAAATCCTGTGTCTCCACTGAAGTCAGTGGGCATTTTGCTATTGGCTTCAATGTGGCCAGGATTTCACCTTTATTTTTAATGTTATTAATATGCAATGCATACCTATGACTGACTCTCTCTTTATATCTATCTATATATCTACATAATGTATGTATGTATATAATAAATAAATTTCTATTAACACACACACACACACACACACACATATATACAGACATACACTACTTTACTGTTACTCTAGTCAAATGCAGTAACTTACAGATACCTTGCTTATCACAATGGAGAGGCCAAGATAATTTTTTTTTAAAAGGAATGGGATCTTACAAAGCCAGGATCAGACAGACAGTGGTCTGCAAGAGTTAGAATTAATTTTTCTTTTACATAAATTAATCAGAAACAAGACCACTTTCACTTATGCAGAAGGGAGGTTTCAGCCTTACAGAATGTAATCTGTTCCATGACTTCCCAGCATGCTTAAGCTGTAAGTACACTTCAGCTAATAAAGCGTCTATATTGTACTAAAAAAGTTTACTGACTACACTCCCAAAATTCCAATTTCCTATTGTAGACGTATTGCATGCAGCTTAGCTTAATGAAAACGAGTAGGTAATATGTTACAACACAAAATCACCAGATTTTAGATGTTTTAATTTCTTCATATAACATGCTAAGTTTCTAATAAGTGACTTTTAATTATAAATCCATTTTATATTATAGACCCCCTATATACTATCCAGCCTTTATGATTTGGCATTGGCATTTATATCTCTGCTGGATACTTCAGTTAACCTGTGGTGATAGTTATCTCTTAATTAAAACTCTACATGAAAACAGCACTACTACAAATTACATACAAAGAATGATTATTTATAACTGCACAGTCCTTTTTTATCTATGGTTTTAATACTTGAGGTAACCATTGTACTTAGAGGGGAGCATCTCCCCAAGGAAAAATAGGCACAGCCAATTCCTTATATTTATAAAAGAAAGATAAGATAGTGTAGATCTTTCCATCTAATATCACTGAAAATAATGGTGTGCCCTTTTAAAAATAAATCCTTTCAAATATGTAAGACTGTCTATGATGAGTACCATAGTTTTTAACATAACTTATGGTGATCCTTGAATTGGGAAGTGAATTTTCCAGGTTTCAGATCCTTCTCAGTGTTAAAGAATTGTCACTACAACTCACATGCAAATCTGCAATAAATGTGACATCTTACTTTAACAAGCTTCTATGCCAGGCTATTATTTCTAAACAAAAGAGGTGCATTACTTTGACATGTATTTGAACTCACAAAGTTGCAGTTTCTTCTGTAGAAGATGGAAGCTGAAACTTTGTAAAAATTATAATGGAGTGGATACATTTGAAAACAAAGAACAACTAGCTCCCCAGAAGGGGAGAGAAATGCTGACCTATTTTTTTTTACTACATTTCTCTTTCTCAAATTTGTATATAACCACCACAAACTCTACAACCAATATTGACTTGTGAAAAATGAGAAATGTATAAAGAAAAACGTATTATGCACACAAAGTCGCACTCATTTCTGAAATAAGGGCTTTGTGTTTGGGATATTTTTAGTGGTTTTAAAAATATTAAAAGTTGCAGCTCAGCAGACTGCTAAGGGGCCAATCCTGCAGTCTTTATTCACACAACCCTTTTCCCTGCCTTAAATAGGAGTTTTCCCTGTAAACAGTTTGCAGGATCTGAGCCTTAACTGATAGATAGTCAGAACAATTTAATGCACCCTCTCAATGGCCACATTTTGAAAAAAGCTAGTATGCATGACATCACTCTGTGGCAATCAAGGCCTGCACAGCTGGACAGAAACTCAGCATGAGTCTGATGTTAAACAAAGAAAAATATCTCTGGGGTTGGAGATTTATAGACAGATTTTATTTCTGGTGCAACCAAAAGAAAATAGACTAGCAAAATCTCTGGCCCCATCCCTTCATGCAGCTGAATTATCTTTAAGAACCAGAACAATACTAATAGGGCAGCTCTTATGTCTTTGGAACTCCCTGTCCTGGATTCTTCCAAACAAGTAGTCCCCAGCTGTTTCTTTGTTGAAAGAAGCCCCGCTCCTTTTTAAGGCTCCCAGCCTATTTATGCTCAGCTGCTCTTCATTAACGCCAAGCAAAAGAAGGAGCAGGAGCTTCCCTCAGTTATCCTGAAGGAGAGGCTGATGTCAGAAAAGCCCATTCAGAACTCCTGCTGGGATATAAGCCCCAACATCACTGTCTGGCTTGTCAGGGGTTTCTCTTAGGAGTACCATACAACTAGAGTGGGGTGAATCATATTTGTAGACAGCCTTTCATGGGCACCAAGGGACCTGTCCCTTTAATCACACGCTTCCAGGTCTATCCAACCCAAATACCATTCACAATACATTTCTAGTCCATGAACATGGGCAGCAATTGTAAAAAATTAAAATTCTATTGACTATCTAGGTGCATATATGGAGTGTATATCTGAGGTATGTGAAAAGCACGTTTGCCACTAGCAGCTTGAGGCTCAGTCATGAGCCCACTTGCACACCTGTGCAGAAAGGAAGGCATGTAAGGAACCCCCTTACTCTCCGGAACAAGCTACTTGCATCACTGGATCCTACACAGGATGAGTGCAGGTGAATGGGCAGCAGGCGGAGCCTTTGCATACTCCTAATGCACCAGCCCACACACTGGAGCACCAGCCACACATCGGAGCAGAGAGAGTAAATGAAAGCAGATTCTCTGACAGCTTGTCTACATGGGGAACTTTAGGAAAGTTAAGATGCATCAACTAAAGTGAAGTGAAGTGAATGAACATAATTTTAATCACATTAAAACCTTGTGTGGATGATCTCAATCAGAAGGAAAGTGGTCTTAATTTGCTGTAGTTTAGACCAAGTCTACGTGATGACATAGCTACCTGGGTCAGGGTTGTGAAAAAACCACACCCTTGACCGACACAGGTAGGCCCACAAAACCCCCAGTGTAGATGCAGCTATGTCACCTGAAAAGGGTTTACCTCGATGTAGCTAATGTCAATCAGGTAGGTGGTACTCCCACACTGACAGAAACATTCCTTCTGTAAGTGAATGCTGTGTCTACACTAGGGGGAATGCTGGCGTAGTAATGACTTCACAACATAGAATTGACCTTGTAGCATTAGTTGATTTATCTCAACATTAAGTGATAATCTGAACCCTGCCTTTCTCCTAGAGCTGCACAGCTATTTTACTCAGGCTGGACTATAGGATTATAATCCAGCCCCTGGTAAATATCCTTGATACTGTTTATAGAGCAAAGAAAAAAAATTTCTATCCTGGAAATGTAACTGACAAGTACACTGGAGATGGTAGCATAAACCATGGCCCAGTTTTATGAGGATATTTAGATATCGGTTCTCTAGATGTGAGACATTCCCTCTGTGATGTGATGGATAAATTTGTTAAGTGTTACCACCTTTAATCTTGACCTGTAGTAGACCTGAGGTTTGTAAACTACTTCGGCTCTGTCATTTTTTTCAGGATAATTCATAATGGCTAATGTCCCAAAAGGTGATCTGAGAGATGAAATGCTTCTCTAATCTCTAGATCCACAAAAAGTGATATTTTTATTATTACAAATTTAGGATGGAGTGCCCTTGTGCCATATCTGGTTCATCAATTTTCAGAAATACCCCATATTAGCCTATGTACCTGAGGATTTCTAAAGATACCTACAGCTAAGTTACGCAAATAAATATTTATGGTTCGGAAGCTGACAGGAAAATCTTTCCAAGTATTTTTAAAATTCTACTTTTCACTTTCAGTACCTAGGGACCTCCCCTCCCCCTTATTGCCTCTGCTTAAAAACAAAACAAAACAAAACAAGTTGGGAGTGACTCACAAGACTCAGTTTCCAGAATCAGATATTTTCCCTCCTTCCAGGAGAAGAAATCTGAGAAAGAACCAGAAAAAATGCTAGCAATATATGTTTTTAATTTATTTTTTCTTTTTCTACTTAACTCTAAAGGAGGAGAAGTACATACACTCACAGTGGGAATGCTGCTTTATTCTTTGATTTTTATACCATTGTGATGCCAATCATCAAGTCTCTTATTTAAAAGAGAATAATCTCATGCAGCAAAGCTCCTAAGAAACCTCTTTATGATGTCAGACTGGCTAAACTTGCAGACTATGAACACTATGGCCAGTTTTACACTGGGTGGAGAGAAGTATCATCCTAAGATACGCAACTTCAGCTATGCGAATAGTGTAGCTGAAGTCAACATATCTTAGGTCCACTTACCTCAGCGTCCTCACGACGGCGAGTCGACCACTGCTGCTCCGACATCGACTCCGCTTCCACCTGTCACAGTGGTGGAGTTGTGGAGTCAACAGGGAGAGCACTCAGGGATCGATTTGTGTCTAGACTAGGTGTGATAAATTGATCCCCGATAGATTGGTCACTACCAGCCAATCCGGTAGGTAGTATATACCTGGCCTAAGTTAAATCTGCAGGAACTGCACTTGATTTCTTGCAAAGGCACAAGACAATGTAAAAGTGTTCTAAAGAAGCCATCAAATATTCTGACCCAGCAATAACTATTGAAAACATGCTGTAAAAATTCCTTACCAGGATCGACAAACAGTCCTGTGGCACCTTAAAGACTAACAAAAGTATTGAAGCATAAGCTTTCAAGGGCTAATACTCACTTCGTTGGATGCATGCAGGGGAAGTATGCAGAGGCAGGTATAAATAAGTAGGCAAGAACCAGGTTAGAGATAACAAGGTTAGTTCAATCAGGCTGAACCAGCTTGTTATCTCTAACCAGGGAGGATGAGGTCCTCTTCTAGCAGCTGATCTGAAGGTGTGAACACCGAGAGAGGAGAAACTGCTTTTGTAGTTAGCTAACCATTCATAGTCTTTGTTTAATTCTGAGCTGATGGTGTCAAATTTGCAAATGAACCGTAGCTCAGCAGTTTCTCTTTGAAGTCTGGTCTCGAAGTTTTTTTGCTGCAGGATGGTTACCTTTAAATCTGTTATTGTGTGTCCAGGGAGACTGAAGTGTTCTCCTACAGGTTTTTGTATATTGCCATTCCTAATATCTGATTTGTGTTCATTTATCTTTTTACATAGAGACTGTCCAGTTTGGCCGTGTACATAGCAGAGGGACATTGCTGGCACATGATGGTGTATATTATATTGGTAGACGTGCAGATGAATGAACTGGTGATGGTGTGGCTGATCTGGTTAGGTCCTGTGATGGTGTCACTGGTATAGATATGTGGACAGAGTTGGCATTGAGGTTTGTTGCATGGATTGGTTCCTGAGTTAGAGTTATTATGGCGTGGTATGCAATTGCTGGAGAGAATATGCTTGAGGTTGGTAGGTTGTCTGTGGGTGAGGCCTGCCTCCCAAGGCCTGTGAGAGTGAGGGATTGTTGTTCAGGATGGGTTGTAGATCACTGATGATGCGTTGGCGAGGTTTTAACTGAGGACTGTAGGTGACGGCCAGTGGTGTTCTGTTTTCCTTCTTGGGCTCGTCTTGCAGCAGGAGGCTTCTGGGTACACATTTGGCTCTGTTGATCTGTCTCCTTATTTCCTCGTGCGGGTACTGTAGTTTTGAGAAAGTTTGGTGAAGATCTTGTAGGTGTTGGTCTCTGTCTAATGGGTTGGCGCAAATACGATTGTACCTCAGTGCTTGGTTGTAGACAATGGATCGTGTGGTGTGTCCGGCATGGAAGCTGGAGGCACGAAGGTAGGCATAGCTGTCAGTAGGTTTTCGGTATAAGGTGGTGTTAATGTGACCGTCACTTATTTGCACCATAGTGTCTAGGAAGTGGACTTCCCGTGTAGACTAGGCTAGGCTGAGGTGGATGGTGGGGTGGAAGCTGTTGAAATTGTGGTGGAATTCTTCCAGAGTTTCCTTCCCATGGAAAGTCTCCTTCCTTTACCAGGATATGGTCTTATTGATCAGTTTCCAAGCATGGATTCCACACAGAAAAACTGGTTCTAGTTTTTGTGGCTATCTGTTCTTGGCCCTTTAGCTATTTATAGGGATGATGTGTGGAACGCACCACACACAATATGTCTAGTTCAAGGGGAAGACAGATAAGGTAGCTTTTAAACCGCCTTTGCATCCTCACTAGCATCTGCTGCTTCAGGAGTGTAGCGGAGCGGCGAGGCACCCTGCGGTGCCTCCTGCTGGTCATCCAGGGAATCAGCTTTTTCCAGCTCCGGAGCGCCCTCTGCAGGCTGGTGTCCCGCTGTCCTAGTGTCCCTCCTGGACCCCAGTGCCCTCTTCCCTGGGATGCCGCACTCTTGCAGTACCTCCACAGTCTAGCTCTGGGTCTTCCCTCTTTGGGGAGCCCCCAACTCTCTGAGCATCACCTTGCCTCAATGTAGGCTACTGCCAGCCATCATCAAGTCCCCTTTTACTGGGGCAGACTGCAGTGTAACAGCCAGTCATCATAGGCAAGGAGGGTTTGGCCTGCTGCCTCTGCCTACCTATGGGCTGCCCCCTGCAATCCCAGTACCCCTTCCAGGCCTCAAACTAGGCCCTGCAGTCTGGGGGGTTGCCAGCCTGCAGCTCCCCAGCTCCTCTGGCCTTGCCTCCCAGCCCTGCTCCACTCCAGATACCCTGTCAAGCTCCCCAGCAGCCAGGCCTGTCTTCCTCCACAGCTAGAGGAGACACTCTCTGCATCAAACTCTGGGCCCTTTTATCAGGGCCAGCTGGGCCCTAATTGACCCAGCCACAGCTGTGGCTGCTCTGCCCCAGCTGCTTTCTGTTGCAGCCCTCTGCTGGGCTGCCTTTCCCTAGACACAGCCTTTTCCAGGGCTGTTTTAACCCATTTTTTCTGGAGTGGAGCAGCTGCCCCACTGCAGGGGGCTATACCAGACCTCTGTGTAACTTAGACCTCCAGAATATCTAAGGCGCTGGCTATACTAGAGCATTTACTGCAGCACAACTGTACAGAGTTGTGCAGTTGTTGCGCTGCTGTAAGGGCTCTAGTGTAGCTGCTCTAGGCCAGCAGGAGAGAGCTCTCACATTGACTTAATTAATCCACCCGCAATGAGCAGTGGAAGCTCTCCTGATGACATAGCGCTGTCCACACTGGCACTTAGGTCGGTGTAACGTATGTTGCTCAGGGGCTTGGCTTATTCACACCCCGAGTGACAAAAATGATAGTGTAGACATAGCCTAAATTATGGCAGCTTCTCTGGATTGCTTTACTGACTGCAGTATTGCTGTTAGCCTCATTTGGAGTAGGGTGTCATACCCTCAAGCAAGCTCCCTACCGCAAGGGTCATTGAGAGGCTGCCTTCCAGCTTTTCTCTACAATGCCTGAACCAGAGGATTTTTTCCCCTAGATGGTTAGGGATTTAGAGCCATTTAGTCAGCTCAAAGGGACCAGAGCACTGATGAGGATCTCGCCCTCACCCTTAGGGTCATTTTCTGATTATAACCAACTTGTACCTTTGGGTTGCAGCAACTGTAATAATACACAGCAAAAGGTTACAACCAGTTTACGAGAGGTAGTGAAGAATATAATTTCCAATATTTATCATTACTTGTTTGCTTTATAAGCACCAACATTACGTTTGGCTCTTTACAGGGCATGGTTTCTGCCCCAAGGTATTTCCACTGCTGTCGTAAACACTGAAATTGTAGGCGGAATTAAGGTAGGCACACTGTAGTTACCCAAGTTAAATTGTGGCAAAAACCCTCAAGAGAATTCCACTACTCTTACAAAAAATGCCAAGGGATCTTTAATGACCACAAATGGTTTATTAACCTTTGCCTATCCAGCTACCAAACACTGTTCACAGACTGGATCCTCCCACATCCCATTCTTATGCTATGGATCAGAGAGCTGGTCAAAGACTTCCCTGCACCATACCCCCAAATAATAAATGAAAGCCCCCAATAGGTACAAATTAATGAACATTATAAACCTCAGGAAAGCACACCCACAATTAATCATAAGGAAGAAAAAGCACTGTCACTAATGAAACACTAAGCTGGTGTAATTCTGAAAAATGCAAACAAACTTCCTGAAGGAAATGATTAGTATTTCTGGTATGGCTGGGGTGGGGACATGTTTCAAAGTTAACTTTATTTTTATAATTTTAGCTCTTAATCTCTTGACTTTCAAAGGCCCTTCCCTGCCCCTTCTCCCCCTCTTCACCCTCAGCTCCCCAAAACAACAACAAAAAAACAAGTGTTCTTATGAGCTTTTATTTTCTTTAATGGTATAATACATTTCTAAACAGCAGTATATTAAAGTTGTTTGAGGGGGAATTAGAGAATTAGCAGAAAATTATTAACTGTTATTTCACATAGCAACACCCTTATGAGCAACAGAACACTTACTGGACCCTGATGTCTCGTTATATCTAGCATGTAATTTATTTCTCTGCTGGAACACTACCTTATCATTTTTGCCCATGTACAGACAGTACTCCTATCTATGAAACAATATACAGCCCTTCAGGCCGGAAGCTGAAATGCGTAAATGAAAATCCACAACATGCTCACCAAGGTAGGCTTACCTCTGAATCAGCAGAGAAAGTAGCAACATTTAAGCAAACTGGAGGTGATCTTTTAGGGTCAGATTAAAAAAAAAAAAAAAAGCACAGTTCTCTTTAGGTGTCATTAAGCTAACTGGAAGCAATAGAAGTTAGTGGATGCTGAGATCTTTGAAAATCTGGCCTCTTCATTTAGGAGCTAAACACTTAAAATCTGGCTTTTTGGTTTTCCTTGGTACACTAAGTTTATGGTCAACTGACTATTTTCAGTCATGAGGAAATTCCTGCTGTACCTCTAATGCACTATGCAATTATACATTTTAAAAAAACCCCTCCATTTCACTGTAGGTAATTATGCAACTTAAAATGGAAAACATTTTGACTGTGTACAAAACCTCTGATTGCTTTTAATTTTATCAACTGTTTTTTATTTAAACTCTGACTTCACAGTACCTCACTAAAGTATACTGTGTGAAATCTGAAGTTTTAAAGTTCAGCTGGTTTTAAGTTATCTATTTACATAAAAAAATGAATAAGAATGCAGACTTAATATTTCTTTTAAAAATGGAACAAAGTCCCCCATGTTTTTATCCAACTCAAAAAAGGCTAAACAGAGTTTCAAAAAAAAAAAAAAAATCTGTTTGGCCCTAGACTGCACATGAAAAATTTCAGTCCAAATTTTTTTTCAGAAAGTTATGAGCTAGTTAACAAAGGGGTTATAATGAAAGTTCCTTGGACTGTTAACTACAAATCCCTGTAACAATAAAACAGTCATCTTTAATTCTTTGCCAACCTGATCACTTCAGAGTAATAATAATAATAAAAAAAAGCCACACCAATTACTCTTAAAACTTAAAAGTCTAATCTAAAAAGGAAGGTGCACAAGAGGCTGGGCCAAGGATATGTTTTAGCATGCAAAAACAAATAAAACAAACACAATTCCCAAAAAGAGAAAATTCCCGTTCATGCATGTCTGAAACAAAGGCTAATTAACCCTCTTATACTACAACTTCCAAAATACTGAGCTTCTGTCCAAAGATGAGAGAAATGCCAGTTAGGCCATCCAAATCTATCAAGAGACAGAGGTTTTCCATCTGTTTGAAAAACAGTGAAAGCACGATCCCATCTGACTACTTTACAAAGTCGAAGGCAACCAGTCTTAATCTAAATGGTTGAAGCCATCCTGTATAAGCCTGTGGGTTCCTGAAAAAAAAAAATGAATATTGCAGCATTATACTGTACTTTCCAGATGCAGCTCTCAATACCTGTTAAAACCTACCAGACAACAATTACTACACAAAAAGGTCTGGAAACACTATGCTCATAAACACTGTGCTCATACAAAAATTGCTCATATACTTTATTACACGTTTGCCAAGATTATCCCCTTCCCCAAATCATCCTTCATAAATCTCCATGGTCAGAAAGTCTACCATGAAGGCACATTGATAAGAGACAAGAATCAAACTTCTTATCCTGTTCCCCTCTTCTTGTGAAAAATATACTCTGTTTTAACAGCTCCTTAGACAAGATTACATTACATTAATACCCATATGATTTACACAAAGATCTAATGCCATCAGGATTATGAGCGAGTGACTCTTAGAAAAGCTAGCTAAAGACCTGATTCCACCCACAAAAGAAATCGATTTTATGAGATCTACTCAGTTTCTTTGCACTATGCCACTGTATAAGATTGAGCAGAAATTCTTAGTAGAAGGCCAAACAGATTATTTCTCAAAGAAGCAGACTATATAAAACGTATGATACCAACTAACACAAATAAGGAAATACAGAGTTGAAGATGACTATCTTTAATTCATCCTTTTGTACCCTGGTATTTCATGGGTCTAAAAACATCATACAGTATCCATCTCGGTTCAGATAAAGTTTCTATCACTGTCATGCATGAGTGTTCTAATCGTGTGTATTATAAGGTCTGTAATATCAAAAAGGAAAGAAAGACAAAGAAAGTAGTAGTTTTAACTCGACATTTCCTTGTTTTTGTTTGGTTATACGAGACTCATTCTTTTCCTTAGTTTGTGTATTTATAATTTTGATGGAATGGTTGTCTAGATAATGGTTACAAACATAAAATAAAATCTTTTCAAACATACTATTTCAAGTGGATATGACCAAGTATGTCAATTTTTACTCAGATTTTTGTATACCACATTAGAAACAACTCATTGATAATTAATTTAATGTCAAATCCTTGCAAACGGAATAGGATGTCAATCAGTGCAGTTTTAATATGAAAACCTCTGACTGTTGCTGAAACTGTATATTGAAATGAGCAGAAACAGACTAATAACAATATATACAAAATTCTTCTGAATGAAAATGATGAATCAGTTACCATTCTTGTTATGCAAACTTTCAGAAAAAGTTAACCACTGCAACTGCTCTTTTATATCAGATAACATTTCAAAGGTTGTGATATAAATGATAATATTCAAAGTCTTATGAAATCAACTATATTTTAAATATATACACATAATACTTCATATAGAATTCTATTAGAAAGAAAAAGACTAAAATGCAGTTAACATATTTGCTAATGAAATAACCAATTCATTTAGAAGAGAAAAAGAAACTTTGTGATTAGCAGAGACAGCAGATATTCATCATAAAGAACAATGCAATAATACATGATGTGATTGAGTTATTCAGCATTCAGCATTATTATTATTGTCTGTTTTCTACATATTCTGTTTCATTTTAATTTTTTTTGCAAGGACATATTGTACTACATTGGTCGCTATATTGATGCTCTCCTTAAAAAGCCTGGTATCAAACTGTCTCTAGACTGTCAATGAAGATGAAGCACCTTAACTTGGGAAACAATTAAGTCACATAAGCTACACACAGTAAACAGATTAAGCGGTATCTATTCCAGCTATCCCTGGTATATTGCTCAGTATTAAAATAATGCTATGGACAATTGTTTTTATGCTCATTTCCAGTTTATCCATAGTGGTCTGCACCAGCTTTCCCTCAAGACAGCCTTCAGATGACATGGAAATGTCCCTTTATCTTTAGCTCTTTTTATTGCAGTGGTACTTCTAGCCAAAAGGCTGTTCCACAACAATTACAGACACTCCCCGGATTATGCAAGACCCAATTTACGCAAATACGCACTTACGGAAAAAGTTCCATAAGCCAGAAATAGGATTTTTGAGTTGCGGAAATTTTTGCGTAACATACATTTGTGACTTACGCAAAATTCGAGTTAAGCAAGGCTTTCCAGAATGGAATGATTGTGTAAATTGGGGGGCATCTGTATAATTAATAAGGGGGTCCAAGTGGCTACTGTATTATTGCATATAGTAAAAAGAAGCCTGCATAGACTAACAAAGTCTACACTCTAGCCTTGGTGAGACTCAGAGTATCTTTGCAATACCAGTCATTTCAAGACTTTGATATAATGCATGGCAGTACTCACGATTTACTATTAAGTACAGTAACATGAATTGAAGAATTTCCTCCGTATTTCTTCATTTTCTGTATTGATCACTGCACCACCAACCTAATACATAACCTAGAAAATCCATCTCCTCCCCTTTTCTTGTCCACACACATGCAGATCACAACCAAATCAGGTCAAAATCTGCTTCTTCTTTCTCTCCCAATGGCCATATCATCATCCACATCCTATCCACTATCTTGGTTACTTCAATCCCTTCTGGCCAGTTCATTTTTAAATTCCAACCTCCTTCATCTTCCAAACTGTCTATAATATTGTCTCCAAAACCATTTTTTTCAACTAACATTTTAGCCATGTCTCCCCCTTTGAATCACGTTACTAGGTCTTCATTGTATAGAGAATCATGTTCAAACTTATGTTTTCCTCCTTCAGGATTGTGCCTCAGATAGCACATGACAACTTGATTACCTTTCATGTCATGCTTCCTCTTCCAATAGCATCAGTGCTGCCTGCCCCAATACCTCTTTCAGCTCCTTTTCTTATAAAAGTCTCTGGTCTTTTGTCCAGGCTTGGAATGAGCTTCCAAAATCTACATGTTAAGCCTCTACCCTCACCATATTCAAATCACTCCAAGAAATCCATATCAGCACCGTTACCTAAAACCCTCAGTACATTTACACTTAGCTCCACAAGCTTTTGCATTTTATTGGACAGGGTAGAGGTTAACAAGATGGGTACCTATCAGGACACATAGCTTTGCCTCATTGCTGTATCTCCTTTGCCATATCCTTTGCTTCCTTTGTCTTTATGGATTACAAACGCTTTGGAGCAGGGACTGTGTCTTCCTATCTGTCTATACAGCATCTCACACATTTTGGACAACACTATAATACAAATAATAATAGTTCTCATTGTTCATGCTTGCAGCGTGAAAAAGCTGTGATTAACAATGATACAGCTACTGCCTTGTCAGTTCTGGGGTAAATCATATTGAGTGGCATGTCTGTGGGGAATCATACTTAGAGCCACTGAATGGCTAGAACTGATGAATTAGAGAGCCAATCTCCTCTGGCCCTGATGATTGAACAGGGACACTGAGGAGAATGGACATGGCACATGGAACTTGTTAGTTTCTACATCCCCATACCCTGGAATGATAAAGAGAGAGATAAACCCCATTTCCCCAGACGGCAGACAAGGGAAGAGTAGATGATCCTCTACCATGCCCACAAGATTCAGTAAATGGAGCTTCCTTCAACAGAAATCCCTGGTACAAACCATAGCTAAGATTTCCCAAAAACCTGGGGGAAAGATTGCTTCCAGGATTGTAAAAAATTCTGAGGAGCCCAGGAGTTTTGGATCCTGAGTGCTTTATAGGTGTAAAGACTTGCCTAAGGAAAAAGGATTGGGGTTCTGACAGTATCAGGGCTTCGTCTTTGTAATGGAAACAGCAATAGACTTTGAAAAAAGAGGAGAGGAAAAAGAGAGAAATGCCAAGTTTCATCCCAGTGTGAATTAAAATCAATCCATCAAAATCTGAATTTATAATGCAAACACTCAAATACCTTTAACCACAGTAGTGCTGTGATTGCCCATAAACTTTTCCTTACTTTCCACTAGCTGAGAGCTCAGTACGGTAATGAACCTCTGTCTTAATTAGACTAAAAGTTTATTCTAGTCCTCCTTAGTATAGCATTCTTATTCCTGGGACACAAAAGGCTCACAGAACTTCACTCACCAAACAGGCATGATTCTGACCCTCATGTATTATTCATTAACGAGGAACTTGGCTAAAGTAATTTGAGGTTGATAATTACTGATGAAGGTCACATGTGTCTTTCATTAAAAGGAAACTGTCGATTTAACAATCACAATCCTGTCTGAATGTTTTTACCTACTATTGTTTCAAGTAATATCTAAGATTCCCACAACTGACAGATTATTTTTCTCTCGTTTTTGCCAGTTTTCTTTTTTACTGTTTCATCTGTATAGTGAGTTATTCCATTTCCTCTGCTGTTCGTATGAGCCTTTCACACTATTATAAAACAAAACAAAAAATTATAAAACAAAATAGGAAAATGTGATGATTAAACCACAAAAATTGGAAGGGACCTTCTGCTTTGAGCAGGAGGTTGGCCTAGATGACCTACTGAGGTCTCTTCCAACCCTGATATTCTGTGATTCTATGATAATACCTGAAACTACTTCTAACTCTCTTTAAAAAACTGACTCGATTTAAATTCATTATTATTATTAATCATGTTGCATCTAGAGGCCCCAGTCAGTGATTGGGGATCCCACAGCGCTAGGAAATATAAACGCACATATCAAAAAACTGGTCTCTGCCCCAAAGGCCTTACAATTTAAGTAAAATATGACAGACAATAATAGATTGATACTGCTGAATCATTTTACTAACCAGCCATCAGATGGTAAAACAAATTTTAGCCACTACTGATCTAGCTGGATTTGAGTCAGTAATCAACATGTGAAAGTCTCCATATTTCATAACCAACCCAATAAGCCAACCTGTCCAATGTACCATTGCAATGAGATTTCCTCACTACTTAATGCCATGAGAACACTTTACTTAATCAGATTTTCTTAGGGGAAACGGTTCATTTAAGAACACTCCTTCAGATTTCTAGCTAATCTATACACATCACTGCTAAAATGCCTGCCTCTTGCTGGTTTTATGAAGAAGAATAAAGCTTGCCTACTAATGGACTGATACTAGTGGTGTCTGAGTCTAATTGCCTTGTGACTATAAAACTGTGGCCTGTTTTCTTCCATTTGGGCTGTTTAATGCCAGACTTCTGATATTAGAAACATAATCCCAGATTTGTATAGTTGATGAACTAGATGTGTAAACTGACACTTCCTTGTACAGTTTCATCTTCACACTCCAGTATAAGACAAATAGTTTATACAACAGCCATGTATTTTATCTGGGATAATTAGTGATAAAGGCAGAAAAATATGCAGAGGATGATAGAACAGAATTCCAATGAATTATTGTTCTTGCTGTCTACGTTCATGGATACAAACAAGAGAAAAATTCACTTTCAAACTAAAAGAAAAAAATGTAAGGTTGAACAAGACATTTCATTAGTTTAAAATGTTAACTATACCTCTAAGGATTTGCTACAGGAAATACAGCAGACTCACAATATAGGAATGAATGTTTAAACTGACACAGACTCCAAAATGGCTTTTCTCTTTAACAGTGTCTCCTAATTAGGGCTTCTGATTTTGAGCTGATAAACATTGATAAAACACACTGATTAAAAAAAAAAAGAAAAAAAAAGAAATACATGATTATCCAACAAACACTGAAAAAAAATACTGGAAATGATTACTTGTATCTAAGGGCTTGTTTACACAGAGCAGTAATGCAGGTTACGGAAATGTGAATTCTAAAGTGCACTAATTTATACATTAATTGGTCTGTGTGGACCCTGCTGGTGCGCACTAAAGGTTCCCTAGTGCACTTTAACATAGTGTTTTTTAAAACAGTACTATGTTAAAGCACACTAGGAAACATTACAAAGATATTACTAATTAGAGTAGTACATAGTGTAATGTATATAATGTATACATTCCAATATAATATGCATACTCAATATATACAATATATACAAAGGGAAACTCTTGAAAATCCCCAGTTTTTCTACATCTGTATTAAACTTAAATATTACTAAAAATAATTCCCCAAAATGAAATTAATAAACCCTGAAAAACAGAAGCCCTACTTATAATATACCTAATCAAAAAGAGCCTAAATTATATGACTTGTTTTAATTCAGATTTTATACAGCTCTATTATGTAATCATCGTTTTGGTGTTCTTTTTACATAATCACAATTCTCCACTATTTATCTACAGCAGGAATGTCTCTCCCCCTTTCTAATGTATGCTTCTTAGTTTTTCCCATCCAAGTAGATTTTATGATAGGTCATAAAGGATACTCAGCAGGAGGTGTTCTGGGAAAATAGGTAGTCACACCTAACAAAAAGGCTTCCAAGGGAATAAATGGGGTGATTTTAATGAAAGTAACATGAAAAAAAAAATGTAAACATCAGCTGGTAGCTATGCAAGCACTAAAATTTACAATGACTGTAAAAGGCGGAAATCAATCAAATTTCTCATTGGAACAATTTCTGTTTTCTTGCAACAATGCACAGAATCATTAGAGCTGAACGGGCAGCAAATACTAAACCAAGGCAGACACATCAACTAATTAAAGTCTGCTTTTTGTCTACATGCACCAAAAGTGTTCTTTTTAGTAGTGTCTATAGGCATTCATTTTTATCTGACCAACCCCCCCAACTACATTTATGCTGCTAAACTACAAAGAATGTTTATTTTTATGTATTGAAAAGAAAATGGGGGGAGGGGGAGAAACAAATCAAACAACACCCATGGCCCCTAGATAAATAAACCTTGTTTAAAAGTGCAGGACTAATTCATTACATTTATAGTAGCTTCCATTAAGCTATGGTGTAATATTAAACCACATCAAACCGTTGGCAGGACATGGGTAAACTAAGAACAGTGTGACTGGCCCTTTCAAAAAGGGTCTGACATACACAGACTGAAACTTTAATTCTACCATGCAGAAAGAAAAGGCTGAATAAATGAACTTTCTCAAAAAGCCATTATAACTTGCTTCCTCATTACAGATCTAATTACAAGCTATCTTTATAATGTACACCTGACAATATCATGTAAAACGCTTAGCTTTAAAGGTCAGTCTAACTAGGAGAACAATTCTACTATTTATAGCAAAGAGTGAACATTTCTTATTTGGATGCTTAAGCAGCTAACCCTTGAGTTTAATGTAATTAGGGAAGGGATATTCAATTTACAGTATCCACAAGTAATGATAATTACACTGTTCCAAAAAAGCTGTTGGTAAGCATATGAAACCTTTGTAATTACATCCTGTTTTCAAAATGACTTTAGCATGGTGAACTTAAAGCATTTCAGCAAATGAAGGCCAATGCACATAAAATGAAAACTACAGTGGTTTAAAAGCTACACTGTTTAACATAATGAGCAGCACTACCAGAGGGAGATCACAAAATGCATTCTATAACTCACCCCGACAGCCCATGCCATCTCCTTGCCTCTCACAATCATCCATTAAAAAAAACCATAAGACAGCAGCTTCTTCATCTCTTTCTCCAAATTCTTCAGTAATATGGTTCAGTTTTTCTCTCAAAAAGATAAAACAAGAATCAGCCCCTTTAACTCTGTATGGTTTAAGTGGCTACTCACAAGCTTTGGCTTCTTCTTCTTTTATAATCAAAAGAATACAAGAGATATGAATATGAAAATATTTTCCCTATGTGTGCTGCAGATTAGCTAGGTCAGCATTCCACCAGGACCAAGGTGAAAAATAAACAAATGATCATGTTCACAGAGCTGCAGCGATCAGTCTCTGGAAAATTATTCAGGCATTATGAGAGAGACTATATTAAATGCTGCCACTTGCAGCTTCACGGCTTTCTGAATATTCGCATCAGAATGGGATGAGCACTTAAGGAGTATCATCAGAGAGCTTGCCCATCTGAGTATCTTCCATTAAGTTTTTGTCTTACAAAGGGATAGCTGGAACCTCTCTGCCTGATAGGCAAAAAGCTTGTCATAATTCATTAACAACACAGTTTTGCTCAGGTTTCCTTCAATGAATCAGGCAAGCGACCTACGAAAAAATGCTGAGCACACAACAGCTTCTCCAAAGACTCTGCAATAAACTTGCTACTACTTGGCATCATTTACTGTTTGAGACCAGGATGGACAACCGTGTCCTACAAGGTCTGTCAGAGGCCCTACAGGGTCTCAGAAAAGATACGCACAAAAACGGATAACTATTCCTCAGCAGGATGTAATTGACTGGTTGGTAGTGGAAACTGAACATTTTAGCGGTGGAGATAAATATACTGCAATGCTTTTGCTAAGTCTAGGGCAAAGCTGACAATTCACCTTGATAAATCATTTATGTCCAGAGGGGGAAAAAAGGAATCTAAAAAAGGTAAGGAGAAAGCTGTAATTACAATATTGCAATGTTATTAAAACTAACAATAGGCTGATTGCAACTGCACAGTTCCATTTTATATAAGTACTTGGAAAAAGAATAATTTCCTCATTAAATTAATAGTAGATCGTCAAACTGAGGACATATATTACACAAGGAAACAGTTTCAGCCTCATACTGCCAAACTGAAGTCAACAGGATTTCATATGTGAAATAAAAGGCAGGATGCAGCTCCGTTTGTCTAAAGTCCATCAACTGATATGGTTCTAAATGAGGCAGATAAAAATCATTATGCCCCCAAAACAGTAATATACATGAAGTGCAATAACAGCATATAATAAAAATAAATGGTAATAATCCAGATTTAATATGATAATCATTATGTATATTTAAAAGCTAAGTCTATTTTGTACTAAATAATCATGATCTAATTATTTTTTGTTGAATCCACTTTCGTTTTTAAAACGTCTATCATGAAGTAGTAAAAGAGAAAACAGTCCAAAAACCGCTGATTGTTTTTATATGTGTTGAAGATGGCTACTTATTGATTTTAAGAATATCAATGTCACTTGAACTCATATTTTACAGTACAGCATTCTCAGGTAACTAGTGATCATCACCACATTACTGGATATTTCCTTAAGCTATTTTATATTTCAAATGACCATTACAACTATTTTATTTTTCATTTAATACAGCAATAATTGTTGTTTGAGCTACATACACAGTATTAAAAGCAACACTATTTGCATGTCTAAAGATCCCTCAGTGCTGGCAAACCTTGACTGATTGAATGGAAATCGATAATAGTATTTAATGACTTCATGAGAAAAATAAATGACCCTCACACCCTTAATGGATTAATGTCACTTATGAGCAACACAACATTGCATAATGCTGACACAGAACCACTCAAGGAGGTGTCACTTTTCATATGAATGCCTTAAAACCTTATCAAAGGGAAATTGTGTTTTAATGCTATTTTGGTTGTCATTTTTGAGAGGATTTTTACAATCCCATTTCATAAAGCAGAAAGCATGATCTGAATTGTTACAAGTAGCTTTTGTCATTGGTATTTGTACTAGTTCACCCGATGAAAGCTTTCTAGCAAAATGAAATACTAAATATATAAAATAGGATAACACTTTGTAATATTACTCAAGCAACTTCGGTTTACTGTAGTCTTCCTTCTTTGAATATATCTACATTTTTAATATTACTGGCAGCAGGTTTTTCTAGATAAGGGCAATAGCTCAAAATGCATGTTACAGCCAATTCCAGAATATGAAACACATGTTATGCACAATATGCTAATAAAGTGTTTCAGAATTTGTAAAAAATGAAAAATGTTATCACACACAAACAAAAAAGTTATATGCTGTTAACTGAGTATTATCCTCTCTGGGTCACTAAACTTACTGCCAGTCCTTAAGAACCCGGGTATTTTATCATCTCCGAAAGGTCACTTTTCTACTCCAGAAGCCAGCATCTCGATGGCTATATTTCTTATAAAGCTGCAGAAAAGGAGTAAACTTTTTCATGCTGTCATCAATATTTGCTTCTAATGCATTACCCTAAATATGGTAAAACTTGTTATAAAATCATCTGGTACTGTTTGGTGTGTTATGAAGAATTTTGCATTAGGAAATGAATATTTCAGACAATACATAAAATATCTTTTGTTTAGTAAAATCAGAGCGCATTTAGGATTCCTTTCGATTAGTCTGATTAAGTCAAACCTTAGCTGAGAAACTAAAACACTGACTGTTTGAGCTACTGCTTCTATTTCTGATTTTTTTAAAGTATACTTTTACATTCAATGTGAAGAAAAGAGGGAACAGAACAACTATGATTCCTTTTTAAATAGTGGTTTTCTAGGTTTCAGATGATCTACAATTCTCACCTAAATCACCTAAGAATTCTGTGGAGGCAGAACAAGAAAGCAACGACAAAGGTTTTCTCTGATTGACTTCAACATTACCTTACACTCCCAAAAGATATAATAATTTCTCCAGGAAACATAACACCATAATTGCCTATAATTGACTTTGTAATTCAATTTTTAAGGCAATCAATATATTATGGATTGTTTTGTCAACTGAAAGACTATTTTGTGACAATTTTGTATATATCTCATTACAGTGATCATAACTACATTCAGTATCATTTGTTACCCCAATCTACTGTATGTTTAATCTCAGGTGACAACTTTTGTTTATAGACACTGCACATTATTTACCTATAGCACTAACAATTTTGAGTGTTATCAAAAAGGAATAACCACCTTATGCCAGCAATAAAGCCTTTTTCAGAGATATCACTATATTCCATTCCATACTATTATTAACATTTATTTATGTGGGACCATCCAAGAATATTAATGTGAATATGAAGTGGATTAATTAAACCTGATTAGATCCTTGCGCAGATGTAGTTAAAATGGCCATAATTCAGTTTAGTTTAATTGACTTTGGAACTGAATTAAAGTAAACTCAGGCAAATCTAATTTTGAATGAGTGTGTTCACACAGGGGTTTAATACAGTTTACCATATCCACTTCAAATTCACACTTTAAATTAATTCAGATTAACTTGCTTTGATGTTCCCATGTAGTCAAGCTCTCAGTCTATTCCATAACCTCCCTAAAATGAATCTGTAAAAAAGATTAACACCTTTGTTGCTGATCTCCGAGTGCAGCTACTCTGCTGTTGCATTCCATTAAATTCCACTTATATTGATGTAATTTTCAGATATACAGTTTATCAGTATCTGCCAAATGGGTACCACACTGTGGTATTGTAGAGTAGGCACTTAGATCACCATAGTGTGGAAACATGGCAAATGGTGACTATCATATTTTGTACTTTCATCAGCACAACAGTGGTGGAGTTGATCTAGAACACACGGCATCAGTCAAGTAGATGGAATAATGGAATTTATTTCCCATTTTCCTATAATTTCTTATGACTAAATTTAAATACAAATATTTCTTTAAAGAAAATAAGACAACTTGAAAACTGATGCATTTTAGGAAAAAATAAAACACAATCCATGTACCAATTCACAAAAATAAAGCAAACATCTGCCAGGTAGAAACTTTGCGTTCACCAACAATAATCCTGTCCATACCAGCAGTTTAATTAGGAACATTTTGGCACAAAGCCTGATCTACATGTTGATCTATTCCAGCAGAGAACTCCATACAATCCATCTTGTGTTACTGTGCTACATGGAGAGACCAATCAAAAATAACCAAGGAACAGAGCAGTAGTGTTCAATTATTAGGGTGATATGGGCATACCCTGATCATTCATAATCCCAGTGGTGAGGATAAAGAAGCCTAAGGATAAGAAGGGGGTAAAACAAGACAAAAGAAAAACTGGAGGTTACCAAACATGTTTCACACTCACTGGCTTGTAGCTATACAGAAAGATGGTATATGATATTCAATAACAGTTTCTTTATACAGAATTTTCTCAGGGTAAAACACACATGTACCAGGTAAGGTAGAATATGTGGTCAATGAGACATGAAGCTCCTTCCCAAGAAAAACATACACTAGTCCTCAACTGCATGTTTACAGTACATAGTATAATATACTTCTCTTTTAGTGAATGTTCTCTAGTAACCATGAGTAGTTGCTTCAATTTTGAAGTTCTCTCTCAATATCTTGAACTACGTGTGTATCACAACAAAAGCTATTTTACAACTGCACTAGCACGTACCAGTAAAAGGCAACATTGTCTAGGTTTTCTTGATTTACAAAGAAAGTGAAAATTGTCTGTGACTAGAGCTGGCCAAAACATGGTTATAGTTTGTGGAAAAAATCGACATTTTGAAATTTCTCATATTCCATAAATTCTGAACAGTTTTCATTTTGGAAACACTTGATACATGGTGGTTCCAAAATGAAATATGCTTCCTGGGACCAGCAGCTCTTGACTGTAACAGACATGATTCTTTTCTATGAATAGCAGTAGTGAATATCAGTAGCAGCAGCGAAACAGATAATGATCATGTCAATTTCAGTTTGAGCTTCCAGGGTCTGGCCTGTCTTGGGCTGGAGATCTCAGGGCTTCCAGGCTCTTGGGACAACTGTCTCTCTGGGCTACCTGACTCTTGAGGCAGCTCATTAGACGGGGTAGGGAGGAGTGTGGGGGAGGCAAAAAACTGACCTAGGAGGCAGGAAGCACTAGGGTATCTAGCTTGGGTCAGTCTATATAGCAGAACCGTCCCAGCACCACAGACCCTGGAAGTCTGTCCTAGGACTTCCTGGCTTCACAGAAAGGAGTCTGAAGCCCTTAAGAGATCTTTCGCAGCAGAGAGCTTTGAGATCAACTTTAGTGGGGTTCTCAGAACTTCGGGACTCCCTGCCACTGAGCCAGGATCTGAGTACCAACTAGACCAGAGGCTCCCCGTCTTAAAACTCTATAGCAAGGAGCCTGGAGGGCCTGGAGTCCCTGGTTGGCTGTTCTAGAGCTGTAGACCCTGGAATCCCAATGTCTGGGGCCTTACAAAAGTCTGCATGATGAGGCTGCCCCTGAGCCACAGACCCTGGAGGGCTTGGGTCCCAAGCCATGGGGCATCATCATGGCATAGACCCTGGATTTGCGGGCTCCCCAGCAACCCACTAGGTGAGTTGGCAGGAAACCAGGCAGTTTGAAACCTGCCTGTGGTTCAACTAATGTGTGTCAGACCTGAAGCATTTCTGCAAAACATGGTAGGTTTGATGAATTTTACTGACAAACTCCTGTTGTGCTCGAAAATTCCTGCCCAACTCTACCATGTGACTACTACTTGGGATATTAACAGATTATCTCAACAGGGGAATAATTAGTAAGATAGAATACAACACAGTTTTGGATTTATCTTATTCCTATTGTTGCCCTTGACAAATATTTTGTAAGGGAAAAGAGTTATGCAACAATGAAAAATCTGTTTTTGAATGATTTTATATGCAATTACAGTCTTAAAACATATTTACATTAACAAACATCTATTATATGTGTAGATATGCAGCAAAATTTAAGAAAACAGCTATTTTTTCCTTAAAGTCAGTATCATTTACCATTTTAAGGTTTTACTATGTGCTCTTTTATATCAAGAAAACTTTCTAGTAATGTATAAATGTGTGAGCAGATTTTGTGAAATCCTGTTTGTCTGTTACATGGGGAAAGAGAAACATAAATCATTTCTCCTGCATGGTGTCTACATTCACAACTTAAGTCAATAAAGATTGTTTTTAGTTTCTATTAAAGTATGAATATTTTATGCAATCATTTAAATCAATGGGACAGTTCACATGTACAAAACCAACCATGTGTGGGAATCTTTTTTAAGGGAGCCTTAGTCAACCAAGATCATTGCAAAGTTTTGAACAGTGATAACTCTAGAACAGGGGTCGTCAACCTTTCAGAAGTGATGTGCTGAGTCTTCATTTATTCAGTGTAATTTAAGGTTTAGTGTGCCAGTAATACATTTTAACGTTTTTAGAAGGTCTCCTTCTATAAGTCTACAATATAGAAAAAAACTATTGTTGTATGTAAAGCAAATTATGATTTTTAAAATGTTTAAGAAGCTTCATTTAAAATTAAATTAAAATGCAGAGCCCCTGGATCGGTGGCCAGAACCCGGGCAGTGTGAGTAGCACTAAAAATCAGCTCGTGTACCGCCTTTGGCACATGTGCCATAGGTTGCCTACCCGTGCTCTAGAATTTTCCTTATTGTAGTAGCATAAATAATCAGAGAGTTATTTTAACCCCAAACTAACAAAAAATAATGATGAACTTTCAGAAGTCAACATTATTTAAAACACACATTGTTTTAAGATATATATTTTAGGGCTATCAATTAATCACAGTTAACTCATGAGATTAACTCAAAAAAATGAACTGTGATTAAAAAAATCATGATTAATCATACTTATAACAGAATACCAATTGAAATTTATTAAATATTTTTGGATCATGTTCAATATTGATTTCAACTACAACGTAGAATAGAAAATGCACAGTGCTCACTTTATATTATTATTTTGATTGCAAATAAATGCACTATAAAAATTATAAAAGAAATACTATTTTTCAAATCACCTCATACATGTACTGAAGTGCAATCTCTTTGTCATGAAAGTATAACTTACAAATGCAGATTTTTTTTTTTAGTAACATAACTTCACTCTAAAACAAAACAGTGTAAAACATTAGAGCCTACAAGTCCACTCAGTCCTACTTCTTATTTTGCCATTCGCTAAGACAAACAAGTTTGTTCACATTGAGTGGAGATACTGCTGCCTGCCTCTTATTTACAATGTCACCTGAAAGTGAAAACAGGCATGCACATGACACTTTTGTAGTTGGCATTGCAAGGTATTTACATGTCAGATATGCTAAACATTCATATGCCCCTTCATGTTTCAGCCACTGTTCCTGAGGACATGCTTCCATGATGATGATGCTCATTAAAAAAAAAATGCATCAATTAAATTTGTAACTGTACTCCTTGAGGGGAGAATTTATGTCTCCTGCTGTTTTACCCGCATTCTGTATATATTTCATGTTATAGCAGTCTCAGATGATGACCCAGCACATGTTGACTTTAAAAAACACTTTCACAGCAGATTTGACAATATGCAAAGGTACCGATATGAAATTTTTAAAAATAGCTATAGCACTCGATCCAAAGTTTAAGAATCTGAAGTGCTGTGCAATATCTGAGAAGGATGAGATGCGGGAGCATGCTTTTAGAAGTTGTAAAAGTGCAACACTCTGATGCAGAAACTACAGAACCCAAACCACCAAGAAAGAAAATCAACCTTCTGCTGGTGGCATCTGACCTAGATGATGAAAATAAACATTTGTCAGTCTGCAGTGATTTGGATCGTTATCAAGTAGAACCCATCTCTGGCATGGAAACACGTCCTCTGGAATGGTGGCTGAAGCAAAAGGGACATATGAATCTTTAGCGCATTTGGCACACAAATATCTTGCAACACCAGCTACAACAGTGCCATGCAAACGCCTGTTCTCACTTTCAGGTGATATTGTAAACAAGAAGTGGGCAGCATGTTTGCCTGCAAATTGTAACCAACCTTGTTTGTCTGTGTGATTGACTGATCAAGAAGTAGGACTGAGTGGACTTGTAGGCCTTAAAGTTTTACATTGTTTTATTTTTGAATGCAGGTTTTTTTGTACATAATTCTACATCAGTAAGTTCAACTTTCATGATAATGAGATTGCACCACAGTACTTGTATGAGGTGAATTGAAAAACATATTTTTTTTGTTTTGTAAAGTGCAAATATTTGTAATTAAAAATAAATACAAAGTGAGCACTGTACACTTTGTATTCTGTATTAATTGAAAGTAATATATTTGAAAATGTAGTAAACATCAAAAAATATCTAAAATAAATGGTATTGTATTGTTGTTTAAAAACACAATTAATCGCAATTAATTTTTTTAATCTCGACAACCCTAATATTTTTATTTGCAAGTCTTTGAACCCAGTTCCTTCCTGGGCTATCAGCTTCATAGAGAGCAACAGGTACCTGGGCTGGGTGAGGGAAACAGTTTTTATCCCTCTGAGGCATCTCCCCTGTCACCCCTTCCCACCTTCAGCAAGGTGGGTCACAAGGGACAGCAGGTGGAGTTTTGCCCGGTACCCACCCAGCAGCACTTCATGCCTCAGGGATGAATTGTCACAGAATGTGCACTAAGGAATTGCTACCATGGCCTCACCATCTCCCACGGACCCAGGGTTTGCCTCTTTTCCTGGTGTGCCAGGGAGGCAGACAATCAATTACCGTGTGCCATCTTGGTCACACACCTGCACTGAGCATCCCTACACTTTTAGAAAACTGGCAAATTTTTCAAACTAGAGAAGATCTGAATCCTGGAGAATCTTCTTAGTGTTTTCTGGGACATTTACATTTATAATTCTGTATATCAGTAAGAATGCTATGGGAGGGTCGCAAACTCACATGGAGCTCATTATTATTTTTTTAAATAGTAGAGCAGGGGACTAGAGTTGTATTATTTATTTAAAACTTCACAAGACTAAAAGATCCATCTATATTTTTCCACAGATGGAATAAAGACATTTTCAGGTCCCAGCAGTTGCCTTTACATTTCTGATACAAATGTGGATTTCTCTAAAGGCACTGTACTTTTCTAAATGACAGGCTAGTATACTCAAATGTTTCTGCTGTTGCAAGCAAGCAAGGAGGCATTTTTATGTATCCTCATTTTTTTTTTTTTTTTTTTTTTAGCTATTACAGTTACGGAGTTGATCAAAAGAATTAGGGAAATCACTTTAAAATAAAGATCCTCTCAAAATAAATGCATCCTCTTTTAAAATACCTAGGTGATTGCACTCAGTGATTACATGAACAGAATACCCAAGTGATTACACTGAATATTTAATTATCTGGATCTACCCTTCAGTGTGCTAATGAACACACACAAAAGGGAAATCTGACAAGACAGTAAAGATATTTTGACAAGACATTCATTATTAAGGACAGTGTAACAGCTATTTTGCTTCTCAGTATATTCGTGTTGATATTTATGCAAAAGAGTTATTTGCAAAACCTCTACAAGGAAAAAATAATTACACATCACAATTTTGTTATGAGTAGGAGGATATACCTTAAGTCACTCTAAAATAAGGAAGGTATAATGTGCTTTCAGATGTGTTTTTTTAGTCATTTATAGAGACCTATGAAAAACAGAAAACTTTAAATGCAAGTATTACTGTGACTTTTAAAAGCTCTTTTTACACTAAAAAATGCCCAAGGCAAAACATGATACAATAGACACACGTCTGGGGCCTGCATTAGAAAAAATCATTTGAAATCCCAGTGTAATTCTTATTGCCTAATTTTTTTTTTTTTAAAAAAAGGTGTATAACATCCCTTATCATGTGGTAACAACACTGGAAGACAAAATATTTTGGCATGATTAGGAACTACATAGTTGCAGCTAGTGCTTAATCTGTAATGAAAGAGTTGCCAGGGCTCAAACAATTAGGTGCCATTTATATTTTACATTCATAACTGATGAGCAAGCCTAGAGGTGCTGGGGCTACAAACTGCCAAGCCTAGAGGTGCCAAGGCTGAGCCCTTGCAAGCCCTGGCACAAATTAAGCACTGGTTAAGGCTGTTAAGAAAGAAAAATCATTCCACTGGACCAGATTTTCAAAGTAAACCTTGTACAATTATTTGTGTGTGCTTATTCGCAGACTAAAGTGGGAGGTTCTGTGGCCCATCACTAGTTGGCTTATTGTATCATCTTTGTTATCCGTCCTAAAAGTGTGAGCAGTTCCAGCATCTGACATCTGGGGAAGAATCATCAGTAAATGCCAATGTTATATAAATTTATTATCTAAACAAAATAATTAAACAAAAAGCATTAAAAATCATACAGAAGCAAATCAAATTAAAATAAAGTGGGCTAAATAGCAATCCAACAAATTAATCTAATGACTGTGTTGATTAAACTACATCAAATAAACCAGCAGTTTCTTTTAAGCTTTACCTAATACCAGTAGAAGGCTGGACCTTGTTTTGGTATTGGCCCTAAAATAGCGGGTCATTATAAATCTCAATGCCAAGTGATATTTATATTCCAGCTAAACGGTGGATAGGGAAGGATCAAACTACTCCTAGGTTAAAATGAATATTCAAACTAACACTCGTACACTAATTATGGCATCCTGCTCAAATTGTATGTGATTAGATAATAAACAATCTCCATCATGGTGCCATAGGGTTAACATGAGACATTTCAGTGCTGTTCAGAACAACATAGTTTATTATATTTTAAATTACCTAGGGCTGTTTTAGAGTTTGAAAAGCTATTATATAGGCTCCATTCTCAGATAAATTCTCATTGCCAGTCACAATCACACACACACTCACTGCCAGTCACCAACTCAAGTTTAAAAAGTCAAGTGCAAGAACGCTAAGGGAGATGTGTCCCTCCACCATTAAAAACTGAACAAAAAAAAAAAAAAAAAAAAAAAAGTTTGATATTTATACAGGATGGTTGTCTCAACTCTTGTGATTTCATTCAGTTTTTGGAAGATAATGCAAGTTTCAAACAGAGTGGATAAAAATCTATGTTTTTAAAAATTTTCATAAACTTTTTATTTTCTTACGTTACAAGCACAGTTACATTTTATCTAATACAATGTTTCTTCTGAATTTTTAATTGAATTAGAATTTCTAAGTAAATAGTGCTTTGGATAGATAAGTAAAAAATTAATTATCTAGTAAATAAATACATCATTCATAATTTTCTAACATACTAAAAAGTGTAAAAATTAAGAATTTGAATAAGCATAAGCTAAGCTATATAATTGCATAAATAAATATTTATACATTTAATGGATTATCCTGGCTAGCAAAAAGAAGCACCAATTATAGTGCAAATGCTATATTTAGCTGCAAATCAATGTGTTTTGACGGTCACCAACCAATGAGAGTTTCCTAAAGAAAAGCTGATTGATTAAAATATACAAATGCCAAAAAAGATTAAAAATGGATTATTTAAATTGCTTTGATTTAAATCAATCTACCCTGGTTTGAAAAAAAATAGCCAGTGATTTTCTCAGCTCAGTTATCCGTCAATAGATTTGCTGGCACACTAGTGAAGGGGTGGGCAAACTTCAGCCCATGGGACCGTCCTGCCCAAATCTTGTGTTCCCAGCTTGGGAGGGTGCCTTTCCTTCCCCTGCCCCCAGAGCCATGCGGGTAGCACTCTGCGGGGGGGGGGGGGGGGGGGGGAGGGGAGGGCTGTGTTGCTCCTGTGGGGCAGTGTGTCTGGCTCTTCACGGCTGCCAGACATGCTGCTCTGAGCAGCATGGTAAGGGTGGAGGGGTGGATAAGGGGCAGGGCGTCCTGGGGTGCAGTCAGGGGACAGGGATCAGAGGGCAGTTGGCTGGGGCGGAGGTTCTGGGGAGCGGTCAGGGGACAGTGATCGGGGCGTTTGGATAGGGCATGGGAGTCCCAGGGGGTCTGTCAGGAGGTGTGGGGGTGGATAGGGGTCAGGGCGGTCAGGGCACAGGAAGCAGGAGGGCTTAACTAGGGGGTGTGGTCTTGAGGGGTGGTTGGGGGGGGTCTCTGGAGGAGGAGGTCCAGGGCCAAGGAGCTGGGTGGGATGGATGGGTTGGGGATTCTGAGGGGGCAGTCAGAGGGCGAGAAGTGGGAAGGGCAGATAGGGGGCAGGGGCAGGGCCAGGCTGTTTGGGGAGGCACAGTCTTCCCTACTCAGCCCTCCATACAATTTTGCAATCCTGATGTGGCCCTCAGGCCAAAAAGTTTGCCCACCCCTTCAACAGCGGTTACTCACAGGGAAACCGCTAGAAATTTTGGACTTGGCACACACCATCAGTCCCTGTTGAGCCCTGCCAGCTGCAGCCACTGGCCCCAGCATCTTGCCTGTCAACTCCGCGCCACATTCAGTTCTTCTAGCCCAGCTCAGGGACACAGGCTGCTGGAACTGGAAAAGTTGGGCAGCCCCCTCGGTACGGAAGCCACGGTGCAGAAGCCAACCCCAAGGCAGTGAGGAGCAGCAGCGCAGGTCAGGCACCACACTTCCTGTTCAGTGCCCTCCAGCCCCTTGCCAAAACTGAGTGAGTGATATTGCAACATGGTACATGGTGCTTGTATTGCCACTCTAGTTTGGGTCCCAGGTCCCTCTTTCATGATGGTGAAGACTGTGAGAAGGGGGCAAAACTGAGTGGGTGACATTGCATCGAGTGAGTGGTGCACCATGTCGCAATGCCCATCTCACAATTTTGGTCCCACTCCTGTCATGACAGGAGGGCTAGCAGAGTGGTGCTGCCAGCACAGCTCCTCCTGACTGCAGCCAATGTTACACACCACGTGTAGTGTGCATATGGCTATGGGCACTACTGATTTCTCATTTGTAGGTGTCAAATCTTGGATGTTGCATGTTGCTGGAATCCTATCCTTTGGTGGCTAGGGGGGAGGCGGGAGGAAGCACAGCCTCTTTGTCAAGCATGGTGGTATCACACGGCCAAAGGCCAGAAGACAAAACCAAAAGCAAGCAGTTTTTTCTCTTCTGAAAGGCTATTTCTGAAGCGTGGCTGTTCTTGCCTCCTCCTCCTTCCCCCTTTAAACTCCTGCTCAGGAGTTCATTTGTGAATCAGAACAGGCCACTCCCCTTCTGAGATCACTGGCATTACCCACTATGGTTTGGTTAGGGCATCTTATGTAATTAAAGATCCTCCCTCCCCAGCCTGGAAAATACCCAGATTCTTAAAGAGTTTGAGAAATTCTGAGGAAAAGCTGACATCAGCTTTTCTTGGTCATGAAATTGACCAGACATCCTATAGCCATATAAGATGACCTAACCAAAACAAAATTCCAACTCAAAGTGCACAAAACAAATTGGAGAGACACAGAACTAGGAAAAAGTTGGCATTAAAATCTAAGAAAACAACCACCCAAACTCAGTCATGTACTCGAAGAAAAGTACCTCATTCTTAAAATGATTCTTCCTGTTTCACAGACAGCAGATTAGCATTTGTATTCTGGTATTTGTATTCTGGTATTTTGTATTCATTTGTATAGCATTTGTATTCTGGTATTTGTATTCTTTGTATTCTGGTGCTCACTCAGTGACAATCAAACTGAACTTTGAACATTCCTTAATACAAAAATCTGGGTGAAAGTCCAGATCACCCATCAGAGTAAAAGGTCTTTCTCCCTAAAAAAAGAAATCTCAGTTTTGGGTTTAATTTTTAAATGGACACCTATCTGTCTCAAATTGATATCATGCTCAAATACCTGATTTCTGCTCATACACAGTTCATCATGCCCACCTAAAGTTAAAAATCTGGGCAGAATCCTACCTGTGTTCACAACCAGATATAAATCAATTATCAGCTACCAGATGTAAATCAATCTCTCTTACATAAAAAAAGGAAAGAGGAGTTACAGAAAAGAATAACTGCAGGCAAATAAGCGATGGTCAGATAAACACCACCCTATACCAGAAACCTACTGACCATTATACTTACCTACATGCCTCCAGCTTTCACGCAGACTATATCATGTGATCCTCTATCAACAGCCAAGCTCTAAGATACAAACACATTTGCTCCAATCCCTCAGACAGATACAAACACCTACAGGATCTCTATCAAACGTTCTTAAAACTACAATACCCACCTGGTGAAGTGAAGAAACAGATTGTCAGAGCCAGAAGGGTACCCAGAAGTCACCTACAACAGGACAGGCCCAACAAAGTAAGTAACAGAACGCTACTAGCTATCACCTACAGACCCCAAGGAAAACCTCTTGAGCTCATCATCAAGGATCTACAACAGCGGGTTCTCAAACTGGGGGTTGGGACCTCTTGGAGGGTCGCGAGGCTATTACACATGTGGTCCAAACTGTCAGCCTCCACCCCAAACCCTGCTTTTCCTCCAACATTTATAATGGTGTTAAATATATTTAAAAACTTTTTTTAATTGATAAGAGGGGAGGGGTCACACTCAGAGGCTTGCTATGTGAAAGTGGTCACCAGTACAAAATTTTGAGAACCACTGATCTACAGCCTATCCTGAAGGATGATCCCTCACTCTCACAGACGTTGGGAGACAAGCCAGTCCTCATTTACAGACAGTTCCCCAATCTGAAGCAAATGCTCACCAGCAACTACACACCACACAACAAACACTAACCCAAGAACCTATCCTTGTAACAAAGCCCATTGCCAGTTCTGTTTGTATATCTACTCAAGGGACAACATCATAGGACCTAATCATCATGTCAGCCACATCATCAGGGGCTTGTTCACCTGCACATCTACCAATGTGATATATGCCATCAATGTATATTGGCCGAACTGGTCAGTCTCTATGCAAAAGAATAAATGACACAAATCAGACATCAAGAATTGTAACATTCAAAAACGAGAAAGAAAGCACTTCAATCTCCTTGGACACTCAATAACAGATTTAAATGTGGCAATTCTTCAACAAAAAAACTTCGGAACAGACTCCAACAAGAAACTGCAGAACTGGAATTAATTTGCAAATTAGGCCTGAAGAAAGACTGGGAGTGGATGGGTCAGTACAAAAAGTAATTTTCCCTCTGCTATTACTCACAGCTTCTTGTCAACTGTTGGGACTGGGTGATGTCCACCTTAACTGCATTGGCCTCATTAGCACTATAAAGGTAATTTTCCCTCTGTTGATACTTACCCCTTCTTGTCAACTGTTAAGAATAGGCCACTTCCACCTTAATTGAATTGGCCTCATTGGCACTGCCCCCACTCCAAACCCCTCCACATAGTAAGGCAACTTCCATCTTTTCATGTGCTGTAATATATATACTGCTTACTGTATTTTTCACTTTATGCATCTGGTGAAGTGGGTTTTAGCCCTCAGAAGCGTATGCCCAAATAAAGTTGTTAGTCTGTAAAGTGCCACAAGGACTCCTCATTGTTTTTGCTGACACAGACTAACATGGCTACCACTCTGAAATATTTTAATTTGGTTTACTTTCCTTTTGATTTACATTCAGTAGAATTAATGTTCTAAATTGTCTAAGTATGACTCAATCCTGCAAATCTTTTCATGTGCATTCAACGGGAGTCCAACCAAATCAAATAAATTTGCAGGATGAGGTCTATGTTTGTTTTGTAATTGACAAAAATCTTCTCTTTCTGAAGCTTTCAACTGTGGTCACTCAGTGTGAACCTTCCACTTAAATCTGCAGTCATTTACCAGAGGCCCTTGTGCTGTTAGAATTAGCAAATTTTCACTGGAGGGCAAGGGAACTGATCAGTGCCCATCTCAGTTGATATACGAGGATTTTATATTTTAAAATTGTTTCGTACTCCCAATTTCTAACCATAGACATATACCCTCCACCATATTATTGGAGTTGCTTCTGCCAAAATACTGTTTTAATTGAATCAAAATGGAATACAAGCTGATCCTTACACAGTCTGACTCTCTGCATTGGTTTATCTGGAGAATAAAGACATCCTAAAATGCTGACGAATCCAATTTCCAAAAATGAACTTTAAATTTAAGGCAGAAAATTCGGATTAAAAATAAATATTTTGTTAACATTAAAATCCTAGAATCAATTCACAATAACTCCTTGTACAATGACCTCCATTCAATTTGAGAGGTCTATGAATAGGCCTATACAGATTTTGTTTGTTTCCAGGGTTGTTTTTTCCACCCCCAGGAGATACATACAAAATGCATTTGGTGAAGCTGAAATGTAATAATTATGATTTTTACAGATTAAATTTACATTCATAGCCAATAGGGCCATCCTGTGATCCAAATCATAGCACAGAGCTATCTTATCATTCAAATGAATAGTCTCCATAGGACCAGTGTCCCTTATTAGATGTTCCTCATTTATTTCAATGGGATATATAATTTTAAGAAAATTTACACTAATTTACCACAAATAGTTTGCTATTTACAAGGTTCCAAATGAAAACTTCTCTTTTCTGATAATAAGTATAGGAGAGAAATTTACTCCATCTTGAAATATGTAGATTTCATAAATCTACAATTTAAATGGACCAAAGGGCTTTATATTTTCCTTTTTTAAATTCATATTTAAATTGATCCTATAGGAAAAAAACGAGTGCCAAACTTTTTTTACTATTATTATTTTACCCTGACTAAAACTTGGTCTACTGCAGTTGAAAGTGCTAAAATTTTATTGCAGAAACACCATCAATTGTGAATATAACTTTTCCCGAATGCTGTATATCAGACAAGTTTCATATTGGTGATCCAGCCATACATAAGCATATATGCAACGCTGGACTGTTATGCCCTTACACGTATCATAATATAGTTACAAATAATCTATATATAATGTTTTAGAGCTCTCCCCATTTGAACTTCTGCACACTTCAACCTTTGAAAAATGGGTATCTATTTAAAAGATCAAAAAGAAGAATTTCATAACCACTGAAGTATGATTTTAGATGCTCTGCCACTGACAAAACCACATTTTTAAATGGATGGTGTGGGGGGAATACTGTCCAGCTTCCAGGAGAGAGGAAACAGTGCTTTACAGGTAGAGCGGACCGAGGCTCAGTAGCTGCGGCAAAAGGGGGCCTGGATCAGCATGGTGATGTTGACTCATCCCCAGGGACTGGAAGAGCTGGGAAGTTCAAAAGGGGCAAGCCTGGCAGTAGAAGTCCCTTGTTCATGAACCAGGTGGAGCAGCACCTGCCCTCCTTCTCCCTGAGGAGGCAAAAAAACCAGGTTTGGTCAGGACCTGCTGTGAGCACTGTGCTAGTTGTTCCTTTCTAGGGGGACTGGGATGGAATTTTTTCCTCACCACCAGATTAGCTTAGGTGGAGTGGGGGGGTTTTGGTCTTCCCTATAGCTATGTTGTAAACGTGGGGTGGATGTCCAGTGCAGATTCTCCATAAGGGAGGTATAAATTGAATGGATAAATGGCTTGGTAAAGGATTTTAAAAGGAGATTTTGGTTAAAGGAATGGAACCCAGGGGAGAAGAGAGTTCGGAGCTGCTATGACTGGTACAGCAGGGAGCCAACCCCACTTTCTTATAGATCTTTTTGTTTGGGGCGGTAAGGTCCCAGCAATGGGTTGACTGGAAGACCTGGATGGAAAAAGGAGGCTGGCAGAAGTCCCTTGGGTAGATATTGAATGAACATGGATTTATACACTTATGTCCTGGGTAGTCCCTGACATCTAATAATAAATTTGCAGCCTGATTAAAACCATATTAACTGTATCTTGCCCTTCTTTTAGTATAGCCGGACAATTACTAGACCATCTCTCAGTGTAAAGACTACTAGAGAATTTTACCTTTCCTTCAGGAGAATGTTCATTTGTAATGTTCCATCATTTGAACTGGCATTCGGACATTGATTCTTCAGCAACACACAAGTATTATCTGATCACCTTTTTTTTCTCTTTGATCTCATCATAGCTTCATATGCACCATTTTAGTGATGACAAAAATGCTATTTGAAAATTGACAGATCTTAAGATAATTATATATATGACAACACATTTCTATTAAGTTTTAACCAAAATATTTTGCACTATACGGTTTTGTATGTATACTCCTTCCATCTAAAAAAAAATCCTATAAAGTTTAAAAATAAAATGCTGCTCGTAGTTGGAAAGTCATAATTAATTCCAAAAAAGCTACAGTAAATGAATGTTAAGGTTGCCTAGTCAAGCATTTGCAAGTTAGGAAATGCAAGGATTAAGGTTGCTTGTGCCTCCTTAATTCTGCCCCCTTGATCATATGCATTATGATACACTGTTTAATTTTATGATCATCTACTATTTTTTCCACAGGACACCTAACTTATTCAGTGTACAGGATGGGCAGTGCTCACTGAATGGATAGCTCATCAATATTTCTTTTTTATCCTGCTCATTCAATATATGTGCACATGCATTATTTCTGCACACCGCAAATGCTGCATCGAATACAGAATTATTAGTTTCCTCATGGGTTTTTCCTATGGTGTTCTCATCAGAGTATCTTAGTTCTTTTCAAATGTTAATAGATTTATCTTCACAACACCCCTGTGAGGTGAGGTGGTATTATTATCCACACTTCACACACGGAGAATTAAGGAAGAGAAATTAAAGCCAAAATTGTCAAAAGTGTCAACTAATTTTGACAAGTGTGAACAAATCTAAGAAGCCTTGGGCCTGTTTTTTTAAAGTACTTAGCATTTTACATGTTTAGAGCAAAGTTCCCATTGACTTCAGCTGCACTTGTGAGTACTCAGAACTTCTGCAAATCAGACTCCAGACCTCTGCCGTTTAGCCAGAAAATGAGGAACACACAGCGGCTACCTGTGAAAATGTTGGTTTGTCATTTGTCCAGCATCATACAGGAACTCCAGGGCAGAGATAGATAGAACTTAATTCTCCAGGGTGATATTCAATTCCCTTAACCACAAGACCGCCCTCTCTCTTCCTGTCATTACCTGCCTGTGTCACCACAAACTTCCAGATTCTGTAACAGTGTTTCACTACACAACCCTGATTCATTCCTAGAGAAGATCCATCTTGTCCACCAAGTAAGGCAAGGATCCCTGTGGAAACAATAGTATGTGATCATATAACTAAAGACTGTGCAATTATGCCTACACACGAGAGGCCCAAATTAAGTTGCACAGGTAAACTTAATTCTGTCCTTTCCAAACCTCTGAATGCATGACTTTGCAACTCTAATATTCCTTTCATGCATCGCAGTGGGGAGGGATAAGTTTCCTAAATTTATAAATGGATCATCACCAGAGTTAGGATCTTTGATCTACAACACAGTCCTAACAGCTTCTTATTGCTACCAATTACTCTAGCACCCTTTATGTGGGCCTTCTACTAGAGGTGGATGGAGACACATACTTTACCACATACTTTCACCTATTTGCTGAACAGCCAAGAAATGTTTAGATTCAGGAATAGTGATTTCATTTCCATGCTCTAGAGGTGAGTGTTCTCTAGTGATTACAGATCCTTCTGCTCCTGTCTTTCCTCACCCAACTCTTGCCCTCTCACCTCCCCAGCTGCTATCCTTCCCAGGGCTCCTCTTCTTCCCCTGCTGCCTTCTCCCCATATTCCTGCTCCTAACCTTCCCTGGGCTCTTATCCAGTCTCCTCAACTTCCCAGCCCCTACTCATGTTTCCCCCTACTCCTATCCTCCCTCATCCACAGCTCCCTCCTGTCCTTCTCCCTCCCACCACACACATACTTTGCTCCTATCCCCACACCTGTATTTTGCTCCTCTATGCTCTTTCCATTATCCGACACCAGCTTCTACCCCACTGTCTGCCCTGGTATTTCTTAATCCTCTCCCCCACCCACTCATCCCTCTACATTTGAGGTGGCTCTCTCCTTCCCCTCCTCGTTGCCTTGGCACCAAGAATGAGAATGAATAAGAGACATATCCCTGCTTTCAATTCCTAGCACCACAGCTACTTCCTAGCAGCCAGGAGCAGCAACCCCAAGAAAATCCTCAACCCCTACTGCCCTGGTGTGGAGAATGTTCAGTGCAGATGGAATCTTGAGCGTTCAGCTGCTAATCTCTAAAAAGTCTCTACTTAGCATGTATGAACTGAGATTTTTCAAAGGCTTGGCCAAATTTGGGCATTTTTTCCATGGGAAAAAAACATCAGAGCTACCCCCTACCAAATTTCAAGTCTCTGGTCCAGAGCAGGAAAGTGCTATAGGTTCTTAAACAGTTGTAAGAATGTTTTTTTTTAAAAAAAAAACAAAAACAAAAACAAAAAAAAAACCCTGACAAAACAACATACTTTATTCCAATTTCATTTTCAGAAATGGCTGGACCACTTTTCTTGATATTTTACAAAAATAAACAATTTGAGGCAAACACCCTACATGGAAAATTTCAGCATGAATGATTATTTCACTAGGACGTTGGTGAAGCTATGAATGGTTACCTAGGGAGGTGGCGGAATCTCCATCCTTAGAGGTTTTTAAGGCCCAGCTTGACAAAGCCGTGGCTGGGATGATTTAATTGGATGTTGGTCCTGCTTCAAACAGGGAATTCGACTAGATGACCTCCTGAGGTCTCCTCCAACCCTAATATTCTATGATTCAAGTTATAAGGAACTGAAATTAAGGTCTTCTTATGCCAAGTATCAGGCAACCTTAACTTTAGCAGCATTACCAGCTCCACTTATAATGACAAAAGGAAAAGTTATGTTACTATAGAGTATTAAAATGTGCAGCATCTCCTGTATTTGTATGTTAAGATTTTCAGTGGCAGACAGTTATTTTGCAAATGAAAAAAATACACTTCAAAAGCAATTTTGTCCATAAATTAATCTATCACATCATGTATTTAGTGTGCTACAGCTCAAATGCCTGGTAGTTCAAGCTGACGCTGCCACAATGGAACTATTCCTTCAAGCCACAACAATCCAATGACCCCCAGTCATGCTATAACTCTGTCAGACAATGCCAGTACTAGATAAAGCAATTCAATGGTTGTGTGCTATCAGTAGGTCATAACAAACATTGACAAGCTCTGCTAAAAGCTTGAATATACAATTGTAGTGATGCTTCTCTTTTCAGAAGGGGGAACATCTCAAGTGGAAATAAATATCTTCGCTCTTCCCTTCAAATAAAACAGCAACTCTAAAAATGTTCCTGTTGTTCAACAGTATTTGAAAGCATGCACGATGCTGGTTTGCAGACACAGAAACTTTGATCATTAGAAGTACAAAAAATAACAGAGAATTAAAAAAGATTATGTTGACAATTTATAATTCCCAATGTATCAAGTCTTTTTTATAATATGCCAGCAAAGCAAAAGTCAGTTAAAATGTTGCTTGAATCCTTTCAGTTCAGTTTAGCACGACTTCTTCCAAGTACAGCATTATGTATTACAATGGTGACATCCAATGGGACAAGCTCATAAAACAGATCAAATTCCACTGTTCCACTTCAGTATCTAGTTGTGGTTTCTGAGGAACAGACATGAATGTACACTTTTCAAATAATGAAAACTTGTCAAAGATAACTGCCATAAAGCCAATATACTCTCATAGGCAAAGATGATGAAAGATTATACTAAACAATATAAATATATTTTAAGAATTCAGATTTTATTTTTGTTTTCCATTTCCTCTAACTCGATGTTTCTATATTCAGAGTGCTTAAATGCAAAAGCAATAGGTGCAATAAAAAAACCAATACAGAAATAGCTAAGTTTTAGTTCTGCAATTCCATCAAATAAATGCAAGTTTTGTCTATGCACCAAATTCTACACGGACTGAAGTCATAACTCCCTTGTAAATCTGTAGTTGTGATGATCATAAATAATGAAATGCCATTTTACTGATAGAGTGACCATACCAGTGTCATCCTTCTTATCTTTGGCATCTTTTTTCATAAAAGCTTTAATAAGAGGCATGCTACAACTACGGGCACCTTACCTTTGGAGAAGACAGTAATTATACTGTTTATGGGAAAACTTTCAAAAATGTGTATTACGAAAGAGTTACTTTAAAACTGGTTTCATATAAGCATGCCTTCAATACAAAACATACTTTGCTTTCATACCAAACTAAATTTTGTTCTTCATGTAAATACTTTGTGCAATAACTTCATGTCTGAGCCCAGGATATATATGTAGCTTACATATATAGAAGTGCTAACTCTAATACTGCTATATAATTGGTAATACTCTGAATTGTAATGAAGAAATGGAGAATTAGGCCCTGATTCATCAATCCATCCTATTCAGCACAGCACATAAGCACACACCTTAATTTAAGCACATGCCTAAGGGACTATCTACACTGTAGCTGAGAGGTGTGATTCTCAGTATAAGCAAACAAACTTGTGCTAGCTCTAACCTAGTACACTAAAAATAAACAACAGTGTGGATATTGCGGCTTGGGCAGTGGCTTGGGCTAGCCACCTGAGCTTGGAACCAGGGATTTGGGTAGACTCGGCCTCAGATGCCTGGCCAGGGTAGCACTAGTGGCGGCTGGTGCTACACCGCTATTTTTAGGCTACACTATGAGCTGGGGTGTTTCCCAACTTGCTAGCTCATTGAGAGCTAGCACAAATATAGGCAGTTGTGTAGCTACAGGAGCACAGATAGCAGCAGCACAGATTAACTATGCCAAGTACAAACCTGCCTGAACCACGCAGGTATGTGCTCAGAACAGCTAAGCTGTGTTGTTGCCCATGATACCAAGGCTACACTACAATTTATATTCACACTAGCTTTCATCCAGCTAGAGCAAGTATGGGTGAACAAACTGGGAATTACACCACTTAGCTCATAGCGAAGATGTAGCTTTACCAAACTAGCTCAGCTCAAGCTAGCATGAGTCTGTCTGCCCCTCCTGGGAATCACACCTCCCAGCTACTGTACAGATATACCCTAAATCTCATTGAAAGCAAAGAGACTTAGGCACCTGCTTAAAGTTAGGTATGTGCTTAAATACTGTACGGAACAGAGATGGACTGAAGCATATGCTTAAGTACTTTGCTGATTTAGGGCCTTAGACGCTGTTCTAGAAAAGGACTTAGGTTTTGCAATGCTTGCCATTTAGACACCTTAAAAATCCTTGGGATCTACAACGCCCCAAGTTAGATGTCTAGGCTCCCTATGCAGTGCATGGGGTGAAACTGACACCTAAGAACGGTATCTATAAAAGCCAGTAAGCTAGCGGGGAGAACTGCATATGGTAGCCAATGGGAGATGCTGATGAGGGTGTGTTTCCTAAGCACCGTCCCCTCAGGGAGTTCAGTGCCTATTTCTGCTTGCAATCCATAGCCAGAAACCTTTGAGTCAGGCAGTTTAAGGATCTAAGATGTTTCTTGCAAGAAATATCACAGGTGGTGGGCTGCCACATCTCTTAAGACTTTTAGCTCAGTGGTTCAAGTACTCCACTGTGACGTGGGACATCATTGCTTCAATTACCCCCGAGGGAGTGGAAAGGATTTGAACACAGGTCTCACATCTTTCACGGAAGTGCCATAACCACTGGGCTATAGGATAGTCTGATATGGAGCTCCCTTAATCTCTCTTGGTCAAGCTGTTCCACTTTGTAGAAATATTTAAGTAGACACTGAAGACTGGAGAAAGATGGTGATAGAAAGAGAGTCGCTCTGTATCAGTGACTTTTGAATTAAATATCCAAAGCTGTGCTGCTGGTGAAATTGGTGGAGGAACACCTATCTCCCTCTAGTCTGAGGATCACGCCTTGGGCTTAGGCATTCGAATGCCTAGAGTGAGGCAACAACTTTAAGGACTCAGAATTTAGGTACTTACTGGGTAAGGTAGCAGCCAAGCAGTGGTTTTGTGGAACACAGTGGTACCTAAAACTGGGATTTAGGCATCCAAGTCTAGGGTTTAGATATTAAAGTCCCTTTGCAGATCTGTTCCTTAGTGTCTGCATGATGTGTCTAAAACCAGGATTTTTAAGTTTTCTGTGCCATGCATATAGTCATAGTGAATGACTCTATGACTAAGAGAAGAGAAAAGGTAGCTGTAAGATAGGTTTTGAATTAACTATTCAACAAATGTCGCTATTTTTCATTAATTTATCTGACTAGCTCTAATTAAGAGAAGTTTATTCCAGCTTTCATGGAGATATATTATGTGGATGGACAAGGTTGAAGAGTTTGTTTTTTCTGAGGGCATTACTATTGGGCACTATATTTAAGTTACAAAGATGCCTTACTTTTGCGTTTCTATGCTTTGAAATGTTGGGTTTCTTTTACTTTCTACCCTCAATATCCTGGGTTTCTACTTTTACTCCCGGGGGAATTTTGTGCCACTGAGCCATGCAAAATTTGTACAGAATTAATGTTTTACGCAGGATTTCATGATTCCCCTGCAGAATAGGGACTGCAGAGCTGCTGGCAGCCATTGGGGCCACTGGACTCTTCAGAGCTCAGCTCTCCAGCTTGCAGTGAGCAGAACACCCAGCCCAGCAGGGATGGAGGCTTTGCGTGCTTTGGCTGCCTGGCTTGATTCCTTGGGGATGGGAGAGAGCCCAGGAGACGCAGCTCTGGCCAAGGGTGAGGAAGGGAAGTGCCGCACCCTGCCGCATCTCCTGGCAGAACAGTAAAGAAGCAAGGGGGAGTAAAGGCTCTGGTGGGAAGGAGGGTGCAGGTGTCTGGGTTCTGGTGTGCCCAGCAGCTTAAGCACATCCTTAGCTTTAAGTAGTTGCTTAAAGGCTCTGGGGGGAGGAGGTTGAGGTTACTTGGCTCGAGGGTGCCCAGTTGTTGGGCTCTCGGGGGTGGGGGAGCTTGCATGTGTCTGGACTCCGGGGGGCCCATGCAGCCCCCTCCACCATCCCTCAACTGGAACTGGGTTATTATAGGGGTTTCTTTAACTCTCTACTCCTGGCAAAATATTTATTTTTTTTTTTTTTTGGAATTGTCAGTATTGTTGATAAACTTGTTGATGGGGATTTTGAAATAAATTATTCATCATGACAAAATATAAGCTCCAAATTTTTATCACCTACTGAAAGGAGAGAGAAGATAATTTTAAGGCTATTAAATAATAACCTGTCTTATCATCAAACACGGAAATAGTTTTCTACAATATTAGAACAGTCATTCCCTGCTTATACTTGCAAATCAAAAATGTACCAACTCACTACTCTATATACAATATTTTTGGGAATAATTCTCTGAAAATACAGCAGCTGGGATCTGAGCTTCTGAAATCATGCTTTTGTTGTTGAGACTCATCAGAGCAGAAATTCATTGTATTGCTAGAAAAATTCCACTCTCTTTGGGGTCTAAAGTTATGGTACCTAGGGAGCTTTGTCAAAATAGTCCCATTATTATTTAATTCCCAGAAAACACGGTTTGGAAGATGAAAAGAGGAGAAGTGTTGGGGGGCGGGGGAGGGTAGAACCACACAGGTGTTTTAAATATCTTGAGATGACTTCATAGTACTTTCCCACAGAAAACAAAGATAAAACTTTCAATATTATGCGGAGCTAATGTGGAGATTGTTGTTAAAATGTGCTTTTAAATAGAAACAGCATTAGAAAATAAACTGAAGCTTCCTTCTGATAGCAGCTCCTCTCAACACCTCCAAATGAGTTTTACAACTCTTTTGCACTAACACTTTTCTCACATTTGAGCAGGAAGCAAATTGTGAATTTGAACTACATCACTGTGGGATACTACCCGCTGTGCTACCAAGAGATTTTAGCAAATAATTAGCACTGCCTGCAGCTAGCCAGAGCCTTAAAGACTGTTTCTTCCATGCTAGGATATTTTTGCTAAAATTTCCCACCAGCAGTAGCAGTGCTGGGAGAGGAAGAGCTGCCAGCATCTTAAGCATTTTGCTCTCTAACCCTGCTCATAGCAGACCTAGGTGATAAAGTAGTTAAAATTCCAGTGTTCTCTGAGGTCTGGTACTCTTGCTGTTGCCACCACCGGTAGAGCTGAATTGATGGCAACAAAGGTAGGAAGTTTTAATAAAAATGTTCTAGTGTAAAACAAAGCCAAAGATTACAAAGCATTTCTTTTGCTTACCTGCACAAATATACCTACAGAGACATTGAAAGCACTGCATGGTTAATGTTTTACATCTAATCAGCTGTTGTTTAGCTCTATAAAGAGGAGCTCTGTGTAAACTCAAAAGCTTGTCTACTTCACCAGCAGTAGCTGGTCCCGTGAAAGACATTACCTCATTCCCCTTGTCTCTCCACAAAATCTATTTTCAAAAGTCAGGTTTTGCTTCTCGGTGCAAACTTTACCCACTTTGTGGCTTGTTCAGTGTTCTCCTTAAAAGTTACAGCATTCTCACAAGAATCAGGACGCATCTTGTTCACAGAACTTAGATTCCAGATCAGCAAAGCATTTAAGCACATGCTTAATTGTAAGCATACATTTAAGTCTTATTAATTTCAAAGAAAGTTAAGTATGTGCTTAAGTGATTGGCTAAATCAGGGCCCTTAAGCTCTAGTGACTTAAATACCCAAAAAGAGATAAAGAATAACTTTTGAAATATGAGATACATTTTTAAAATGCATCTCATCCCATATTTTAAAAATGACTTCAGCACAATTAAGGGGGTGGGGGAATGCAGAATTTGTCTGAGGTTACCCAGAGAGCAGTTCTGCTTTGTGGTTGCCGCCGGGGGGGGGGGCGCGGAGAGGAAGAAGGTCAGAAACTACTGTAAAAGGTGCTTGGTGGTCAGTTTTGCAGCAATGACTCACCACAACCACCACCCCAATGTGCACAAAGGTAGGAAACCTGAGTGGAGCAAGTCTCTATGGCCAGACAGCGAAGAAGTCAGCATGGCTCCAGGGAAGCACAATCAGTATTGTTTAAGTAGCATGGCTCCAGGGGCATGGAGAAGGGTGAGCTCGGAAAAATAGGGGACTGTTTCCCCCCAGCCCTGGAGGCAGGGGAGGGCAGGCAGGAAAAAAAATTGCAAGTAGGACACATGGGGGATAAGTTAACAAGAAAAGCTGACTGAAGAGCTCAGTCTCTGCTGCAGTCAGGAGACAGCCTGGCTTCAGGCTCTCAGTGTCCCAAACAATCAATGTGCATTGGGAGGGAGCAAGGCAAGAAAATTTAACTGTTTCATGTGCCAGCCCTGCTGCAAGTGTATGTATTAAGCGGCAATTCTTTCTGGCTGTGTGCTGGTTGCTGCTCAGATGCCTGTACCATTGCTGGAAAGGGGACAGGCACAGGCTACAGCCACAAGGGAGACCAAGACAGATAGTATTGCAGCAGGGGCAAGGGGGGCTCACAAGTACGGGAGCCACTACTGCCCAGGGTGGTGTGTTTAATAACCCAGAGCATAACCCAGGGCAGCCTCATGAACTGAGGGAGGCAAATGACCAAAGGAAAGCGTCCACACATTCAGGTGGGCAGACTGTGTGAATTAATGGGGTAAAGACGTGCAGCAAATAGTCAGTGATGTTATTTCTGAGGGTTTCTCCACAGCATTACAGCAGTTCAGAGGGCACAAGGTAACCTAGAACCAGGATGTTCTCTTCCACCGAACACATGGGATGGCGGTAATGCTGATCCCAGGGGTGAGTGTAATCTGAACCACCCAGAGATTGGGGGAATGGGTGGTTGTGGTGGTATCTGACCTTCCAGCCTGGCAAAGGGTGGCAGTTGCAGGGGCCACAGCCAGGGGCAAGGACCATGCTCAATCAGTCACTCAGTAAAGGGAACAGGAGTCAGCCTGTTGGGGTATTGAATACTCTGGGCCCAGGGGTGGAATGTCCAGAAGCTTGGGCACACCCACCTAGGGGTGGCACCTTCAGTGGGGCACTGATGGTATTTACACAGCTGCTGCAAAATAATTTGCATTCATACAGCAGCTTCAGGCAGCTAGATGTGAGGGGTCTGGACAGGATCAGGTTTGGGCAGCAGGACAGGGAAAGGCACATCAGCCACCAGGGCATGTAACTGCATTGGACAGAGTAGACACTGCTGGGGGTGGGGGGGTCCATGGAGGAACAGGGCTCTGCGGAATTCCCTCCATGTAGTCCTCAGTATGGTTCTGCCGGGGTGGCTTACCCAATGGAAGTTCGCCTACACATAGGGTGACCAGATGTCCTGAGTTTATAGGGACAGTCCCGCTTTTTGGGTCTTTTTCTTATATAGGCTCCTATTACCCCCTTTCCTGATTTTTCACCTTGCTGTCCGGTCACCCTACCTAACTCAATACAACTAAATATAAAATTCTGAGCGTTGAATTCATTCTTAACCTTCACAACCTCCTCAGGCAAGGAGTTCCACAGGTTGACTGTGTGCTTTGTGAAGAACTACTTCCTTTTATTTGTTTTAAAATCGCTGCCTATTAATTTCATTTGGTGGCCATTAGTTCTTATATTATGGGAACAAGTAAATAACTTTCCCTTACTCACTTTCTCCACATCACTCATAATTTTATATACCTCTATCATATCCCTCCTTTGTCTCCTCCTTTCCAAGCTGAAAAGTCCTAGCCTCTTTAATCACTCCTCATATGGGACCTCATCATTTTAGTTACCCTTCTCTGAACCTTTTCTAATGCCAATATATCCTTTCTGAGATGAGATCACATCTGAACGCAGTATTTAAGATGTGGGTGCACCATGGACTTACAGAAGGGCAATAAGATATCCTCCATCTTATTCTCTAACCCTTTTTTAATTATTCCTAATATCCTGTTTGCTTTTTTGACTGCCACTGCACACTGCGTGGATGTCTTTAGAAAACTATCCACGACTCCAAGATCTTTTTCCTGATTAGCTGTAGCTAAATTAGCCCCCATCATATTGTATGTATAGTTGTGGTTATTTTATCCAATGTGCATTACTTTACATTTATCCACATGAAATTTCATTTGCCATTTTGTTGCCTGCTCACTTAGCTTTTGAGATTGTTTTTGACGTTCTTCACAGACTGCTTTGGTCTTAACTATCATTAATTTAAGTATTATCTGCCACCTCACTGTTTACCCCTTTCTCCAAATCATTTATGAATAATAATTTAATAGTGGTGGTTGTTTTCGCAACCCCTGTAGATACAGGCATGTTTGCAAGATGACTACTGCCAGTAATTTTATTTCAATAAGGCTATGCCCATGGGCTGTTCAGTATCCTGTGCAGCTTTTCAGAAATTCAGTACAATGCTGCACTGGGCAGTGGAGTGGTTAGTGGGACTACACCAAATAGTGCATTATTTGCATAATTTTGTCCAGAGGACAAGCTGGATCAAATGACTGTTTTCACCTGTTGGACATATTTCAGGCCCTGGCTAAATAGTTGGGGGAACCCCTAGCAAAGGACAAAACAGAAGGCCCTTCCACTACATTAACCTACCTGAGCACTGAGCTGAACTTGCCTGCCGGGGCAGGCATTTTGCGCCTGGCTGGCAGTAGTAACAGCCAGCATAGCCAGGCCACACAGTTACATATCAGTCACTACTGACATGTAGGAAGACTTGTGGGTATGGGAAAATTTTCTAAGTCAATTTAATGGGGTATAATTATGGAGGTACGAATGGTTATTAATTTGGGGATCGGAGTTGGCTAATATAAGGGTATGCTTCTGGTGAGACAACATGGCTGTGGTACAGGTTATCAATCGCCAAACTTCCTGATCGCACAGATTTGTGAATTTGGTAAGGACATTTGTTCTCCAATGCTTAACCTTCAACATCTGTTTTTTCTTCCAAGCACGTGCTGAGTATGGATAATGGCATAGCAGACACCTTGTCTCATTTCCAGTTTGCCAAATTATGTAAGCCGCAGACTCTCTGGAACCTCGGACTATCATGTGGTCGCTGGAATGCAGATTTTTGGCTCCAGCTTACAAGTTGTTTATTTTGTTTTCATTTAAGGAGTATTGCCAATTTAAGGATCCAGAGAATGGGTTGCCCATGCAGCTCTCCATTAAAGACAGTTGTTGCAGTACCGGGTCAAGGACAAGGCAGCTGCTGGTGCACCTTGATGAACAAACATGGGACAATGGGTTCTCTCTCCCCAGTAGGGCTGCTAGCCAAGAGGCCACTTGCAGATATCTGGAAACCCAGCGGGCAGCCAGTGACTAGATAAATGACCTAGTAAAGGACTTAAAAGGAGGTACTGGATAAAAAAATAGCCCTCCTTAACCCTCTTACGAGGCTGGTGGATGGTAAAATCCAAGCAATGTGTCAGCTGGGGGAGGAAACAAAGGAGGGCTGGTGGAAGCCCCAGAAAATTGATTTGAATAAGCATGGATTTGCCTGCACTGTATACTTTATCGGCCAGGAAGACCCAGACATCTATATAATAAAGTTGTGGCCAGATTAAAGCACATAACAAGCCTCCTGTCCTTCCTGAGGTATACCCAGACAATTAGAACAAGCTTTGCTAAAGCTCTACAAAAACACGTAATTGCTGCATTATATTATCAATTTTTATGGACCATGAAAAATTCTTGTCAAATGAAAATAATTCAGTTGATCATAGCTGTTGCTTTTTAAATTGTCTTCATGGTATAACCTTTCTTCACCATTTCTTGGATATCCTTCTTTAAAATAAACACATGAAAACTGAAGTCAGTCTTTCAAAGTTACATATGGATGCTAGTCTTGGCATAGTTTTCACTAAAAGCTTCCCATATGATTTTGACTTACTACCATTCCCTCTTAATTTTGCCCAAGCTGAACGGATCCATATGTTATTTTAAACATCACAGAACTGTCCTCAAAAGAATAGAACACAATTTTACAGAAAATGAAAAGGCACAGAAAAAAACATGCCAGACAAGCATCAATTAAATAACAAAAACCAGTTAGAGAGTCAAGGTTGCCAGGATATAACTTGTGCCATTCCAGAACTATGAGTTCAGCAAAACTCAAATTTCTGAAAACCAGGAAATACTGAAGTTAAACTAAATGCCCAAGCAATCTTCATAGATTCCAAAGCCAGAAGGGACCACTGTGATCACCTAGTCTGACCTTCTGTATAGCACAGACCATAGAACTTCCCCAAATTAATCCTGAGATCATATATTTTAGAAAAACATCCTATTTCGATTTTTACAATGTCACTAATGGAAAATCCATCATGATCCTTAGTAAACTGTCCCAATAGTTAACTACTCTCACAGTTAAACATGTAAGTCTTATTTCTGGTCAGAATTTGTCTAAACTCAACTTCTAGCCTATAACTCTGTTATACTTTTCTGTGTTAGACTGAAGAGCCCCTTATTAAATATTTGTTCCCCATGTAGCTATAGTGTGTAATAAAGTCACCCCTTAACCCTCTTGTTGTTAAGCTAAATAGATTGAGCTTCTTGAGTCTACTACTATAAGGAATGTTTTCTAACCCTTTAATAATTCTCTAAACCCTCTACTAGTTATTAATCTTCTTGAATTGTGGGCACCAGAACTGGACATAATATTCCAGAGCAATCACACCACACAAGTGCCAAATACAGAGATAAAAAAACCTCTCCACTTCTACTTGAGGTTATCCCATTTATGCATCCCAGGATCAGATTAGCTCCTTTGGCCAATTCATCATATAGAGAACTCACAGGTAATTATCCACCAGGACCCTCAAATCCTTTTCAGAGACTGCTTCCTAGGACTGCTTCCTATGAACTACACACTTTTCATAGATGTTTACATTTAGCCATATTAAAACAGCTATTGTTTGCTTAACCAGGCAATCCAAATTGCTCTGAATCAATGACCCGTCCTCTTGATTATTTACCACAACCTCAATTTTTGTGTAGTCTGCAATCTTTATCAGTGATGATTTTGTTTTCTTCCAAGTCATTGATAAAAATGTCAAAGAGCATAGAGCCAAACCCCAATCCCTGCCTGAACCCACAGTAAACATCCGCTCAGTGACGATTTCCTATTTTCAGTTAGATTCTGAGACCTATCAGTTAGTCAGTTTTTAGTCCATTTAATGTGTGCCATGTAAACTTTATATTGTTTTACCAAAATGTTGTGACTCCAAGTGAAACGCCTTATAGATCACATCAGCACTATTACCTTTATCAACCAAACTCACTATCACATCAAAAAGATGTCAAGTTAGTCTGAGAGGAGCTATTTTCCATAAACCCATGTTGATCAGCATAAATTGGATTACTCTCTTCTAGTTCTTTTGTTAATCAACTCCTATATCAGCCACTCCATTATCTTGTCTGGGCTCGATGT
>ML677326.1:49639514-49732086 GCA_007922305.1 Dermatemys mawii
GTTATCAGCACCATATAAAAAGACTATCATTTGTTTTTCCTCAAATAAAGAACAGAGATTTATTGAACACTTCTGCTTTTTTTGTATTGATAGTTCTACCAGGTCCTTCTAGTAATGGACCAATATTACTGTCAGGATATTTTTGTTCCTAATATATTTTTTTAAAACTCCTTCATATTGTCCATAACTCTGCTAGATATAGATTTTTCTTTGTGTTCTTTGGCTTTCCTTATCAATTTTCTACAATTTCTAACCACTTGGAATTACCTGTGTTCCTTCCAGCTGCATTTACTGTGTTAAGTGTAACTATACTGAATGGTGGAGGAATAAGTTGGAGCAGCTGTGATTGTGACAGAGCTGGGTCTGAGTCCCCACAAAGTCTTATAAAAAAAAAAAAAGAGATGCATATGTACCTACAGGTTCCCATTAACATCATTGCAATAGATATAGAATTGCATAGGATGTGTCAGTAAGAGGGCCCAAGGGTCTTCTTGCCATGGGTGTTGCCAGTAGTGAGAAGGCCTGTGGATTTTATGGCAGGTAGAGGAATGTATAGGTTCAGGTGGTCTCCTGTGTGCATGTCTGAAGGGGTTGTCAAATTTTACAAGTGAGTTATTCTGTCAGGCTCAGTGTTTGAGGATAGGGCTGAGGCCCAGTCAAGTACAGCGAAAAGACAGGTGAAATGACTCATTTAATGTCACCAAGCAAGCCAGTGGCAGAGGTACAAATAGTCCCGATCCAGAAGTCTTTCCACTAGGCCATGTGGCTGCTATCTGATTCCTCAGTGCTCCTTACCTGTACATTTTATTGTATTGGAATGAAAATAATGGTAGCCCTTTTAAAGGTTTGGAATGTTTAGTTGCTAACAGGGCTGATGAGAGAAATCTCATCCATGGTCTACATCCCAAAACCATGACAATTTTATTACATAGTTGTTACAGTAACTCTAAGCACATGAGAGAAGATTGGTATGTTTCTCTCTTTTTCCACCCCCATCTCCAACTCTCCCTGCAACATTTACTTACTGCCCCAACATTTTCAGCTTCCCGTCCCCTTCCTATTTCATGAAGCCATTTACATGTAGCAGAAGAGGAGCTCAGCCACCCTAAGAGGAGCAGGGTGCCCTGGATCACACAACTGAGGAGAAGAGCTTGAACTCTTGCAGAGGAGTAGGGTTCACCTAGATCCCAGTCACCCATGGAGGGGAAGAATTCAGGGTTGACAGGCTTCCCCCCATTTCTAAACCCCCAACTTCCCCTCCTTCTCCAACCCCTCCTCGCCTTCTCTCCCATCTACTTTTGCACCCTAATCATCCCTCTTCCCAGTGAGCACTCACATATGTAATTTACCTTCTTTTCAAAAACAGTTTCAGTGCCTTCTGAATATTTTGCAGTACTCAGATTATATTTCTCAACACACACCCCAACAACGTGACAGGCAGATTCTACCAAATCTTTATGTTTACATTTCGTTCTCAGACTGCTGTACAGGGTGGGTTTCAAACTTCCAGGCTGCTAGAATCTCTAAACTTAATGAAATGCTGCGGGGGTTTTTCCTGGGGACTTGGAACTCTGCTGCTCAAATGACCCTAGAACTTGGCACACAAACAGAGGGCAGACAGTAGGGCTCAGACACCCACAGGGGCCAGAGACCCTCCGATCCCAGCTCATGGCGGGGGTCACATGAGAGGGACTGGAAAGGGAGGGTCACATTTTTGTATAGATGGGCTGGAGACCCCCAGATTGTGGCACACATGCAAGAGAGGAATGTTGGGCTCTGTCTATTCTTTCCCAGCCCCCCAACATTTACCCCCATTTTTCTATTCCAGAGCCCCACTCTTCCCCTTCCACTCTCCCAGTCCCCTTCCCCTCCTCAACATCTGATCCCCAACCCTTCTCCCCCTATTCCTACCACTAATCAAACTCCTATCTGCCAGCAAGCATTTACGTGTGTAGTTTATTTTCTAGGGAAGAGGAATTCAGCACCTCCAAATATTCTAAGTACTCAGATTATATTCTAAAATAAAAAGCCCCCTTTGATAAAAGCAGATTGACATAATATACCTGCTTTTTTTATTTCAGATTTCTGTCCTGGGTAGAATTTGAACTCATAGTCAACGACTATAACACATCCTCAGAGCCACCAGGAGCCTGTAATGCAGAAACACTCTCTCTGCATATGCTCAGTATAATTCTTGATGTGCCTAACTAGAGGAACAGATTCTTTCAAATAATGTTTTAATTTGATTTCCCCCAAAGGGATGGTAGGTTCCATGCACTCTGTTGGAGTAATTCTCAAGTGTTGAAGAACATGGTGCGATGATCTGAGTCCTGGTTTGTTCTCTGTTTGTGAGCAAAGAAAAAAGTTCCTGGAATCTGATTCTGCTAATTTATAAGAAAAGCTGTTTTTGTATCTCGGGAACTCCTCAGTGAAATGGTCCCAAATCTGGATCACTAACAGAACCGCACACCCTCTGAGGCCCTTTATATTCCAAGGCAATCTGATTAACCATATGGCTGTTACAGCACTTAGAATAGTTGAGCTTTAAACAGAAAGCTAGTCTTCGTAGCCTTAACTATAGTAGAAATGTCACTCTGCCATAATGTCAGCAATGTGACAATGGCATGAGTGCAGAAACATCCAGGATTTGGGAAAACATGCATAAAATGTAAGTCCAGCCACTATGACAAAGCAGGAAAACACATGAGTTAAGTACAGAGTTGAGTGATTTCAGAGCTGCACATACAATGACAGAAGCTGTAAACTCAAAAGAATGGCTGATAAAAATATGAATAAATTGCCTGTTTGTAACATACAAGACAGACTCAGGAGCATAAGTGAATGTAATAACAGAAACTGAAATAGAGTAGTTCAAAGAAAATATACTATAAGAAAAGTCAAAAGTGACTAGTGAAAGTCTGGAGCAGTGAACAAATTCCTGTCCTGGGAGAGGGTGAAATGTCACTGAGGTACAGAGGGAAAGCTGTAAACAAGAGTTTGAGGTAGGACAAACAGATGAGCAACCAGTCCTAGGCTATGATTCCTATGACCTAAAATCAAGAAAAAGAGTGCAAGCAACAGAAAATCATAACAATAAATAAGATAACAAACCTAAAGAAGATAGAAATATGTTACCTGCATCATATGAAGATATGGCAGTACACATACGTGTCATACATCCTACCTGAAATGTTCTACAAACTTAACAAAAAGACATTAGAAAAAAATGTGAAATATAAAAACAAATGGGATCATTTGAAGGATAGATGAGCCAACAATCTGCAATTGTATAGGAAAAAGAGGCTGGTCTCAGACTTTGCATTAAGGAACTGAGCAGGAATATAGAAAAGTAACATTTAGCTTGCCCGCACATAGTGAAATATTTGCTGAGCTAAATTCTTAGGCAAATGTAGATGCCATGGCAGGATAGTACTAGTTTCCTCTGGTTCCCAAAACTCCAACATCGATATTTTTAATTCACCATTTGACAGAAAGTGCTTCTTGAGTGTGTCTCTTTTGGGATATGTCCAGCCCTAGTAATATTTCTCTGAACAGAGACCCAGATACTAGAAGTAATTACAGGAGTGAAAGTGCACAGTGATGACATAACAGACCAGGCCACCATGCCACTGGGCATCAGGACCAATTGTGGAGAATACTGGAAAGTGCAAGTAGTAACAACACTAAAATTAATAATAAGGCCAAATGCCAATTGCCAACAACTGAAATCACCTACTTAGGAGAGACATTGATCTCAACCAGGAAAATGGCTGAAAATTCAAGCAATACTGAACATGCAGAGAGACCAGAAGAGTATTAAAAAAAAATCAGAGATATAAGTAAGGATATATTTTGAGCAACTAACCTACTGCAACAACACAGAATGCACAAGGATTTGAAATTCTTAGAAACAATGGCATCAGTGTTGCAATTTTTTGACCCACTGAAAGAGTTCAAGCTTTCCACTGATGATTCAAAAAAGAGGAGTATATATACACAGTGATATGGATGGAACATGTCCCCGTTTGCACTGGGAATCATGACAGCTGTGGAAAAAAGTGTATGCAAAAGTGATAATGAAATGCTCAGGTCTTACGCAAAGCTGCAGAAAGTTTCATGATTTTTTAATGGGTTTTAAAGCCCAAATTGGCCGTAGTTCCTGATTGCACCACACTTAAAGGACCTGAATGAGAATCATTGAAGAGATTACTTTTGAGAGAGAGAAAAAATGCTCCAACGAGGCATCACCCGCAGTGGTAATAGCTGATGCAATGTCAAGAGCATAAACTCCACTTGAACAGTCAGAACAGGAAGATGGGGCACAAGCTAATAACAATATATGTGAATGTGATAAAATCATCCCGTGTATCATCAGAAGTATGGATTGAGACAGAGAGTGAACAGCCAAGGATGAAGCACTATAAGCAGTAATACAAGATGTATTCATCACAGAAATGACCAATGATGAAGCATGAATAACCCACAGCTTCATAAGACAGTTAGCATCTCCTTGTTTTAACTTGGTAAGACATGATCTGATGATCAGAATGGACTATTCTAGCAACTTCCAGAAGTGGTCACTCTTGAAAATACCACAAGCTGCATCAGTGATTGTACATTTTAAATCAATGTTTGTATGTTATGAACTTTCAAAGACTGTAATAACAGAAAATGGACCAGAGTTCAAGAAGAAGGATGCTGCTAAAATGTACAGTTAACACAGAGATGATAAAATCTTCATGGTCTTACATAACCAGCAGCAAACAGGTCAAAATAATGTGGAACATCTATAGACCCCAATTCAGCAAAGCACTTAACCACATGTTAACTTTAAGCAGATGAGAACTCTTACAGGGCTATTCACTTGCTAAAAATCAAGCATGTGCTTAAGTAATTTGCTAAATAAGGCCCATAGTAAGGAACTCACTAAAAAAAAAAAAAAAATCAGGATGCAAGTCACTGACAGAGCTTCCATGTAACATTGCTACTAGATATAGGACACATCCACAGGACACATCTAATGACTTGGATCTTAGCAAAGATGATAAATGAATCAAAACAAAAAAACGTATTAGAGACAAAACTTTTACCAGCATTAAAAAAGAAAAATTGTATTAGAATATTTCAACAATAATCAGTGGCTAGACCATGGTAATTAAAGAAATGTCACTTTATTTATATTCACTGATCACAGAAAGTACTAAAACTTACCAAAGAAATCACAAACACTGGAGAGAACACAGATGAGCTAGAATCCAAGCAGTTAGCAGAGAAAATGAAGTAGAAGACAGTTTGCAGACAAGACCAAAATTATTCATGTGCTGATCCTGTTTCTGTCCAAACAAAAGAGTTTGAACACACCATAACAATCAAACTTGTGTAAAAACACTTTGATTTACAGTAGGTCAGAAAAACTGCTTAAAAATCCAAGATGATGGATTGAGACATGTTGACACTGTAATAACAACATGAAAGAAGCCAAGTTCAATCATTGTATTGGTTAGAATTTGTTAGATTAACGTAGCAAGGAGTTTAATTCAGTCATGGAATTTGAAAAGAAAAGAAAAGAAAAAGGAGTTGTGCTATAAAGAATGAATCTCAAAACTGAAGATTAATGTTGCCTTACACCCTTGCAGGATACTATGCACACTTCTAAATGATTTTCTCACAGACACAGAACTAGAGGCAGGTATAAGGAAGTCAGCGCAGGAAAGCCAGATGCTAGAATAGCACAAGAAGCGATGTGGGTATTTTATTTTGGGTTATTAAATATGTTACCCTGAAATCAGCCTTAGTCCTAAATCAAATGCAACAAAAAATCTGGCTCCCAGAACTTCAATCATTTTTCACTGCACCACCAATGCAAAGCAGCTTTAAAGCCAGCAGAGCTGACTATATAAAGATCGCAGCACAGGGATATCTTCCAAAGATTCAAAGGCTCTATGTCCTCTTGCTGCTGGTGCTATGGCAGGGGCATCCTCACACCCTGACAAACCTCAGCGGCTGTATTAACCCCCATGGGGTCTTTGGTAGAGCCTAGGCTGCTCTCAATTACAATGTCCAGGTTCACACATAGTAAGTCTCAAAGTAGCTGAGTGCAAAGGTCACTCTGCTGGGCACTCCTCTGCACATCCAACGATCTGTGGTTACAAAAACTAAACTGGGTTTCACTTTGGTAATCTTTTTCAGTGCATGGTAATTCCAAAATGGCTGGCCTATAATCTATGTTCCCTTCAACTTGATGAGGACTGTTTTGGCTCATTAAATACTCTCTTGCACTAAATCACAAGGGGACAAATAAATGCAAAACCTCCCAAATACTCAAATCTATCATGCTACCTGTCTGAAATTAGCTGATTAATAATGGCTGAGTTGAAGGAAGATGGGAACAGCTGACACTTCATTGATAATATTTAAAAGGTAGACAGATATAGAAGTTATACATTCAATTGCGTCCCTACCTCTAATGTTCCATATGTTGTTTATTTTAGAGTGTAAGCTGTACAGGACAGGGATTGTGTCTTTTTATCTGTTTGCTAGTTGCCTAGTACAAACAGACACTGATGATGACTAGAAACTCTGGGTACTACTGAAATATTAATTTTTAATATTAACAGCAGCAGCAGCAAATGTCTCTGTGGGGCTATCAGAGATACGGTCTTGTCAGGGGAGAGATAATTCAGAAAACCACCACAGTCTGGGTTTATGGGCACCCAAACCAGCAAATCCTAGAAAGCCACACAGAGAGGGCTCACTCTGAATTCCACCCAGCTGTAGTAGCAAGGGAGTATCATTATCTCTGCTGCTTTTGGCCCATCAGAAGATTCAAGTTTTACAAAGCGTGTATTGGGGTTATGCAAATTTTATAAAATCTACATACCAGGGTACCTACCATGCAAAGGTCACACAATTTGTACTGCTCTGATTTGTGTACGTAAAACGCGGCAGTTGCTACCTATTCTAGTTCAGGGGTTCTCAAACTCTTAATGGTATGGACCATGTAATAATAGAGAGATCCCATTTTGTGTACTATCTTCTCTCCCAATCAGGATTGTATAAAACATCCTCTTTACTGCTAGTTATTCAAATAACATCTTTGTGGAAAAGCAATATTAATATATTAATCCGGTCAACCCTAACTTCATCTAACAAAGTTTTTGTCTGGAGATCTGACCCACTCATTTTCTATATATTTTCAGTCATTTATTTTAATAGAACCCCAATTTTTTTTCAATCCACTAGCATTTTTAAATCAATACATTAGCATGTCTATTACAGGCATATAATCTCTCTTTTAGAGAGCAGAAAATTCAATTCTAATTATGCACTTATCAAAAAATCTCCATAGAACTGAAAACAACCAAATCGGTTTATCAGTAGATACATAAAGTAAACATATTTATTTCAGGCATAGGCTCCTATGTTTATTTATAAAGAATGAAAGTACTCCAAAATAATATTTTCAACACTTGCAAGTAAGGAATATTACCTGAATTTCAAAAGGAATGCCTCCCTCAACGCTTTCTTCAAACATTCAAATCCCAACTTAATAAAAACAAATGGTATTCCTCATTTCTTCAAAATTGCACATTTGATATCAGAAGCTTTGCTTTCTTAACAAGACACAAACACTTTGAAATTCTGTAATTATGTATTCATATTCCAGAAGTGAGACACTTTCTGGGTATGGGTGAATGTGATAAATACATTTATAACTCTGAAATGTAATGAACTTGCTTCTGAAGTATGAAAAAAAATGACAAATATTAAAGACTGTTAAAAAATATCAAAAAAAGCCCAGAATGAAAGAGGCTAAAGCTTGTTCCCTTTGTGTATTACCTCTACAAAACTATCATAATCATTTTTAATATCAGACAAGATCTTTTTCATTTACCCTTACCATATTTACACAATCAAGTTACATCTCAAATTAAGAAACACAAGGCAGCTAAAAAATCCATTTCACATTTACAGCCAAAGCAGCAATTCTGTGCTACTGAGGTAACTTCAACCTACTAAATTCAAAAGGGTATTAAAAAGAAACTCTCCGTGTTCCTCACTTCTATATAAGTAGTGAATTCAGGAAATTTTACAGTAATTTAATCCACACTGTGATTTGCCCAGTCCATTTGCATGTGTACAACTATAAAGACAGCCCAAACATATATAGTCAAGGTTAATGCCCCTGTGAAAATGTGTCCCCCCAATATATTTAACTTTGCACTAATATGCAAAATATAACTTTTAAAAAAAATCTCCAAATCATCATTTAATTTTCACTTTCTTACTTGGATTTTCTGTTTTCTTTTTACAGATGGATAGTAGATGTTATTCAAATGCACCTTGTTGATCTCAAAGACTGATTGCAGTAGGAGAAAATAAAAAATTATATACATCAACTTTCCATTCATCAGCATAGCAGTCGATGGAGTTTCTTTTCAGCTCCACTCTAGTGTCATAATTCTACAGAGGTAAAGCACTTCCTGAACACAGATAATTTAACACAACACAGTATGGTGTCCAACTGTACCAATTTTATTTTTAAAAAATAAGGACCCCCTAACATGCTTAATATGCTTTAATGTAAGTTAGGGGGAAAAAAAAGAAAACTGTATGTGAACAGAGCTATCTCTGCAAAAACGGTTTTAAAAATATATGGGTTTTGGTATATTATTTATATTATATATTCTGAGTTGCGTATATCCACAGCAACAGAATATGAAACAATCATTTTCAGTTGTTTGATTGTTTTAACCTTTAAAGATAAATTAATTGTTGAAAAAAATAGAATTGCAGTTGTTCTAGGATAATGGTAACAAAAGTAAAATAATACAGTAAGAATCAATGTTTCTTAAATGCGATCAACTTCCAACCAGAATTCTCTTGTCACTGCACCCAAAAATCCCATGTAAAAAAGCAGAACGGATTGGGTTTTTTATAGCAAATATGGCATGAGTAGAATCACTTAAATCAACAATGGTAACCTTCAACAAAATAATCAATTTACTAATTTACTATGTCTTACAAATATATCATTCCACTCTCAATAAAAGATAGCCAAAAAAGTCTAACTGGATAAAAGTGAGATAACTTTGACATTCTATAGAAACGAAGCATAATTTCAATTTATGCTCATTCTCTTTCAAAGGGGTTATTTAATGACAGAACATTTCAAACATTTATCTCCCTCCCAATTTATAAAACATACCTAATTCAACTAGTGATATAATTTATCATGATTAAAACACAGAAGGATTTCAGAATACTTGAGCTAGGCCTTTCAGCCAAAATAAATCTTACAAATCTACAGAGCAGAATGTGTATGTAATTCTGAGTTCCCATTTCTGAACTTTATTTTAATTTACAGCAGCACTAAGAATAGGTTTGTAACCCTACGGTATTTGGAACAAGCCAGCAAAGTGTGTGACAGATGTAGAGTAACTCATAACAATGTCTGAATTATAATGGACCCAATACTGAGAATATATCCATAGCCTGAGAAGCCCACATCACATTCAGGAGGCTACAGATGCCAGCTATACAGTACCCTGAGCTCTGAAGGTAAAATAAAATGGATTTGCTAAGATAAGTATCACAGAGACACAACTTTTACAGCAGAGTATTTAGAGGAGAACTCGTGCAAATGCAGTTCTATCTCCCATACTTCACAACACCTTATATCTTGATGTGCCTCCCCAACTTTCTTGGGCCTATGCAAATTTCTGCAGATTCTGTCAACATCGCTACTGCCGGTCAGGGAGATAGATTACCTCTGTCAATGGAAAATGCCCTTCTGTCAATGTCAGAAGCATCTACATCAGGCCTGCACAACTCAGAAAGCAGCGAGGGCCATATTACTGCAAAAAAACCAGCTGCAGGCCCAAAAGCCCCACCCTCGCCCTGCCCCCATCTGCTTCCCCCCACCCCACTGCTTGGCTTACCCCACCCCTACTCACTCCAGGGAGGCCGCACAGTGAGCCCATGTGGGCCGCATGTTGTGCAGGCCTGATCTACATCATGGCACCACAGTGGAATAGCTGCATTGCTTGCAGCTATGCTCTTGTAGCACCTGTAGTGAAGCCATGGACTCAGAGTGGTCTCCAGTACTGAAGAACTTCTAGGCTGGTACAAAAAGTCTAGAACTCTCACACAAGAGGGTATGGTATATATTGGTATCAAAACTCAGAGCAATTTTTGCCTTTGTGGACCTACTGAGCTGAGGTGTTTCTCTGGGGCTGGATAGTGAGGAAGTGGGACAATAGTCATTTCAGATAGGAGAATGCCTGTGTATAAATTTAGAATATATTGCACGCTGGAGGATCTCAAAGCACTCTGAATAATTAACTGATAAAACTTCACAGCATCCCTATGAAAGAGGTCTGGTAAGAATTCACAGATGTGACAAAGATGATAAAAATGTTGAAAAACATAAGAACAGAGTGGTATTTTATTAACTATTCACATTTTCCCTCCAAATGAGAGTAACATTGCAACTCAGTAAGACCACAGATTAAAAACCTCACAGCATCCGTATGAAAGAAGTCTAGTAAGAATTCACAGATGTGACGCAGAAGACAGAGCCAGGACCAAATCTAGATCAGAGCCAGGACTAGAACTTATGTCTTCTAACCAATCAGTTCTGTGGTCTAAACAAAACAAACTGTAAAGCAATGTTCTTTCAGGAGCCACTACCAATAAATGATCAATAAAAAAAAATGTTAAGCACAAACGTTCAAGAAAATAATAAAATATCACTTTGTTCTCCACTATTCGCACTTCCACCCCAAATTAATTAGACCACAAGTTCAATTTCTGAGCAGTTTACATCAAATCAGTAAATACGAGTATTTGAGAGAAAACTGCACTTAATCTGCTTTTGTATTAGCCTTCTTAATATACACACATGTAGGCCCTGATTCAGCAGTGCACTTAAGAACATGCTTAACTTTATGGAAACATTTACATCCCAGCACAGAGAATGAGACATAAGAATGTTCTCAAATTTAAGCATATGATTAAGTGCTTTACTAAATAGGAATGGATTTAAGCATGTTTAAGTTCTTTGCTAAGTCAAGCATTTAATATCTTGCCTATAATATCTTTCGCAATGAAAAGATGCTCAGAACATCAGCATATTCAGCCATGTTTTCTTTCTTGTACTTTCAATTAAACTATTTAAATCTGTGAACTGAAGGTGGTAACTGAAGAAATGTGCTTCTAGGGATACTGTCTATTTTGAAACAGGTTAAACTTTAGGAGATAGACATTTGTAACGTTTTAAAAAAGACTGAAGAGCGAGCCAAACACACCACCAGTAATGAGCCATTTTGTGACAAAAGATTTAGATGGTAGTCTGCACGTACCAATCCAATACACTTTTTTCACATATCAATAATATATTCCCATAACATTCACAGTTGTAGTTCTTTGAGCACATGTACTGAGTGTTTGGAAATGTTGTGCTGCCCACTGTCAAGCCTAAAGGTTCACAGCTGAAAGAGAAACTGTCAAGAAACACTTCAGAGTAATTAACAGAGTCCATGGTAAATCAACAAAATGAAAAACAGAATGAGCTTTTATGAGTACTGGTTTTTCATATAAATCTTACTGTAAATAGCCTGTCAAATCTGAAAAGCCCAGTATATGATCCTTCTCTCCTCTCCCTTCCCCCTCCCCCATTTTAGAATGACATTTTCCATTTTATGTCCCCTAAATGGGAAAAAAGAAAAACACCCACAAGCATCTTGCTCCTCCCCCTCCATAACACAAGGACTATAATAATCAATCTCCCATCTGCTTGGTAAATAAATAAATAAATAAAAATCACAACACGGTAAATGAACAAGTCATAAGTGTGTATATTCCACGTGTTAATTCCCTTACCCTGGACAGACTGTTGAAATGGACAATATCTCTGCTCACAACAAATTTTGTCAATTTCACTATCCCCTGAAGACTCAGAAGAACTGAGCTAGTGGGTGAGAAGAGATGGCCCAATGTAAACTCATTTGTCCATGACACCAAAAGTCTAGCACTGAATGGGTTATTGCCTTGTTGCCCAACTATGCCTTTAGATTTTAAAGCTACTGAGACCCTCATTTTGAAGGGAAAACAGCTACAAAACTATTAGACATTTTAGAGTAGAACATTTTAATTGTAGCGGCATTAAGTTTTGGACCTCTCAACCTTGATTCTTTCAAAGAAAGTACATTTCCATTGTCTATTCATCCATTTAATACTGTGTATATGCATGAATAGGAATAACATTGTACAATTAATTTCTGACAGTGGATGGTATGATGGTATTCTTTAAAATGGAGAAATGAGCAGATCAGAATGGTGAAGCAGTTCTTTTTGCCCCCGGGCAATCAACTGTGGATACAGTACAGTGTGGCCATTGTCCTGCATTTACTAGATAGTCCAATAAGGGCATGCCTGAATTCTGTCCTTGAGCAGTTTCTCAGGAACTTGTTTTAAGGAGAAAATAAAAAGATTGAGCCACAGGGTTCTGGGGAGAGGAAGCACTAAAGTACAGATTGCACAGCAGTGTATTCCTCAGGCAGAGCTGTGCTCATGTGCTACCATGGCAGAAACAGCAAATCACAGAGTACAGACTCACAGTGCGACAGAGACAGACACACGCCTTTTATTTTTCTGTGGTGAAAGCCCCTGAAGCTGCTCAGGTTTAAGAGTGTATTGTATTGATTTTTTTCTTCGCAGCAGTTACACAAATGTGCACGATAAGCACACTGAAGCTCAATTTAGACTTAACTGTGAAGTCCCAAAAATAAATTAATGGCATACACAGTACGAGTCACTACTAAGTCTTTGCCTCTCACTGAGGCTGAAACCATGATGTGTACATTTATCAGTGCACTACAGGCTCTCCAAGTGAGAGAAAACTTCCCCATAGAATGAGGTGTAGGGGCTGCAGTGGACATCAGTCCCAAACTTCCAGTAGCCACAATGGCAGACCTCTGTGTCATTGGATATGGGTTAGGGACAGGATTTTAGGAAAGGCTCTGTACCTATACTGGGAACTAGATTTCCAAGAGCATAACTCTTATTTAGACACCAAAATCAGAGGCTACAATTTTTTTAAAAAAATTTTTTTTAAAAAGTTTAGCATGTTGGACACAGAGTCTTTTGAAAAACTGGCCATAAATGTCACAACAAGAGCTCATGGATGCTGTGCAGTTTTTAAAATTTGATCCTTACTTAGATGCCTATATGTGGGCTGAACCTTTCTGAACACCTGGCTCCAGTTGTGAGCACTGAGAACTTGAGAATCTGGTCCAAGATGAATCCACTTTTGCTACAGTACCTGAGCTTATCATCTGCATCTCTTCTGGAGAAAGAGGTGAAGGACAGAAGGAACGTCTTTCTTCAAACTTAAAAAGGTATGTGCTTGATTTAGGAGACAGTCAAAAGGTTTGTGGCATCTCCCTTCACCCCTTACTGTCCCCACATCTCTCTTCATGCATAAGAAAAAAACATTTAATTTGATTCAATTATTTCTCACTCCTGTTTAAGAACTGAACCAAAAGAGCTAACTATAAAAAAATCATTCTATACCTGTGACACGTTCAGCACCGCTGCTCAGATATGCTCCAATAATCTACGATTATCTCTTGATAACTAAATTTCTTTCAGGTTCCTGCTCTCTGATCCACATATATTGATTTTGTGAAGGAAAAAAGAGGAAGGCAAAAGTTAGCTGATTATGATGCTAATGGTGTGGTTCTCATAATTAACCAAAACCAGCATGGTATCGCTTTAAAGAGACTCACAGGTAATATGAAGGCACCTTCAAGCGGAAAACTATTAATTGAAAAATATTTCATAGCTTATAGCTCTCCTTTAAAAATGCAAATTTAATTTTAGAATCACTTCTTTAATATGCATCTGATATTTGAAAAAACACTCAACTCTTATATTTTCTGCTTTCTTAGACTTGAAACTTTACACACACAGACAAGTTCCAGAGCTAAATTTGAGACCCTTCACTCACCAAGACAGCAAATTAACCACTCTTAAATCTTTATAAGCATGCATTAGGATCAGCATTTCCCAGTCTGGGTGTTGGAATCAACTGTATCATGGGACGTGGAGAGGCAGAGAATAGAGAAGAGCAGCGAGGGTGAGGAAAGCTACAAGAAGCCAGATCTAACAGTCACCAGCCACTGATAAACTTTTGTTGATGATGCCGAAAGTAAAATGGCGTACATCTCCTATCAAGTCAATCATGTTACCTCTCCTCTCCCATGGTAGCCCTTCAATGTAATCAACAAGAATAGCAACTAACTTGTACATGGCTGCAGCCCAGGTGTCTTTTCTCTATTCCCGTGACACTTAGCTGAGACATGCAGAATCAGTAATGGATGCCAGCAAGCCCACGAGGCAGGCAGGCGCATGCACAGACACAGACACAGACACAGACGGAGATTGGGAGAAGGAGAGGAGAGAGAAAAATGACAGCAACTGTTCCAGGGCAAAGGGATATGGCAGAGGAGAGGAGCACCCAGTTGCAAATCCACATATCCTCCAACACAAGAAAGTTTGGACCACTGCCCAAGAGGATAATTCAGGCAGTGGGGTCCTTGTTTTGTGTCTGGCTGACTATGAACAATGATGGTACTTAAAATCAGAAGAACTAAATGTTACCTCACAAATACCCCCTCAATTGCCTCTTAGCTGCAAATGCAGATATACCCTTTTCTTACTGAACATTTCCAAATTGAGAGAGAGCAAAGCAAGAGCTTGCTCCAGGCGCCAGAAGTTCACTGATCCTGGCAGGAGAAAAAGAACTAAGGAATTTCCTCTGTCTGCCGTGCAATATTTGGCAGCTATTTTGCTACATGCTAGAAAAACCAGCAATTATTTTATTTGATCATTTTACATAGATGACTTTATTGTATTAAATTAATGAATATGCATAACATTAACAAATTCAATATAAACTAGATGAATTGGAAAGGTTTGAATCTGTGGAAATTCTGCTATTGCCTCCCTATTTAAAATATTTTTATTATATAAAAATTATGTCATGTCAGAAAAGGGAAGAAATATATGCACCAGTTGTGTTAAAAATAACCACACAAATCCTAAAATGGTAGGGAAAACTAGTACTGTTGGTGACCCCTCATTTAAAGGGCTACTGACAATTTGAAAATCAGATTTCTGTCTGAATATGTTTACCTACTGGCACTGTTTTTACAAGTTGCATCTAAAATGAATAGAGCTGAAACAAGTTAGTGAGAAACAATATTTCAATCTTTTTTTCCATTTTATTTACTTTGTGCAGTTGACAACACTCTGTACTCAGTTTCACAGCTTCCCCTGTATAAATCAATTACTCCATGTCTCCCCGATGAAAAGTCCCTATAAAGATTAACAGGGGAATAGAAAAACTCTTATAAATATTTTAATGGAAATTTTAAAGTTAAAAAAGTAGAATCAGCTATTTAAAGGGCTTATATCTGAAACTGGAACTTTTAATAATTAGTTTCCAAAAATTCAAGTGATGATGTCCCCTTAAATCCTCCATTGACACAGAGATTAGATATTGTTCAGCTGGCAATTGCCAAACGTTCTGAAAAGTAGATACACCTATGGTGAAAATTAATTAACCTTGGAGATTGGATGGAGTATCTTGAACAGTGGGTGACCATAGGTGGGACTCATATTGGACAGGCAAGGTCCAAATTGTTTCGATTAGCTGTGCAAATCTTGCAAAGAGCATAAAAAGTCCACTAGGACTTTTTAAAAAGTAGTGGATACTTTGTCCAACAAAATCTTAGTTGAAATGTAATTCAAGCAGTTTGGAAACTGGCTTAAATGAAAGATTTCAGAGTATTGCTGTCTTAAACAAACTGGCTTAAATAAATGAAAAAGAAGTATTAAACTGGAAAGAAGCATTTAATGAGGTACTGGAAGAATTTGTGTTAGAAGTCTTAATTAACATGCTCATTAATAACCTAGAAGAGGAAGTACCTATGTAGACCTGATTTGACATGAGTAATTGGACATGGGCGAGGCTTCAAAACAGGATTAGGGATGTCAATGGATTGGCAGGTTGGAAATAGAATGTCTGTCCTAGCTAAATTAAGGAGAAACACCTAAGAAACCATTTACAATGGACAAGGTAACAATAGACAAGAGAAGTCAGAAGCATAAAGATGAGGTATAGAGTAAAGTCAAACATGGACAATGCAGGGACAGAGCATGCTGTACAGCGATCAGCTCCTGCAGAGTAAACAAGCCTATCTCAAAACATGCAATGCAGTGAATGTAATGTGATGTGTAAATGCATATGAAGGAAGGAGGTTTGTGTGTAACTTTGAATGTACGGTATGTCCCATGCCCACCACCTAAGCTTAACTCAAACTCAAGTATAGTTGGATTGTATGCCAATAAAGACACCCAGTGACCAAGTATGGAATCGAGCTGAGTTCTTGGGAACCAAGTAAATAAGCCACTCAGACTGTGAGCAGAAAAAGTCTCAGAAGGAACCCCAACTTACTCCTGAATGGACAAGGTCTCAAAGGCTATCCCAACAAACTGCACTTACCAAATCTGTACGCAATACTAAAAGGGAAGCATTACAAATTGTGGGAATAATACAAAACACAATTAGTCTAGAAACAGAGGTTAAAAGAAACAGTTTGGAATAGACGAAGCTGGTGTATATGGAGAAAATACTTTGAGCTGAAGATATTCAGCAATGAGTAATGCTAAGAAACAACTAGGGGTAAGAGTAGAAAGCAAATTGGACTCGAGGTTGCAAATGTGAGTCGCAAAAAAGGCCAATGAAATTTTCAGCTGAAAATCAAAGATAATATGTCTCAGACTGGTCAGGTAGCAGCTCCTTTCCAAATGACTCTGGCATGACCACTTGTAGAACATTACACTGAATTCTGTGCACTTTATTACTGGAAAGATATCGACTAATTGAAACTTACAAGGCAAGATTAAATGAGATATATACATATAGCTTGTCCAAGAGATGACTAAGCATGGTGAAGTGGAGAGGCAGTGAGACATGATAACAGTCTATAACTTTTCAAATGTTTAATCACCAATGAGGAAGAGGAATGTAGCATAGTACAAAGAGATATAAGTGCAGTAATAGGATGAAACTAAAACGAAAAGTTTAAGATGAATATCAGGAGAAAACTTCCCAATAGGAAGATACTAGTTTGTGGAATGGTCTCCCAAAGGTGAAAGCTCCACTGTGTCAGACATTTAGAACTACACTAGAAAAACTCTAATCAATGTCATAGGGTACAATCCTGTACTGGCATGGAAAAGGAACAAATAACCTAACAGGTCCTTTATATCTATAATAGCTATGATTCCTTGAATCTCTCCACCTTTTTCTTCTCATCCTCCCCTTTTCCTTTTTAAGATATGGACAAATCTTTAAAATAAACAGAGCAATATAATGCTATTCTTTTAAAGAAGATGGAACATTGTAGAGAGATCAGATGATATTTACAGGGTGTCAAAAGGATGACATGGGGGGAGAGAAAAAATGAGTGTGTAGAACAGACAGCAGTGGGTTTGCTTAGCTGAAGAAAGGGAGCAGATACCCTTCTCTTTCATTCACTCCCATCAGTCACATGAAAACCACCTGAGATTTTAACCTCTCAGAACAGGAGTCCTATGTTTTCATTTTGGAAATCAGGTCATTCTAGCTATTTAGGATCTGCATTTTATGTTATAGTTACAAACATGTTTCTTGTATTTTACATAAAGTGTCAAATTTACAAATATTTAGTTAGGATACCATGAAAAATGCAAACAATCATTTTGCATTTTAAAAATTCACCATTATACTAACATACATTTACACTGGAAACCTTTAATTCATACATTCTTCAATAGTTTTAGGACTATAATTCTGTTTTATTCAAGAGTAGGAATCCTGCAGGTCATTTTACAAGATTACAACATGGAGAAAATAATGTGCATTGAATTTTCTGTTTCAGTTAAACTCAATAAAACCTTCTAGCTAATCAAATTTTTATACCAGTTCTTCGAGAAAGTTTGGTGTTATCCAGAATATATTTTCCAACATTTAATGGAAGGAGAACATTCGCCAGATCTGAGAGACCTACAGATTTCAATAATGTTAATTACTCTGCCAACTGGGCAACAGCAAGGATAGGAATAAAGGAAGCTATTACCCCTTTCTGACTCATATTAGTAATGTATTTTCTCTTAGTGGGCAAAGATATAAACTTTATCATCAGACACAGATAAGTATTGAACTTCAATGATAGTTCATGTTTTCTTCATGGGAAAGAGGACAAGGAATGAGGTTATAGCTGTACTGTGTCCTCCTCATGATCAAGTATATTTGTGTATTTGGAACTGTAAGGGCCTTCTGGCTAAATTAGTCAAGATTTTATTAGGGACCGCAAGGACTCTTGCTTTAATGCCTTCATTGCTGTAATGCATACCTATTTGTGATTTGTTGCGTTAATTCAGTGGCGGCCTACTGTCCTCCACTAAAATTATTGCCTGTGCTTTTTCCTGTCTAGTCTCTGCCTAATGGCTTTGACAATGTTTTAATGTTCACATATTATGATAAAAGAATGATTTTAAAATACCACTTTCACTAATATGAATAGAAAGGTTTAAAATATTCTCTTCGTCTTGCTTCCAACAAATGACTTTCAAAATCCTTTTTTAACTAACGTGTTTTCTGAGAGAAGAAGATTGTGTTTGAATGCTTGCAATCAATTACTGTGGACAAAAGACAGTAGAGGAAGCCCTTGTTCAAGAGCTAGAGCTCTTTCAATAATGGCTTTTTTCTCTCATTCCAAAAGCTTTGACAGAATAAATAGAAAAACTTCTCTTAAAGCTGACCATACAATTACATGCGACGTAATTAATGCAACACCATAACGCATAAAAAAATCTGTTTCATTTTGTTTTTAAGAGTTATTGAACTGTGAAGGCGCAAGCACAAATGTAGCAGTAGTAAATTTATTAAGTGCAAATATAAGTTCGTGTAACTTTATCAGAGTCCTACTTCAGTGCTTCAGTAGATGGTACTTAGGTTTGTAGTTGTCACTGATAAAGCTGTAATAAGGTTTTTGAAATCCTTTAGTTCACTTTCAGAAAAAAGATGCTTGTTTTTAGATGCAATATTGCTTTAAAATAAATTACTATAATAGGCATGTAAAAAACCTGCTACTGCTGTAGAGTTGTGACTTATTGCACAGAATCTGTCTATAAAAACAAACATGTGCCCCATTGGTATAATCTCCTCCTGTAGCAGGAAAACCGAAATGTACTTAGTCTCTGATTTTTATAGCATTTTCAGTGTTAAGTTATTATAACAGCTCCTGGCAATACTAGACTGGAGTTGTCATTTCCACTATAAACTCTGTTTCTCAAGCATTCATAAATTAGTAGTTTTAATTCACATCTGGCTGAAACTTGATATTAAAGAGCCAGATTGTATGCAAATTTTCCTCTAAAAAGATGAAAATTAGGGGGCCCTTTTTGTAGCCTCAAATATTCTTTTGATTGTTAACTTAAAAATGCCATACTATTCTAATCATAGATTTGTTTGGGTACTCAGTCTTTTGTTCTAATGTCCTAGGCACTGGAGTAGGAGTTAGAGGTTTTAAATATCTAATCACAGCTCAGTTACCTCTGTGACCTTCAACAGATTTCTTAGCTTCCCCGATTTATTCTTCTCTGTAAATAGGAATAATCAATCCATCAAAACCAAAATAAAATGAAACCCAAACTCACTAAATTAAAAGGAATTCAGGTAGTATGGTAAAGTAATTGAAAGCTAGGAAATGCAAAAGTTAAGGTTGCATAAGGAACTTGAACTTTGTTCCCAACCATGCAAGCATTATGATACAGTCTTTAATTACATAGTCACATATTTTCTTAAATAATGTTATATACAATTTTTTTGAATTTTAGATGAACATACAGCCCCTTCTAATACATACCACTTTGTGTGCACCATCAGAGGCCATGAAACTCACTTGAATGAAAGATGCAGAGTGAAGGAGGAAAGTACTCCTACCTTGCAAGATTTTGTATATAAAATGACTTTCAAATATTCCAGCTGGCATACATAGACTAGTTTACAGTAGGTATATAGCAGGTTTACAGGTATATACAGTTGCAGAAAAAATGGCAAGAAAATCATCTCTGAATGTATATAGACAGATTAAATTTATATAATGCACAGAGAATTATGATTTGGACTTGTCAATACAATATTTAGTTTAAATTGCAACATTTACTTTTTACAATTATTTAATACATACACACATATAAATAGGTCTGTCTGTTTAACATAATACAGTGTGTATGTTTTCATGTAAGCAAAATAGTACAGGTGAAATCCTGATCCCACTGAAATCAAAAACTCCCTCTTTGACTTTAATAGGTATAGGATTTCACCCTGCGTCTTGCAGGATCCTTCAGGGATCGGTTGCTGGCCCTATGCTACTCAACATTTTTATCAATGACCTGGAAGAAAACAAAATCATTACTGATCAAGTTTGCAGATGACACTAAAATTGTGGGGGGAGTGATTAATAATAAAGAGGACAGGTCACTGATACCAAGTGATTCAGATCACTATCAGCTAGTGCACAAACAATATGTGGTTTAATAAGGCCAAACGTAATGCCATACATCTAGGAACAAAGAGTGTCAGCCATATTTACAAGACAGAAAAGCAATAACTCTAAGGAGGACTTCAGGATTATGATGGATAATCAGATGAACGTGAGCTCCGAGTGCAATGGTGTCATCAAATAGACATGATATCTCTGGATGTATAAAGAGGGGAATATCAAGTTGGAGTAGGAAGGTTATATTACTTGTTTATTTGGCACTGGTGCAACTGCTACTTGAATACCACATCCAGTTCTATTGTCCACAATTCAAGAAGGTTGTAGATCAGTGGTTCTCAAACTGGGGGTCCCAATTCCAGCGGGGTTGCGAGCTCTTGACACCGCTGAAATATCACCAAATCAAAGGCTTCCTCCTTCAGCGGCATTTCAGCGGACATACCATGTGGATCAGCATCCCTGCTGAAAAACCGCCGAAGTAATAGTTTCTGCTCTCGGTTGCATTTCAGTGGACACACAGATGCGCATGGTATGTCCACTGAAAGCAGGAGGATTCAATTCGGTGGCATTTCGCAAGACCACGTGGGTTTACAAATAGGGGTTGCTCAAATGGTAAGTTTGAGGACCACTGTTATAAATAAACTGGAGAGGGTTCAGAGAAGAGTCACCAGAACAATTAAAGGATGAAAAAAACGTGCTTTATAGTGATAGACTGAAGGGGCACAATCTATTTAGCATACCAATCAAAAAAAAAGGTAAAGGGGTGACTTGATCACAGTCTCTAAGGACCTACATGGGAAGTTTGGTAGTAGAGGGCTTTTCAAAGTATAAAAAGATTCAATGGCTACAAGTTGAGGCTAGACAAATTCAGACTAGAAATAAAGTGCAAAGTCTTAACAATGAGGGTAATTAACCACTGGAACAACTGACCAATGGCTATGGTGGATTCTCAATCGTTGGAAATTTTAAAATCGAGATTGGATGTTTTTCTAAGAGACGTGCTCTTGTTCAAACAAGAATTAATTCAGGGAAATCCTATAACCTATGATATAGAAGAGGTCAGAGTATGAGATTAAAATGGTCTCTTCTGGCCTTATAATCCATGAATCTCTAAATCAATTAATAGAATATACACAATGTATTAGTAAAAAACATAAATGCTCCCAAATACAGCATGTGGAGTAGTGTAGCTACTTTTCTTTATTTCTTTGATTATCCATACCATGGATACTGTACAAAATTCAATTAATCTCAGTGGGTCTTTTCAGAAAAATATTTACATTATTCCAAGAACTTAAAGTGTTCAGCATTTCCTTAACTTTCCTCTCATTAAAGTCAATGAAAGTTTTAACATGACAACCACATTTTAAATTCTCACCTTATATGGGTAGAAGCATTGGGTCAACTGCACTATTTTTTCCCCACACAAGCAAGATGCTATTTCCAAAATAGCAGTATTGTGTCAATCGCAGGCACCAGAATTGGGGAGGGGAGGCAAGGTGCCATGGCTCTCCCACTTTTGAAAGTGGACGAGCCTAACCCATCCACTTTTCTCCATAGGCCAGGCTCCCTGCACCTCCTCTTTCCCGAGGCCCTGCACCCTGACCAGGCAGAAGCTGGAGCCTGGGGCAGTTGTGGGGAACTGCAGGCTCTCCACCTGCCCAGGATGGGAGGCCCCTGAGAGCAGCCGCCAGCCCATATCCCCATCCTTCTGGACCCCCATCCAGGGCACATGGAGGGTCCGCAGCTTCCCACAGCTGCCCAGGTGGCTCTTATCATGGCCCGGCTGCAGCTCTTCAGCCCTTGAGGCCCTACCCTCAAGCCAGTATCTCTTAATACTCTGTCATTGTGCAAAATGTGGCCCTTCACATTTATATATACTTCATTCTCTTTAAACACTGTGAAAGTAGATCTCCTAAAAGATACGTGGTTTGCTCAAACACAAAATACTCCCTAGGCCACTTGTCTGACACAGGCAGATCTTGAGCCAATTTAGTATCAGTTATAATTGACTTTTGAAAGGAATTATTTGTGATTTCAGCCTCCTCAGAGTTGTAGCCAAATGGGAACATTTACACATCTTTCAGCTAAATCAGATATCCAAATGCAAAATCTAGCACTCATTATGGTATGTTGATTTGTGACATTTCCTGAAGAATTCTGGTTCTATAAACTAATGAATGGATTACTCACATTCCACATATGAACACACATCCATGTGTGACCAAAAAAAATACTGATAATATTAATTTCAGTATTTAATAATAATCTTCTAAAGTCAAACATATCTTAATACAAATTACTTTAATACAGATTACAATAATTTATTTTAACTGTTTCACGGGCTATATTTCCATTTCAATTAAAAAAGTGGATATGTGAACTGGTAATATTTAGTAGATACAAGAGAACTGCACATTTTGTTGCTCACATAGGTCAAGCACTATACATTATCCATCTTTTTTAAGTGAAAATGGCTTTTCGGATTTAAGAACCATCTGAGAAGGAAACAGGAACTGAAATCCTAGCTTTGCTGACACCCGAAACTGAGAATGTAGCTGTAGAAGCTAAGGCCGGAAGAATGATGGCAGTAATGAATTCCCCATCAGAATGGAATGGGCAATGTATGCCTTAGCTATCAGACTCCACTGAAACAATAGGTACGTCTCAGGAGCCAAATAAAAGTGGCCTCTACTGGTTGGCTAAAAAGAAATCAGGCCATGAGAGGAAAGCTCGAAGGACATTTGGATGGGAGTAAAACTGACTGCGATGGCATGTGAAAAAACTCCTGATGGAAGACACTATGTAAGTATATAAATGGGCTAGTGCTGTTATGGTCGAAAGTGTTGATGGGTATCATCAATCACAGATGGAAGGGTGTGCTACCAATTTTCCACTCTGCCCATATCAGCACTACCCCACAGCCTCTCCATGCCAGGAAATATTTGTACCCACATTCTCCCTATACCAGGCTCTCTTGAGTTTCCCTTCCACCGGCCCCCTCTATGCTAGGGTGCCCCAATCTCTTCCGCATGGCATGGGCTCTGTGTGCCCTCCATTCCCTTCTGCCCACCCCATGCCAGGGACTCTGTATGTCTCCCTATTTATCCCCATGCCAGGAGCTCAGGGTATCTCACCCTTTTCTGTGCTCCCCTCCATTATTCCTTTCTTACCCCAGGATTGGAAGAAATGGGGGGAAAGGCTGGTGCCCTCTATCTCTTCCTCTGCCCTGACCATGGAGCAGGCTTTGAGGAGGCAGGAAGAAAGAAGCCTCCTTCTCTCTTCTCTCCCTTTGCCTCCCCAACTGGCTGTGCATCTACACTGCAGCTGTTATTTGGCTCTCAACAAGTAACAACTTTTTAAATGTGTGTGATTTTTCCAGTCCTTTGATTTTCACCCAAATCAAGAATGTTCTGCCTATACATGTCTAGAACATTCTCTATAATTTTGGAAGTGATTGGATCTGACATTCAAAAGTTATCACATTACATCCAGACAACAAATTGAGAATAAGACCTTGCTTCACCCACATTTCAGACATGTACATGTTCAATGCACTGTTTGCACGCTGTAACAATGGAATAACATACTTTAGTCCACAACTAATGCTAAGCACTGTTATTGTAATGATCTATACATCTGGTAAATAAATTCTATGAAGCTATGATAGTTCTAAATTGAACAACCAAACTGTATACTTTAATATTTGTTAGTAAAGATCCATATTAGTTTACCACTGAGCTTAATACTGACCATGATTGGCACAAGCACATGTCTAGAAACTCCCCCAGCAGCTAAATCTGTACACAAGGAGACATGAAAATTAAAGAGCAGAATCTGGTATGAGTTCTGCTAACCAGATCATACTGCAGAGATATAGTAAATATTTCAAAAACTAATTTCTTACCTGTTAATTATTTGCATAGTATGATTACTCAGCTATAAAGGGGCATGTTCCCAGCAGGGCATGTGGAGCCCAACTCCATGTAGTCAGATTAGTCGGTTGACCCTCAACCTGGGCCTGGCCAGAGTCTCTTGGCCCTGGGAAATCTCACTGTTTTGGGCAAGAGTTAAATTCGCTCTCAGACGTCCCTTTTGAGTCCAATTTCCTCTAGTCCCTGGCAGCGTTCCCCAGCTCTTGCCACCAGTTGTTGACTGAGAGCAGTTATTCAAGGCCTCTTGCCCATATCATTCTTGCAGTGTTGGTCTGCTGCCACTATGGATAGAGGTTGGAGGAAAGACCAGCCACTACCCCAGGCTAGGTTCCCCTCACTATTGGAGCTCATTGGCCATCTCCTAGCAGCCTCTCCTCCAGGGCAAACTTCCCACTTCTTTCAGCAGCCACCTTCATGTTAAGGTCCCCTTCTCCAAGTGGTGCACATTCTCACTGTGTACTTAATTAACACCACCTTAGTGCAGGAATACTCATTACCCTTTCTACTGATGGGGTGGGTTCATGTCCTGTCTCATACTCCCACCCACCTGAGACCAGAAAGATTTCCTGCTCAAGCATCTCCCTAGTTCCAAACTACCAGGAGGAAAATATATCCGCATTTGCATAGCATGTCCCTGCTTAGTGCTGCATCTGGAAGCAGTAGGGTTGGAGTGCTGGATACCAGCACAGGAGGTTTAAGTCCTTCATGGAGCGTAGTCACCACAAGGGCATCTGATCTGTGATTTGGAAAAAGAGACTCCCCAGCAGGTAATATCTGAAGGACTCCACAGCCTTCTTGGTAGCCAGTGCTTCCTTCTGAATAATTGAATACTCTCTCTCCCTGGAGAACAACTCCCTGCTTAAATATAAGTTTGGGTACTCTTCTCCCGCAAAGTCCTGGGAAAACACTGCTCCCAGGGTGATGTCAGAAGCATCTTTATAAATAATAAATTCCTGAGTGAAGTCTGGGTTGGCAACAACTAGCGCCTGGCTCAGTCAGGATTTTAAGAATCAGAGGGGTAGCCGTGTTAGTCTGGAATTGCAGAAGTAACAAAGAGTCCTGTGGCACCTTAAAGACTAACTAAAGTATTAGAGCATAAGCTTTTGTGGGCTAATACCCACTTTGTCGGATGCATCACGAAGTGGGTATTAGCCCACAAAAGCTTATGTTCTAATAATTTAGTTAGTCTTTAAGGTGCTACAGGACTCTTACTTCAGGATTTTAAATGCTTCATCACACCAGTCATTACACTGGACCCTCAGTGTCTTCTTTTTAGCTGATGGGTCAAAAGAGCTGTGATCAATGTGAAATTGGGGATGAACTGGCAATGTTATCCCTCCAGGCCCAGGAAGCCATGGATCTGTCTCCTAGTCTAGGGTATAGGCATGAGTTTAAGGCATGGACCTTGTCCAACAGTTTTCACAAGGCATCATCTACCTGATGCCCTAAATAAGTTAGTTTTATCATGGCCAGCTTACACTTTGGTAAGATTCTCCCTAACCAGTTGCACTGATGGGGACACACACTGATTCAAATACCAAACTGCTAGCCAATACATTAACACACCCTGCAAGCAAATTGTCCCCTCCAGGCTGATCATCTCACTCTCAAAGGCAGCTTGTGTCACTGTCTGGGTACCTCCAGTCCACAAGTCTCAGTGTCTCCTTTCATTGGACCAATACTGGGACCGTCTAAACTTGGCAGGGGGAGCCACTGCCAACATTGCTCTTTCAATTATTGCGTTACCACCTAGGCTCGTGCCTCCTTGAGTTATGTCCCTGCTCTAAAGTGCTGTCCGTGTCTCTCTTCACTTATATGCAGGTAATCTAAAATAGCAACCTTCATCCAATAGTAATCTCGAGCTTGCTCTGGATTAAAAAGTTATGGCAGACCAGGTCTGGAGCAAAAACTAAAGCCCAGTGCTGTAGAGGTCAGCACCACCCTCTTGAAGGTGGTGAGGAATCCCTCCAGATTGTCATCTGAGCCTGTCCTAGTTAACTTCACTGACACAGGTGGCAGAGCTCACCCTGCAAGTGTGCAGCAGCTGGGCGTCTTGATTGCTGTAGAAAGTTTCACCTGGAGGTCTTGCTACCAGAAGACAATCTCCTTCAGCAGTTGCTGTGGCTGCACTATTTGGGCCAGCTGCTGGGCGATCCACTGCTGTAACATCTGCTGCTGGAATTGCTGTTGCTCTTAGGTCTGCTTTTGTTGTTGTTACTTACATCCAGTTCTCGGTATCCATCTTAGTGGAAGCTCCCTCTCAAAAATCTGTTTCTGTCTCAGAGCATTGTATCAGGTGCAGGGCTTCATGTCTTGTCCATCAAGCAGGTAGAGTCCAATTCCATGTAGTCAGCCAACCCGCAGTCCAACTTGGCTATAGTTTCTTTCAGTCTCTTGCCCCTGGGTAATCTCACTGCTCCCAGTGACTTCAATTCACTCCCCGGGGCCCCTTTTAAGTCCAGTAACCTCTAGTTCTTGGCAGCAGTCCCCAGGCATCGCCATCGGTTGTTGACTGAGAGCAGCCTTCCAGGGCCCCCACACCCCAAACGTCTTGCAGTGTTAGTTTGTGCCCAGACTAGGCGGGAGAAGAAGGAAATGCCAACCACGACCACAGGCTCGGTTCTCATTTCTACTGGAGCTCAGTGGTGATCCCTAGCAGCCTCTCCTCCTGGGCAAAGTCCCTGCTTTTTGCAGTAGCCAGCTACCCCTATTTAAGTTCCTCTTCTCCAGGCATGTTCTGCAGATGAGTCTAACTGGTGTTGCCTGAGCGCTGGAATGCTCATTAGCCCTTCTGTCAGTGGAATGGGGGTATGTCCCCTCAAACTCCGCTCACTTATAAGATCAGGGCAGGCAGAGTTGAGGACTTCTAATGAGGTCACAGGTTAGTCTGACCTAACTTCCTAACAATAGTCTCACCAAGCCCAAGCCTGATAGAAGGTTTGAATGGGTATCTGAAACAATGTTCTCCAAATGAAAAACAATTAAACAGGTTTGACATTTTTTTCACATGGTGTGACTGCTAAAGGGGCAGATGAATGGAACTAACTAGTGGTAGCCCAAAGCAACACAAGAAAAACTCAGAGCTGGGCTGAGGAGGGAATGTAAGCCAGTGAGAGACAAAAAAAAGAATAGTGAATAAGTAACAGAGCCTCTTTTCTATTAGCTAGCGTTAATAACAATAGCCGAGAAGCTGCAGCCACATGGGCTGTACGTGCCCCAGTCAGGGTGGCTGAGGAAACAGCCAGAAGTACCATCCAAATGCTACATCAGCCAATGAGACCAAATCCAGGTAGACTGAAGAATGTGTCCACAGAGTGGTACGTGGCAACTCAACACATCTCACTCACTAAGACTTCCTCCTTTGCTACCCAGGAGACACCAACTGCCTTAATATAGTGGGCCAGGAAAGGCATGAGACTCTGTCTGAGGAAAAGATCAGAGTTAGGGTGCCGATGTACTGAGGCTCTTGGGGACTTCAAGTAAGATGAAGAGGGAACAGGATTTCTTAAATTCTTTGGAGTAGAAGATTAATTTCAACAGCTCTATACATGTATAAGGACTGCCTTAGAATCTCTTTCTTGGAATAGGGACAGAAGCTACAGACAGAAATCTCCTTATTGAGGTGCAAGTCTGACAATTTTTGGAAGGAAATGGTATGTAGGACCATCTTTTCTTTCTGAAAAACTAAGTAAGATGGTTCACAAGCAAGTGCAGTTACTTTCCCCACTCTGTGAACAGAGCTGATAACCACCAGAAAAGGAGATCTTCCACGAGAGAGTAAAAAGAGGCACAATTTTCAGGGGGTTCAAAGAGATTTAAACGTAAAACATTTTAAAACACAAAACTGAAACTCCAAAGAGAGCCAAGACACTTATCCAAGTCTTGGATAACCTACGGCTTTGCAAAATCTATGCATTGAGAGATGAGACTTGTTGAGAAAATCTATTTCCCTGACTCTGTAGGTAATTAAAGACTGAACACCTGAACCCAGAGGTAGTCAGTTGCTAGACTCTTATCAAAACAGGCCTGGAGGAAATGAAAGATGACTGAGAGGGACACTTTTTTGGTAGACAGACATATGCATCAAGTAGAGAAAGGACCAAACCTTTCTAATGGAGAACAGTTAGGACTTTCTCTTAAAAGGCCAATTTATTAAGTTATGAATCAAGCCTTGAAGCTGAGGAGGAGGTGAAGGTTGAAGGACAAGACCCTGTTGGAGAAGAGCAGTTCCTTTTGGAAATGAAAGGTTGAGGTCTTGGGACTACCAGAGCAAATCTGCAAACTATGTGGGTTGTTGTTGGGTTTTTTTGTTTTTGTTGGGGGGTGGGGGGAATTTGCTACACCAAGATGAATGGGCATATGTTATGAGAGCGCCAGAAAATCCCAATCTCCATTCTCAATGATTCCCAGAATATAAAATAGTTGCAGTGGCTTGATAATTTTTCTGGATGTAGCTTAAGTAAGCAATCACACATGTTCTGTCCTGATAAAGGGCTACTGCAATTACAATCATAATCATTGTGATGGTCATTGATAGAGATACTTGACCAAACAGATGGGCCCGATACGGAAAATGTAGATGACTGGTTGTGAACCTGGGAACTTTGTGGGACTACACAAGGATGGGCAAACTTTTTGGCCCAAAGGCCACATCAGGGTTCAAGATTGTGTGGAGGGCCAGATAGGGAAGGCTGTGTGGAGGGCCGGATAGGGAAGGTTTTGCCTCCCTGAACAGCCTGCCCCGGCCCCTGTCTGACCCCTACCCACTTCCCATCCCTCAGAATTCACTCAGACTGTCCCCCTCAGAATTCCAACCCATCCAACCCCCCCCCCCCCGCAACTCCTTGCCCCTGATCGCCCCTTCCAGACACCCCACCCACTCTGCCCTGCTAGGACCCCACACCCTATCTAAGCCCCCCTGTTCTTTGTCTCCTGACTGCCCCCTCCTGAGACCCCCCCATCCTAACCACCCCCCCTGGGACCCCACCCCTATCTAAGCCTCCCCACTTCTTGTCCCCCAACTACTCCCTCCTGAGACCCTCACCGACCCCTAATCACCTCCCAGGACCCCACCCTGCTCCCTGTCCCCGACTGCTCCAGCCCCTAGCCACACCTCCACCACCAACAGGCCCCCTGGGACTCCTGTGCCCTATCCAACCCGCCCTTCACTGTCCCCTGACCTCCGCACCCCGAGACCCTCTGCCCCTTAATTACCCCCCAACCCCCTTACCACACTGCCAGACCTGCTGCTGTGACTGACTGCTGGAGTGTGCAGCCCCGCCCCCTAAAGCGCTGAGGCTGCGGGGGGGACAGCGGGGGAGGGGCCAGAGCCACTTCCCCAGCTGGAGCTCAGGGGCCGGTTAGGAGGAGCCCGTGGGCTGAAGTTTGCCCATCCCTGGACTATACAGTTGGAACATGAAGTCCACAGAGGCAAACGGCTATAGTTGACCAAAGGGAATCCACTTTGAATTTCTCCCATTTTCCACAGCAATGCAGCCATTTCAGTTTATAACTGTAAAATATTTTAACCACAATTGATCTGCTGGAATGAGAGTAATGTCTATAGATAACGGAGCACAAATTAAGGGGACAGAGGGAGAGGAATAATGGATAGATAGAGACGAAGACGGGAAGAAAGAAGAATTTTATGAAGCATTCTTCCTTGACTACGGAGAGGACTCAGATGTCGAAGGTGATCCTGGCCCACTTGTTGATGAACAGTGAAAATCTCTGCACCATAAGGACCATCACCTTGTAAGGTATCCTTAGCTAAACATTTTAGTCTGTATATTCTTTAAAACTGTAGACTCTTATTGCTATTTAGTTTCATATACAAATTCTTATAATCTTTTTTTATACATCATTCCCTCCAGCCTCTCAATTTTTTATTGTCTTCTGTCAATTGCATCCAATTAATCTATACTTTGAGGTGCTGTAAAATGGATGCAGTTTTCTTGGTGTGGTCTTCCTCATGTAATTTTTGCACATATTTTCAAGTCTCCTTGATCACTATTTTGATACCTTTGCAAAAGTTACTACCAGTGTGAGAGTCTTTTCAAAGCCAGTATTTCAAAATAAATTATTTCCCCTCCCGCCCCACAATCCATCACAGAGTGCCCCGATGCCTAGCAAAACCAGGATGATACATCTGAGTGAAATAATGGCAGTTTCAAAAAAGATTGGTTCTTGTGATATGATTAAATCTTTGAATAATTGTCCAAACAGTCAAAGTGTCAAGTCCTACAAGGTGAAGTGCACCATAAAATTCCCTCTGTAGCTACTGGGAGCTAAGAGTGCTTGCAGGAACAGCCCCCAAAGCAGAAAATACTATAGTTTAAGAATTTAGTGTTAGGCTTTGTTTCACTAAAGTTTTTGTTTCTCTCCCTTAAAGGGTTCACTGAAACTAGAACAGCCACAGAACCAGTATGACTTGAATAACCTTCAAACAAACACACTTACACACTTGTTAAAACAAACACTATCCCTGCTGCTCAAACTGAAGTTGGAAACCCTTTCCTCCTAATGGCTTTAAAACAATTTGAAAAGTAGCGGAATAGCAGTTCCCTCGCACAGAAACTAATCATCATTAAAAGACCCTTAAAAGCAAATATAGAATGGTCAGCGAGCCAGGTTAGCTTAATATTTAATGAAGGAACATTTCCATATCTATCAAGTTATGGGATAAACCCTTAGGTACTAAAATCCACCATCATCAGTAAAGTACTTTTCAGTGTTCAGCCTACCACTGATTGCCTACAATCAAAGGAAATCCGCTTTCAAAACAAAAAAAGGAGAATATGATAAAGCTATATGAAATATTCTTTGGCAGTAATAAAGCAGGCAGAGAGGTGGCTGTCATAAAATAGCCAAATGGCTTTTTCCACCTCCATCAAGGTCACTTTACTGATGATGTACTCAATAAGATGATAATGCATTTAACCACTTTCCTTGCATCTGACTTCGACCTTATCACAAATCCAAATGGCCTTGTTTAACTACCCTGGCCTTTCAGCATTTCCCTGAACAAAGATAATTAAGGAGATGTACTGCCCCCTACTATCACAGGAATTGAAAGACAAATAAACTTTTAAGAGCACAGTCAGGTGTCTATTGCACTAACGTACCACATTTAAGCAGGGGGTAAAATGAAATAATAGTTAAATAATTATAAAAGGTTAACAGTGCTATATAAGGCAATTTTGTTTTATTTAAAAGAAAAAGCATAAAAAGTGTTCCACACTACTTTTGACAGCTCCCTAGACAGTTTTTCCTTAAGACACAATTTATGACTTAGAGGAAAATATCTTCTGCAAAAATTAACATTAACAACTCTGACTGAAATTTCTGCAGATTTGAACATTGCATAAGCAGTTAAATTATTTTTTAATTTCATGTAGTAATTGTGGTTGAACTTTAAGAATTCATTTTAGTATTGAGAAAAAATCTATTTCTGTTTGCATGGTCAGTAAATACTATATTTGATATGCAAATTGAACTACTTTTATAAAAATAAAATTAGGCACATAGAACAGCTTTAGAACAAACTAAATATTTAAAAAATACTTTTGCATGATATTAAAAAACACCCAAATACTTTTTATGTACAATTATGCTTTTGTTTTCTTTAATTTTCATTCATATACTCTAGCGTCTAAAAACAGTCTATATGATACTGCTGCTCTTTACTATGAACAAGCACAGTAATCAGACTATAACTAAAGACCACTGAAACTGGCCAGTAAGAATGGAGGAACATGCCAAACCAGGAATGTTATTTCCAGCTAGAGTGGAACACATAAGCCCTTTTTATTAGGTAACCTAGGCCTCCAAGACATCAAAACATTCTTTCCATTATTAAGCTTGCATCTTCTGCATTAGTTGGAAACAGGCAGAAAAGTTACTTATCAGAAAGATAAAGCTAGTACAATTATATTGATATTACCAAGATAGTTGTCTTTTAGCTATTGAAAATAGATTAAGCTTAAAACAATGAAGCAGAATGTTAAATATATTTAAATGTAAACACTATTCAGATCTTCACAAATTACAATCATCATTACTTTTGCTTATTTCTGCTGACCTTTGTTATTTGAATGATTAAATAATGAATTGTTTTGTAAAAGTTCAGTTATCCTTTGAAATTTCTTGACAAAACTCTTTGTTATTAAGTCCAACTATTATAACTCCAAACATGTTCTACTTTAAATCTTCACTAACCTTAAATTTTGGGATGAAGGGAAAATGTGTTATTCACAATTTTTAAAAAAGTGTACTATTAGAGCATGAAGACATTTTACATATTATAAACGAAAAGATCATTTATATATTACTGCTATACTTTTTGTATAGTAAAATACTTAGATCTTGTAATGATTCATCTGATTTCTTTGCTTAAAGGCTTTTGCTCTGTTGCACACAGCAACAGACCATAACTAACCTTATTTCCATAAACTGGATTGAAAAAGTTAACCCCCCCGCCCCATTTCTATGTACTATACGCCCTCTGGGCTATTGTACAGCCTGTATCTATGACTATTTAGGGTAGGGGGTGGCTGCTATCAAACAAATTTTGAAAGAACTGGTTCATCAGGCATCTCCTCAGTAATGGTTTAAACATGAACATAAACACAATAGTTACAAGTTTAGATAAACAGTTGCTTCAGATAGTCCCTGAAGTAGGGTAGAGAGGTTAGTATTGCTTCTAATGAATATTAATTCTATGCCATAGTATTGCATTTACAATTCTGGTCAGAATTTATTAAAAAATAATCCATCTCCTTGTTTGTGTATCATTTATAAAATGTCTCTGCAACTTTTTCAATCATTACACAGAAAGTTTTCTAAAAGAGAATGGGTGTATTTTCAGTACATCTTTTTACATTTAATGAGTGTAGAATAGAAACAAAGAAAATAATTTAGTTTTTAGAGGTGAGTAAATATTCATAGTATACTATTACATTGTTTCACCCTAATTATCCATTTTCTTCAAAGAACTTCTAGGGCCCAATCCTGAAGAATTTGAGCACCCCCAACTCTCAGTCAGTGGCAGTTGAGGGAACTTTAAAGTTCACAGGATCAGGCCCCTAACATACATCTAAATGCATGATATCCACAATGCTGTTGTAATTTAATTTATATATAATCATTCCTAAGAAAAGTCTTACAATCACATATGGAGTAAAGTTTACAATAGTATTTATAATGGAACACTCTGCAATTAAATCTTCACAGATGAAGGGAAGTTAGGACAAAAACTGTAGTTCAGAATAAATTAAAACCAGATATTTTCTGTGTATTTAGCATTAACACCTAACTTTTAGTAAAGTTACTTATTAAAAATCTTTATTCACCCTTGTTTAGTTCAAGGAATGAACTGAGAAGCAAAACAAGTTATCAAAATAAAGATGTGAAATTCTGAAGCCTGATCCCTTAATTGCTGATCAGAGCTGAAAATAGACATTTTTCACTAATTGCATGAGTCTTGTTAAATCTTCTGAAACACACTTTAACACATGAAAGAATACAGTTTAGAAGAGGGTCTTAAATCTGGGTCATTTTTTGTTACTTGCAATACTGATGACAATGCTTAGCAAAAATTTTCTTCTGGACCTTTAAAAGGAATGAATACCTGGAATACAGCATTTTAATCTGCCTCATAGTATTAATAATCAAAATCACTGAAACTTGTATTTAGACAACTACTACTTTGTCACTTTTCTTCCTTCTGAAAGAAATGCATTCCATACTAAATGGAATGTATTACTTCAGATCACGTGCCCTCAGTTCTCTGTTTAAAAAAAAAAAGAAACAAAAAGAAAAAGGTAAGGATGTAAAAATTCTTAACCGTAAATCAAGAACTCAAACACATGTTTAAATGTTTAGACAAGTTTTTGCAATAAATTGCAATGTAGCTTTTCTGTAAGTCCTTGTAAGAGAGAGAGTGCTGTGCCATACCTTAGGCCACTCATTACACAGAAACATGGTACAAATTTAATCAAAAATTTAGTAACATTTCAACCAGAAGCTAAAGATTTGCTTGATATTTTTTAACATTAATCCCACAGAAGGTTAAGCTAATTTTTCTGTTGATGCTCACACTTTTACCCAATTTGTATTAGAATGTTATTCCCTTTATTTGTACTTATTTAGAAGATATTAAATTATTTAACTATCAAGGAGAGAGAAGAAAACCATGCAATACCTAAATGATATGGGCCACCAAATAGTTTTAAGAACAAAAAATTAGCACATTAGTAAAAATATGCAAATTTACTCCTTCACATCTTAATGAACACTGACAACATCAACAACAAACCAATTTCTCACATCTCTTATTCAGTTTACACACTTACTGTTGGATAGAGAGCTCTTGCCATCTTTGGTAACTTACACACTTACTGTTGGATAGAGAGCTCTTGCCATCTTTGGTAACTTTTTCCACCTAATTTTAGTCAATTTATTCTGTAGATTACAAGGCCTGATGAGGGAAGGTGATTGATTCCCTTCTTTCACTCTATTGTTCTCTACCTTTAAAGCTGCTAACAGACTGAGAGCAGCTCAGTCTTTGTCTGAAGGGCTTGATAGTTCATATCCTAAATTTCTCTCTCTAATGCTGAAATGTCTGCAAGGATTCTGAAAGCTTTTTACAGTCATGCCCAGAAAACATAAACAAAGTTAGCAAAGAGCAGCTATCATTGCAAAGTGTCAGGTTTGTTTGCTGAAGTAGAGCAGTATTCCTCCGAACCTTCAAAGTTTAGAGGGCTTTGCTTAATAGTCAAACTGTCTTATCAGAAGTAGCAAATGGGTTAAGCCAAAAATTTCTGAAGTTCAGTAAATCTATTAAAAATTATGAATGCTAGTTAAGAGGGCTTTAAAAAAATCAATGTTCAGTATACAGATTCAGTTTCACGGGATCTAACAGGAAAACTAATATATAAGGGATACAGATGCTAAAATATTATGTCTCTACATTGAAATAGATGAAGTAATTGTAAGTAAGCTGGATTTATGACATACCTTTCTTAGAATTTTTTAATCCCTTCTAACAAACAGCAAACAGAGATCTCTGGATAGCTCCCTCAATCATTTAAAGTTGGAGAACAAAAGGTTTATTTTAAAAATGAAAACCTTGGCTTGTACAACTCCAGACATGAATCTGCTTTCAATTACTGAAAGTATTTCCACTTCAGTGGAAAGGGATCAAATATTCAACTATACCATCTTTAGGCAATGAATTTGATTATATTAAGCTTTAGGAATACAAAATCACTTTGTGGCATAGCCATGTACTCTGTACATATCATTCTTTACGTACACAGAAATAGCTAATACTAAAACTGAAAGGCAGCAAAAATTGTGGCTTTTCAGAGAAGTAGTATATTTCCACAACAGATCTCCACTTTATTTATTTTAAGGTACTTACAAAAATCTTAAATCTCACTTACATTTTAATGTAAAAATATTACAGGTCTTTTTCAATCAACCCAGACTGTCTTTCCACAGTTTAATGTGCATTATTCGCTCTATTAAGTTAAATTATTCTTCACAGACTTTGTTCTAGAAACAATTTGCGAACAAAAATTATACACTAGATATTGTATTCTCAGGGAAATGTGCTTTTATAATTAGAAGTATTTTATACTTTTTTCCTTAAAGTAATCAATATAGTAGAGTTAAACCAATGAAACAGAAAAGCTTATAAAGCAGAACTATGTACAGAATCTTAGCTCTCTCGACTATAAATTATACAAAAACTATTTCTAATAAATTAAACACATTGAAATGTACTCATAAAAGTAGAGAAATATAAAAGTTCACATTTTCTTCAGTATGCATATACAGTATTACCTTTTAAATTTACACCCCCCCCCCAAAATCCTCTGTTACATAGCAGCCACTTGCATAAGTATCAAGTGTTTAGAATGATCTGTAAAGTTAAACCTTTGCCTTATCTAAATCCTCAGTTTGGTGCCTCAGGGGTTAAAAAGCCACCTCATTCAAATTCTAATATTGCCTTTGCACGAATTCAAAGAGAAACAGAGCCTCCTCCCATTTCAATACCGCACCATATAAAAGCATACGAACAAGACTCTATACATACCTATTCTGTATAAATGGTTCATCTAAATATATTTGACTGACTTCACTCAATCTGAGAAATCACACTTTATCCTGGTTCAGCTGTAAGGTCAAAAGGGTTGGTTTTCAGTCACCTACCTTGCCGTGGTGATTCCTCCTTCTGTCTGGATGTGAAGCGCAGACCACGGCGTTTCCAAGTTGAATCAGTCTATAATGTATCATGTTACAGAGTCTGGCTTTCTCCTCAAGCACATAACAGCAATCAGACATGATAGGCTGAGACTCCTCTGTTTACACCCAGGCAAGCGAGGGAGGCTGGGCTTAGCATTCCTTAACCCTTTCTAAACTACAAAGTGCCTTCTACAGTTATCATTCTTCAGTCACACACAAATCTGAAAAAATCCCATGCATTCCCAATACTCTTCTAAAGTCATCTCTGGTTTCCAAATATCCTACTGCAGTTGCTGTTAAATATACAGATACTCTTCTGTGATGTTAATTTACCATGTGAAAACCACAGATTTTCAAATAATCTAATGCTTAAAGACTTACAGTACGGCACGTTATTTACACTAACATAAAAGACATGCCACAAAAAATGTTTTTGATAATGACCCTATTTCTAACCTCTCTAGATAAAGAGATTTAATCAGGAAGCTCTACTTTTTGGATTGTCACAAAGGGATCATCTCCTGACCCAATAAAATATAAGAACACTGTCTTGCCAGGACATATACATCACATGCCTAAATTATATTAGGTATGTGATGTACACTCCTGGCAAGACAGTGTTCTTATATTTTATTTGGTCAGGAAAAGATCCCTTTGTGACAATCCAAGGACAATCCTTTTGTGATAATCCATGCGAGCCATGGAATTTGTCACACATTTCAGATAAAACTGGTTGCGTCTTGCACAGATTTCCATTTATGAGAGGAAGATGGACAGCATAGAAAGTGGTGTAACTTACTGATATAAACAAGTCTCATGCATCCACCTGATATTGCAGCACTTCCACATCCAGAAACTGCCAGGGAAGTCAACGGGACTTTTACATATGGAAGAAATACAAAATCAGGCTATGGTCCTTTTGACATACAATCATAATTGCCATTAACACTAATGAGAGTAGTGTGTGCACATATGAAAAGAGGAGAGCTCCTTTAAACTGAAGCACAGGTTATAAAACAGAATCAAGCTAGGAGTTCTTATAAGCACACACTAGCACCCACTGTATATATAATAATATAATTCCCAGATAATATAATTTCTCAAATCTGTGTTTTAACTAAACTAAAGGGTCAGCAGACTGTGACAATTATAAAGTTTACAATGTATTCATTCTTCATTTTGTATATTTAGATAAGAATATAATAGGATTATAAATCTTTCCCATTAAAGATAAATTTAAAAAACAAAAACAAAAATACCCACAAAACAATCCATTGCTATTTAATCCAATGGAGGTTTTGCCATGACTTCACTGGCTGCAGGATCAAACAACTTTCAACTAAAGACAACAGTGGACTTGACAAAGTGAAAAACTACTGATACAGGAATCACTTTACCTGTCATGAATTGCAGAAATACAATTATACAAATACACACGAGTTCAGGACAGAATGTGGGGAATGTGTTAGCCCACCGGAATTATAAGGATATTTATGAAGGCAAATAGAATGATCCAATTAATTTGGCCAGCTTACTCAGGCTACCGCCCCCTACCTCTCGAGAAAAGCATTATGAAATGTTTTATTATTAGCAGTTAAGTAAATAGTTTTATATTTCCTCTATCCCGAAGGAATTTGGTTCTGTACTGACTTAAAGAGCAGACAACTATCTACAGAATCATGTGTGCAGTGTTGTTAAGCTGTGATTGTCCCAGGATATGTAATAATATCTTTTATTGGACCAACTTCTGCTGGTGAGAAAGACAAGCTTTGGAGCTTAAACAGAGCTCCTCTGCAGGTCTGGGAAAAGCACTCAGAGTGTTACAGCCAAATACAATAGTTTAAAGTAAGTAGTTAATGCATATTTCAAGGAACCATTCAAGGTGAAGTGGCCCATTACTATATCTTCAATCATAGAGGGGAAATTAGGGGGAAAACTGGGGGTTTGGGGTTAAGTAGTAAATAAGCCATAAATCCACCTTTATTCAGTCCGTGATTTTCAGTATCTAGTAAAGTTATGAATTTAAGCTCCCAGACTTGTCTTTTGAAAGGACTGTGCAGGTTTCCTTTGAGGAAGAGGACCCAGAGGTCAGATATAGTGATTGTTTTTTGAAAAAAGTGTTCACCCAGAGATGAACACTTTTTATGGTGTTTTTGTCTTTTATCATTCTTCGGTATGAGTTCACTCAAGATATAACCTACTTGTCTACCAGCATCCCTCACAAAGATGGCATTGCTGCCTGTCTCAAATATTTACAAGATAATGGACAACCTTAAGATATCCACCCCAAACATTGCCAAAACTAACCCATTCCATCGTCACCCGTAGCAATTTTACATTGAACACACACACACTTTGTCGAAACCATTGGAACAGTCCTGCATACTAGGATGGCTCTGTTGAGGTGTCCCATGTAAAGCTTTATGAGCCACAGGACTAAGGGGTAGATTGGGTCTCGCAGGATCACTACTGGTATTTCAACATCCCCAACGGTAATCCTCTGGAAAGAAAATCCTACTTGCTGCATTCTGAATAGGTCTGTGTTCTTAAAGGTGTGCACATCATGCACCTTCCCTGACAGTCCTGTATTGTCAGTAAAACATCAGTGGTGATTTACCAGCACTTGCAATACCATAGAAAAGTGGCCCTTTCTGTTGATGTGTTCTATCGCAAGGTGGTATAGTGCCAAGATACGGATATGCATCCAGGAATGTGGTCTTGCGCATCGAAAAGTTCTGCAGCCACTGCTCATCATCCCATACATGCATAATGACGTGATCCCACCAGTCAGTGCTCGTTTTCCCAGAACCATCCATAGTAGCCAACAACCACCACCTCGAATTGTGTCTTTGTATGTCCCACATCAAGCTAGCCTTCAAGGAATCTGCATGTTCCCAGCAGCTCTACAAATACTACAGGATCTGGCATCTTGTGCTCTCAACACTCATCACAGTAATGCAGAGCTGTGCAAGATCTATGCTTCTCGCAGAGATGGTGGATGCGCAGGTTTGTGGGGCTTCTGAAGAGAGGCGCAGAACATTATGGTATGCAGATAAAATTATGAGATGAAATAAACTGCCTCATGGGAAGTTGAAACCGTGTTCCCAGTCACCCCTGCATAACTCGTTTTCCCCCATGCAGCAATGAAAAACCAACCCAAAACACCCTGCACTATATGGTGACAAGTTGCACAGTTGGATAGCTACCCACAGTGCACTGATCTCTGCATAATGCAAGTGTTGTAGTGAAGATGTGCACTGCCAACACAAGGAGCATAGTGTGGACATACAAAAGAAATTTAATCACTGCAGCAGCTGTACATTGATGTAACTTAGGTTGATTTGCCCTTAGCTGTGACACTAAGTACCCTTCACAGACCTAATGGAGAACTCTGTAGCTCGAAAGCTTCTCTCTCTCACCAACATAAGTTTTGCCAATAAAAAAATATTACTTCACCCACTTTGTCTCTCTAATATCCTGAGACCAAGATGGCTACAACGCCACTGCATAGAAAAATATTTCCTGCACCAACTGAGCTTTTCTGTGGGAATCCTTTCAACTCTACTTATCTTTTTATGAGATCCGACACAGTCACAGTGAGCATGGCAGCTGACTAGAAGCTATACTTGGCCAAATAAGTGATCAGTAAAACTGTTAACAATTGTATAAATACTTCTAGACAAAACAAGACAGCTTTAAATTATCTCAATTTCAGTTAGCACTTTTTGGTATAAATATGTTTTACAAATACATATTTTTCAGACATTATGCATAAACATTAAGGCATTAGAAATTTCAGATTCATATTTATGCATATTTCCAAATAGGTATGCATTTATACACACCCCTATATTTACATATTTTAAAACCTCATTGATCACTTAGTTTATTTTAACTCCCATTGGAAATAAAACCAGTATGTATTCACTTATCCGGAAGAATAAGAACCTATGAAGCCTAAGTGTGATGGCTGGCATCTTGGCCAACACATGGGGCAACTGAATCGGAGACCTCCAGAGCTAAAGGCATGAGCTGCTGCTTCTAGACCTATAGGTCTCTAGCTAGAGCTACAAACCACTTATTCTCTGTGGATTGGGCACAGAGGGGGACCTGTAACATACACTCACCAGTAAGTTACATATTTCCTCTGATCAAAGAAAGCTTGTCCTGATTATCTGAGCCCCACAGCAGTTCAAATCCCAGACAAACCCTCACTTTTGTGACAATCACCATGTTGGTTAACACCTGGGGATTGAATCAGAGACTGCCAGAAATAAAAGCATAAACAGCTATAGCTTGAGATAAACAGGGAAGCCTTTCATGCTGGCTCTGAAAGACTCATGCCCTTTGTGGATTGGTACAGAGGAGGACCTGTAACACTTCTTTACAAATGGGTTACTTGAGCTTGTCAACTTATACCTGGATGATGATATTTTCTTGGAGAGGAATTATTTTAGAGAGAACCTCACAGACAGTGTGCTTATATGCTTGTGTAGTAACCCATATGGGCATTGAGTTCTCCAACAATACAGATGTTTCAAGAGTCAAAAGGTAAAGAGGTTATGTGAAGAGGTAGGGTGCTACTTTTTGGGCTCTACTTTCACTTTAGAAGAAAAATGATTTTGACTTCCCATTTATATACCCTATCCATGATTTCTATATATACAATTTATACACACATATGCATACCACTCTGAGGAGGAAAAACTATCACATAACAGGACTCTGATTATGTTTATTCTTGGAAACTGAAACAACCCCTCTTCTCACTCACCCAACCCTCCCTGCACACTTTTTAACCACACATTGCTTTTGTACAGGGGAGCATGCCACTGAACTCGACCGCTTGCTCTCTGACAATTTTGGGAAAGTCTGCAATGTAATTTCCTTTGGTTTGATCCTGTTTGTGCTGTTAAGTGTAAGTGATGTGACTGCTAAATTCCATCAACTTGCTAATGCAAGTAATTTATGAAAATTCACTAGATATAGTGCCAATTAAACTGAAAAGTATATTTCCCTTGTAAATATATATGAAATATTGCAGGTGGCAAATACCCAGGAAGTAAAATCTTGCATATATATCACCACTTGCCTACTTATCTTCCATGTTAAAAGGGCAGAATATTTTGCAAAGTACATACTGGTCTTAACCCAATGGAATTAGCCTGGTGTCAACAGTGCAGCTCTGTGGAGAGTCAAGTGGAGTTTTCCTGGCATAAACCCAGCACACCCAGTTGATATAGAGAGTACTCACACAGAATGAGGGACACACCCATAAATGCACAAGAATTTGGCATACTACCTCTAGACAACAGAACATGGTGGGTGTATGATTGATGCAGGACAAGGAGTAACTGGCATCAGAGATTTAGTGATGAAAAGCTAATTGAATGAAATGAGTTTGGAGGAGTACAGTATGTGTGCTTGATTCACAGAGAAATATACAGACAAACTGATTTTTGTAACTATTTGGCCAAATGGCTGTTTTGTGAAGTGGTGAAGGTATGTAGGGTCTTTAACCATTATATATGAATCCCGCCCAAGTCAGAGGGAACAATATTTATCATCTATTTACAGACCAGTGACCTATATGAAATGACTTGGGCTGTCTCAGTCCTTGGAAGACAGGTGTTTTCATTGCAACTGATGCTAATGTTAGCCTCCTGGCTGGAAATTGAATTAAATGGCAAGGAAGATTAACCTGATTGCACTAGTTAGAGCAGTCTCTTCAGGTTCAGGTTAAGGCACAGTGGCAGAATGATGTAATACTTATGCATCATCTAAAGCACTGAAAGGTACTATTAGGGTTACCAACTTTCACAAAACTAAACACCCTTGCACCACACTCTGGCCTGCCCCTTCCCAAATCCCCACCCCCACTGACTCCATCCCCCCTCTCTCTGTCACTCACTCTCCCCCACCTTTACTTACTCACTCATTTTAGTAGGCTGACTCAGAGGGTTGGGGTGAGGGAGGGGTGAGGGTTCCAGGGTGGGGCCAGAAATGAGGGGGTTCCTGGCTGGGGCAGGAGGTTAGGGGGTGTGTGAGGGCTCTGGTGTGGGGCTGGGAATGAGGGATTTGAAGTACAGGAGGGGGCTCTGGATTGGCGCCAAGAGGTTCGGAGGGCAGGATGGGAATCAAGGCTAGGGTAGGTGGTTGGGGTGTGGACAGGGTGAGGGCTCTGGTGTGGGTGTGGGCTCCAGTGTAGGGCCAGGGATGAGGGATTTAGGGTACAGGAAGGGACTCCAGACTGGGGCTGAGGGGTTTGGGAGAGGGCTCTGGGGCAGGGTGTTGGGATTCTGGGGGCATAGGTTCTGGGGTGGGGCAGGGGATGAAGGGCTTAGGGTGCAGGAGGGTGCTCCCAACTGCGGGGGTTCAGAGGATGGGAGGGGAGATCAGGGCTGGGGTAAGTGGTTGGGACACAGGAAGGGATGAGGGGTGCAGACTCCGGGCAGCACTTACCTCAGGCAATTCCCAGAAGCAGAGGCATGTCCCTCCACCAGCTCCAATGTGGAGGTGCGGCCAGGCAGCTCTGCACTCTGCCCCATCCACAGGTGCCGCCCCTGCAACTTCCATTGGCCGCAGTTCCCAGACAATGGGAGCTGTGGAACTGGCGGCTGGGAGGGGGCAGCATGCGGAGCTCCCTGGATGCTTCTTCATCTAGGAGCCAGAGTGGGGACATGCCGCTGCTTTCGAGAGCCGCATGGAGCCATGGCAGGCAGGGTGCCTGCCTTAGTCGTGCTCCACCACCAACCAGACTTTTAATGGCCTGGTCAGCTGTGCTGCCATTTTAATCTCTGGACCATCCTTCTCATTTAGAAATAGCAGAAAAAACAAATTTTAACTGTTTATTATCATTAACTGCTATTGACAATGTAGGAACACTTTCGTGGTCAGATACCAACCCAGCTAATTACATGTATGCCTCTCTAATTGTACTGCGCAGTTTCAATTCCGTAAGTCATTCTTTACTTCTTGTCTTAAACCATTAGTTAGTGTTAATGACACTTTACTGTAAATTGCGCACAGTTTTCAGAAGCACTGGTATCTGCATTTTTATTATAAACAAGCATGTAGTGATTACCTATATATAGGCTACACTCATGCAAAGTCTAAAAACAACTTTGAAACTGTTTTTCTAGATAATAGCATTACATTGAAAGTAAGGTATTATTAACAGTATAAACAATGTTTATACAAATGTTTGTAAGAGAAAGGGAATAGTGCATTCACCAGCATACAATTTTATCTTTGTTTCATAGCTAAATGTCAATTCAACTTTACCTGATAAATGAACTTTCTAGTTCCTGCTTGAAATATATTTGAAAAAGTCCAACAGAACAGAAATAAATGACTGCAAACGCTATCATTATTAAAGGAATTATCTGTGAGGAAGTGCACACACACTATCTATAACTATTAAATCTAGGTCCAAATCCTGTGATTCTTACTCACATGAATAATGCTACTGCAGTCAATAGGTTTGCTCACATGAATAAGTATTATTGGATTCAGTCACTGATCAGGCAAAACTCCCATTCACTCTAAAGGGAGAAGAATAAGGCCCTGGTAATAAGTGTGGAATTTGTTGCCCAAATACCAAAATGATAGTAGTTTCCCCTCCCCCGCCCCTTTCCACTGTCTAAAGCTAAATCTAACTGAAATTGTTATTTATAAAGTTTTCAGCTCCCCTAGTTTAGGAATTTGACAATCTCAAAGAGTTTACAAGCTATATTTCAATGAGGATGATGTAAGTGTACATAATGTGACAAAGCTCTGTCCTTATCTTCATGGATCCTGCGTTTCCTGGCAGATTTCACTAGCCTCAGAGGCTGACTGTGACCCTCCATGTAGCCCTTCTCTCTCTCTAGAGACAAGATCACAGCCTATCGAGCCATTTTCATCATAAGCCAGTGAGGAGAAGCTATCCTTCCTGGCTTAGTCTCTGTTGTCTCCCAATCTCAGTGATTAATTAGGGGAGGTAGAAAGTGGGAGCCCAGGCCCATCCTCTACTCCAGGCTCCAGCCCAGGGACCATAATAGTATCAGCTAAGATGGCTGACCTTTTAGCCACAAAACACGATACAATTCCCCAGGCTGCTTCTCCAAAGCAGTCCCTGCTTCTTCAAACTCCACTTCACCCTTACTTCAGGGCCTCCTTCTTTGAGTATGATATGTTGTCTACCACTCAGTCTCACCGACAGCACAACTTCTTCCCACAGCTCCTGAAGTCCACACACCTCCTGACTAACTGGGAGGTTTTTGATTGGCATCAGGTGTCCCAATCAGGCTAGCTGTTTCCACTGCTTTCTGGAAGGCTCCTAATTGGCCCCAGGTGTCTGGATTAACCTGGAACAACTGCCATTTGGTTCCAGTGGTACCAGGATTTGATTAGCCTGGGACTAACATATCTTTTCCTTAGCACTTTCCTATAGCCATCTGGCCTTGCCCCATCACAATAAGAAACAAAAAAGGAAGAAGTTTGAGGTTGGTCAAGGATTAGAGTAAAATATATATATTACTGCTGTTATACAAAATACTTGACAGTGATAATCTTCTTGAGTGTGATGGACTCCCCCATGAGGACTGGCATAAATCATCCTCACGCATAGGCATCTGGACATTTCCCTGGTTTGTCTCTTCACTGTCTGTCCTCACACATAGTGTAAACACGGCATTCTATTGAGCTTTTGGGCTTTGTGCACTCATATTGGGCAGTAATTGTCCCACAGTACTTATTCAGACAAATCTCCCAATTAACTCAATATGGCATTATGCTGAATAAAGACTTCAGAAAGAGAAATACAACAAAATATTGCTACATAATAATATAATACTGTACTTAAATCCTTCCTACCTACACCTAATTTCCACATATAGATGACAGATAAAGGACAAGTGTAAAATAAAATTAAGCTTAAGGTATAGGCTCAGATTAGATGCATCGAAGATACAGACCTGAATAGTAATGGTTTTCATTGTCTGGAAACAATTTTAATTAGTTATTTGCCCATAGGCTTTTTGTTCAAGTGAAGATAGTCCCAATCAGCCAATAGGCCACACTTAATATTGGCCCATCAACTGTTAAATGCAGGACAGCTTTGGAAAACATGAAGCATACATACTTTTGGTATTATATTTGAAACTGAAATAGTACAGCTGGTTAAGAGGTAAAAAATGAGACAACTTCATGAGACTCCTAGTGCATTAGACTCAAATCAACAAACATTTCAGAACTGACATTAAATTTGCATGAAATTAACACACTTTCAAATGAGGATGGCCATCTTTAAAAAAAACAATAAAACAAAAAACAAAACAAATGAAAACCCAGCTAATCCCAGTTCTTTTAGGACTGCCAAGACTGTTCTGCTATCAAGAATAAACTATCACAATTAAAAATAATGCTCTGACACTGTTCAAACAAGGGTTGCTTTATTTTACAAGAAATAAGTGCCATTACCTTAAGGAAACATGACAATTTTAAATTCTTCACTGTAAAAAATGAAAGAGACACTCATTTTTAACACCCAAATCGATTGCAAATTTGGATTCTGTTTCTCTTTCTTAGATTGACCGAAATGCATCATCTCACTATGGACATCTAAAGTGAGAAAAATTGAAAACTCTGAAGTTTATAATAGCATAATTTCCCTTTCTTTTCAAAATAATTTTACATTTTCTCACATTACTCTCTGCTGGCAGCTGCTACTCATTCGCTTTTATCTGGCAGGGAAACAGTTGCCTGTACAACTGATGCCAGAACTACTTCCAAACTGGAGACTGAATGTCTAATCTTCATAATACAAGCAGCCTCCAACTGACCAACTTCTGACTTACATTTTTAACACGCGAGTCCACAGCTCAGACTCCCTTTGGATTAGGAGTATTTTTTTAAATTAACACTTTTGTGGAAAAGAGAAGTTTACTGTAAATGAAAAATGAAAAAAAAGTTGGTATGTAAACACACAAGATGTAAGAAGTCACATAATAAACAAGGTATTTCCAGACTGTCTGAAGAAATATATTTAGAGTAAAATAGTTCTGTATAGTGGTCTGACAAAGAGAATTGGCTTTCCTAGACAAACTACTATTGCAAATCACTGTGAATTGATAAGGACCACCAACAAAGCAGTCCTACTAGTACATGAGAACAAATACTCTGAAAAATCACTCTGTTCTGCTGAATAATGAAGCTGGCGTCTCAGACCTTTAAAAATGTTTAACTGGAATTCTGATTGTAAAATATTGTTCAAAAGTTCTTTTCCAAAATTACATCTTCACAGACATTCCTTTGAAATACTGGCAAAAAGCAGATTTTCATCCTTGTGATTCCCATGGAAAATATTTCACATATTTCTTATAATAAGTGTTCTGTAGATCATAACCAAAATTACGTGCTGGGATTGTGGGTTCAGCTGCTGCTGTCCTTCATATCTATCTTTTGTCTGTCTAGTACAGAGAAGATGACTGAAAAGTCATTAAATAATTTTGGTCAAAAATGTTCAGTTCTCTACAATATCAAGCAGTCATGCTCTCACTCTCTCTCTAGATTAACAATCCTCGATAAAAATAATCCACTGAGTTTTTTTGTTTTGTTGCTTTTTAGACAAGATCATAAAACATTGTCATCTTTTGTGCAGATCTGTCAGACAAATTTCTAGCCTGCAGTTTTGTAAGTTAACTGTTCAGCTATAAGAAGTGTATGTATAAATATTTGCATATCTGACACTCCGAGCCTTGAAAAGGTGGCATAAAAATAATTTCATACTATTCTCACACTTGATAGCAGATGCTTCCCTAACAGTCACCTATTCATTAAAAAGGTCAATTAAATTAATAAAATACTCAAAATAAAAGAAAAACTCCCCTCTTTCTGGCTGCATGGGCTGCTGTTCCTAATTAAACCTGAAATGCCCAGTCAGTGGCTGGCTGAGCCATGCTTTGTGTTTGGACTCAGAATGGTAGAAAATAGAGGGAAATTGTTCAAAGAGTCACATAGAAAACACAATATTAAAAAAAAGTAACATAACAGAATTTTATTGCAAGATAATTGTTATATTAGTCACTTAGCAATTGTTGCAGGTTAACAGAGAAAATAGAGGGAAATTGTTCAAAGTCACATAGAAAACACAATATTAAAAAAAAGTAACATAACAGAATTTTATTGCAAGATAATTGTTATATTAGTCACTTAGCAATTGTTGCAGGTTAACAGACTGATTAGAATAATCACGAAAAAAAAGGTCACTCAGAATGACAGAAACACCCTCAATGTCAATGTTGTTGGATTGAAGTAGTTCCCCTTCAGACCAGAGTTTTGGAAATTCTACAATATGCACTTTGAGTTACTACCCTATATACACACATTCATCATGATCCAACAAGGCTTGCTTCATTATTAAGTAGTAAGCCTTTTTGATGATGTGCTTCCAGGCTTGTTTGGGGATAGACGGGAACACAGAATGGGCACATATGTTTAACAATGATTCCTGCACAGTTCAAGAACCCCAACTTTTTAAATCCCTTAATGACCTCTGGTAAATTGGCCATCTTGATCACAAACCCTTGTATTATACTATATAGGATCAACAGAGAACTTCCCAAATCCAAAGAGGGCAAACACTACTCGTTTTTCCCCCTCAGAGAAAAGAATGTCTGATATTGAAATGTCAGGGCTAGTTCACTACACAAGGTACACAAAAAGAACAAGGAGCACTTGTGGCACCTTAGAGACTAACAAATTTATTTGGGCATAAGCTTTCATGGGCTAAAACCCACTTCATCAGATGCATAGAGCGGAATATACAGTAGGAAGATAGAGAATATACAGTAGGACAGACAGACAGAATATGAAAAGTAGGACAGACAGAGAATATGAAAAGATGGGGGTTGCCATACCAACTCTAAGAGACTAATCAATTAAGGTGGGCTATTATCAGCAGGAGGAAAAAAAAACCTTTTGTAGTGGTAATCAGGATGCCCCATTTCAAACAGTTGACAAGAAGGTGTGAGTAACAGTAGGGGAAAACTTAGCCCTATCTCTCAGCCCCATCCCAGAACCCGCATCCCCAGTCGGAACTTGCACCTCTTCCCACTCCCGTCACCAGCCCTGATCCCCCTCTGAACCCCTCAGTCCCAGCCCAGAGAACCCGCACACACCCCAAACTCCTCATCCCCAGCTCCCATACCCCCAAACAGAGCCCTCACCCCATCCCGTACCTCAAGCCCAATTTTGTGAGTATTCATGGCCCGTCATACAATTTCTGTTCCCTGGTGTGGCCTTCAGGCCAAAACGTTTGCCCCTCCCACCCATTCTACAGGACCATCCCCTGTGATCTTGCAACAATTATCTGTTGCCTTGTGACTGGTTTTCAAAATCTTCAATAGAAATCCTTCTTGGAGAGCTGAATGTTCTTCCTGGTCTCATTTTGAGAAAGGGCTAGGAAACGGCCAGCACCATAGGACTTTTGGGATGTCCCTGGAGGATTATAGGAGTTTGACTTTTTTTCATTTCTCCTGTGCTCTCAGAAGACCTTTTGGAATCTCTGAGAATCCACTGTTGTAGGCAGCTGGGGCAAGTTCCCAAAGAACTGCAATTACAACTGTATAGCACCTTGCTGGGTAAAAGAGACTGACCTATACACAAAACAGCAGTGGACACACTGCATCTCTGGAAATTCAATGCCAATTTTCGTGTGTATATATGCTGTGTGCACGCCCGCAGGGCAAATTTTATACATAGTGTACAGACACATGGATATATGCATGTAACACTTAATATAAAACAATTAAATCCTTGCAATCTGGTTTAGGATATATTAAGTCAATTGGTATTTCTTTGCCTTTTTGCCGACAGGCATGCTAACATCTAACTCTGAGGCTGTGCTGCTATTATGAACTCTACAGCAGGAATGTAAACAAAACAGACATGGATGGATTGCCTGAAGTACCTTGAGCCAGATGCAGTTTGAGGAAAGAAAGACAGACAAGAAATTGGGGAAGGGAGAGGCTGCTCTAGGGGGAGCTGCCTCAGGTGCTCTAAATCTCACTCTCTCCCATTTCATGGCAGAGAATTTTTTATTGCAGCATATCTCCTTCTCAGTATTCAGTTTCTGAATACTGGAGCCTGCTTGTTATGGCACAGGTTTGCATGATGATTAAATGGGTTAAGAATGTCCCATTCACTGTGATGGAACAGGATGGTACCGCTAGCAAAACAGTTCCTTTAAAAAGTGCAATATCCTAGAGATAAAAATCTATCATGCCAATGGTGTTTTGAAAACCTCTCTGATGCAGTTAGCAATGAATGTGTAACTCCCCCTAATGGAGGAATATTTGAATGTATCTCACAGAAAATTTCAGTAACTCAAAATTATAGTATAGTCATTTCACTTTCCTTCACTACTTAGTTTTGTTTTTTTTTAATAGAGGTTTTAAGACATATGATCATAACTCACACCAAACATATTCTGTTATGAATACAAGCTTTTTATTTCCTTTGGTTAGCTAAGTCAAACCTTAAATATACGTGTATTTTAGCATAATTCTGTAGCATTTATTCCTTTATCACTAAAATTCTTTAAATAGTCATCTGGCAGTCATTTTAAGTAAGACTTTGTGCCAAATGTTTTTGTGGCTCTAGCCAGGTCAGCAAATTGGCATAAAAATGGCAGTGCCATGTCACATTGATTTTGGTAGGCAGGATAAAGGGTCACTTCTCACACACACAGCTGCTTGTAATGAATGCAACATGTTTGAGGCCTATTCTTGGACAGGTTCCCCTACATTTTAGACTCAGCTTTTCTTGGCAAGCTTTCTGGGGCTATACTATGTACGTGTCCCAGTTACTTCAGCCAAAACTTTTCAATATGAAAATTCAGCAGTATTGACTCCATGTGTAGATGGTATGGCTTTAAAATGTCTGTCTTTTGAACCTAATCACTCATCAGAAGCCTCTTTCCCAGTTCCATTTTTAGAACCCCATGGTATATAACTTTTTCCCCTGGAACTGTATGGCATGTATATCAGCAGTTAATAGGGTATACATATGAACAGATGTGTGTGCATGTGTGTATAATAGGTAACTTTGCCTGTTCTTATGTGGGTATATATACTAGTTCTTGTGAAGGATGCCAGCTCAATATTCTTGGAGTCAATGTTTGTCCACAGCTGGAACAATACAATCCTTTTTAAAAACAACAAAACCCTTCCCCATAACTGTGCCTCATTCCTGAACTATGGGACTATTTTTCTACGGGTCAGAGAGTAATTCAAGTCTCTGTTCTTTAGTCCTCAACTAAAGTGCCAAGTGTACCATCTCTGGTGGTAGTTTTAATGATATGGCTATTGGTGCAAGAAGAACAGCACCAATCCCTTCAGCCAAATTCTTAATTTCAGACAAATACTTAATTTCAGATAGGTCACTGTCAGCTATTCTCAGTCTCTATTGACCTATCTTTCTGATGGGTGAACTTTTATATATCCTATTCCATTACTGATCCCCTGGTCCACCCAAACCCCCCTAATATAGAGAAAATGTAATGAGGATAATCAGCCTAGCCTGAAGGGATGGGTGCAAAAACAAATGACCCTTACTTGGTCTGATCTGTTTGTTGGATTAAAAGCCTGAGACAACTGCTGCTGAAGAGTTCCCTACTCAAAACTTTTTTTATTATTTTAGTTTTTCTGTTTAGTGTAGAAAGCAGTACGTCTATATTTATTCAAAGGAAACCTCAGAAACATTACTGCTTTAGGGTCACTTCTACTTTCCTTTATATACCTAAAGTCAGATTGAAGCCCATTGGGCAATATGAGGTTTAAAGATTTAAATTGTGGCACAAAAATGGAAAAGTTAAGAATATTCTCATGTGGACAAAGCTACCCAGACAAACTGATATGCAGAAGCACATAAGGGATATTAATAATATACATAATCCATATGAATAATTCAAGATAGCAAAAAACTTATAAAATCAAAATATATAATGTCTTAAAAATATTGGAAACAGATGCGAAATTAGAACAAAAAGCTACTGAGAAACAAAGATTACTGGCAGAAAATAGGAAATAAAGAGGAAACCCATGAAAGAAATAGATTGGGAATATATAACCTTTCTAGCTCAGTTTTTAAAAATGTTTCTAAGCAGAGACTAAAGATAGGGGAGGAATTTATTGTTCTATTGATTTAACAACAGTGAAGAGTCAGTAATCCGTATTAATGAGATAGATTATGGCAAAGTGAGAAGGAGGAACCAACAGAAGCAACAATTAAACTAGTTGCAAAGAGGGAGGAAATCTATGTGACAAACAATATTATATGAAAAAGATTATTTCAGAAACTGTTGCATAGGTTACTGCAGTGTTTTCAATAGTATTGAAAATATTTAAATCTTTTGGGGCTATTTCAATATTCTCCTGGTTTATGTTCATGCACCTCTAAAGATGTCTAATCTATATTTCTGTCACAGAATCAGAGTTCACACCACAAAGACAGAATCAGAGAGTTCATATTGCAAAATGGCTAATCATCAGTATGAGTATGTGAGACTGACACTAACATCTGTCTTTGATCAGGACAGTCAGAAAATGCAGGACACGTTACTATGGAAAAATTCACTTCAACCCCATCCCCACCTCTTTTTAAATGGAATGTTTTACTAAGATTTGTTTTATATGTTCGACAGAAAGTAAATTACTAAGATATAGGAGATCCTCCAAAGATTTGTGATCCTTGCAGAAGAGGTTAATACGAGTCAGGGAAGATCAGAGTTTAGGATATGTAAGTAATACAAATGCTGTCAGTCATTGTCTTAAGATGATCGAATACGACAAACAAAATTGTGCTATCGGGAAAAAAAATCTTTCATTATTATATCTGAGATTGCAGTTCCAAACCAATGTGCAACTCTAACTCCTTGGCACTGGTGTTTCAGAACATTCTTTAGAACAACAGTTCTCAAACTGTGGATTGGGACCCCAAAATGGATCATGACCCTATTTTAATGAGGTCACTGGGGCTGGTTTAACTTGCTGGGGTCCAGGGCCCAAGCCCTGTCCCCTAGGCCGAAGCCCAAGGGCTTGAGCCTGAGTGACAGGGCTCAGGTTACAGGCCTCCTACCTGGGGCTGAAGCCCTTGTGCTTTGGCCCCTGCACCCAGAGCAACAGGGCTCAGGCAGGCTTAAACTTCAGTCCCCTCCCCTGGTGTCATGTAGTAATTTTTGCTGTGAGAAGGAGGTCGCAGTGCAGTTAATCCACAATTCACAATTCAGTATAAGCTGGCACAAAAGCAGATTCAAGTAAGTGTGAGATGTGAGTGAGCAATCTCCTTTGTAAAACAAACAAACAAAAAAAAACAACAGCAGCAGCAGCACACCAGATAAAGCATGACAGAACAAGCAAGAGCAACTCTACCTGAAGTTGCATAAAACTTGCTGGGCCTTGCACTAACATCGAGACTTCATATAATAATGTTACACAACGTCCTAATCATTTGGAAGTCTATATTAAAACCTATGTGAAACCTACCCGTTTAAGTTACGTGGTATCAGGGAAACAAAATATGTGGGTTTATTGAGTGTGATAACTCTGAACATGAAAACTGCTAGCAGAATTTTTATCAAATCCAAGCAATTATCACCATCCACCTGCTAACACACAACTGTCCAGTCCCAACAGGCCATGGCTGTTAGAGGCCATCTTTTCTGGATGTTGGAGAGGCCAGGTCATTTTACCCTATTACGCTTTTAAAGAGCAAGTAATGAGCCTGCTGCCTGGCCAGAGATACACCTTTTTGTAAGGAAGTTAGGATATTGTTCAAAGAAGGGAACTATCTGCTTATCCACTATGGGCATTTATGCTGCACTCTTCTTTGTACAGGTCTTCAAAGTTTAGACACACCCCACAATTTCAGATTGAGCTCATGGCCCTACTACATGTGTTCATCCATACTTTCTAAGAGAAAAGACAACTAATTATGTTCCTGCCTGTGACTTTCAGTCCACCTCTAAATGTCTTAAATCTTAAAATATGCTCTATATCCAGCATTCTAAAAAATTAGCAAATACAGAGAAGCAAACTTCATAGTGTCTGTAGCCGCCCAAGGAGCTTCATGTATATATTAATGAGAGAACTGCCTCTTTCAGATATCCTGTGTAGCTGTAGCCATGTCAGTCCCAGAATATTAGCGAGACAATGTGGGTGAGGTAATATCTTTTATTGGACCAACTTCTGTTGGTGAGAGAGACAAGCTTTAGAGTTACCAAGAGCTCTTCCTCAGCAGACTTGAAAAAGCAGCCTGTGTGTTTCAAAAGCTTGTCTCTCTCACCAACAGAAGTAGGTCCAATAAAAGATTGTCACGCTCTTTTTCAGACATGTCAGCTGAATCATACATTTAGCCATAATATGCTAGCACGTTAATTTAACGCCTCCATTTAACTTCTCCATTTGGCTAAAAGGCCAATAATGAAATGGTCTAGTTTAAGTCCAGTATCATGCCTTACTAAATCAAAATCATTTCAAGACAATGCCTATAAAAAATGTGTTACAAATATTTTCAATTTACCATGGTCTAGGAAAGACCTCACAGCTGAATCATGATTTCTAACTGTCTCTCCGCCCCATTTTTTTTTTTGTTTTAACTAATTTCTTCTGTTTGACTCTAATTCTCAATTGTTCTGCAATCAAAGAAAAATCAAGAAAAAAGATCCAGTGAACCATGGGAAGCATATTGGAATGACCATTCTTAGATTGTTTATGGTTTCTTCTCCTACCCATGTGTTTTCTTTTAGTACTCTTATGCTTTCAGAAACAGAAACTGATTTTTAATATTTTTTTTACATATTTGTGGTTCATTGATAATCCTACTATGTTTTATCCTAGGGTAACAGAATATAGCAAGATAAAGTGGATGATTATCTGTTAAGTTTCTTGTTTAATGTATTCCAGTCTGATGAAATCTTGAACAAAATTTTTGCATAGTTGTCAGCAAAATATAAAACTTAAGAAACATCTCAGATACACCCATAGGCTTTTTGTGGTATCCTACTAAACTTACACTGGATAATGAGTAAAATACCAAATATGTTTGTAGCCTGGAAGTAAAGTTAATGCCTATGTGAAATTACTCTGTTAAATGATTAACTCTGAACTAAGAGCTCAATACTTTTATCACTGACTTCACAAGAGTGCACTAACCATAGTAATTTGAAAGATCATTTTTTAAATTTAGTTTGACAATTTAAAGGTTTCTCAGCTTACATGCAGTGCAGAGCAGCAGTGTTCTTACTTTCAGGATAAAAATCATTTCAAATGTACAAAAAGTTAAATTGGAAAAAGAACACTTAAGCCATACAAAGAAACACCTTCTAGAGAAATAGCTATAATAGCTGTTAGCTGATATAAAGGGTATGTGAAACATGATACAACCAGGGCTAACTTGGCCCGATCATAAGGTTTGCAAACACACAAGGGAATACTAAACTGGAGAAGACCTCTTACCTTACAATATCTGACAAGTACACAGGATCAAGTGTATCAGTGCAAACACAGTTATTGTTAAATCATATTAACTAAACAGCTATGATAAAGACACCAAATAACCAGCTATTAATGAATCAAAAGACAATTGAAAGAAATATAACAGTTTCCAAAGGAGAACTTCACTCAGACACTAACCCTGGGCTTTCCTTCACCTTCCAATTCCTATTCTCTCTTTGCTTCCTCTCTCTCTGCTCTTGGAACTCCACTGGAGGAGAAGCATTTACTGGAGCAAGGCCCTACAAGATCAAAATCTGCAGATGATCAACCCATTTGTCAAGTAATGACCATAAATATATTTGTCACAATGAGACTAACACCTTTCCATTTAAGTGGAAAATGAAATATGTAAAGTAATCCTTGTTAACTTTGGAATCATAACAAGGAGGTCTCAACCATGTATTTTTCATTCCTGTATTTGCTGTTTAGTAGAGACAAGATAAGAATTTACCGCTAGCTGACAAAAGCAATACAATTATAAGCCTGCTTTCAGAAAGGACTACTTCAAAGTACTGGATATATCCATAGGGAGGTCTTAACTTAGTTTCTTGGGACAGCTATTTTCACTGATACTCTAATTTAGGCTTAATAATTTATAGTCTGACACATGGGAAGCATCTTGATCAGTCTTCATGAGAAAAATAATCCTTACCATGATATTCAGGGCAGTGGGGACTTAGTTATAAATTTACAGGAATTCAACAACAGAGGTAGAAGTGAGACTCTGACAGCAGGTCAAAGTAATGCAGTTGTACATGTCATGTCTCTACCACACTAACTCACAAGGCTACAAAAAAAAAAAAAAAAAAGAGAGAGACCACTTTATTTTCTTTTTATGAACCTCATTCCTGGTGACTGGACTCTTTGCTTGGCTTTTTCTATGCAGTTTGTAAATTATCTATTCTCACCGCAGCTGGGAAAGGTGTACCCTGGGGTGAGCTGCAGGAGCCCGAGAAACCCAGGGGAACATCCTGCAGGGCAGACTGGGGCCAGGGCTGGCCTTACCCCAGGACTTTGCCATGCACAAGTCCACAATAGGCTGGGGCAGCAAGGAGAGCGCTGAGGGGAGAGCTGCTTCAGCCCAGTGTCTCCTGCATTCACCCCAGGCTGCCTGGTGCAGCCTGGCCATGAAGGTAGCTGTTCACCTGCCCCCAAATGCTTAGGGGAGGATGGGGCACATCTGGACAAGTGGCGAGAGCTCCTGGGAGTGCACAGCAGTGTCTGAAGTCTGGCAGCACTGAGGAGTGGAGACAGTGGGGCTCCCTAGGCAGATTCCCAGCAACTCAGGGAAACGGATCCTGTGCCAGGTGCATTTTGTGCTGCGCTTCAGTTTGTGCCTTACAGTGGTGCTATCCCTCTGTGCTTTGCACAGGCACCAGTCCACCATTCTCACCACTGGTGCCAGAGGCTTGGGTGCAACAGTGATCCAGCATTGAGCATGTGGGTGCATAGTACCTACTGGAATTTGAAAGCTTCTCCAGTAAACTCAAGGTGTGGGACCATACTGTGTATCTGTACTGAAACTCCAAGAAAGGGCACCATAATACTGGTTCTCCCAAGGTGCCATTTTCTTTAGACTGGCCCCGGAGGAGTAATTTCCTATCAGACCTACAACTACTATTGTTTATTTTAGTCCAGTGGTGTTCATCTGCCTGATGTAAAAACCAGTATATTTACAGTTTTCATCTGCTGAATTCACTGAAACCGTTTCTGAAGTCCAAGAAGCTGGAAGGGGAAAGAAACAAGTGAAGGGATAAATCGATCCTTGTGATGATTAGTGCTTTCTGATGGAAGTGGGGATTACAGTATGTATGCAGTGTGTACAACAGTAGGATGACCCTTTCCTTGTACAAGAATAGGCAATTTTTGGGGTGGATGTAGTTATGCCCCAATATAACTGCATCCCCATGGAACCAACAGATGTTCCCTCTGCATTTAACCACAGTTGCCTTCACAAGGATAGTTTGTGCTGAGGACATATAGCATAAGCCAAATTAGTTTTGGGAATCCTGATGGACTTATAATAAAGTAGCTAAACAAGGTCTGACAATGACAGCCTGCACACTCTTTTCACTTGGATTTGAAAATAAGGTTGTCACTTCATTCAGAAACATATCTGAATCTCACTTGTGCTGTGCCTGTTGCAAGCCCTCCTTACAACTTTAAAATCTGATTTTGAACTCCAGTTCTTTCCTTTCTTTCTTTGGCCTTATTCAGTTCACCAGCATTTGCAATCATTAAGTGAAAGAACCTATGTTTCCAAGACAAAATGTTCTTCAGATAATGGTTCAGATGCCATACCCTCCCTGTCCAAATTAAATAACCCAACCCCACAAACAAACAGATGATACACATTCATTCTCTGAGCTTTCTATTTTAATTTAACCTTTCCACCTTCTCAAATTTTGGGAATCTCAGAAAATCACTTGCAAATGTTATTTGAAGATAACATAGTACAGTAAAACAATTCTAAGGTTTCATTATGAATGATACCAAAATATAATGATGACCCTCATTTGGAACCTAATAAGTTGTTCTTCACACCCCAATATCTATTCCCCCTTTTTCCCCACAGGGAAACCAGTGAAAGTGATCTTTCTCTCACAAACAGTCTCTTTCACCTTAGTCTTTCCTGACCACTAGCAGATTGTACAAAATGTTATATTTTATAAATTATATATTTTACAAACATAGCACAGACAAAAGAACACCACACCTATTGCTGATATTTACAGCTCAAGGGCTTCTGTTCAACAAATGCAATAAAATCAAGATACTCTGCAAATGTAAATTATCTTTGTACACTTTCCAGAGTTGTATTCTGATTTGTATGTTTGTACGTTTTTTTACAGTTGGCAATTAAATAAAAACACAAAATTGCAGTTTTACACACAACTTAAAAACAAATATACCATGATTCATAAAATACAAATGCAGCTTGGAAGTAACCATGGTAGGTACCATTTCAGAACTGGAAAAACAAAAAATACAAACAACTTAGAAGACCACATAGCTAAATGTTTGCTACTGTATATCTGCAGTATAGCGAGTGACAATATTTGATGAAACAGATTTATGCACAAAGCAAGTGATGTGTAATAGTAATTAAGATACTTATAAAAACATGTAACCCCCCAAGGAGCTTCAAAAAATTATTGGGGCTCTGTATGCTGGCAGCTCAGAGAGAGGCCCAATGTCCCTGGTAGGGGACTCAGAGTCCGCTCAGCAACCAATAGGGAGAGAGATGTTCCTCCTATGGAGCACCTGAGAGGGAAGAAGCTATTTGGGAGAAGTCTGGAGCCAGTCAGGGAAAGGGCAGAACTGGCTGTGTGGGCAGCTGGTGAGGCCCAGGCCTGCATGCAGGGTTCCCCCTCAGAACTGGCCTGTGGGGTCCTGAAAGCAAGATCCTTCAGCTTGATTCTTTCCTGCTCCAAGGTGACTCCCAGTCTGTAGAGCTTTGTTGGGAAAACTTCCCCCACCCAGGCTGAATTAGCCCTCCAGCTCCCATATGAGATCAGTGACCACATGGCCAGCTCTACTCTGGCTGCTGGTCCAGGGCTACTGCGTGCTGTGAGCGTGTGAGTCCTGGGGTGGAGCAATAAAGTTTGGATTTTAGTATAGTTTTGTAGTCTGCACCCACTGGTGGTGAGGGAAAATACTAACACCTGCATGAAGAGGACACCTGCTAGCAGTGATCATCAGCCCTCTGCTGTGACTGAAGCCATCGCTGAACCTGAAGACGCATCAGGGAGCTGTGAGTAACCATTTTTAGTTAGCGAGTCAGGGAAATTGTTTGGGAGACTCCTTCAGGAATAGTGTCCTGAAGCCAAAAGATAAAGGTTTGGGATTCTGTTACTTGCTGGCTATTAAATCTGCAGAGGCATTTACCACCTTATGCCACTTGAGTCTCTGGGCTGTACTGAACCCAGTAAGCCACATTGCTAGTTTCTGTACAGCAGATACCCTGGTCACGGGTCATCACGGGTCCACTAGAAAGTATATGTACGAACAGAACACTCATTTGTCGTTTGCTGTAATCAGATCACGTGACTGGGGAAATTCACAGGTATTATCAGCATGGGCACCAGTGACCCTCAGAATAGTGGTTTACTCTGTTATATTTATCTCCTGTTTAATATAATCACTTTGTGTTATTTCTTGGAAGTCTCTAGCTATCCGGCAAGCAAATGGGGATCAGAATTTTCCTCCCAAGCTACCCTGATAACTCTGCCATGAAGGAGCAAGGGAGATGGCGGCACTGCTAAATATATTCATAGGGGAAGAAAAAAGTTACACGCTGCAGAGTGGATGGCAGCATAGGCACCGACTTTCACTTTTCCAAGTGGGTGCTTAACCCCCCCGCTCTGCCCTAAAGCCCTCCCCTGCATTCTGTGTCTTCCCCCAAAACCCCACCGCCTCTTCCAGACTCTGATTTGCCTCCTCCGCCAAGGCCCCATCCTTGATCTGCCTTGTCCTGCTCTAGAGGCCATCCATCATTCATTGTTCTCCGTCCTCCAAGTGCCTCCTGCCAGCCATAAAACAGCTGATGGGCAGCTCCACTGAACAGCTGTGGCTGGTGGGTGCTGAACATCCCCCCCCCCCTTTTTTTTTTCTGTGGGTGCCTGAGCCCCAGAATAACCAAGGAGTCAGCGCACATGGGAGATGGGATCCAGAAGAACCCAGGCTTGTCCATCAAAACCAGTAAGGAGATTGCCGCTAAAGGAGGTAACCAGTTGGATAGTGTGCGCTATAAATGTATACAGTGAGTTTAGGTGCTACATGATTCTTTACCATTTTGTTGACAAACAAAGCAAAATGTGACATGAAGCATATTATTATAAGAAAAAACGGTAAAAATTAAATAGTGGTGCACCTACAACTATATAAATCTGTTTTACATCATTTGAAACCATTTTTTTAAAGGGTGGATGGAAAGGATTAAATTTTGTATAATTATTTGTTTGAAGATTTCAAGCATCATGTGACCTTAAAAGTATTTCTAACTAGGCCAACATGCATTTATTCAACAGGAATCATTTTATAATGATTTCAGTCATGATTTATTAACCCCTGCCTGGCTCAGGAATTAAATCCCATAAATACCTTGGAAAAGAATTCAGTGAATCAAAAGAAATATTAAACTGAACTAAAACAATCCTAAGACAGCGGGATCATGAAAAATTGCTCAATTCATGGAACATTTAAAGGTTCGAGCTCTATTATGGGGTGGGGGAGGAGAGCATAGAGGAAAAAAGATTAATACAGTAACTGCCTAATTTTTCTTTTATTTTCATCATTTTTTCTCTCTGAGGTTACCATTTTTGCAGCTGGTCAAAAATATATTCCCTACTGTCTCAAAAGGCTTTACATGACTAATCTTAACCATGTTTAAAACTGAGCATCATAAAAGCAGCTGTTGAAAATAAAACAGGCATTATGGAAAAGTTTACTAGTGCACCAATAAGAATAAAAGCACCTTCTTTTAGGAATATAGGAATTCTTTTAGGAGCCCCTTTTTAACAAAGTGTAAACTTGAGCAAGGCTGTAGCAGCTGACTTTTTGAGTTCTGTAGCATGGAAGCCAGATGCTCTTTTCTTAGACAGGCTCTTACAACTGAAGAGTAAAGTACAATTTTTCTTTTCCAGAACCTGGTCCTGTAAAAACTTCCCGTGTCAAAGTGCATTTGGCCTAAAGTTCAACATGCAGGGGGTTTGCAGGGTTGGGCCCAAATTAGTTTATATTATGTTAAAATCTTTTGGGGGTAATGGCAAAAGGTGGATGAGTTTATTAGCATGTACCTTGGCAAGATAAGACACTTTATATAGCAATATATTATTTGCTACATAAATTTCATGTCTTCTGCAGCAGTATTTCTCAATGACTGGTCTGTGGACCGGCACCAGTCCCCAGGATGTCCCTGACTTAGTTTAGGAAAGCAGCAAGCTCATCCTGGTGTCAAAAAGATTGAGAAACACCGTTCTAGAGTAAACACCATCAATTTAGTCCACCATACTGGATTTTTTGAATAATATTACCAAGATTTTTTTTCATTCTACACTTTGTACTAGTCCTCAGTTTGCTCCAAATCCTAGATTTCTATTACCTTAAATTACTTTGTCTTTTAAAATATTTATTGATAATCTATTTTAGATATTTATAGGGCATTAGTCTCAGTGGTGCTAAGGCACCAGATACAATATTATGATAAGCATTAAGTGCTAAAAATCACTATTCTTGCCATTCTCATTCTTCCTACTTAATATCTTTTTCTTCCTTTCTTTCATTTAAAGGTGTGTGTGTGTGTGTGATTATTTACACAAATTTAGAAGTGTAAACTTTAAGTACATTTAACTTCTGTAGATTATAAACATGGTTCTCAGTTTTTCTTTTGTTTATAATTGGGGATCTACTTAAACTGTGTAGAAATCACACATTTTGTATGGGTTGGTCATGGCATGAATAGCCAAAATAGACAATTTTGAGATGTTAGGTATGCTATTCTGACCCTTACTTCTGTGTTGCTGCTCTATAGCCACCCAGCTTTGAAGGCAGCACAGAAGTAAGGGTGGTAATACCCAAATCCTCCTACAATAGGCTTGCAACTCCCTTTTGGGTCAGGACCCCCAGTGAGAAACATTGTGCATTTTTGTATACATTTATCCTATAGTATAGGGTAAAAGTACACAAAAGACCAGATTTCACAGTCTGTGATGTGATTTTCATGGCTGCAAACTTGGTAGACCACTACTTATACTACACCTGAAGTGTATGACCACAGTTTGAAAGATATTACTTGTTATAAACTCTAGAGAAAAAGAATAATTTATGTAAATCCAATTATTTGAATAACCTCTTTTTTCCTTTTTCAGTATTTGTTTTTAGAAAGCTCATGTGTGGTTGAGCATTATAATTACTAGTCGTGCACTGTTTTGTTAGCCTTTATATGTCATCTTAATAAACCTACTTCAAAAATATACTTGACTTATTTTTAAATACCATTACTGTCTACCATATGCAATTTTTGGCTACTATCCATTGCCATTTTCTTAAACTTTACTGATTTTTGTTGAACAGATTGTATTAGTGAAATAAACTGAATAAACTGCATCCTTGTTAAAAAGGGTAATGCAAAACTGAGCTCCCATTCAGAGTTGGTAACTGAATGAAAAAATGAGCCTTCATCCCTGCCTAAATCCTGAAACCAAAGTTATTGCAAGGTAAAAATTTACACAATTGCTGGGAACAGAAATATAAAGAAGATATTTTCTTGCTCCTTTCTTCTCCCTCAAAAAAATCTACACATCTAACACATTTCAGACATTTGAAATCTTAACATTCCTGTTGTCATCAAAGACAATAGTGCCAGAATGATAAGACAACCAAGCAGTCACATGTGCCATCATGCTTGAAAAGCTCTGTGGTCAACACACTCAGTTATGGGAGCTAGAAATGACTGAGTTTTCCTTTCCTTTTTCAAATGTGATTTGAGATCCATTGGCTCACAAAAAAAACAGATTTACTGACCATCTGAATATTTTGGGATAGGGTGTTGATTTATTGGGTGCCATCACAATTAGTGCTGGAAAGCAGAAATTCACTCACTAGCACATTTAAAATTAGTGAAGTGGCAGAAATGAAATCACCTGAAAGGCTGCAAACTGTTTTACACTTTCTTTTCACATCATATTATTCACTATTAATGATTTTAAAAGAAGAGTTTATTTATACTAAGCTAAATATATAAGATTTAGACATTACACTACATAATGAAAAGGAGACAAACGTATATTCCTTGCATTTTTCATTAAAACCTAGTCATGTCTGTTGTAACTTTAATGAAAATCTGACCACAAAGCTGCTATAACAAGCTCACTGAACTCCTATTAGGGTTTGGAAAAGGTTGTAGCAGCTGCCAAAATCTAAATTTTTTTAACCATTTAAATAAAAACCTATATTTATGACTAAGAGAACGTAAGAGCACACAAAAGTAACAAGCACGTCTTTGAAATTTTGTTTCATAGAAAAAAAGAAGAAACTTCACATCTCGCAATTTTGCAGGTCCACTGGGCCTGATCCAAAGACCAAAGTCGTCAATGGAAATCGTTCCATTGACTTCAATGGGCTTTGGATCAGCCTCTTACTCACTAAAGTGGTGATTCTCAACCACTATGCAAAAAATATAGTGAACTCTTTTAGATGAATTTGGAGTCTGATACTAAGCTCCCAGTTTTTGTTTGCTACATCAGGAAGTAAAGCAGAAAAAAAATGACCCAATAATAAAATTGAAAGGAAGAGTTTAACTACAGTACATCTTTTTGAGTTAGCAAGTGGCAGTATTGTCAACATCAAATATTCAAAAATAATAAGATCCTTAAACCCATGAGATTTTGAAAAATGTATGTGTTATATTCTTGATGGATTTGGGTCATGTCTTCAAGCTTTTTATGTGCTTTTGAGGCAAGAAACTTACTTTTTGTTTCAATGAAAGCAGAAATTCTCATATATTCACGTGATTCCAGGTGCTAGCACTTTAAGAAACATACCAAATATAATGAAACTTGTGGTAAAATCATGAGAGTAGGCAAAACTGAAGCAGCATTTTGGCTTTCAGGGTAAATTTGTGACTAAGATGTAAGAGTACTTCAGATATAGGGATCTGGTTGGAATCAGGAGAGGGAGAGAGATTTATTGGATATAGATATGCTTGTAAAATGAGATGATAAAAAAGGTACAGCAGAGCACAGCTCTCTGTTAAGGAATGCATTAGTGAAAGACTAATTTAGATTTCAAATCTCAGTAATTGCATGTGAATGATCAGCCAGTAAGACTGAATGAATGGCTGAAAATTCTAAGCTCTTTGTATAAAACACCATCACTTTTCTAAAATGTGGTCCCAAACTTTCTATTATCACTGATGGGGAAAGAAAAAAATCTTTTAAAAAAAAGTGACAAGGTTTTCTTTTTAAAATATAAAATCAAATTTCAATTCACCTTAAAGAAGCCTTGTCTAAATTTGTCTCAAGCACAACTTTGGAAAAAAACTTTTCTGAACGTGATTTATCCCTGTCTATCTCTGTGTTCAAAGCTGGTGGGAGCTGTCTCTGAACCATGGTTTGAAATTGTTCTCAAATCTCTCTCTATATACACTAGACTTTGCTGAGTGTGATGTAAAGGTTCTGCTCAGCTATGCTATGAAGCATAAATATGTGCACCTGGAAGTCTCTCTTTTCCTAAAATTAATATGGATGAGAATACCTATTCAACTCCTTTCGACGGTGGTCTTAGTATTGTCCAGGCTGCTCACAAGATGACAAAATAAGAAAAAAGAGCCATTCCTAGGCACAAATATTGGGTCAAATTTAACCAACTACAGCCTGTACTTAATGCCGATGCGAGTCCTTGGGTTAAATTCAGCCATGACATAAATAGTGTAAAGCAGTGATTCTCAACCTTTCTAGACTACTGTACCCCTTTTGGGACTCTGCAGCACAAGCCCCGTCGCCCAGAGCTCAAGCCCGAGCCCTACCGCCCAAGGCTGAAGCATATAACTTAGCTTCACATGGCCTCCTGTGGTTTGCAGCCCCAGGCAATTACCCTGCTTCTCACCCCCTAATGTTGGCCCTACACTTGCCACCTTCCTAAACCCATTGTGGGACCTTCCTGTGGTTTGCAACCCCCAGGTTGAGAAACCCTGATCTAGATGTACCCTGGAAGACTGCTACGTACCCATGGTTGAGAACCACTGCTGTAAACACCACATTGGGCCTGATTCTTCATTGCCTTGTACATTGTATAGTAATTTACTTTCATGTAAAGCACAACATGGATGTAGAACATTATCCAATCAAAAGGGAATATTATGTATCTGTGCAAAGTGGGTGTAAATGACCTCACAACATAGAAGGCAGAGAAGACTCAATATCACTCAGTTTAAGCTGTTGAGGAAACAGGTGTCAAAGTGGCTGTAAATGGCAGATTAGTGCTTTCAACAGAATTAATATATGTTTGCAAAAACATAGACAGCATACTAAAGTAGGGATCCAAAACATTATTGTTAATCTATTGTACGCTATAGTATTCTGCACTATTGTGGTTATAAACTGAAATGTTTACCATTATTAAGGATAAACTACATGCCAAAGAAGTGAAACAGATAAAACGGGGGAAAAAAACCAACAGGAGTATGTAAGATAAAGTATTGTCTCCTTATTACTAATTTATGCCTACACCATTCCAGTACTGGCAGGGTAAAATTTAGTCCCTGTTGTAAGGGCTGAAGGCTTCAATACAGGCAACTTCAAAAATACAGATACCTATTTTCCGGCAGAGTGACTTACAGAGAGTCCTAGAAACTGAAGTAATCTATTTATCTACAGAACAAACACAGCACAGAAGAGAAGTCTCAACCCAGACCTAAAACACTACCTGTAAGGGTCAGTGGTTTGTTCATTTTCAGTATCCATTAAATGTTTGATGTTTCGCTTGAACACAGCCAAAAAAGGATCAATAAGTAGTGAGTTCTGTATTATGGATATCTGTTAATCAAGAACTTCATTGAGACCATCAACTCATTTCATATATAATACTAAGCAGCCATCAGATGGTAACAATATTAACCAGCACTTACCTAGGCTGAATTTGAACTAGTGATGTATGTGAAAGACGACATATTCCATTACCAATCCAGCCTTCCAAAGTAAGACCACATCTGTATGCAGTATTCAAGATATGGGCATACCATGAATTTATATACACAAAAATGTTTCAATGAATGGTTGAATGGCAAGTTTGTGGAAAATAAAATTTGATTTACCATTGCATAGTCTGGGGTATCTTAAACTACAGTTGTTACCTCAGCTGATGAGTTTCCTTAGTTTGTCAGCCGAGACTCACCTCTCTATCTCCCACTATCTCCATCCATTGATAATCACCACAAACTTGTTCTTATAAATTTACCCCCACATTACTTCTCACCTTCCCAATCCCACTACAGCTCTGGAGGTCCTCAGCCAGTGATCCAATTCTGTTAACACTATACCCTGGCCTATAGTATCCCCCCTTCACCTTTTGGTCATGGCTTTCCAACCATAAAAGGGGGCAGAGATCTATTGGAGAACAGGTCCAATGAAGGTAAACAATTTCTTCCTATTTTTCTCTCTGAATGTCTGTTTAGCTTTCAGACACTGGCAGGAATGCTTTATTGTTACAGCTATACCATTATTATATTTTTAAATAATCCCTTGTGCTCCTTTTGCTTTAACTTTGAAAGTGTGGTCATACAACCTGGTAAGAGACTTAACAGGGAAATCCCATCCTTGACCAATCATTCTTAAGACTTGCAATATATTTCACTTGACTGAGTTGTTATCCCATGCATAATATTACACATCCTAGAAAAAACAAGGACTTGAAATTATTTGGAATCTTCTGAGGGCACAGTAAGTCAAAGTATTATAAAAACAAAGTGAATCCAAGTTCACAGTAGTAAGGCTCTGAAAGAGTTCTGTTGTTCTCTCTCTATCCTATTCCTTCTCTTTTCTTTATCATAATTGATCTGAGTTCATATGTTTGAGAACCTCCAATCTGTTCTTTCTCCTTGACAGAGTTTCAAAATGGCATTCAAAAAGCCCCAAGATATAGGCAAAGATTATAATTTAAATGCCAGTAAAGGCTACTAAAATATAATCAGAAAGCATACTTCACATGAATCAAATTTAGCAAGCATAGGGGGATGTTGACAAGTATATTTGGAAACAGTGTGTGGGAGGAGGTGGGGTTCTGGAGAATAAGAGCTACTAGATGCTCTTGTCTGCAACTGGATGATTTCTAAAACTAACAAATATATTGTTAGTAAGCGGTCTGCCTTCAAGATAGTTCTCAAATCATTGTTTCAACTAGCTTGAAGAATTCTAAAAATGCCGCCATTGTTCTATCCTATCAAATAGATTTCACAGTGGCATCTCATACATTTCCTACCCTAATCATTTGTCCTTGTTAATCAATATACATAAACTCTGTGTTGCATAAATAAGAAATGCAAGCTGGTAAACAGGCAAAGTGACAGCCAAAATCATCATCAAACATGCATAGTCCTCTGAGGACTGTTGCACCAGCCAGAGTGCCATCATACTAGGTATCAGAATGAGGTTCCCAGATCTGGTTCAATTCTGAGAATCCACAAATCTCTGGGGCAGTCCTGATGGAAAAGGCAGGTTGCGTAGGGTCAAGGCTCCTTTTGGCTCATCCTGGTAACAAGGCTGAAGAGCACACAACAACATTTTTAAATGTGCTGAGTGACTGGCGGAAGGCCAGATCTTTGCAAGATTATGTTATTTGACACAAAGTTGAACCACACTATATTCAGGATTTGGTGCTGACAGCGCATAGGAAATGCCTCTAGCTGCTCTAAGTCTCTCTGTGGAAGGGTCTAGTTTTCTCTCATAGCAGCATGAGCAGTGCACAGGTTTGATAGATCCTGAACTTCATCTCAGCAAAGAGACACTTTTGCATCTGTAAGTGAATCATGGACTTCATGCAGAAAACAGTGAGACTACCTGAAGCCTAGGTAGATGAACTCATCAACACTCTCCACAGCACTTAACCCACCCGCCAAGCTCTGAGGTTCTGGACTTTGGTCTTCTGCCATGAAACATTCAAGGTTTTCAAGATCCCACTTGCCCTATGGGCTTGAAAGACAGGACAAACATTCTCAAACTTCTTCACAAACAAAGAAATGTTGCCAGCATAGTCTTGGTTGGTGAACATGTTGGTATCAAGGTTCTTGACCAACCCTGATACCAACATGTCAGATGATAAGTCCTAATATCCAATCAACACTGCTTGGTCAAAAATACATCCCATCTGCACACTTGAGATTATGCAGAAAACAGTAAACTCCTGAGTCAATCTGCAGTTTTGCATTGGTGCCAGTGTGAAGATCATGAACCAAATTAAGCAGAACACCTGGGACACCAACTCATTTCAGTGTGAGCGAAAGTGCTAATCACAAGCAGTTTTTATGTTCATATATGCCATGTGAAGCAGATGGTTAAATTGGTGTGGCTCAGTCAGAAGCAGGAGGGTAAGGACTGTGTCCATTTTTGACTGCTTAGCAGTGAAACCTGATTGCTGTGGAAGTCGTCAGCTGCATCCTATCAAGGTGAGCGAACTGAAGACCAGGGACCAAAAGCCATGAGATTGGCCTATAGTCGTAACACTTGGTGCAAGACTATTTATTCTTGTAGATACATTATGTGGCACTAACACATTCTACTAGTACTCTTCCTGATGCCCACAGCTGATGCAAACCAGTGCTCTTTAGTTCCAAGGCACCTTTCAGCAGCTTGAGTGGAATACTATCAGGTCCAGAAGCATATCCATTCCATAACTTTTGGACAGGTCTTTCATACTTCGAGTGACAGATCATCAGTGTTCCTCCCTGTGTCTGCATCCATAGGGTTTGCCAGGGCACATAACTGTGGACAATCATCAGCAGGCACATGGCCTAGAAAATTTTTGTGATGTGTTTTCCATCATTTCAGGAGCTTGACCAGCAGGAAGAGCTGACTGGTTTTGTGAGGGAATGTTAGAAGGCTATTTATGGTGGCTAGCCAGACTCATGACAGCTCTGCAGGAAGGGCATAAATATTGTGCGTTAGGCCATCCTCTGCTTCATCAACCAGGTTGATCTTACAGTCATGTTATGTCAAGGCCTGGAAAATGCTTTTCAACTGTTTATGTTTTTTAATTTCTCCCTGCTTGCGTAATTCTTCCTTCTTTCTTAATAAATCAAAGGCCTCTTCAGAAAGCCAAGGTTTCTTGAGGCAATGTGTGATACAGCATTAAAAATACCACACCGGTGACCCATGTCATCTGAGAGGATACTGAGATTACACGTGATCTTTCACAGCATGTGTGTATTTAATGGCTTCAACAGGATCCTCTGAAAGACGACAGACATTGTACTGTTAGTGGACGTCTGGCTTGTGAGGTGTTGGAAGGCAGTGAGAGCTGATTGACAGCTAGTTTCTGGGTCTGAGTTTGCTGGTGCTGCTGTGCCCCCAAAGACCCAGCGAGATTTCATTTTGGAGCAATTTCTGATGCAGATGTGGTCAGTTGCTTTCATGGCATGTCCATTGTTTAAAAAACACATCCAGCAATGCTTACTGAGATGCCACACCTTTCATACAGTGTGGACCATCAGAGTGGAAGAAAAGTTGTTCCTTCCACAGTGACTTGATCGCTGTGGCAGGTGAGCCTCTGTGATGATCTTACAGTGGGTGAGTTCTTTTGACAAGGGCTGTCTTGTACCCAGTACCATTTAGTGTCGGTAGTGAGTAGCAGCAGAATTAGTTGTTTTATGTCAGGGTGTGGTCATCCCTGCCCATGTGAGCCTCAGGTCCAACTGGATCCAGTCAGTAGCAGGTCATCTGATGGGGATGAATTGACTATTAGATACCACTACCCTTAAAGGGCATCTGCAAACTTCATGTGCATGGCTAGCCTGAAATGGTTAAGGATGTTGCTGATTGCCTGCTTTGGGGTGGGAAAAAAGTTTTCTTCATCAATGATTGCCTGTGCTGTGGCATATTTTTCACATTCCCCTAAAAAAGCTTCACCTTTCCACCATCCAGGAAGTATTGCATATGTGTTAGTGTGGTAAGTTCACTGTCCTAAAGTCATGTCTCAAAGTGGGTTATGCTTGGTGTTCTGCTGCTCTTTAGACACTTCTTCATAAGTCCCTTTTGACACAGCTTTGATACTGATAGATTTCCATTGCAGTTTTTTCATACTGATTAGTCTCATAACTTAGTACAAACTCTAGACAGAACCAGTATGTGTGGCCATGGTATGCAATGCAACTTTAGATATAAGGATATATTTCACCAGTGAGTTACATTAATGAAATTTAAGTTTCCTTTTGTCTGACTGAGCCAAGTTCCACAAGCCAGAAGGGCTGCTTGGAGGATTATGATTCATGAGGTTGAATTTCACTTGATCAGATACTATGGTTGTGCTGTACCATTTTAGGACTTGGAAACTGACCAGGAGGCAGTTTATGACAAAATATCTTTGACTGTTGGATTGACTGTGATGTGGTTTATGACAGAGTATATTTTATTGTTGAATCTTCCTAGGCTAGGCATTTGTTTAATTATTGTTAATTTGTTGAAGTTGATGGTAGCAAAGTAGATTCCACAGTGACTGGCAGATTAGACATGCCCAATGAGATAGCAGAGACTAGACATGCCCAGAGAGCTAGGAAATAAGAATTCACCATGAGATTCAGTGACTAAGTTAATTACCAAGTACCGCCTTATTGTTTAAATACAGAAGCAAAAACATTGGATTTGAAAGCTACTGTGATAAGACAGATGTTGAATGGTCTCAGTGGAAAATGTTTGGAGGTTTTCATCTTTTGAATATTATAAAATACCCACACATATGGCACAAACATTGGCTTTGAATCAAAAGTATTTAGGACTGAATGAGCGGGGAGACTTCTTGCCTAACTATAGGCTGCACTCTGGTTTGAAGATCAATTTAAGTGTTAGTCCTTCATCCTTTATAAAGACTTTTTCACTTAGAGCATTCAGTTTTACAAAAATCAAAACAAAATAATATGCATGACAGTAAAATCACTGTAACCATAAAATACGATTTCAAACTCTTTAGACAACATGACAATCTCATTCTTCTAAATAAATAATTAAATATAGCTATACATTTACAAATGACCTTTCCATTCATAAAAAGCTACAGTCTCAAAGGAACCCCGGAATAACTCACATATGAATTTCTCTCTAATCCATCATGAGCAAAAAATTCAAGCTGACAGAGTACCCTACTAATCTATTGTGAATCCAGTGGAGCAGAAGCCTGAATGTTCCGGCTGTAGTATTTCTCTCCATCACAACAGCCAGCTGCCCGTCATGGATCACATACACTACTTGCAACAGTGGAGTGTTGCTTTGCATTTATATTTATCAAAAATCTCCAGGCTTTCCTTTTCACCTCCAAAGGTGCACTCTGAAGCTTAATCTAATCCAACACACAAAAATATGGAACAATGCCAAATAAATCCTGCAAATAAACATCTGTCAAATAAACCAGTAATTTTACTATCTGAAAAATATTCAAAGAAAGAAAACAAACATGTACCTTAAACCTCTTTCCTAATCAATTTCAGCATTAAAGGTATATAATATTTTAAAAAACCTAATGTAATCCATTTTTAGTCTAATTGGTGATTTTTATCATCTTGTATATTTTTGAGTGTTGCATGTTGGTCTATTCATATGTGTTACTTCCTCTTTAAATTCAGGCTGAATTCACTTCACCTGCATACAGCCTGGGTAATTGGGCTTCATGCAGGTGAAATTTGTGGATGATGGAGAGGAAGAGTCCACACCTTAATATGTGCATGCCTACCAAACTGCACTTGCATAATCACTGATCTGTAGTCCCTCCCAGAGCTCTCCATCATTTCTGCTGTCTGCACAGCTGTGGGTATAGAGATACACAAGGATGTGAAGGCTGCTTCAAAGAAAATCTCCCTATGCAGGACTAAGTGAATCAGAGACCCTGGCAAGGAGTGAATTTCAACTTCCAAAGACAAAATTTTGCTCTTGAATCTGCACTACTGCATATTCTGCACTTGATCCTCATGCATCACTCCCCTGGAGACCAAAAGAATTTCACATAATGGCAGGTGTTCAAAATACTTAATAAATCTGCAGTGTGGAAGCTAGAAGTACATTTTGGTCCCAAAAAGGAATTTTATGCTAATATTTTATGTTGTACTTGCTGGGTTTTATGATGGCAACAACAGATAAAAATGAATTACATGAATACATTTCTTTAGTATAATCAGAAAAGAACTTTAGCTAAATACAAATGGAAAAAACCTCCTAGTAAGATGATTTAAAGAAAAATACTGTCTGATTAAGTTTATTCATTTGGGGTTCTATAAACTGATCCTTGAAAGCAGACATTTCAAATGTTTAAACCCCATTAAAAAAACAGCTTTTCATCAAACTCAGAAGGAGATACTTTGCCAAAATTTCACTAGAAATATTTAGAAGGCTGTTCATATCCAAAAAAGAAAAATACATACTGCTGTTCAAAACTGTATGTGTGATCTGCTTTCGAATGAAAACCATAGCCAGCTAAGCTTTCATTAAATTGGAACAAGATGACAAATATAAACACTCTATTGTGTACAGCAAATTGAAACATTAAACATTACATAAGGTCTCTAATGTACAAAAAATGGGGCAGGGGGTGGCAATAGGAAAGAAAAAATACTGAAAATAATTTCTAATAAGCTTCACTCCTCTACTTCACTCAGATGGACTTATAATGGCACAGCTAACGATATCTGATTGTCAGTCTAAGGAATCACTTCTGTGCAAATTCCTACATGTACTAGTCTAGTCAGTATATCTAAAGATCTGCAAATATGATAAACACTAGCATATGAATGATAGCTGCAAATAAGCAATAGCCAGACCCATACACTTTTGGCAATCTAGCAGGCAGATGGGCAACCAGCCACAGCTCATGTAATATAATACAGACCCATTTACGCACAAATCCGCTTAACACACAATAGCGCCATGCCTCCCAGTGCTACCTATTTAACACGACACTTCTTAAGATGCAGTACAGGAACTTGCTATATAGCACCACAGATTTGCTCACTAAGTCTCATAGAAATCGACAGGAAGTATGGAGTGGAAATGTGTTGCAGGCCTACTAGCGTTTCCTCTTCCTTTTGATCATCGATATTGGTAAAGACTATCACGCACGCTTAGTCATTGTCACGCTAGAGAAATGTAATATATAGTCTGTGCTAATACATTTTGAAATTGCTTGATTCCCATTGATTTGATTCTGAGGGGAAACTTTTCTTTTGTGATGTGTGTTTTACACATTTTTAGCTTAAACTGGCACTTTTTCAAAGTTTTAGTGATTTACTGCATATTTAATTATTTTATTAGATTACACATTTGAATTTGTATTCTTGCAAAGCGCCATTAACAGACAGGCCTGCAATATTTGGGACACTGTGAATGCGTATGTAATCCTAGATAATTATACCTGTATATATAGATATATTAAGATACTTCAGCATGGCCCTCTTAACGCATGGTCTGTTAACACATGGTCATGACAGGTTGACTCCTGACGTCCATGCGTAAAGGAGTATGTACTGTATAATGTTTGCACTTGCAACATGGGGAAAAAAAATGAGAGCACAACACAGTGTACATTATTCATATTTAATCAAGACCACAGACAAAACTAAGTGGTGGAATACAACTATTGTAGACAACAGAAACTCTTGATTTTATGTTAATCTAAGTGAGCATACTAACCAGCTTTGTCCAAACTAACCTCTTCGACACGTGAATCACCAGGTTTGTTTTGAAAAGTTCAAAGGTTTTATATGTTGCACGTCATCAGCACATAAATATCAACTTATACTGTGGGGTATTTTGATGGGAAAAAAACTTAAAATCTTATTTTACATATATGCTAATTATTTACAATGCCATTTTCTTAATGCCGATCCTCAGGTTTGCTGAATTGGCAAAACATCTCCTCCTGTGATTAAAAGATATCCCAGTTTATTAGATCAAAACTCTGCATACTAAGGGTTTGCTCTTGCAAACATTTGATCACATATGTAATTCTACTCATCTGAATAGTCCCAATTAACTTGAATGATGAGAAATTTATGCACTTGCTTAAATGTTTAACAGATCAGATCCTAAAATGTTTTTACACGACAAGTCACAGTAGCTCATTTGAATTAAATAATTAATCCACAATTAAGTGATTCAAATGGATTTACAAAACAAGTTAAATATGAACAGTTATAGGCATATTAAAAATTATTAACCTGTCTAGCAAAATGTGTATTAAACCATATAAGTAAAGTCCATTTATTCGTGTCTGAATACTGGTGACATGAGAACAGGATCTCCAGAAGCCTTCTTGAGACACTTCTAACTTTGCACACAGAGCAGTTGATCTCCCAGTTATCTCCTCACAGCTCATCCCCTACTAGGATAACCCACCACCATTCCTTCCTTGGTAAGGTTTTTGAATTTATTTCCATCTTTACCATTGATGTGACCATCATGCATGCATTTACATCTACTGATTTCTAAGATCAGGATCCACTTCTCTCCAATAATATTTCTAACATAACCATTCATTAGCTTTTCCATCCAGGAGACAGGTAGCAGTCTTTACCAGCACCACATCACCAAGGCTTCAATTTTCTTTTTGTCAGCAGTATAGATTCCCTGGATTCATATCCATTAGTCGTTATGGAAATAGTTACACTTTTCACCAGTCGAACCTTTCTTTGATCCCCACTGGTGACCCTCCCCAACACATAGTACAGTGTTGGACTTGTATTTTCTCCTACGCTATGCATTCTCCATGAGCAATGAGTACCATAGCCTGGGGGGAATTGTGCATCCCCAAACAGCCAGATGTGGCCTCACCCCTGCTCTGCCCTCAGGCCTCCTGCTTCCGCTCTATGGCTATGGCCCAGCTCCAGGGACTGGGGCCACACTACCCTCCCTCCCTCCTGGCTTTCTGGGGCTGGGGAGGCTGTGGCTGTGCTGCCTTTCCTCCTGGTGCTCCAGGGCCATGAGGGCTAGCAGCTGCAGTGGGAGGCTCTGGCAGAGGAGTGGGGGAAGGAGCAGGGCCTTGGGAGGAAGGACCAGCAGATCACACACCACCCAAGGCAGTCTCTAAGTCACTCTTTTTCACTTTGCCTTCCCCCAGCCCCCGCAACTGACTTTTCAGAATGAATCCTTTGGTAGCTTCAAGCATAAAAACTTTGGCATAGAATGCAAAGTAATTTGGGTTGTTCTCCTCTTTCACCTATAATAATGCCTCAAACTCATCCTGGCCAGAAGTCATACAGCTTTCGTTAATTTGCAACAAGTCCAGACACAGCGGACCTGCCAAATTCTTATCTTTAAGTATCGTAAAATTAAGTTCTAATTTTAAGTTTGAGGCTAAAAGTTGATGGTTTGACCTTAAGTCTGCACTTGGAAAAGTCTTTGTCTATGGGGTGCTCCTTTGGTACACCTTTGGAGCCAGTGTTCTCTCAAGGTAATCATGCATCTTCCCATTCCAAATCCTTTGAAGTAAACTCTTAGTTTCTAATTTTAAATAAAATTGACAGACATACCCCTCTCTGTACAAATAATATTTAATTCACTAACCTATTTAATTTAAATGTTAAACTAATTTCCTAACTTTTGTTAGCTTGTGTTAGACTCAATGCTAATTTGTTAAACAATACCCACCAATGGTTGTCTGAGTCTGCTGTGACAGTCAGTTTATAATAATTAGTGAACTGATATTTGTACAGTTCTTTAAAAACACAAACTGCTATATGGCATAAGTTGTAAGAATTACAATAATAAAATAAATAAAATAAAATAATAATAATAATAATAATAAAAGGTGAAATCCGCCTGATTCTTCCACTGTTGCTAGAAGTACAAAGGGAAGGACTAGAAAGCAGAGTCTTACGTGTAACCCCTTATATGTCTTGGAAAAGAACTCTGCAACAGTTTTTCACCATAGCAGTGCAGAGAAGGGTTCCTGAGTGGATCCAGGGTGTGGTGGAGGTATGACCAATGGGTCTCAAAAACAGCACCATTCTACTGGTTGAAAAGCCCATGTCCTGATTTTGTAGATGCCTCCTATCCTATAAGTGGAAAAGAGTCTGACCCAGATCCACACAGACTTTTGGGCATTGAAACACTGAGCATTAAAATCCCTCACACATTTAGGCACCTGGAAAAATCACTGGAATCCACAAAGCCTGCTGGGGATTTGCCATGAGATAGGAATCTTGACACAAAGTGAAACGTGCACATGGCCCAGTGGCAGAAATTGGCTTCAAGAGGAATTTGGAATGAAAATTTGGGTGCCAAGAGATTTTAGTCACCTACAGGATTAGGCAGCAGCTAAGCAGGAGTTTTGAGGATCACAATAGTGCCTCAATAGTGGGGAATTAGGTGCCTTAAGACCTTTAATGGATCTAGGCCTCTCTCCTGCTAACTGCCTGTATTAGTTCCCCTTGCTAAATCTTGGGGTTTGCACAAGGAGTGTGAATTTTACCCAAAGTATTTACCTTCCTTCTGAACATCTTAATTGATTCATTTTAGATGGTACTTGTTTTTATAAAGGATTAAATTCACAATCCCACTCCTAAAATGCTTAGTATATCCATTTATTTCAGATGCGTCATATCAGGGATGAATCGATGTGTTAAGAATTGCCTTATAATGTTGTTGTGGGATTAATCTTACACAATAGATCATCAGCACGATTACCTTTGGCATTCTATGTGCACACGGTTCCATTTTAAGCATGAAAAGCCTTCTAGTGCCAAAGTATGAAAGCCCTATATTGAATGATCTGCCACCATTCAATATTTAATTCTGCAACTGAAGCCACTAAAGGGATACAGCAAAATAACAAGATGAATGAATTGTGACCTCAAACTTGCAAAAAGACAACCCAAACAATTTATCTTTCCAGCCAGTAGCAAATCCTGCAGCCAATATTCCTATCACTTCCACTCAGTTTGGGATTTGTAGATTGATCAATGCCACATTAGCAAAGTACCTGAGAAGACGGCTTGGGAATTCAAGCAATCCACTGCATATGCTTGAAGAATATTCTGGGTCAATTTGGCTTAGCTTGGGCCTAAAATAAAGACCCCTTAATGAAAAATCAATTTGATTTTCACAACTGCATTCTGAAGCAACTCTGACAAGGTGACTAGAAAGAGTTTACCAAACAACAACAAAACACAAATAAAATATAGAAATGACATTCAGCACAAAAAAAGCTTCAGGTTGATGCAGTTTAAAGATCACTAGAGGGTTTCCTTTTAAAATTTAATTCTAAAAAGGAATTTATTCCTTCTTGCTCTTTTATGGGAGAAAAATCTATTCGTATGGTTGGCACACAGTTAATGGTCTTCAGCCATACAGCCTCAAACCAAAACTTTGTAAGAGTTCACAAACTAAGTAGAGCGGGGTCTAGTCAGTACTGTGTTGGGAGGCCATCAAAGAAAAAATGCAGTAGGTGAGAGCTGTCAATGAGCAGATGATCGTGTACTCTCTAGGGTCCTGATACAGAAAAGTGTTTAAGCTTGTGTTTAATTTCAAGCAAGTGCTTATTCAATGGGATTTAAGATATGCTTAAATTTAAGTATTCCTCCTAAACAAGGATCCTTTCCTGAATCAGGATTTTTGTTAGTGCCATTAATACACCAGCAGGGTGCTAGGAGGAAGTGGTGGGAATAATATCTTTCCACTGACATAAAACAAAGCTGCTAATCACAAACATCTCATGGCACTTTTCAGATAAGGTGAATTGATAGCACAAGTGTTTTGAACCAAATGCAGTAAGAATACTTAAGAGTTTCTTAGGCCATTTGGGCACTACTGCAATATTAGAACAGTATTAGAATAAAATTTTCCTTATAACTTGTTTCGCCCCTAAACCTTCCCAACTCACTAACTGAGCTGAAAACAGTAAACAAGAAGGGTATACTCTGAATGGTGCCCTAACGTGAATGTTTCTGGAACTACATTCTTCTTCCTTGAATTCTTTCTGCGGTTTCAGTTGACCAGGATATTTGTCTTCGTTACCTGTCCTTAGCTGCTGTGTGTTGAACAGCAAGTACTCGTAGATGGCTGCACTTCAGTTGTGGGTGAAACAATTATATTTTCATTATCAGTGAAGTCCGGTCTCTTCACAGATTTACAGATGGAGATATTACTCACCTGTTTGAATAGCTGGAGTTCTTTGAGATGTGTCCCTCTGTGTGTGCTCCACTTCAGGTGCACATGCAATCCCTGAACCTTTTATCAGAGATTTTTGGTAGCAGGGCCTGTTTAGCGCACAAATGCATCCTGCACATCCTCATATCGTGTAGCAGAATATAGAAGAGCTCCCTGGGTGAACCACCCTCAGTTCCTTTTCCAACACAAAGTCCACCAGGAAATTCCTAGGCCAGTGTTATTCAACTATTTTTTCAGTTATTCAAGGTCAAAATTTCTAGGTCAAGGTCTACATTCCAGAGAACATAATAAAAACAATAATAAAAAATAGATAGATTTTGGGATCTGTTCAAAAGCATCTGGCAGTCTGGATTTGGCCCACGGTCTGCCTATTAACTATTCTTGTCCTAAGCAGATGGGAAGAGGAGTGACTAATGGAACACCCAGAGGGGCACATATCTCAAACACCACCAGATCACATACTGCACAAGGTGAGTAACCTTTTTCTTGTTTGAGTTGTGTCCCTATGTATTGTGCACTTCAAGTGACTGCTGAGCAGAATTCCCACAGGTCAAGGGAGCTTCAGAGCATAGTCCAACACTGAAGACAGAACTGCACTGATAACTGCTGCATCTAATCTAGAGGCATCATGCATAGTGCTTGGAAGGATGCACTGAAGCCAAGGTTGCAAGTCTGCAAATGTCAGCAACTGGAACAGCCTTGAATAATGCATAGACATAGACTGCAATTTTGTAGAATGGACTAACACTCTGAAAGGAGACTGGATGTTGGCAGTCATAATATGAAACAATACACCAAAAGATTCACATCAACAGGTTTTAGAGATTGTGGATGCTTTAGATTTGTCTGCAATGGAAACAAATAGTCAGGGAGACTTTTGAAATTATTTGATCCTTTCTAGACAAAGGTCTAACCCCCACCTTGAAATTCAAGGTATGAAAAGCAGCTTCTTGTTTGGAGTTCTGTGGTTTCAAGAAAAAAATCCTGTAAATGAATGATAAAGTTAAGATGAAAGTTAGAGCACACTGTGGGTAAAAAGTTAGGGTATGACTGTAGCGAGACCCCTTCTTTACAACATTTTTAAAGCAAAAGGTCTGCCATAACTCCCCAGTTGTACCCCTTTCAGTGCAGAAGTGATGGCCACCAAGAAAATTGTTTTAATGGAGAGGTGGAATAGTGAACATGTAATTAAATGATTCGAAGGGGTGTGTCATAAGGCCATTAAAAACAAGCTTCAAGTCTGAAACTGGGGTAGGTTCTCTAACCCGTCGATAAAAATTCATGAGATCTTAAAGAATAGGTATAGAAACCCTGTAGACAGAATTGCTTCCATTGTCTCTTGAGTGCCTACCAACCCAGTTCTTCATGTGCAATCTCTCATCTGCCGTAAAAAGTGGAGAGGAGCACTGGGCCCCACGTAACTTTCCTAGCTTTTAATCTTTTTCTCTTTAAGTAGGCAAACAGTGACACCAGCATGCATTTTAAGACCTCTCAAACCATCTGTCCCTACTACTGTTTTAATTCTGTATTAGGGCAGTCAATAACATAGGAGCAAGACTTAGTTGGAGTAAAAAGAGATACCCCTAAAATAAGTAAAATTAAAAATATAAATTGTGAAGTTATCCACAATAGCTACCTTAAAACTACTGTCATTGCTACAATCTGACATATGTTACACAGTTAGATTGAATGAGACCAGAGAAAACCGCCTATCCCACTATCCCAACGTAGTAACAAACCTGTAAATAGCAATGACCACCAATAAAAAGCTTTTAAAAACTTCTTTAACACTAAATTGTGTTTGAATTAGACTCGTGGTCCTGATTCACTAGTGTCTCACTCCACTTTTATGCTAATGTAATATCGGTGAAAAAAAATCAATGGTGTACTTCAGTAACATAGTGGTAATCAAGATCCCAGATTTTCTAATTAGTAAATATGTGGTATGAAACACAAATGCCTTTTTACTGATAGTTAAATCCGATAAACATGGAGAACTGATATGAATTAATCACGTCAGGGAGGTCAGAAGAAGAATAAGAGTGCAAAAAGGTCAATATTTAATATTTTTCATCTCCACTAAGTGGCCAGAAGGCAGACTTAGGATTTCTCTCACAAGGAAGATGGAGAAGTATTAGTATTTCTTCTTGACTAACTCTATTTTGAGCCTTAGTGAGGTGAAACAGTTTTGAAGAACCCATCTACGCATTAGTGACTAGCCAAGAATATGCCTTCTTGACAAGAGACCTTATATAAGTGATAAACATTAAATGAGTTACTTAAGACTGTACCTCCTTGATTTACATTCCAAAGATAATTTTTCCTGCCACCTAATTACACAAGAGAGTTCCGGTATCCTTTAGAAAAAGGTTAGGTCCTGAAATTAGTCCTGAGGGGAACTCTGCACCAAAAAATTAAAAATTCTACACACAATTTTTTAAAAATTCTGTATATTTTATTTGTCAAAATACCACAATATAATCATGCCAGTTTCCATTATTTTGGTAATTTATTTCAAAACACCTGTCAACAAATATGTCTGTAACAATACAGACAACAAAAATGTTTCAAGAAATATATTTGACAAATAGATTCCTTATTAGGCTTATTAGTACGGAACTTAGAGTAAAAATGTATTTAAACTACAATACGGAAACATATTCCCCACACCCCTCAGAAGCAGTGCAAAGGCTTTGGAGAGCCAGGGGTAATGGACGAGGGGAGGAATCTCGGAGTAGACTTAGAGAATTGTTGAGTGTGAGTGGGCAAAATACGGAATAGGGGTTTTATTTGGGGGGATTGTTAAGGATTTGGGGAGCCTCCCCCATTTACACCCTGGCTGAGCCCTGGCCTTTTGCATTCAGTCAGATGCATCTGCCTTATCCCAATATGTACTCCCCACCCCACATTGCCATGGGTACCTGCCAGCCCTCCTCCTTCCGTCCCAATGAATCCCTGCCACTCCCACTCAGACATCCCTGTCCCCTAGTGTCCCTGCAGCCCATCCCCATGTCCCTGCACCACCACTCAGCCACTCACCCGCAATCCTCATGTGTTCCTGCATCTACACTCAGCCACCTCCCACTCCATGTCCCCATATGGCCCTGAAACCCCCGGTGTCCCTGCATTCCCACTCCCATTCAGCCTCCACTTCTGAAGCACTAGCTCTTCAGAACCCACGTCTATGTGATCCTCCAGCAGCCCTGTGTGCTCCGCTCTGTCTGTTCCCCCCATATCTCATTACCCCTCATCTGGCTCTGCAGGCATGTTGCTGTGAGAAAAGCAGCCTCTGCTCTTTCCCTATTGGCTGCTGGCACAATAATAGCCCCTGTTGTGTGAAAGGCATAACTGCAGCACCTCTCCAGCAGAATATATTTTTCTGTGAAGAAAAACAAATCTGTAGGGGATATGAATACTGCACATGTGCAGTGGCACACAATTTCCACAGGAGTAAATTGTGGAGGGATATTTAGCGCCTCCTGGATCAAACCAAGCGTGAAGACGACCACATATGAACATTACAAAAATCGGTATTCAAACTGGTTATAGCCTCACACAATATCTGTCCATGCAAGTTATTCCTGCCAGATGAAGGTGTTATCTGTGAGATGCCAGATGAACCGAGGCATCTGGATCAGGAAGAGCATGGACCTACTTCCCGACCTGGGAAGTTCCCCTCTCCAGTTTGAGCCATGAAGATACAATGAAGCGTGAACTTTGAGATATCAAAGAGCCAGGAGGGGGTGCAAAAGTTGCATTTCAGTATGTGCCTCTGCAGAGCTTTAAAGCACAGATTTGACACCCAATACATAGAATACACAAAGATTCCTAGATTTAGTACAAAGATTATCTCATGTAAATATGAAAGCTCCTTGATATACAGCATCATTAAAGCTTTTGGATTTTAGACTACATAACTAATAAAATGTAATACACATATATACACAACATAAACAATATATTGTTTTTACAGGATAAGACCTCCTAATACCCTGAAAAATCAAACATGGTATGTACAGTGACAATGGTTAATGAAAGATCCGTATTTTTGGAATTCTACTATAAACAAATATAAACAAACAGCTTAAAATTTACTTCAAACAGGTACAGTATAATATGTCATTAGTCTACTAAATACCATGTGGGCTAGAGCATGTTGGCAAACTAAAAACTGATGTAGCAATTCCATTTTACAAAGCAGAACATTTTCTTCTGCTTCCCAACCAGGTAAACCAACAAGAGCTCTCAGAGGAGACCTTGGCAACAAAGACAGACCATAGCTTTCTTAAAGGATGTGCTTCTGTTAACTTGTGTGTATTTACAGTGTTCAGTGACTCAACAGCATCACACAGATAAAGCCCAAAGGAAATGTAGCCGTTAATAAATTATTAAGCTGCTCTCTTTTAAAAAACTTCAGCACTGGACAGTACAAAGGTTTGGCATGTTCTGTCAAATGCAAAAGGATCTTTCCAATATTAAAAAGAATTATCTGAGCTTTGGAACAGCTAGCTCTGCAGATCCCAAGACCCACCTGGGATCCACTTACTGCAGCTTGTCATTCTTACACAGATTTAATGTTAATGTATGAAAAATAAAAAGCTTCAAAACTACTGCTCTCTGATTCTGTATTTTATTTATTTATTTATGGGTTTTTTTATTGGCAGCAGAGACCACCAGGGATCCTGGTGCTGGGGATAAATACACAGGAACTCATAGGGTAGGGGTCGGCAACCTACGGCACATGTGCCAATTTCAGCTGGCACATGGCGGAGGGCTCAGCCCACCGCCACTCTGGGGTTTCCTCTGCAGGTTCCGGCCAGCCGGGGTCTCAGCGCGCTGCCAGCCGGGGTCTCAGCGCGCTGCCAGCCGGGGTCCCCTACACCCAGGCTAGCAGCCGGAGCCAAATGGGGCAGGCAGGGAGACCCTGGCTGGCAAGGGATCTCCCAAAGTGGTGGTGAGCTGAATAAATGAAGACTCGGCGCACCACTTCTGAAAGGTTGCCGACCTGCTATAGGGGTTACTCTCAATGGGCCCCCTCCCATGGTCAGGATGTCCACAAAACTATAGGAAGACTCCTTTACTATCTCCACTTTTCTATCCAAATATTGAGCTACCTTTTTGAGCAACTCCTGGTGGGCCTTGTAGTTGTCATGGGAAGGCAACATGCCCACTCTGGCTGAGGGCACTCCTCCTCACCTTCTGCACTGACTGGACCTTGCAGTGCCAGCTTCTGGTACTCAGCAACAACCTTGGTACTGGAACCCCAAAGGGGTGGCAGAGTCCTTCTTTCAGAGGCATCAAATAGGAGTGCTTGATGGGGGTAAAATGCCAATGGATTCCAAAAAGGCCACTGCATGGGTATGAGCCAGCGACTAAAAGGACAAGGACCTGATGGCATTCCCTGGCTCAGGTTCCTCACCAGGTAGCACCAACTTGAGGAGTGTTGGGATTGACACTTGGGACAGGAGGAATACAACCTCACCTCCAACTATGAAGATGAGGAGTCTCTGCCTCGACACCCCGGCGGAGTGGTTCCCAATGGTACTAGAGTGGGGAAGTGAGAACATGGTCAATATGGCTGGATTCCCTTTGGATAGATGTCCCTGGTACCAAAAAGTAACTGAAAGAGGACTCTGCCACCCCTTTGGGGTTCCAGTACCAAGGTTGTTGCTGAGTACCAGAAGCTGGCACTGCAAGGTCCAGTCAGTGCAGAAGGTGAGGAGGAGTGCCCTCAGCCAGAGTGGGCATGTTGCCTTCCCATGACAACTACAAGGCCCACCAGGAGTTGCTCAAAAAGGTGGCCACATGCTCCCTTCTCTGCTGGCACTGACGGCACCAACGCTTGTACTGCTGGCAACACCAGCACCAACAGTGAGAGCAGGTCCCTGGCAGCAGCGAAATCATCCGGCATGAATGGCATTGTAATAGCATCAGCACCATGCAGATCTTCCATTGCTGATTGTTCATCCGGTACAAGACTCAACGGTGTTTGCGCAGGGGCCGGAGACGACAGCATTAACTGAGCTGCCAGAGCCAAGGAGTGGCCTTAACATAGGTCACACCCTGCTCTGGTGCCCATGCTTGGTAATCCTTGGCATTAGAAAACATCCTCTCTCGGCCAGCAGCTTCTTCTCCCTCTTCATCAGGGCTGGGAATGGTGGTGTGCCTTCTAGACAGTGGGAGGAGTGCTCCTCACCAAGACTGAGGTGTTCAGTGCAGAGTCTGACTGGCATGACTTTGAAGAAATCTCAGCACTGCCTCCATCAGCAAGGACTTCAGTCTAGCTTCCTGGTCCCTTCTTGGTACGGTGCTTGAAGTGTGAAAATTTTGCAATAGCCCCCGATGCGACCCTCACCCAAGCATTTAAGGCAACTGGAGAGCAGGTTGCTCAGGGGCATAGCCTTGGTGCAAGTGGCACAAGGCTTGAAGTTTAGAAATAAAAGATTAACATAGAAAAGTAATATGGCTATTGTTCTAGAACAATTTGCCATGTTATGCACAAAGTCTCCCAAAATGAAACAGAGGGACAAGTCTTCACTATGTATATATATCTACATGACTTATAGATTAGATATATAGATTAAAAAAAAAAAGCAGCTTCACTGCCTATTCGGACCTCGATACTGCAAGGGCGGGCAGTGGGTGGACACTGACTTCAGGTATTGTGTACTATTATTGGGAATATAGACAATCCAACACTCTAAGTTTAGGTGGTTTTGGAGGCTATTTATACCTTCAAAAATTAATTTAAAAAAATTAAAAATGTATTTTACATCTCCAAGTTTAAAGGGGGAGTGCTTGAGGGAAACCATTTCTTCCCTAGTAGTTTGTGATTCAATTTAAAAGGAAAAAAGGGGAGGTTTGCCAGAAACAGACGGTATCCCACTTTAGGGCTAACGTATGTATGCTGCTGTAAATAGAGAAGACGAGGCTTTTTTGCAAGCAAGGAACAGAGATTAAAGAGCCTGCAGAGCAGCAAAACTAGTTGCTTTCTCTGAGGCCAAAAAAAGAGTATTTCAGCCTCCAAATTTTTTCATGAGTTGAGATAGGAAAGGAGATGGGAAGAGAGGAGCTGGCAGAAAGGTCATCAATGCAATCTATCGTGACACTGTTTCAGAGCTTTTCAATATATTTTGCAGAGGAAGAAAACAATGGCGCTTACCCAAGACCCTGCAAAATTCCTGATATTTCAGTGAATAATGCTGCAGTGTGGAGTTTAGGTGCGTCCATTAATAATGATGGCATCTTTGAAGGAAGGGGGAAGATCACCGCAAGATGATGTGTGGGATGATGATATGTAAACAGGAGAAGCTCACAAGCTCAGTTGGCAGCTATGACCATCTGCTGATAACTTGGAGACAGCAGGCTGAATGACAGAGAGATCACTGAAACTGGCTTGAAAGCATCAGGATGACAAGCAGGAATAGCAGTATAGTCAAGCTTGCAGGTATAATAAATCTCTTCAATTTTGAGAGCTGATTAGTATTCTTATACCACTATGAAAGGGGAGATTTATGGGGCAAAGGGAGGAGTTAAATAATGTTAAGGGAGCATGTGGGAAAAGCTCTCTGTTGATAGCATAAGAAAATGGGAAAAGAAAGCCAGTAATTTGCTGATTTCTGTGAGAGAAGACAAATCATTAGGTGACATTCAGGATAATGTTTTTAATAAGCAGTCATTCCCACAATTCTGGGACAGCAATGACTTGGGCTTTCAGTTTGCTCCTATATCCAGTATAGGTGGGGAATATGACATGACAGGGCAGGATTTTCTTTGTTCAGGCAATCTATTAAATACAATTGAATAGAGGAGTCTGGTCTCACCTTTGTGGGGTCTGCCTATCATATTATAGGTCTGTTATAAGCAGACGTATCTGTTGGAATTTTGGGCTGTAGACAGAAATACAGTTCTGCATTACTCATTCTGCTTTCTAGCAAAGACAAGGCCTTTTTTCCACAATACTATATTATTTCAGTCTTTCCTTTTGCAACAGGTACAAACTATCAATTCCCCTACTTGACAACTATCAGTTCCTGAAACCTTTTTATGGAATTCTTTTGGCTGTATTTACTAAACAGCCAGATATTAAGTTTAATTGATGCAGAGAAAACAAAGTTGGTCACATCTCCCAGCTTCATAGAGCTGGCCTCTATGAAACAAATCCTGTGGCTGTGGGGCGCGCTCAGTTTTGCCAGAGCGAACTTCAGTTTTCAATTAAAAAAGAAGGGAAATGAGAGAGAAAGCATTATAACCTTAAAAATATAAACCGACCTGAGATTTTGAAGTTTATCCTTGAATTTTCCCCTAAATAGCTACCCACTCCAGCATTCATTTGAATTCTGTAGGGGAAAAAGGATTGCAGGCCTGTTGGTTGCCTTTGAGAGGACCCAAATAGCACTCTATAGCCGTAAAATGGGAATAAACACCATGTAGCACTTAAAAATAACATAAGACATTAATACTAACCAGTGGTGCAAGTACATTTTAACTTTTATTGGTACAGTATTGACCCACCTCCCCTTACAAAAAAAATGTTCTGTGACTAGAGCCCTGTGCGGATACAAATTTATACCTTCAGATGTGGATCTCTGTGGAAAGAAATTGGCATCAGTTGAACTGCAGTGGCAAAAGGAGTAGAATGTGGGGACAACAGGAGCCAACACCTCACGCTGGCAGCTCCTCTAGCGCAGCTGTACCGCCCCTAGCCTTGTCTTCTGGTGGGGCTGTCCAGAACCCAGACAATAGATGCAGCTGCATGGAAGGACTGGGGGCAGTACAGCCATGCCAGAGGAGCTGCTGGCATGGGGCACTGGCTCCTGGGAGAGGCAGCCCTACGTTGTTCTCCTTTCACCACTGCAGCTCCTGGGAAAGCCCGCGGTTCTGAAAATATATTTTTCTAGTACAGAATACTGACAATACATGTCTCAATGGTACAGCGTAACTGACCACACTGGCCTACTTGCACCACTGATACTAACCAAAAGGACTCAACAGTACAATAGCATCACAGCATCCCCGCATTTTAAAAGCCTATGTGGCTGAATTAGCTTTCCATCATGCCCTAGGGTCAACAAACTGCAGCTTTTGTGGACCAATGGCAGGACCTGATTTTAGAGTTTAGGGCCCTTAATTGAGAACAGCCTGTGTCTACTCCCTAACAGTGTAAATCTAGGACCTGTTAGCACACACATCTAATCGGATATCAACTGCCACAAGCTCTCAGGACCCAACTGTACTGAGTTTTATACACTAAAAGCCTTCTTGCACTGCACTGAAAGCAAATAAAATGCAAGTACATCCAGTAAATGTAGAATAGGTGAAATATGTTCTTGGTAGCTAAAGTGGCTAAGCATGTGAGTTGTAGAATTCCCCACTGTCTGCAGTTTGAGTGCTCCCTACTCAGTGCATTGTAATCATCCAATCAGGAAGTCAGAGGCAGGACTGACTGTGGCAAAGTCTACATTGAAGAGAATTTTGTGCTATGGTCTAACTAAACCCTGATAGCAAAAAGCTATTTCAGTCACTGAACTCATGTGGGACTCTAGGAGAATTCAGAATCCAGAAGAGTTAAAAATATAATGAACCATCATAACTGGCGCACCTTTGGCATCTGTCAATATCGGGGACAGGCATCAGTCCTGCCACCTTCTCCAAGTGCTTCTCTTTGCCTATTAGCATTGTTTCCATCTTGTCTCATCTGAGCCTCAAATATTTGCTCCAACTTCTAGCCATGGGGAAGGTAATAGACTAACATTAAGATACAGTTTCTTGAACAGGGACATTGCAAAATGCCATGCTAGGTTGTCTTTGTGTAGAGGGCTCTGATAATCTCCACAAAAGAACCCATACTGTCTGCTGTAGATTTTACCATCATAAGGATCAGCGTCTAATTTACAAGTCCCTAGCATATTCAGGTCACACCAAAGGAACTGTCAAACTCAGCAAGAAGAGTTGGGTTACGCTTATTCCTCCTGATTTGATTCTAACCAACCACAAATGTGGCCAGTTCAGTCTGAATTTAGTCAATCCTATTTCCAGACTACACAGAAAACTTCTCACAAGAAATATTCGTTTCCATTTCTGAGCAACCAAAGCCCAGGTTCACCAGGCTATCTACCGTTGCTCATTGGGACCTCAGATGCCACAATGATATTCAAATTTCCTACAGTGCTTTTCATCCATAAGTGTCAAATAACTTTACAAAGGTAAGAGTCAGAGGGTTATCTGTGTTAGTCTGGAATTGCAGAAGTAACAAAGAGGCCCTTGGCACCTTAAAGACTAACTAAAGTATTAGAGCATAAGCTTTCGTGGGCTAATACCCACTTCATCGGATGCATCCAACGAACTGGGTATTAGCCCACAAAAGCTTATGCTCTAATACTTTAGTTAGTCTTTAAGGTACCACAGGACTCTGTCACTTTTACAAAGGCAGGTAAATATAAACATCTTCATTTTTGAGATAGGAAAACTGAGACATGGTAAAGTGAAGTGAAATGACTTGTCCAATATCACACAGTAGATCAGTGGCAGAACCAGGAACAGAATCCAAAGTCTCCTGATTACAGTGGAGAAGAAGGTGGTTCCCTCTGTCTCCTGTTCAGCCATTACATAAGACTATAAACATAGTGATAATTGCACATGTACTAATTATGAAAACTATCAGCACTGAGCCTGGGTCTCCAACATCCCACATGAATGCCCCAACCACAGGTTATATTGGTTCTAGGGTGGGTCTCCCTCTCTAAATTCCATCCTGAACTTGAGAAACAGTGAAAAAACATTGTTGAAAAATTTCTCATGAGTTCTGTAGTTTACACTATTGCTCCTTTTCAGTCCCAACTCCTGCATGATTACTTTTGTAAGTGTATAAACCAATCTTTTTTTATATAAGAGGTTAATTAACCTTTTGAAAGCTTCAAAGGACTTCACAGAATCAAACTACTCTATGCACTTAGCGCCTAATTAAAGCCAATTGAAGAAGGCAATAGAAAGATGCTGACTGACTTCAATGGGTTTGGATCAGCCTTTTGATCACCTTCCTTTATCCAGGACTCAAATACAGCCACCCAAGGGCAGATATGAGAACAAAACAGTTAACTGTATACAGCAACACTGCACAAAAATTTAAGAGAAGAATGGGACACACGCAATGGAAACTATGCAAGACATTGAGGCATGCAGAAGTACAGCTGGATGGGAAACAGTTGTCCTTTCAAAAAGAAAAGTTGTTTTAGTCCAAAGAAAAAAAGAAAAAAAAAAAGAAAAAACCACACTTCGCAACATTTTCTAGTGGGACATTCTAACATTTTTTTTTTTTAAATCACATTTCTTTCAGAACAGGAAATTCAACAAAATCAACTTTTTCACACAAACAATTCTGGTTTCGCCAAACCAGTATTTTCTGACATTTTTTTTTAAAGAATTCCTGACCAACTGCATTCAGAATGTAATTACCCAGCTTGGAATTTGGCCTGGACATTAGGTCTGATGCTTATGGTCATTCCTGATACTCAGGATGGAAATGGCAGGTAAAAAGGTTGAAAAATTATTTGATTACCTCTAAGGACCACATTACCAAAGAGTGATTGTGACTATAATCTGTTATTTTAATCAGAATCTGATTGCACATTGCTAGTTAATAAAACCTGATATTTAACAAAGGATGGATATAAACTTGTGTAACAGCATCTCTATTTCTTAACTGAACATTCCATTATTTAGATTACACACTTACAGGATAGTATCTGAATATCAAATATTACTTTTGTTAGCAAATAAAAGCAATGTTTCTGTAAACTACAAGATATAAAATTTCTCCAAAGTACTTAAACATCTCTCAAATGACAACAACCAAAATAAAGTCCCAAAGCTCTGACAGATTTTTTTTCCTTTCTATTCCAGTGATAATTACATCAATAAGCCTGATTCAGCGGATTTGTTGCTCTCCAATTCATTAATTAAAACAATTTTACTGCTACCACTGTAATTTTTCAAGGACATCAAAAACACATTCAAAATCAAAACAGCACACATCATCAGTTTTGATATGTGCACAGCATGCTTTGCTTTCATTGCAACCCCACAATTAAAGGGACATTTACAACTTGCACGAAAATGGGATATCAGGGTTGTTTTCAAAAAGATTTCTTTGTTCGTAGGACACATTTTGTTCAATGAACTCAAGAAGCAAATTTTTTGTAGTTTACTTCAGTCAAAAAGTGGAAATATATGCCAAAAGTTCTCTGGAAGTGATTTATGATTAGAAGAATGCATCTAAATGTAAATGCTAATATTACAGTAACTTTCATAGCAGAAGTCTTACATCCTCTATTTTCTCAATTTGTAGTAGATAATGATTCCAGTTAAATACTACCTCGGTATGACCCATTTTACAATAAAATGTGCAGTAATACAGTTCAGTCTCAAATCAGTCTTCAAAACGTTTACTGAAGAATAGGAAAAAAACATGCAGATATAAAATGTGAATAGAAGCAATACAATTAGTTTATTAGGCTGTTTTCTGCAAGGCAGCTCTTTATTCTGAAACAGTAAGCACCAGCAGGTTACCTTTGGTACTTCGGTCATCATCTGAGAATACATAGTACTATATGTAAATAAAAAATAGTATTCAAAAACAGTAAATTCCAGACAAATGACATTTGAGAAGACCTCATAAATAAGTAATAAGATTAAATTCAGAGCTATTCTGCTGTTATATAACAGAATCTTATTAGACTTAGAGTTGCACTGAATGAGATTATATTTCATATTATATGTATGGTTAACACTAAATTTGAAAAAACAGGCATTTTGCTTACTCTCTTGCAGAGGTTCAAAAAGGAATTTGAAAAGGATATTGTTAAGATGGATAGACCTAAAACTGGTCTGTCACCCTATAGCAGTTATTTAGGCCACGCTCTTCCATCATGTTGTGTGTACCCCACGGAGATTATATAACAAACAGCTCCTGGACTTAGAGTGTGTCCCCTTCTGCTAGTGCAATGGTTCTCAAACTTTTGTATTGGTGACCCCTTTCAAATAGCAAGCCTCTGAGTATGACCCCCTTATAAATTAAAAAACACTTTAATATATTTAAAACTATTATAAATGCTGGATGCAAAGCAGGTTTTGGGGTGGAGGCTGACAGCTCTCGACCCCCTATGTAATAACCTTGTGACCCCCTTACAGGCCCCGAACCCCAGTCTGAGTACCCCGTGCTAGTGTATGTTGTAAATTCAGGCTATGGTTTAGTTAATTACATTTATTTTATATTCTATTTGGGAAAGGAGAATCACAAAGATTGGTTTTGGAGTTAATCCAGGATATGATAAAATCCATAATCTCTCTTCCCACAGCTCTAAAATAATATTTTCCGATTTTAAACTGGCACCCTAGTAATTTAAAAAGCACACTAACAAAACAAAAATCACTAATACCCCTCCAAAAAAAGGGCTACAACAATTTCAAAGCTGCAGCTACTAGAACAAGCAACCCATATACATATTTCATTGACCTAGGCATGTACATAACGTGAAGGAATGCATGCATATATATTGCGCTGGTTCCACTCTTATGAACCATCTGGAGAATGAAACTGTAAAGAGCAAAGAACGTGTTCATTTCAATCACACCTTTGGCTCCAAAAGATCCTGCAGGGAGAGCAGAGGAACAGCATGACATGAATATGTATACTCACTATATCCCAACCAACTCATGATTTTGTACTTGTTGGTAGGTTTCCCAGATTAGTGGATGTGATTTTAAGACTCAATCCTTCTTCCGGTGGGCTGACATAACCAATCTAGTGGAATCTCTTTCTAAAAGTTGCATATGGAACTGAAATGAGAACCTTCCACCATGAAGAAAGAAAATACCTTTCTTTGGCTTTATTAATTGAAGAATCACCTACAACAATGAGGAGGGAATAAACCTCTGCCACTGTGTTTGGAAAGCAATTAAAAGGTTTCCTGAAAAATGCTGATGCCTATATGGTATGCTACCAATTTACTTAAAATTCTGCAATTTAATCCTCTAACAGCATTGTTTTGTGACTAAAGCTCTTAATCCTTCCAATATTATGCATGAATTAGTGGGGTCTTAAAAATAGGTATGCTACTAACACCCTGATAAGTCAAAAATAATGTCTTTAGGGACTTACGTATTCCATTGTGCAAACAGCTTGCAACGTTTAAATTATCTTCTAGTGGGACTGGGTAGTTGAGTAATATAACACCAGGCTGGGTAAGACTGGTTTGGTACTATTTTTAGTAGAGGCTAGAGACACCATCCTTGGGGATGTGTAGGTAGGTGCCAACGACTACAGTTTCCAAGAGGCAGTGTGCACAACTAAGTTAAAAAAGTGGGGTACACAGGAAATAGCA
>ML677326.1:49732096-49750938 GCA_007922305.1 Dermatemys mawii
GTTGGTCCAATAAAGATACCCACCTCACCCACTTTGTCTCTCTAATATCCTAGTACTGACACAGCTACAGCAGTATTACATAAAAATCCCAACATGTGGAATTCAGTCAGGATCTTTTTACCACCACCACAAGGATAGCAAAGAGGATTGAAATCTGTAGAACATGATCATAATTTTAGCTTACATTAAGGAGCCACATCACATTTATTTCTCACATTTCAACATTTTACTTGGATTGTTATTAATTGACAGGCATAAATCAGAGTCACTCAAAGCCAGATACTCTAGATTTGCCACAAAAGAAAAAACAACATATGTTATGACAGGAATTACTTCCCCCTTAGTTTACGCTATATTTACATTTTATATTTTACCATGGAACATTTCAAGTATTGAATTCCCCGCTTTTTTTTTTTTTTTTTTTTTTTTTAAAAATGCACTTCAGTATGAATCTTCCACATTTGGTGGAAACGAAGTGTCAAAGAAGATAAAGTATCACAACTTGCATTGTATCTCTTCTTAGACCTGTAACATGGTCTAGGTTAAATATGTTTTGAAACCTAATGGGACATTCGAGCCATCAAAATTTCATTAGTCTCACAGCAGTTCGAGTGTTTTAAGTTGGACTGTTGGCCTCCCTCTCAATAAATAAATCAGCTGTAATCCTTTTTAGTAACTAAACTATTTTTGAAGCAGTATCTAAATCGTCAGTTAGTCTGCTCGCATAATTTTACCAATGCTGAATAATATGTTCTCCCAACTTATTCACAGTTATTTCATGCATTAAAAATAAAGCACAATTCCAATTTTAAATTCACGATTGGAGCCAGAGAAGAGTAGAAACCACTTATAATATTGGCAGGGTATAGCCAGATTTTATTTAAGGATTTATAAATGGCACAAATACAAGATTTATAAAAATAATATCCTAAAATATAACACTGCTGAAGTTGTCATCTCTCTGGCTAAATGAAGGTCTGGCTACCTAGAAGGTTTATACTGTTTTCTAAAGTTTGTAAAACCTAGGCTCTGACAAGCCACTATGGAGTGAGCGCCAGCATGAACCCTTCCGCTAAACAGGGAGATCACTAGGTTGACTCTCCACCATTTCTGGATAATTTAGTATTGAGAGCCAACAAGAACAGCCCAACAGATTTAAATTTCCATGATGGCAGATACATAAGGGAATAAGCACAACCCACAAAGAAAATCTCCTTTCCCCAATCTGAGATATGAAATCTTTCCCACACAGAGCAGCATACTCTCCAGGTTTGATACATCAAAAGTTCAACACAGAGAGAAAAGTATTCCATTTGAGACCTCCATCCCTCATAGGCACTCATTTCCCTCCCCTCAATGTTCTTGTATAACAGAGAAAAAACAAGAAAGAGTTCCTTGGCTTCCCCTTCTGTCCCATATATTCTCTCCCACATACAGGAGTTTGACAATCCTCATTTAAACGACAAATCACAAGAGAAAAAAATATTTGGTATGAATAAAAACAAAACACTAATTTGATTTCCTCTTTACAATATTAAGGGTACTCCTGTAAATAGTTACAATAAGAATATACTATGGCTTTTAGTTTAAAAATCAAGGCATACTATTTTTGGCAAAAGGTCGAGGACACAGATATACAAAACTGCTTATTGCCACAGAGAGAGACAGTTTTAACTGAGCAAACAGCAATACAATTGCCTCTTCTATTTCACAGCTGAGCTAACAAGGTTAGTAAATTAATAAAACAAACATCCAGTCAAACAACAACTACCTCCCTAGTTTACATTTTACTCAATACTTTCACCTGCTTCACCTATATTTTCTCTTTATGTTTCTTATCTATGGTCATTTATGGAATAAAAAGAGCATACTGCAATTTTGGTTATGTTAAAAATCCTAAGAAAATATTAAAACATAGTTACCCCTTAAGAAAGCTAAAGGGGACATATCTTCTAGTATCTGGTGCATTTTAACTATTAACACTATTTCAAGTTCTGCTAAGCCACCCAAAAGTAGGGTAAGATTATTTTTAAAAGTCTTTTTATTTTCAAATAATTAAATTTTATATTAACCTCTTTTTGTGCACTTAACTGAAAAAAAACTTTGTATAAAGACTTCTTCCACTCAACATGCAAAATTGCTGTTTAGATTTTTGTGGATTTTAATTGCACAATAATCCAGTCCCCAAAGCACATCAAAGACCATACTCCCTTCTTTACCATGATTTCAATTGCTCTTATCAACTTATAAGTTTAAAGCATGATCAAATTTGTTCTTCAATCTCTTGAGCCCTGTTAATACACTATTCTGTGTGCTCATTCATCCATTCTAAAATTCTGCAACTTTTTTGATACGTCTTCAAGAGGAATTTACAAAGACATCTTTGATTGCAAGCTAGCCTTGGGGATAAACTTTATAACCACTTGCTTCACTATTCCACAGAGAACAGGTGACATAGTCTGAGAAGTTAAAACTAAACTTTTTTTGTGCAATTAAATTCTTCAAAATGATAGCTAAAACATCACATATACCACTTGCATAATTTTATTGACGGACACTGAATATTGATTTTTCCTGAAAAAAACCCTACACATTATTCAAGGCCATTCCTTGAATTTCATTGTATTTGAAAATATCACATCAACCAAAACAGAAAATAAAGTGTTGAATTATATACTTATACACATATAAGAACTTACCATTTTCACTGTCGGACTTGTTTTCATGTTCAGTATCAGTCAGAGTGAGGGCTGAGTTGGAACGGCTTGACAGACAGGAACTGCGCCCTGATTTGACCCCCCTTCCCCAAAGTCTCATGGCATGCTCTGGAGACATCACTCCTTCATTTTCAGTATCAGCATCTGACCCTGCACTGATAGAGTAACCTCTGTGGGGAAGCCCCATTTCCGCACAAAATGCCAGTCCTCGACGAGTTGCTGGTTCACAAACTCCTAACTGCCTTAGGGTAAAATTCTGTCCTGATTAAGGGAAAAACAAAAAAAAAAAGAACAAAAAAGTGAGAGACGTTTTAAAAACCTAAAGATAAACACTTAGTGTACAAGTTCCTCAGGTATCACACAAGGTGTTTTTAAAGCTCCACATGTGTTCTGATCTAGTGAATTCTTTTTCTTTCACACTTTGCAGTGCCCCTTTTCAGTCTGTGGCTTAGCACTGCTTTGTTAAATGCTTAAAGCACATCAGAAGTGTTTAAGGTAAGGAAGAAATATAACACGACCTACAAATTAAGAAAGGCCAATTCAGCACATAAAAAGGATTAAATATAAATGACACTTTTATAAGTGTTATAAAAACTTTTGGTTTTGCTTTACCAAAGCGTAAAAGCAGTAACAAGTACTTGTCAGGATTATCTTTTTTAGGACTTGAGTCCTAAACAGGATATTTTCCCATCCAGATGTCACCTGTCATGGCAAAAGGAAAGACTTCGCCCAAAAATAAAACAGTTGTTCATTAAACGGTAATAAGCGCTTGGTTGGTCTTTATTAAATCTTCTGACATCGTTTAATGCCTCAAGATGAACAAATATGTGCTTTTATTTCAAACAAATATGTGCAAGGATACAGTACCTGGTTAAATTCACTGCTGTTTCTAACCTCTTGATGTTTGCTACATATTCTAGGCATTTTACTGATTAAAACAAAGGAATATATTTTTGTAAAATAGCTCATGTTTCGGGGAGGGAAGATAACTGTGTGCAGGGACAGTGACATATAAGTGTATCCCAAATGACTGTATTAATAAATTAGACATAATAAACTCATGACACTTCAATAACAAACTGTTTAAATAATGACACTCAAAAATTACTGTTGTTTTTAATGACGGTCTTCATCCTGCTTTTATTTCTGAAATCTACAGGCACATTTTAAGATATATAGACACTTGACATGTTCGTTGACATGTCAATATCCAGAATGCTCTACCACTCTAGCTCCCAGATAAGTCACGGTAGTGCTGGTCTCCAAGCTATAGGAACAAGGGAAACATTTAGCTATGTTGATAGGTTCATGGAGTACTTTTGGTAGCTGTAGTTGGACAGACATCTTTATTTCCCTTAAAGTAGTCATGTTTCTTTTGATCATCAAAAGTATATGTTTAACAATAAGACTATAAAAGTAGATAATGTAATAAGAAAGGAAAGATTAGAAATCAGTCGTTTGGTGGGCTCAGAAGATAGCATATTTCCTGAAATGCTAAAAGAGTTAATGTCATTTGAACCTTGACAGGTTTTAAATGTGCCAGTTAATTACTTTATTGCTGTGATCGTATCAGTTATTGCAAGCCATTTTATCTCAGTCAGAATCGTAAATGGATTCTGACAATGACACTCATAAATAATGAAAACCAGTTGCTACAGTTAGCCACAAAAATCAAACAGTACTTAACATGCAGTTGTGAATAAATGTCAGAAGTAAAATTCAGGGAGAGGGAAGATGGGGGAAGGAAGGTAAATATAACAACAAAATATCCATAGTGGTGAGTGAACTGCGTGAACGTTCTGATCTGCACACCTCAATGGTGAGTGCTACCAGTTTAAATACAGTCACACCACATGCAGTTTTGTGTGGTTTCAGCTTTCACAAAAGCTAATATAAGCAAATAAAAAATAATAGTAATGATGTCATTGTTGCAGGTAAATATAGTATGTGTGACAATACTATTTTATTATTTAGTCATTAGCATTTAAGTAAATATACTAGAGGAGATGGGACTATGTATGTGGCTTTTGCTTGTTTGATATATTATGTATACAGGCTAACATTTCAAATGTGGATGTCTAAAGTTAGGCACTTAGATACGTAGCCTGAATATGGAACTAGTCATCGTTTGGTAAATTTTGGCACAGTATATAATATACATTGTAAACTACACATTTTATACAATATACACAAGTTGTATATAAATGATAATTACGTACACAACACGATGCTGGCTCTAAGAGCTTGAATGGTGCTTTGAGGAGAGGGGCAAAGAGAAAAAGAGATGCATTGCCTGAGTACTGATGACTGGAAACAGCATCAGAGTGGTCAATGAGAGTTTTGCCATTGACTCAAAAGTGGTATGAGATCAGGTCTGTTATGCTTAGAGATTCTAGGCATCTCCAAATGCCTCTACAGACACAGGGATGGGAGCGGGGATGGCCTGCTCATTCACACCAATTACTACACCTGAAGAATAAGATTACAGCATTCTCCCTCCAATGCAGATTGTAACTGCTGGCAGTATCTGACAGAGAGCCAGGCTATAGCCATGCTCTTCTTTGCATTCAGAGAGCCACATTACAACAGTCCCTGCACCAATGTGTTCAGTGGGAAAGACTCCTTGAGCCCAATCCCCAACTACAGAAGACTATTTTGCTGGAACAGTCAATCTGTCTGTATAAAGATACGCACACAGATTTTCTATGAGACTCAGTTACAGGCAACTCACATCATCTGCCCATTTGTCAGCTGCCAGTTTGCTTATTTTTTGGTATGTAATTACAAAGTGGCCAGTTCTTGCCTGGGGCAATTTTTTAGTTCCCATTATATTTTCCATTATAAAATTGCAACATCTAACAGGTACATAGTGGAGCCAGACCAAAGCTTCAATATATCTTTTAAGGGAGATAACAGAATTGCTGCATCATTCTCCCATCACATCCCAGAATCTTAGATCCTTTCGATGCTCAAGGAAATTTTATATTATGCCAAGGACTGTGCATGCTGCAGGCCCAATCCACGATTCACTGAATTAAACGGTAGTTTTGTCAGAAATTTCAAAAGGAGGACTACTGACCTCTATGTAAAATTTCCTAAAACAAAACACTTAATTTTAAACTTAACAATGAAAGTGTGTTTGTCAATATAGTTCACCTACAATAACACCTTCTGTACAAAAATTCTACATCTCTGAAAAACCCAAACATTAAAAAGTATGGAATTTAATTCTAAGGTATGTCTACACTGCAGTGTATGCCCAGGGTTCAAACTCAGTCATAAGTCTAAACCCCTTCCATCTACACACAAATTGTGCTAACACAGGACTTGGGCCCAGGGTAGAAGGTCCAAACCTGAGTCAAGGTGGTACATGCCCTATTCCGCAGTGTAGATGCAGCCTCACTTGAGTCATGCTCTAGGGGTCTGCCAAAAGTATCCCAAAGTCCCAAAAGACAGACATTTTGTCCTCAGGACAGTCAAGTTTTACCACGCTGCAGCAACAAAGAGCTAGAGCAGCAACATTTTGGGACGGCACTAGGAAGTCTGGGACATGGGTGGTTGGACTCAGACCCATGCAATGTATTTCAGACGCTGGAGCCACAGATGGGATTAATGGTTGAACAATTCCTAACCTGGGGTTACAAATTAGTGTGCACCTTCAAGCTGCAGTTTAACAAACCCAGGGTCTGATAACTTGAGTTCTACTACTTACTTACATGGCAGTTCTCCTACTCATGGGCCGTAATCATTTATTACTCAGTATCATACTACCCAGTTTAAATTGGGAACATCCCATAGTTTAACTCAGTGTTGTTAAAAACTTTGGGTTTAAATATATTGTAAATCTGTAAAGAAAATACATTATTGCAGGGGAGGAGGCTTTTGTTTTGGTATGGGGTTTATTGAATGTTAGCTGGGCTTCAATTAAAATAACTTTCCACTTTGACTCTTTTAATTTAAGATTTTTGGTTTGGGAATGTACCTATTTTTTAATTAATACCAAAAATTAATTTTGGGTCCAAACACAAGGTCAGGAAGACGAGAACTCAGTTCAGATACATCGCAACAGGCTCAGCAAAGCAGGGCTCCATCCTGCATAGTTTAGATAATCAATGGGACTATAATGTGACGTTGCACTCCATAAGCTTTATGAAGACATGCTTAGAATGTGAATATAATGTAACTGGAATATATTTTATGCAAAAGGTCTCTTGTAAGGTATCTTTACAAAGCTTATAATCTACTCACTGTGTCATCCTATTTGTATGACTGTATCATTCTTGTATCTGAAGCTAGAAATATGAAGTATTACTCGGAAGTCCTATTGTAACTATGCAAAGTGTTGGCCATTAATGGTGTCTTGGAATCTTGATGACTCCCATTAACTAGCACAATTGGTGGTAAATGGCTCTGTTTGCTTGTAAGTCTTCCTGTATACGTGGGTGTCAGCCAGTGAGTAATGAAGTCTCACAGGACATATGAACATGTCACATGATACTGGAATCCATCTTAAATCTGGTGCTTTTCCATTTAGAAGGAAGGATGGAAACCCAGAGAGAAATAAAGGATTCCCACCTTGTGCCAAAGATATAAAAGGGGGTGGAACAGAACCAAGCGGGCTGAGAAATCCCCTAGTTACCACCTGAGCTGGAATTAACAAGAATTGTACCAGGGAAAAGACTGGGCCCAGACTAGGGAGGAATCTAGTCTCTGAAAGAAGCTCAATGGAACATCTCTGCGGGTAAGATTTACCCATTTCTTTATTCAGTTTCTCAATGGTATTAGGCTTAGACTTGTGTGTTTTGTTTTATTTTGCTTGGTAACTTACTTTGTTCTATTACTTAAATCCTACTTTTTATGCTTAATAAACACTTTTGTTTATTAATTAGTCCAGAGTAAGTGATTAATACTTGGGGGAGCAAACAGCTTTGCATCTCTCTCTCTGTATTACAGAGAGCGGACAATTTATGAGTTTTACTCTGTATAAAGCTTACACAGGGTAAACAGATTTATTTGGGGTTTGGATCCCATTGGGAACAGGGTGCCTGGTCTGAGTGCTGGAAATAAGTGACTTCCTGAGCAGTTTTTGGTTAAAGTCTACAGCTTTGGGAGCGTGGACCAGACCTGGGTCTGTGTTGCAGCAGACTTGCATAACTGGCTCAACAAGGCAGGGTTCTGAAGTCCCAATCTGGCAATGGTAAATGGGATCAGAGGTAATTTCAGCACATCAGGTAACACTCCCAAGGGGGTCTCTGTGACCGAAATCATCACATATAGAACATTTCTGTATGGGAAGTTGGAAATGAGGGAGCTACACCTCGCTGGGACATCGAGGTAGTGGACAGGGCAGGTGAAAAGATGTGAACTTACCAGTAACTGGAATTCTCTGAGATAAGCCGCTGCAAATTCATACTTATGGAATAAAGCCACCTCGGGCCATAAATTTCCAGAACCTTCTGGAAATCACTGTTCATTCTGCCATTTGCCCCTCCCTAGTCCTCTCACCTTGGAGGGTTCCAAGGGTATAAAAAGGAGCATGGCCACATCCATCCCCCAGCTCCTTCCACTAATTCAGGAATTCCTAACCTGAGACTCCAAAGAAGTGGGGAAGGGGCCAGGGAGTGAGACTATGTAGAGACTCAACTCAAAGAATTCCTATTACAGATAAGTAATCTTCATCTCTTTTTCAAGTGACCACTACATATTCCATTTGTGGGAGTTTATATCCAGCAATACAACCGCCAGGAAGATGGGCTGAGAAGTTTTAAGTAAACAAAGACAGCAGAACTGCCAAACACCCATCAACTCTCGATGGCAAGTCAAGAATGAATAGAAATGACTGATCTCTCTCTCTAAAAACAAGCCTTAGTGAGGGAACATATTTGCTAAAATAGATAGACAGATAGATGCAATGTGTGTCATGCAGCATGATGCAATGAAGACAGTGTGAGGGCATACAATGGACATGACCATTTTCATGGATGAGGACTCAAATTCCAGGAGAGCAAAGCCACATCAAGTCATGATAAAGGTGAAATATAGTGTGATAGAGGAGACAACCTTTTGACTACGATGGGCTTGCTCCTCATGTCAGCTCCACTTCTCCAAGGATTGGGGAGCCAGCAGATACCCTTTGGCTTAATATAAATAATGAAAAAGTTATCTGAATATGCAAAAAGTATGAGACCTGCCTCCATGAATGTCAAGGAGGTCCAGGGACAAGCAGATATTTTAGTGTTTTGAAAGACATGGAAATCTCAGACATCTCAGATAGTTGGGATGGAGACGTGGGCAGAATCACCTGTTCTTGGAAGAATGCAACTTAAAGGCTTGTATTTCAGTAACTATCTGAGTTATGATAAATGACATCTTGATTTAAATAGTCTAAAACAACAATTAAGGAGAACTTTATCAGGAACCACATCTCCCACTGAGATCACAAACCCTGGAACAGAGGGAAATCAAGAATCCCTTACATCCTCTAGATGCAGACGGCAGGAAAGTGATAAGTAAACTCCCTGGAGGGTATGTTCTTCCCTGTCTTACAATACAAGGTACCTGAAAAGTACTGAGATGCACCGGCTCAGGTGTTCCTAGTGACAAGAAAAAAAGGACGGGGCTATGAAGAGCTCTCGAGGACTCCGATATAGACTGATATTAAAGGTATTACAGAACTGCACAAATAAGAGGAGGTTACTTACTGTAACTGGATGTTCTTCGAGATGCATGATCCTTATTTGGATTCCAAATATGAGGAGTGCATGTGCACCATCCTCCAGAGCAGTTTGGATTAGTAGTGTCCGTTGACCTGCATGTGCATCATTCACATTATCACATCTGACGTTATGAGGCAGTGAGGGTCGATGCCACTCAAGAATCCCTCTTAAACTAAGCCGTGGAATCCGTAGCAGGCGGGATAGAGTGCAGGTATTAGAATCCAAATAGGGACCACACATCTCGAAGAACATCCAGTTACAGTAAGTACCCTCTTCTTCTGTCAGTGATGGTCCCTATATGGATTCTAAACATGGGTGATTAGAGAACAGTGCTCAGCCTGAAGGTAGGTGGAAGGACTTACAAGAAATTACAATCTGTGAAACAGCGCAGCTGACTGCTGAATCTCCTACCATTACTGGGGTGATGGTGTAGTGAGAGGTAAAGGTGTGGACAGGTGCAGGGTGGCCACATGGCACTATGTTCTGCCGAGGTTTGTCCATGAGGGAGGCTGACGTGGGGGCATGTGCCCATGTGGAGCGAGCCGTGACCCCAGTGGGCAGCTGTATGAGAGAGTGTAGTATTTTGCAATGCATCAGGAGATCCATTTGGAAATGCACTGCAAGGAGAGGGCTTAGCCCTTGCAATGTTCAGCAATGGTGACAAAGAGCTTTGGAGAAGTTCAAAAGGCATGGGAGGTTTGATGTAAAAAAGACAAGTGACCAGGTAGATACTGAGAGAATGTAAAGTTTTAGGCCTGTGGGAGGTGTGAGGAAGAAGATGGGAAGGTGGATGCTTTGATTGAAGTGGAACATGGAGATCAGTTTGGTAATGAATTTGGGGTGTAGGCGCAAGAAAACACTGTCTTTAAGGAAATTGGGGGGATCTCAGCCATCATGGCTGCCACTTTGCTGATGTGTCTCACCAATGTGACAATCACCAAGAAAATCACTTTCATGGAGAAGTGGGAAAGAGAGCAGGTTGTGAAGGGTTCAACAGGCAGTTCAGTAAGAGCAGAAAGTGTGATATTCGGGTTGCAAGAGGGAGTACCTATTTGTACTAGTGAAAAGGCACTGTACAAACATTTGAGGAAGCGTATGGCAATTGGGTGAATAAAGACAAAGGAACTGTCTACTTGGGAGTGGGAGGGAAGGGGAGAGATGAAGGAGTGGGCAAGGACTGACAATTTATTTTGGAGTAGATAGTCCAGAAGGTCAGGAATAGCTATGGAGTCTCATGAATAGTAGTGGCAGTGTGCCCATGTGGTGGAATACTTCCATTTTGCTTGATAGCAGGGTTTGATAGATGTCCTCACGCGCAGCAGGAGGCTACCACACACATTTGCTGTTTACCCACGAGCCACATGCAAATACCAAGCCATGAGGTGGAGTGGGCCTGGGCTGGGGTGTCAGAGTTGTCCCTGTGAGAGAAGATCCGTGTGAGTGCAGTGGTAGATCAGGGAGTGGAGAGGTGGAGGAGGTCCACGAATCAATGGCAAGGCCAAAAGGTTATCAGTAAGACCATTGCTTGAGCCCATTAAATCTTGTGCAGGACTTGCAACGGATGGAGAGGCATGCGGATTTAGTTGGTCCAGGGCAGGAATACTGCATCCCCCTGGAAGTCAATTCCCAGTGCCCCTCTGGAGCAGGAAAGGAAGAAGTTTGTGGTTCTTGCTATCGCAAAGAGGTCCCAATGAGGGACACCCCACCAGTGGGGGACTGAGCGTAGTTTGGGATTGTGTAGTTTATGATTTGCAGAAATGGATCTGCCAAGCATGTCTGTTAGGGAGTTGCTGCCCAGTAGACAAGCAGTCTGTAGCATGACATTGTGCTTAATGCACCAATTCCAGAGTTGGATGGCCTCCACACAGAGGCAGGGAGATCTGCACCGCCTTGCTTGTTATGTATACAACTGTTGTCATGTTTTCAGATACTAGTTGAATCAGATGTGATCTTAGGCCAGGGAGGAACGCCCAACAAGCAAGAGTTCTTAATTCCAGGAGTTCATGTGCCTCCTAGCCTTTTTTTGGTGTCCAGAGGCCCAGGGCCATGTGATCATCCAGGTGGCCACCTCAACCATCAAGGGAGGTGTCTGCAGCGAGAGTGATGCAGGAGTGGCAGGCGTAAATGGGGTGCCGACAAAAACTTTGGACAGGTTGGTCCTCCATGGGAAGGAGGCTAAGATGAACTGGAGAAGCAGGATGGACTTGTCCAAATGGTCTGTCTGAGGTTTGTAAATCGACCTGAGCTACAGCTGAAGGGAGTGCATACGGAGGCAGGCGTGGGAATTTACAGGCCGCCACATGGCCAATGAGGGAAAGACACTAGCGCAGTGGTTCTCAAATTTGTTTGCTCAGCAACCCCTTTTTGCTTTGCCGTGTCCTGTTGCGGCCTGGAGGTATGTCCGCCAAAATGCTGCCGGATTGAACACTTCTGCTTTTGGCAGCATTTCTGCGGACATGCAGCGTTCGTCTCTGTATCTGCCAAGTAACTGGTCGCTGAGTGCGCTGATGATGTTGTCTTTGGAAGTAGGGTTGATGGGGAGAAGTGGGCAAAAGGCTGACTTCTGCTGCCTGTCATAGCCACACACTGAAGCAAGTTGAGATATTGTTTATGGTCTCCTGGAGGGGAGAAGAAAGGCAGAATTAGTGCTTCTGCCAGCACGACAAGTCTCCGATGGGATCCTGAAGTACTGGCTGCACTATGTTCTCCTTCAGTTTGTTATAAACTGAACAGAGTGTGGGGCGGGTAGGGGATGACTGGTATGGTGCCATGGTGGTACCCCATGGATCCACTAGGGGTCCCATAGAAGCCAACAGGGTCAAGCTTACAGGTTGCCAGGCATCAACGGACCCCGGGGATAGACATGCCTTTAATTATAATGAAAGAGACACATACTTGATAGCAACATAAAGGGGAAGTATCTGTGGAATGCGTCTGGAAATTAGAAAGTTCTGTTTCTGGAATCCAGAGACCAACATAATGAATCTCAGGTGTTAGTGTAGCCAGGCAGCATTTTGTCCTAGGGCACACAGTCCAATGATCCACATCATATGATAATGGTACATGAGGTTTGTTTCCTGAATGAAGTTTACCCTAACCCTTAGGTGCAACAGTTACTTCCAAGGTAGGAAGAATTAAAATTATGTTTACCAAGACCTCCAGAAATGCTAGTGCAACTGCTCTGTTGGGCCCACCTGCTCTACTGGTTTCAAGGAAGGATTGGTAAAGCTAAGAATGGGTGCCTTTGTGTGTTTCTGCTACTCATATAGGGGCTACCAAAAACACCACCTAGTCCTAGACAATGTTTTTTTTAATTGTGAGATCATTAGACAAGGAAGTGTCCTATGTCCTGCTCTAAAGAATTTCTAATTTACTGTTTCCCTAACAACTTTAATGAGAGGCATTTACACTCATCAACAGCTCCTTGTAATATATATCTTTGTAATTACCTACTAACTCCATGAAATACCAAAAGGCACTTATCAGAAAAACCAGCAAAACAAGATCAATTTGAAGATTCCAGATCACATCATTTTGAGATAATTAGGAAAATTTAGAAAATTATTTAAAAATTCATTGATAGAGATTTGTATTCTGTATTATTCTTCTAATTTAAACATCTCGGAAGCAGTCTACTCTGGGATGAGATGTGCATATGAAATTTCAAGGGGTTCTTTTGGAAGGATTTCACTAAATAGCACTTAAAACAGGAAGTTAGCTTAAACTTTAACTATTCAGTAGCTATTGCCAATCCACATTTACCTGTAAATTGATATTCACAACCAAGTTAATTTAGGGGCTGCTGAGACAATTCACTCAGCCAGGCAAAAGGAAATCAATCTAATAGCATGACATTAATTACAAAATCTCCTACAGCAATTCTTGCTATAAAGTCAGCTTTTGCCAACATTTACTGCTTTGAGAGAGAACCACCACCCTCTTCTCTAAAAATAATATTCCATACGTTACTCTATTTTCCTCTTCTCCCCACACTTTTTTCCTCCTGCCAACCATCAATATTTTAAAATATTTTTATCTAATGTAGATAGTAAGCTCATCAGGGAAGAAATGTCTTTATTTGCCTGTAAATCACTAGGTATATCTATGTCCTTATAATAAAATGTTTATCATGGTTGTCCCTGAAATGCACGGCAATACCAGCAGTGATTTCAAACTGCTCTTGTAACCACCACTTTCCCCAGTTGCCGGATGAGGGATTATTTGAATTAATTCAGATTCAGCCCAGTTATTTTTAATTTTTGTATTCATACTCAAATGTGTAATGGGCACAAAAAAAATAAAAGCCACAGCTCATCACCTGTGTGTCATCCTGAATAGGTCTCCTGAAGATACGGTATATACGACACAGATTTTCATAAAACTGTACTTAGCAGGAGTGAGATACAGAGTGACACTACCCTTTCGAAACACTGCAAAGCCATTCTTTGCTCAGATTCTGTCAAACCTACAGAGGGTAGAATTCTATATGATCAGCAAGCTACTCTGATTGTGATGATGGAACAGTTGTATTAACTGGAAAATGGCTAGCATATGCTGAACATTTTGTGTATTCCTAAAGTCATGACAGCTAAATTAAAACCATGTGCAAAACATGGACAAGAATACATTCTTCATAGTTAAAGGATAATCATGCTGTGCGCTAGCCAACTGTCAGGACACTGGATGGATGAGAATCACTGAAGGAAGCATTATGGTGTGATGCAGTCTTTTTGACTCCTGCGAAGCAGAGCCGACTGGGTATCGTAGTTTACAGAGAGTCCTGAGTGACCTGCCTCCCAAATGGAGAACCTGCATGTCTCCTTTCCCCACTGTCAATCCTAGTCAGTTTCTCGGAACAAACAGCATCAGAATCCAAGGGATTCTTATGCAGTTGGAAGATATGGGTGGGAACAGAGACATCCCATCTGCAAAGGGGCATCTATCAAATAGGAGCAAGACAGAAAAGGCCAAAAGGCAGAAACAAGAAGAAAAAAAAGGCATGAGCAGAGCTTACTGAGCTCCTGTCTAGAATCCGAAGGACAAGTATGCAATGTTTATCCTTAGAGTTCAGAGCATTAAGCATAGGAAATGTTACCTACAGAGGAGAGACAGGAGACACTGAACAATGAGCATGATACCTGCCCCTTTTGTCATGGAACTTCCACAACATGTTTACTGAATGACAGGACTTTGCAAAGCTGCGCCTGCAGTGTTGCTTGCCACTGGGTAAGAAATCATGCTGTCCTTTGTTGAAGGCTAACAACTAAGTAATAGGCTATGCCTATGTTCACACATCATTTCTCTGATTTAGAGAATACATATTTGTGTTCCTTCATTCTAGGTTTCTCCCTCTAGTCCCTTTTGAAACACCCTTTTTTCTAAATCACCTCTCTTCCCCCTTCTCCTGTGTCATGATTTCTCTTCTCGTTCCCCCCCCCCTTTGCTAATCACATCCCTCCTCCTCCTCCCTCTTCCCCGAAGTCTCAATCTTTCCTTCCTTCCCTTTCAACCTCTCTTTCCACTGTGTTCAACCCGTTTTACCTCCTCTTCTCATTCAACGCTGCTCTCGATCTCTTCTCTCATTTCTACAAAGTCTGTCTCTCTTCCATTACAATTTTTCCTTTTTCATTTTCTTCCTAAAAGAGTCTTACAATCTTTCCCTCTCCCAAACCCCATTGGCAGAAGTGAAGGGCAGAGGCACCTCCACTAAAGTCAAAACAGAGTAGTCTTCATCTTCTGCTGCCTTCCATATATTGCTAGACTAATAGTTATTTTTCCAAGCAAACAAAGTGCAGTGCTATCATTCACAAAATAATAAATCCTTAACTAGGCTTCCTTCTGTGAACAAATGGCCAGTCTGATTGATCTGTGAACTGTCACTCTCTCAAACATCTGCTTAAAAACGGTCACTCAAACCTTGCCAAACAAACAACTCTGTGCAGGTTGATGGAACTGGACTTCAGAAAGGCAAAATTTGTTCCTCTTAATGTTCTGCATAAATAAACAAAACAAAACACACACACTCTTGCAGATGATCCCTTATCGGCAAAAACTTGTTCTGTTTTTCTCTCTATGGGAGAGCTCATGAGGGCCGCCTAAGTATTGCAAAAACAGCTCTGGAGAGAGTTCACCTAACTCAACTCTGTACATAAGGCCAGAGATGGGACTGTATGAGATTTCTGAGCTTGACAATTTTTTGATTTCAGATTTCTTTTAATCTTCCCAAATGTGATCTTTATTTTGAATGTTCCTCCTCCCAGATTCAATTTTGAACTCTCCCTCCCTTCCACCCAAGACCTAATGTTACATTATGTACTTTCCTGAAAGTAATTAATGTATTTGCTGAAATTAGAATGACAGTTGTAAACATTTCTGTCTGGGAACTTCATTCAACTTGGGGCCTTTTAAATTAATTAATTAAACTAACTTACATCTTGGAAGCTCTGCACTGATTCATCCTAGTGATTCATCGCTTTTCAGCAAGGACAAATGTCAAATCAACTCACTCTCTGGCCTAACCGTGTCCCCTCCTACCAACCCATGCCATGTTTGCTTTACCTAAGGTGCATCTGTGCAGGGTTATGAAGTAAGCAGAAGGCAGTGGGAGGGATGTGAAGCTGGAAGAGTATGAATAAGTGATGCACCAGAAGAGGTAAATGCAAGGTGAACGCTCATGCCTTTGCTCTTAAGGTAATGGGCAATGTGTAAAAAGATGGCTTGTAGTATTTTTTAAATAAACAATAATTCAGAGCCACTTGAGTTTGTGCTCTATTTTTCCTCCCTAAGATATAGTGAGGGATATACTATGCTAGCTGATGAATGGTGTTGATCTAAACCACTTTTTTTCCTCCAGGTTACACCATCTCATTGTGTTCATGCTTCCTAGAGTATATGGATCTTGTGTGGATCCCAGATTTGGTTTATTACACACACAACAAAATCCCATTCAGTAACAAAGTAATTCAGGAATTCACTTTCTTTGCGATTGGTATCTACAAAGCAAAGATATGGCCACTGCCCCCCAGAGCTGAATTCTTCTCCATCCAATACAGTGGCTGTCCCCACCCTCCAGCAGAGCACAGGAGGAGTAAATGGCACTTCCATGTATTCTGGTGGTTAATACGACCCAGACTAATTTTGGTTTAATAAAAAGCAACAAAAAAAAGGAATATATTTAAATGAGATGGCCTCATTTTTCATGCTCCCAAATGCTGTACCTGATTTGCCTCAAACTTTGCAGAGACTTTCTATCCTGGCACAATGTCACATCTGTTAAATCTCAGGAGGATTGGTTCACTTTTGAGCAAGTTTACAGGATGGTCAACATTGGCGAGCTTCAACCTTATGTAGCGACTGTGATCAGCAACAGATGTATGTTCCTGTAGCTACTTTCATCCCAAAGGATTGCAAAGCACTTTACAAACCATACAAATATGAAATTCATCCAGCCATCTCTTAATAGCCAGGCTGCATTTCAACAATCACAAAACACACTGCACAACAGTGATCACAGTTTTTGGCCAAGCTATTTTAGGTACTTTTATCCCTATCACAATAGTGTCTGAATCCATCACAGTATTCATCTTTACAACACCCCTGTGAGTTAGAGATTTTCTATTATCCCCATTTTACAGAGCGCGTCTAAGTGACTTGCCGAAAGTCACACAGGAAGTGTATGGCAGAGTACAGAATTGAACCAAGGTCAATTGGTTGCTTTACCTAAGGTGCGTCTGTGCAGGGTTATGAAGTAAGCAGAAGGCAGTGGGATCCCAAATCCTAGGCCAGTGCCCAAACCACCAAACAGACAGACAATCCTTCCACTCAAATTTCTAATATTATGGAAAGTGTCATGGGAACTTTAATGAGGAAAAGGGAAGTGTGCAAGTTTGAAGATTTCACATGAAAGATAGCGGATTCCCCCCTAAACACAGCATAGGTGTGCGCATGGGATGTGCCCTAATGCAGGGGTGGGCAAACTCATCCTGTCCGGCGCACCTGAGCTGCCGGCCAGGGAGGCTCCCTCCGGACCCGCTCCCGCCTTCCCCCATCCCCTGGAGACTCAGTGTGCCACGCCCAGGAGCCACTCTGGACAGCATTGCAGCAGCGTGGCTCCAGTGGAGCCCTAGTTCCTACTGTTTGGAGGTGTGTGGTAAGGGGGCAGGGCTGTTAGCTCCGGCAGGCCGAGCGGTAAGAGCTCAAGCCTCGCCGGAGCCGCAGTGCTGTTCAGGGCTGCTTCTGGACGCGGTGCATTGAGGCTCTGTGAGGCAGGGGTAAGCAGCATGGTAAGGGCACTGGGGTTGGATGAGGCAGAGGTTCGGGGGGGAGCAGTTGGGGATGCGGAGGAGTGGGGGTGCATAAGGGGTGGTGGCAGTCAGGGGACAGGGAGCAGGGTGGGTTAGATAGGTGGTGGGGTTCCAGGGTGGTGGTTAGGGGCGGATAGGTCTCTAGAGGTGGCAGTCAGGGAGCAGGAGGGTTGGATAGGGCGTGGGAGTCCCACGGGCCTGTCAGGGGGTGGGCGGTGGATAGAGGTCAGGACAGTCAGGGGACAGGTAGAGGATAGAGTCCTAGTAGAACAGTTAGTGTGAGGAGGGGTCTCAGGAGGGAGCAGTCAGGGGACAAGGAGTGGGGGGTTTGAAAGTGGCAGTGAGGCGGCGGGAAGTGGGAGGGAGTGGATGGGGGTGGGGCTAGGGCGGGGCTCACTGGGTTCACACCCTAATGAAATAGGCTGCACACACCTATGAAACAGTACACTGAACAACACAATTAGAGTTGATGTCCCCACAAAGAATCACTATTGTCCTGCAGGCTGCAGAGACAGGAGATCCATAGATCTTCCATGGGTCGTCACGCACAAGAAACTAATTTCAACTAGATTGTTGCCTTAGAGAAAATATGTATGTGGCTGAGTAAATGACAGTGAGCATTGGCTATACAACTAATCAAATACAAGTGAAATGCTTGTCTTAGCAATACTCCATCACTAACAGAATAACTTTAAAAACCAACTGATTTTTATCACCTTCAAGCTGAAAACCAATTAATTTCTTATGGTTGCTTAAAAAAAGTTACTAATACAGAATAATATGATAATATTACTTGGTACTTGGTGTTTTTATCTTCAAACTACTTTGCAAACAAACTAATTAATCCTTACATTACCCCTGTGAGGTCAGTAAGTATTATTATCCTTATTTTATAGGAGAGAAAACTTTGGCAGAAGGGTAGGTGATTGCTCAAGACCACCAAAATATTCATAAAGTCCTGGTGATACTGAGGTATCCTTGCAGTATCTGCATTAGATCTGAAGGAGTCCTGCTCTGGCGTTTAATAAACTTGAATCAAAACAGAAGTGACAAAGAGTCCTGTGGCACCTTAAAGACTAACTAAAATTTTTTGAGCATAAGCTTTC
>ML677326.1:49751038-50175459 GCA_007922305.1 Dermatemys mawii
GCTTATGCTCAAAAAATTTTAGTTAGTCTTTAAGGTGCCACAGGACTGTCACTTCTGGAATTCCAGACTAACACAGCTACCCCTCTGATTCTTGATGAATCAAACAGCAACACAGTGAGGTTTACTAAATGGAACTGAGATTGGCATGGTGGCAAGGTACACTGTATACGAGTTTAAAGTTGGCACAGATTCTAGGAAGCTAAACCAAGGTGGAAGAGGATTACTTGGCTCCACTTCAGAAGGACAGCACTAAGCCACACACAACTGTTAAGACCTTCTGGTAGCTAACCTACAAAGCACATTGGTTTGGTTCCAGAAAGAATCACTTGCCTACTCTTTGGCCAAAATTAGTCAACCATCAATAAGAAAAGGGATTTGGAAAAGCAGTGGGGTTGGGAGGAGAGAATTCTTATACAAAACAATAGTAAGAAAGAGCTATTTAACCTGTGGGTTTAAATACAGGAGTTTAAGGTTGAATAAACATGACCATCTATATCCTTTAATCCTGCAGTTGACATTTATGGTGACTGAAAGAGATTGATTCATTCAGAGAGCAAAATGATTAATCTGAGAAGCTAATATTTAAAACTAATAAACTTTAAGTCACATTAATTAGGACTAGAGTTGTGATTAATGTATGCAGTCTTTCAAAACAATGTATCTGCCTCACAAGTGTTCACATTCTTTTAAAAAAAATCAATACATGATCCAAGCAAACACAGTAGTTTTCAGTTTCCTTCTTTGCAAGGTAGGTGGCTTCAGAGAGTGGGGAGATCAGAGAATTGCATTCACACAGGTGAGAAATGATAACATTAGTTTTGATATAGCAAGCAGTGCATAAACCATCACATATAACTTTGCTTGATTGCATCCCATATTTCTAATCTACAGCATTGACAAGGAAAAAAGACCTTTTAAAGTCCAGCTCCTCTTTCTTCACCTGCAAATATTTATTGGTGCACTTAATGTAATTTAGTTGTTTAAAATACCCTCATGCAATAAACAGCACTAATATACTCACAGGTATTTGAGGTCACAAAACTGAAGGGTGGGGAAAAGGGACTCTGGTCTGAAAGCCAGGGACAGATAGCGAACGGTAATGTTTAGTAAAACTTGCAAACTCATCCCTACTGCCAGCTACAAAGACCACATATGCAGGCTAAACCACATTTCAAATCAAACCTCGTGTAGGTTATGCAAAAAACCTTGCAGAATAACTTAACTGTATTTGACTTGCTTAAAACTGTATTTGACTTTTTTCCAACCTGTTTCGGTACGTTTTCAGATATTTAAAGATGGCTGCTTTATTTTAATTCCTTGTTCAGATATAGTTAAGTTATTTTTATACGAATATTAGGGCACAATTCTGCTCTCAAACATTAATTGGAATTTTTTTATTATTAGGGGAGTTCATTTGGCTTTCATTGAATGGCTGTTCTTTATTATCTACCGGACAAACTAAGAATTATTTCTCTTTGTGTAAGAACTTCCAAGTTTGAGTTCTGCGCATTCTGCTTTAGTACCTGATTGTGGAAGGTATTCAACCATGGGCCTAATTTTAAGCATGTGAACAGTCCCACTGATTTCAACTGGACTACTTGTGTGCAAAACCAGGGACTTAGCAGTAACTGGATTTTTGTTATTCACATCTTTAAATTTCCTCCACTTTTTGCTAAAATTATCTCTAGCGAATAAAAATGTCCTCTCCCTCTCTAAAAATTACAAGGCACCAAAATACATATCCTCCTTTCAGATGATGATCATTCACTTGAAAATTATGTTATTCAGTATCAAAAATTAGGGTGACAAGGACTAGCTATTTATTGAAAAATGCAATGTAAAGCTGACTACATAAAATTAAAAAAGGCCCCACTGACCTCAGTACAATTAGGCTTAGGCTCATTTACATCAGCTGGATTCTGCGGTCTGTTCTTCGAGGAAAATATGAGATTTTTTAAATTACTAAATTTGTCTAATTGTCAGTTATTTCTCCACAATGAAGCTATTACAAATTATAAACACAGACCATTTTTTATTTACTAACATATTTAACAATTGAAAACCAAAACCTTGTACTCTGACATCAAAATACACTTGAACAATAATCTACATCTTCCTTCAGTTACTAAACTGAGCAAACTACACAAAAAGCAGTTGCCTAAATCACACCTCCCTAAAAATCCATATCTGATCATAGAATCATAGCATATTTGGGTTGGAAGAGACCTCAGGAGGTCATCTAGTTCAATCCCCTGCTCAAAGCAGGACCAACACCAATTAAGTCATCCCAGCTACGGCTTTGTCAAGCTGGGCCTTAAAAACCTCTAAAGATGGAGATTCCACCACCTCCCTAAGTAACCCTTTCCAGTGCTTCACCACCCTCCTAGTGAAATAGTATTTCTTTATATCCAACCTAGACCTCCCTCACTGTAACTTGAGACCATTGCTCCTCATTCTGTCATCTGCCACCGCTGAAAACAGCTGAGCTCCATCCTCTGTCGATCCCCCTTCAGGTAGTTGAAGGCTATCAAAACCTGCCTCACTCCCTGCAGACTAAATAACCCCAGTTCCCTCAGCCTCTCCTTGTATGTCATGCAACCCAGCCCCCAAATCCTTCTTGGCAACAAAGGCATACTGCTGACTTATATCCAGCTTTTCCTCCACTGTAATCCCCAGGTCCTTTTCTGCAGAACTACTGCTTCGCCAGTCGGTCCCCAGCCTGTAGCAATGCGTGGAATTCTTCCGTCCTAAATGCAAGCTTCTTTGCTTCTCTTTGCTGGCCTTATCAGATGTCTTTCGGACCAATCCTCCAATTTTTCTAGGTCACTCTGGACCCTATTCCTACCCTTCAGTGTACCTACCTCTCCCACCATTACAGTGTCATCTGTGACCTTGCAATCCATCCCATCATCCAGATCACTGATAAAGATGTGAACAAAACTGGCCCCAGGACAAACCCCTGTGGTACTCTGCTTGATACGAGCTGCCAACTAGACACCGAGCTATTGATCACTACCTGTTGAGCCTGACAATCTAGCCAGCTTTCTATCCACCTTATAGCCCATTCATCCAATTCATACTTATTTAAATCTTGATGGCAAGAATACTGTGGCAGGTGCTATCAAAAGCTTTGCTAAAGTCAAGATATATCACATTCACCACTTTTCCCATATCCACAGAGCCAGTTATCTCATCATAGAAGGCAATCAGTCTGGTCAGGCATGACTTGCTCTTGGTGAATCCATGCTGACTGTTCCTGATCACCTTCCTCTCCTCTAAGTGCTTCAAGAAATCCATTCTGAGGACTCGCTCCATGATTTGGCTGAGGATTGAAGTGAGGCTGACAAGTCTGTAGTGCCCCAGGTTCTCTTTCTTCCCTTCTTTAACTATGGACACTATATTTGCCTTTTTCCAATCGTCCTGAACTTCTCCTGATCACCACAAATTATCAAAGATAATGTCCAATGGCTCTGCAATCACATCAGCCAACTCCCTTGAATACATTAAAGCTGGACCCATGGACTTTTCTAAATAATCCTTAACCTGTTCTTTCACCACTGAGGGCTGCTTACCTCCTCCCCATACTGTGTTTCCCAGTGCAGCAACCTAGGAGCTGACTTTGTCTGTGAAGACCAAGGCAAAAAAAGCATTGAGTACTTCAGTTTTTTCCACATCATCTGTCAATATGTTGCATCCCACATTCAGTAAAGGTCCCACACTTTTCCTGAACATCTTGTTGCCAACATACCTGTAGAAACCCTCTTTGTTATCCTTCACATTCCTTGATATCTGCAACTCCAACTGTGCCTTGACCTTCTTGATTACACCCCTGCATGCTCTAGCAATATTTTTTAGACTCCTCCCTATTTATCTGTCCAAATTTCCACTTCTTGTAAGCTTCCTTTTTGAATTTAAGCTTACTGTTAAGCCAAGTTGGTCGCCTGCCATATTTTCTGTTCTTTCTGCACTTCGGAATGGTTTGTTCCTGCAGCCTCAATAAGGCTTATTTAAAAATATAGCCAGCTCTCCTGGAGTCTTTGCTCCCCTCATATTAGCTTCCCAGGGATCCTGCCTATCAGTTCCCTAAAGGAGTCTAAGTCTGCTTTTCGGAAGTCCAGATAAGCTTTCAGATGTTTTTATATTCCTGTAGCACAGCGTGGCATGGCCCCCTGGGCTCCTGCCTCTGCTAGGTTCACAAAGTCACTCAGAACCTGGGGTTAGTAGCCACTGATGCAGTTTATTCACAGACTTGTTCCCACTACCACATCACCATATACAGTTGGACCTTCACTGTCTGCAGACAGGAGGGATGAGCTACCTCCATGCTTCCACTCTCTGCTTTTTCCCTTCCTTTCTGCTTCCCATCTTCTCCCCGGCTTTCTTCCTCAGAGGGTTTTATACAGCCCCTGGCTAATTGGGCAGCAGCTGTCTCTGCTTCCCCAATTAGAGCCAGGTTACCTACAGCCAGCTCTAATTTATTCCTGGGAGCTGTGGTGACAAAGGGCTGAATCAGCAACCCTTTGCCCAGCACCCTGACAATTCCCTTGTCCCTAAAATATACACTTAGGAGAAACACCTTATGCAGCGAGAATTCGCTGCTGGTGTACAGCTGACAGAAATCCATTTCCCCAGCCCCTTGCATGAGGCAGTGGGGATATGTTGGGGCAGTGTAAAGAGTGAGTGTACCACTGCTATTACTTTATTTTGGGTTTTTTATATATTTTACTCCCCATTCACTTAGAAAACTAGAGGTTTAAATTAGGACCGTTGTTATGTAGCTCTGTACACAATTTGTATTTCTAAAGGAGAAAAATATATATATTGGAAAACATCTTTTTTATATTTATAAAGCTTTGGAATGACCTGGGATACTTTTTTTCCCCCAGCACAAACACATCACTCTGCAAGACCAGGAGAGCAAAATTCTCTTAGGTCAAGGATGACTCAAAGGGAAATTATCTAAGAATGGAAACCAAGCCATCAATAACTTGACCCCATCAAACCTACAGGTAGTTCCCACAGCTGCTAATACAGCAAGCATTAGAGGAAGCCAACAAGCCATCCAAAACAGACTTAAAAGACCAGACAAAGCCCAGTATGCCCAAATGTCATTTCTAAAAACCAACACATTCCAGAGTGTGGCATCTCAGTCCTACAGCTGCCAAACATACCCTATATTTGGCCATATATGTTGGCTGCAGTACTGTAGCACTGTTGTGAAAGAGATGAAGAAAAAAAACAACATAAGCTGCAACATGAGTACATCGAGCCACATTACACAAATGCACAACTTGGATATTTCACTGCTATTTTATTTATTTTTTTAAAAAGACAGACAATTCTCTGTTCAGACAACAATCCATGGGCACATTTAGTTAACAAGGCCAGATTTTATTTAAAGTATCTATATAATAAGGTTCCAGAAATGTCACACTGAAGCCTATTAGGTCTGTTGAGTCAGTGTGGAACAATGGAAACAGCTTTCAGCCAAGTTTATAGCTCTTTTAGTTCAGAGTATAACCAGGATGAATCGTCACTGGGTTTCACATTCTATTACTGCCAGTTTTTAAGTTCTCAGCTGTTTTCAGTTTACAAATTACACCTGTGAGGTGTAGAGCTACAATGAGCCATGTGTCTATGCCATGCCAACAGTCGTAAGCTATTCCGATATAGGAGGTAGTTCAACAAATCACCACCCTGACTTCATAGCTAATTTGCATGCAACACATTTTCATTGTTATAGCAAGTAGACTGCACAGATGGTGGATTACTTGGCTCAGCTGCCATGCACACAAATCAACAAAACGTTCCAGCACAACCCCCTACACACAAATCAAATACACACAAAATAGTCCCTCTTTCAAGCACACACACATTCACCACCTGCACAAATCCACAAAACTGTCCCAGTCCAACACAACCCATACTCAAATCAACACAGCCACCCACACACCAACTCATCCAATAACTCCAAACATTACCCTGAAGCCTAGAATGTCTGTTGAGTCAGTGTGAAATGATGGAAACAGCTACAACCACAGTGAAATACTCATTTTGTTTAGAATATCACTTGGTTCAGTCATCACTGTGATTTGCAATCTGGCACCATTTTTTTTTAACTTCCAAGCCATTTAACACTATTTTTTAAATACACTGATGCACCAGTCTGAGCTTTCAACTTCTACTTGTTATCAGAAGAGTGTGTGCCGAAAGGGTCATTTCTCTTAACTCAACCCAAATAAAGTGATGGGCTGAAAATTATGATCATAAAAATGACTTGAAGTTTGAACATTTCACAGAAAATAACTAATGCAGATACTTCATATGTTTATTCTACAAAAAAAAAAAAAAAAAAAAAAAAAAAGCAAGAGGAGGGAGTCAGACTATGGGATTGATAATTACCTGCTATATGTACTTTGACATAAGTAGAGCTGCTAGAAAATTGTATTCCAAAAACTTCTAACAAAAAAATGTACTTTAAAAAAAATTGCAGAGAGTTTATTTCATTTATAATTTTCCAGTTTTTCCATCAAAGCATTTTTAGATTCTCTCCCCCCCCCGCCCAAGAAAAAGTTACTAAGCTTTTGTAAGTGTTGAGATGAGTTCCTCGCATCTATTCCATGTTAGGCGTGTGAGAGTGCCACATGCGCAGTTGCTGGAGATTTTTCCCCCTCAGTGGTGTCCACAGGGTTGGCTTCAATGCCCTCTGGAGTTATACACATATGCCCTGGTGCAAGGAGCGCTGCAGGTCCCACACCCTTTCAGTTCCTTCTTGCCAGTAACTCCGACAGAGCAAGGGCCATGAAATCTCAAAGAACAATGGTTACAAACACATCTCAAACAGTTACAAAAGGTGAATAACCATTTTTTTTCTTCTTTGAATGCTTGCTCATGTCTATCCATACTAGGTGACATAAAAGCAGTATGTCTAGAGGTGTGCTCAGAGTTCATGCATTTGCTGTCTGCAACGCTGCTCTCCCGAAACTGACATCATGGGCCTATTGGGTGATGGTTCATACCTTCACATCACACTACACCAACGACCATGTTGCAGCTGTGTAGATGTCTTGAATTGGTACCTGTTCGAGGAACGTTGCTGATGAAGCCTGGGCTCTCATGGAATGACTGGTCATTATAGCCGGAGGCAGAATCTTCGCCTGCTTGTAGCAAACTCAGATATGGGCACTTATCCAGGACATGATTCTTTGAGATGACACAGATAGCTCTCCTCCTTTCTGCTACTGCTACAGAGTTGCGTTGACTTGCGGAAGGGCTTCGTTCTCTCAGCAAAGAGGGCAAGAGCCTGTCTAACATCCAGGGTATGAAACTGACATTCCTTAGAAGTCTTGTGAGGTTTTTGGAAAGGAGACAGGAAGAAAATGTCCTGGCTATTATGAAAACGCAAGACCACCTTTGGTAGACAGCCCAGATGGGGGGCGCAGCTGAATCGTGTCCTTGAACATCGTGTAAAGGAGTTTTGACATGGGGGCTTTTCTCTCTGAGACTGGCTGAGGTAATCGCCACTGGGAAGGCAAGCTTCCCTAAGAGAAGCAGTAAGGGACACAATGCTAATGACTTGAAGAGAGGCCCCATGAGCCTTGACAGGGCTAATTTTAAGTCCCATGGGGAGAGAGGGGGAAAATCTATTCGCCAACCTGAGGAGTCTTTCCAGCCCCTTAAGAAACCTGACCAGCATCTCATGGGAGAACACTGATCAGCCATGCAATGGAGGATGGGAGTCTGAGATGTCTGCTAACTGAACTTTATTAGATGAGAGAGCCAGACTTTGTTGTTTAAGTGGAGCAGATAATCCAAGATAGACTGCAGAGAAGACCAGGATGGAAAGAGATTCTGTTTGGATGCCCAACAAGTGAACAGTTTCCACTAAGCCAAACAGGGAGCCCTTGTGGAAAACTTTCTACTACCTAGCAAGACTTGTTGAACCTTCAGCAGCAGGCCTGTTTGATGGCCCATGAAGGGAAATCTACTGTAAAATGAACCCATTGAAAGGAGCCAAGGACTACACCTTATCAATCAAGAAGCCTGTAGGGGCATGCCTATGGACAAAACTTTAAGGCCTTTCCACACCATGTGCTGGACAGCTTATGTTTGGAAAAAAGGAAGTACAAGCCACATGGCAAAAGGCTACAAGGCAGCTGCATCTTCTCCAATGTGTCTTCAATCCTGCTTCTTACCTCTGGAGTGACTTTTCTACAAACTGAAACTCTGAACAAAAGACTGAATGACCCATCCAATGTGTTCCTGAGGGACTTTTAAACAACCAAACTCGCCAATACTGCTAAGAAGCCAATATATGGACTTGGATAGTCTCTGTACGTATGATTCCTTTACCATTTAACAAATCTCTTTTTGTTCTTTTTTCTTTATTATAAACCTTTAGTTTTAGATGTTGTGGAAGCAAATTTAGGAAGGCTTCGCTTTGGCCTATAGAAATAGTCAAGTTGACATAAGGCCTGCTAAGGCCTGAAAGAGCAAAGGATCATGGCTCAGCCCCACCAGCGCTTAGGTACACAGCATAAACCCAAAAAATCTGGTATTGTTAACTCAGCTTTTGCTAAACCGCAGAAATATCTGTATTTAGCCTTTAAAATGATAGCTGACCGCAATAACCTGTTCTAACTGGAAAACTTGTTTTTATCGAAACTTATGCTAGAATACTGTGATTTTATTGGTACCTGTCTCCACATATTCTTTATATGGCACAAGTAAGAAAAGTTTGGGACTTTGCAACTCAGAAAGTACCGCGGGGAAGAATGACATTTGCATAATCAATGAAAGCCTATAAAACCTATGGATAAACTGTATGTGGGGGAGAGGGGGCGAGATAGACTTCTGCTCTTCCCAGCGTCGATGCTTGACCATAATAAAGCGCCTCAGGCTGGTTTCTGAAATCCAAACACAAGAGCGTGGTCTTCATTTCCACCACAATGCTAAAGGATTGGCTGGCAGCATAGTATTTTGGGTAAGATACAACCTAATATTGACCTGGCAATGTGTCTGTCTGGTACTTTGGGGTTCAGAAGAACATTCTGTAGCGTGAGAAGAATTTTTAACTCATGCCTCACCTTACTGCACCTAGGTGCTGACTGGAAGCCAATGAACTGGAATGCAATGAAGGGGTATGCCCACATCTCGAATACTGCATGCACATGTGCTCACCTCATCTCAAAAAAGATACAATGGAATCGGAAAAGGTTCAGAAAAGGGCAACAAAAATTATTAGGGATATAGAACAGCTTCCGTATGAGTAGAGATTAATAAGACTGGGACTTTTCAGCTTGGAAAAGAGACAACTAAGGGGGTGAATATGATACAGGTCTCTAATATGATGGTGTGGAGAAAGTAAATAAGGAAGCATTATTTATTCCATCTCATAACACAAGAGCCGGGGTCACCAAATGAAATTAATAGGCAGCAGGTTTAAAACAAACAAAAGGAAGTATTTCTTCACACAACACATAGGTCAACCTGTGGAACTCCTTGAAAGAGGATGTTATGAAGGCCAAGACTACAACAGGTTTCAAAAGAGAACTAGATAAGTTCATGGAGGATAAGGAGGGATGGTGTTCCCTAGCCTGTGTTTACCAGAAACTGGGAATGGGCAACAAAGAACATAAACACTTATGGTTACCTGATCATTCCCTCTGTGGCACCTGGCATTGGCCACTCTCTGAAGACAGGATACTAGCTAGATGGACCTTTGGTCTGACCCAGTATGACCATTATTATGTAACAACTGCCCAGGGTGTTGTGAAATCAAGTGCAGATGGGGTGAAAATATGAGTGGAGCAGTCACAGAGGAAACATTCCAAACCAATGCTGGTGTGACCACGCTGGAACTATCTTGTCTCTTAATTTTTAGGAGGTCCTGGTGAACCAAAGGGATCAGTGGGAAGGCATACAGTACGCTGTGTGCCCAGGAGAGCAGGATGCCATCAGAGTGGGAGCTCACACTGTGCCCATGCAGCAAACAGAACAGATGGCATTTCCTGTTCTGTCAGGTCCACATGGGGAGGCCCCCATTTCTGGAAGATGTAAAACACTGATGCTGTGTTGTCAGTCAAGACCTGCACCACTGTCTTGTCCATCAAAGACCTGTCCGTCAAGACTTGCATCCACAAGATCTGGAAAGTGTCATCTGGAAAGCCATGTATACCACCCTGAGTTCCCTGACATTTATATGCAGGGAGAGTTCTTCCTAGGACCAGAAGCTCTGAGTTATGAGCCTGCTCTGGTGGGCTCCCCACCCTCAGTCTAATGTGTCCTAAACTAAGGTTAGTGATCAATGAAGCACAGTGAAGGCTACCCCTTTCATTACAGGTCCTCGCTCTCTTCAACAGGTCAGTGAAGCAAAGACTGGAGACAGAATCGTGAGTATTGAGTCCAGGTGGTGTCTGCTCAGGGAGTAGAAGGGGTCTAAGGTGTAGCCTTGTGGTACATGCCACTATGTGATCCAACAGCTTGAGGCAAACTCAAACGGTCTTTAGTGGGTTGATTCTGACCTCGGAAATCAGGTCCAACAGATTGGAAATAGGCTTCCAGTAGGGAGGCTTTGGTCTGCATCTACAGTAGACTCTCGATTATCCAGGATGATAGGGAAAAAATTAATCCTGGTTAATAAAATCCCGGGATAATCACCATCCATAGGAAATATGGGGTGGGGGTTGGTTCACCAGCCACCCTGCGCCGAGGGGAGGAGGTATTGGTTCACTGGCTGCCCTGCGCCCTGGTGGGTTTTTTCTTTTTGTGCTCAGGGCGGCAACAAAGTCAGAACCGGCCCTGCGAGTTACGTGTATTTTTTTTTTTTTTTGACATCCTGGTTAATCCACCTCCTGGTTAACCCAATCCTGGATAATCGAGAGTCTACTGTAATTGAGCACTGCCCTAGTGAACTCTGTACTCGGACCAGACCCAGTGCTTGGAAGGTACTGGGCTGACCACAAGCCTGCAACCGACCTTTGATCACCTAGTTATAGGAGGTACAAGTACACTTACACACCTCAGTTCCTGAGGAAAGCTGACATGATCCCTATACACTTCATAAAGACCCATGGACCTGCCGATAGACTAAAGGGAAGAGTGGTGAAATAGTACTGACGTTGACCCACTATGATCCTGAGCAACCTTCTGTGACCATGGAAGATAGAGATGTGCCATAGTTCTAGCTGCCAAGCTGGCCACATCCAGAGCTGCCTGAAGGGAGGTCCTAGCTACAGTCTTGCTCTCTTCTAAGATAGGCTGAACGGGGGCGTAGCTGGACAGTGTCCTTGAAGAATACCGTGTAAACATGACATGAGGGCTTCTCTCAAACCCTGTGGAAGGACATCTTTAAATTTGGACCACGAGTGCCACAGATTAAAATCTTACCTCCCCACTAGAGCCTGTTGGTTGGAGACTGCCTGATGAATAAAACTTTTTCTCCAATCAGGTCTAGTTACTGAGCTTCTTTATTTTTGGGGGTAGCACTCGACTGCCTTGTCTGTCTCACTCATTCGCCGCCAACACTATCAGGGATCCCAGGGCAGGATGAGAGTAAAGGTAGTGAAATCCGCTTGCTGAGGCACAGTATTTCTTCTCTGCCCTCTCTGAGATAGGAGCAGAGAAGAAGGGTCTGCCACAGTATCTTCACAGGCCCAAACATTGCTTCATTTATGGGTAAGGCTATTCTGGAGGGAGCGGCAGTAGTCAGGATGTTGATCAGGCTGTGTGCTGACTCCTTAAGTTCTTTCATTTTCAGATCGAAGTTCACCATTTTTCAGGAGGACGTGGTGGGCCCTGAAATCATCTTGAGAGCGCAAGATTCTATTGCCTGCAACTGCATCATCCAGGGACAATGAGGAGGCCACCTGTGGTGGAGAAGGGGCTCCCACTCTTATTTTGCTTCCACCAAATCCATTGCAACAACCTCCTGAACATCAGCACCAAGACTGGTGCTGGAGGTAGAGTCCAGTGCTGGGCAGGAAGAGATGTCAGAAAGGTGGGCTGCCATCACAGAGTATGAGCAGTGGGAAGGGAACCAGTGCTGCCACTGCATCAGCCAGCGGCCCAGTGACCAGGTGCCAGTGGGAGGTCCAGTACCGAAGTCCGGAGGCTGGGTACCAGTAGGTCTTGGACGGAGCAAAGAATTCCCCTTCCGACTTCAAAGAGGATTTTTCCCCTTGGAAACTAAGACAATGCAGTACTGCTTCCACTACCTGATTCTGCTACAGTATTGGGATGGTGACTGATGCATGGGTACCATGGAGGGCTCGCCTCTGAATGGTGCTGTAGTGGTCAGTACCAGGACAGAGCTTGCCAGACCTTGTTCCCTTCTGATCCTAGTCACCCTAGCCAGCAGGGGTTCTCAAGAGGTCGGCAGAATCAGGAGTGACAGCAGATCCTTTGCTACCTGAAAGGCCTCTGGCATTGAGGGGGCCAGCAACCGTTTGGATCCACAGCTGCTCCTGGTAGTCGGTGGCGCATCTCATACTGGAGTCAGTGGCTTGGGGGAGGACGAGTGGCCTGATGCAGATCTCACCATGCCAATTCCTTCCTACTTGTCTCTCTGAAGAATGTCCTCTGAGTGCGCTATTTCTTATGTTTCTTCCTCTGCACCAAGTATGGAGAATAGTGCTGGGAAGAACACGGTGCTGGGAAAGAGCTCTCCACAGATCCCAAAGTACTCTGCATGATTCAGAAAGATTAAGCTCCAAGGCTGATCTGAGGCCACCCCATAAGAATGGCTTTCAGCTGAACATCTCTGTCCTTTGATACACGGGCTGAAGTCCCTGAAAATGTGGCACTTCTCTTTGACATGAATCTTCCCCAGAGAATTTAGACAGCAAGCATACAGGTCATTAACTGGCATCAGCTTGCTGCAAGAGACACATGGCTTCAACCCTGGGAACCAGGGCATATCTAGTTCCACAGGCAAAAAGTCCATCAACAACAGGGACAATCACTAACACTACTATATACACTAATTCTAACAAAGAGCTATATACATCAGCTATGTTAACTATACAAAATATGACAGAGGAAGTCCAAACACTGGGAAAGAAAGCCTTGCCACAGCAAGAAGAATCATTCCAGCAATCACCACAAGCAGTAAGAAGGAACTGAGAGGGCGCAGGGCCGGTGGCGCTCCTCATAATAGTGCACGCACACGGTTCCAGAGGATGCTAGCGCAGCCCTATATATACACACTATTCAGGGGAAAATCTCCAGCAATCGTGTATGCAGTGCACACACACCTAGAATGGAACAGACATGACTCGCCTCTTGAATAAGAAAAATCAATTTTTTGTTTTTGATTTAAAAAAGATAAAATTTAGATGAAAATTCTAACGAATAGAGTTTTTCCCCCTTTGGATTTTTTGTTTGTTTGTTTGTTTGTTTTAGCAGAATGTATTTCCTGTGAGCTTTAATTCTAAGGTCCCATTCATATTTTTCCTATGATTCTGGTGGTATGATCCTATGATCGCTTTAGGAGTCCTACCCTAGCCACTGGCTTCCATCTGGCATAGAGGAAGACTAAGAGAAAAATATCTCAAATTATTTTTTTTAAAGAAGTCCTGAATGTTATCAGAATCATAGAAGTAAAACCAGAGAATTCTTTACTGTGGAGAAAATTTCCTTTTCTACCCATGAAAGACATTTCCCTCTCACACAAAGAGAAACACGCAAGGACTGGACTTTTTACACAGAATTCGTGTTGGCTCTAGATCTTTTCTTTTCAGGTAATGGGATTTCAGCACTGTACACCCTTCATCATTCTGTTTCTTAATTAAAATTAATGGAGTACTAATTAAAAGTGCACAAATGACAGCCCAGGAGTCTAAAACTCTGTATCCAGAGTTTATGGAGAGTGACAGTGGAAGCTTTCATATGCTGCCCAACTATTTCACATCTAATCAAACTGGAGAGGACCATCCTTAGATTTAATCCTCATGGTTTTTCATCAAGGTCTGAAAAGACAACAATGGTGTAAGTCAGTGCTGGCAGTTTTTCTGTTCTGGGTACCCATCCACTAGAAATAGACCTTAACTATGAACTAATGTCACCCTGGCCACCCAAAAGCTGTAAAACAGTACAACATACAGTTTTTACTGCCCTGGTGACCTAGAGGAGAAAGGCATCATTGTATTATTATACTTCTGCACAAAACATAATGATGATGTTTAGTCCCTTGGGACAGAGATTTTATTTATCACCTCGTATCTATGCATAGCTGTTACATGGACACAACATTGTGCAAGGTGATAATCAGATGAAATAGAGCTGTGGTCTAATAATCTTAACATTGGGCAAGGATTCAGTACACCTGAGTTCTGTTTACAACTTTGTCACTGGCTTGCTGCTTGACGTCAGGTATTTTACTTAATTTGTCTGTGCTCTTTTTCACTATCTTTAAAGCAGGGATAATAATGAGCGATAAATTAAACATAATAATCATCAACATGTATGTAGTATTTATAAAATGATCATGACTACATACCCCACTCAGACAAAATGCCTCACTGACACACTAAGCAAATTGTGAATACTGTTAGTATTAGAACACTTTACCTACCTTGCCTGGTATACTCATCTGCTTCCCTGTGGACTAAGTCCTTTACCCGGTTTCCATACAACAACCTGGAGGAATCATGATCAAAAGCTTTCAGGGTTTCACTTGAACTGTATGACTTCTGTGTAGGCACTCTGCACTCCTCATTTTCTGCTGAAGAATTTGTGTAACGTCGCTCTTTGTCTCTTCTGCTCTTTGTCAGGGAGCAATAAGGCCTACGTTCTTTCACATCCATACTTCATTCCTTCTGTATGCACATCAGTCCAATTTACTTGAAACTCTTTTCTACATTTAATTTATGTCCACCTTTAAGAAGATAAAAAGATATATATTATAATACATCAGTGGTCTAATTCCTGAGAGTTCTCCCTGTCTTTCTGACACAGAAATAAAGATCCTATTTATTTAAAAAAATGCAGTTCAACAGCATCCGAAACACAGTTCTATGTTGTTCGTGAGATACACAATAGCTTAATTTTTCAGCAGCATGCCTGACAGATTAGACAAGAAACCCATTAACAATAATGGAAGTTACAGTATACATCTAATCTGCTGTATGCAAGTGAGTGCACCAAAAACATAAGCTCAAACTGTATTGCCAAATTCAACTAAAAACCCTGAAATAAAATATTTCTGACTTTCAGCACAAGTCAAATATTATCTGCTGTTTTTCTTCTTTTGAGACAGATACACCAGCACATGCTTTTAAGGGGAGCTTGCCTTTTTCCTACCCACATAAATCTTCTGTTTCAAATATCAGTTTCTGAAATGTAAATGTTTAATTTCCATGTTTTTTTGTTGCTGTTTATATGTTAGAAAATTGACTTTTTGAGAGAACCCAAACCTAGTATTTCATGACAGGCTACTGAAACATAAGCACAACATAGGCTTTGGGAATTTTCCCTGGTTGTACATTTCAGCGTGCCTATTCCTGGATAAGAACTGTAATATTGCAAATTTAAATTCACATTGCAAATATAAATCAGAAATCATTTTTCTAGTCCTCATATCTTGAAAGGACACTGTAAAGAAAAACTGATATTAAAAATCTAATATATTTTTGATAGTGATGTTTTCTAAATATATTTCCAGTTTCATTCAGTTTACACTGAATACTCAGTTTCACTTACAGGGTTTCATACACAAAGCTCAGGCATCTAGTTTTCTAACACAGTAAGAGATTGTTTAAAAATATTAAAACATTTCATTTGCAATTTTAAATAAAAATCATTCATGTTGGCTTTTGCCAACTATTTAAAAAAAAGTGTATAAATACTATATATAAACAAAATCTAAGTCTGAGGAATCAAATATTGGACAATGTCCCATAAGCTGAGAAGCCACTGTTTCTTATATAACATGTTGTGTGTTAAGGTTATTTCCTTTGTCTTCAGGAGGAAGACCATGAGATCTGTCTCTCCTTGGAGCTCTCTCTGTTTAGAATATTTTAAAGTACCACACCATTATTTTACAAAAAGAGTGATGGTAACAGCCATTCCCTTTGAGAGAATGGATTAAAAAGGGAAATGTACAGTGCATATCAAAAAGCAACATCAAACTGTATTTTCACTCCATTTTACAAAATCAAGGTTGCTTTACATTACATTTTTAAACATTAACAAACTAATTAATTTTCTCTCTTAAAATGATTCTCAGCAAGTATTTCATTTATTACTGTGCAGTAATTCAAATTGTGTAAATGAAAGGTGTTTTATCATCTTATCTCGTTTCAAGTTCTCTAGAAGGCTCTCCCATTTCTTAACCTATGTGAACCTCAATTTAGGAATTTCAAGATAACATGGAATACATATATACTAAATACAGGACTAACATTTCTTTCATTTAAGCAAATTCCCTTTCACATTTAGGGCAATTTCAAATATACTTTACGCCTCCTTTCTCATGTCAAAATGTTTGCCTTTCCTAGCACAAATATTAGTTGATAGATATAGGCACAAAGATACTGTTCATTCAATCTAGGGATACTGATATGTGCAGGTACATGTAGCCCAGGAATTAAAGATTAATCTTTAATTAAAAGATTATGTCATGTGATTAAATATCCAGGAATACCTCCAATTAAAACTGGCAACCCCAAATGCAGATTATGTTTTAAATCCTTTTATATGAAACACGCCCACCTACATTTTGTGATTAAATACTTCTCCCCCCGGACTGTTGAATATTAAATGACCCTGTTCTTTTTATTTAAAAATAGTTTTCTAAACACTTTAAACATTTTCACCCTGTCGTATTATGAACATCTTCAGAAGTAAGATGAATTTTCCCTCTCTCCTCAGCAAAAACCATTGATAAGGTGCAGAGATTGTCAGTTACTATATCCGCTCAGATCTCATACCATAAAATTAACATGATTTTTTTAAAAAATATAAAATTGCTACTTTAAGTTAGCAATAAATAGTTATTTTAGGATATTCCATATCAGTGTGTAGACTTCATATAGAAACATCTCTTTTTTAGCCATATACTTCAGGATAACTAAAGATCTTTTTTATTCTTGGAATCTCTAAATTGTGCCATGAGAAAATCGATGTACAGTATTAACCATCAAAGATAAGATCAATTTGATTTTTTTAAAAAAGAGTCTTTAAGCTTCTGCAGTATTTTTGCAAAACAAAAACAAAGCCGTGTGTGCAATGCTTTCCATGACTATACAAAGTTGAAAGTCCTCAAAGATTTAATCTATACTGTAGTGTTAGGAACTACTGATCTGCTTCACACAGAATCAATGAATTCAATACAACTTCAAAAGGCAGTTTTCTGGGTTATCTACTGCTTCTCCAGGCTAAGAATGAGAAGGCTAGAAAATACAAGCTGGTTAATAGTGCCAAGTTATTGGAATACTTTCATGGCAATTATACTGTCATCATGAACCATGAAGATACAGTGGACACTGTAGTCATGTTTTGCATAAGACATTTAGCTCTTGTGAAATGCTGAGTGCTCCAATAGCCTGATCCTGCACATTTTGAATTTAAAGGTAAAACACATGCCATCTTTAATGGCCTCAATTAAGTCAATTTGAGTTGATTGCCTTCAGCCCCTTACAGGAAAAGCTCAGCATCTTGCAGGATCAGGCTTTTAAAAATTATTTAAATCATTGTCTTATGTAAGTATAAAGGACTGTTGGCCCCTTACTGAAACTGTGTGAGTTTTTAATTGGCCCTATCTCAAAACCTAAAGAAAGGGGAAAGGCCTATCAGAAATCAAAATCCTGAGACTGACAGTCCGCAGGGTCAGTGGGGAGGGGCCAATGAACCTGGTTAGCCTGACTGATAGGGCAGGCAGGCCAATGAAGGAGTCAGGGGCCTGTGGTCCTGACCTCCATGAAAGCTGGAGCTGCCTGAGCCCAAGGAGAGCTGAGCAGAGCAGAGCAGACCAGCAGCAAAAACTAGAACCGAGAGAGCAGAGCTGAGCTGGAGGCAGAACAGCAGAAGTGCTGACTGAAGCAGAGTGGGGCTGGGGCAACTCAGAGCTGAGTGCAGCTTAGAGCTGGGAAGGGACAGAGGGGGGGGGGACCCTGTGCAAGGAGCCCAGCACAGGGAAATGCCACCAGACAAGAGGTCTTGCAGGCTGGACTTGGTGGGGGATTATATCCCCAACAGAAGGCCAATGCTGGGAAGAAAAGCCTAGAGCCTGATGGTATGTGGCCACTATCAGACCAAGTGTCTCATTTCCAGTTTCACTGCAGTGCACCCAGGGCCTGGGAAGAAGTCCTGCAATGTGTGAGAGAAAGACTGTGAAGTTTCCTTGAGTTCCAGAGACTGCCATTTGTGGTGTCCTTACCTCCGCAAAGCAGTGTTACTTGTTGTTCCCTTTACCCTTTCCCATTTTTTTCTAATTTTATTATTCATTGCTGTTTAATAAGTTGTACATTTGTTTCGAACTTATATGTAGAGATCAGTGAATCAGGAAAGCATCCAGTGCAAAGAGAGTATCCGGAGTGGGAGTTCAAATCCCCCAGGAATCCTGGGCCCAGCCTTGCTGGGGTTGCAAGGACTGTCACATTGGAGAGAGGAAGGGGAGTCCTTGAGGTCAGGTACGCTTCTGGGTAAAGGGAGTGGGAGAAAGGACTCAGATTCTTTTGCTACCCAATTCCACTGGGGTAGCATATAAGCCTGGCAAGTTCCCCACAATTGCGGGACCATTCCCCTGCTTACATAAGGTAAATCTATTGAATGGAGGAACAGAAAGAAAGTTGTCAGAAAGAGGAGTCATGTCTATACATTCTGCACTGCAGCAATACAGCTGCAGTGCATCTGGTGAAGCTGCTCTATGCTGACGGAAGAGAGCTCTGCTATCAGTACAATAAAACCTCCACGAGTAGCAGAAGCTATGGCCTTAGGAGAAACTCTGCTGCCGACATAGCGCTGTGCACTTGAGCGCTTATGTCGGTGTAATTTATGTCGCTCAAGGGCGTTGTTTATGCACACCCCTCAGCATAAGTTATGCTGACACAGCCTGTAGTGTAGACATAACTGGAGAGGAGTCAGAAGAGAGGCTGAAGTCTGGTAAATGTGTCTAAACTAGCCAGCAGGAAAAATCTTTCTGCACTATTCCAATGATGACACACAACATTCATCGAGAAAACTGCAGATAGCCCTTGAACTACAATACATGCATTTTTTCTGAACTCAGAAGGGCACTGCATATTGAAGTCTAGGCTGCCTGTCAACAAAGACAGGTCAAGGAAAGGAAAACTTGCTGTTGGCTTTGTAAGGCTACTGGTCAGGGTTCTTGCTGTACTTCATTTTTTAGAAGTACTTTCTATTACAGCACTTTCTCATTATTGCATGACATTTTCACCCTGTCATACTATGAACATTTTGAGAGAAAAAGTATATATTTTATTTCTGAAGACGACCCAGTATTTTTTTTCCTCAGTAAAAACCACTGATAAACAAAGTGCAGAGCCAGAGGTTGAGGTTGACCGTTACTGTATCTGCTCAGCTCTCACACCATAAAATTATCTATAGTGGTTATTGTGTTAACAAGTTTTCTAGCAACTTTAAGTGACCCCTTGGTCATCAAACTCTAAGATATTTTCATTCCCCCCCCCCTTTTTTTTTTTCTTCTTTTTTTACCTGAATGCACTGACTATTCTCCTTGTACTATGCCTTATATCAAGCTCACATGGAACAATAAATAAAATACAAAAGCTCAAGGGAACAGAGTGACTCTAATTTGACACATGAACAGCTTTCTTGACAAATCAGATTAACGTTTTAAACCTAATAGAATTAAACCAGTTATAGAACATCTTACAGAAACATTTGCCTTCATCTTCAAATAACACTTTTCCCATATGTCAATATTTATGGTCTACCAAATAGCTTTGTCCCAATTAATGGAACAGAACGAGAATTTTCTTAGTACAATATTTACAAAAAGACATTCAGCTACTAAATCATCTAGCCTCAAAATGACATTAAAATGGCTAAGTCGGATACTGCTGCTCATTTAAATAACTTTCTCCATAGTATTTTTACAGATCAAAGATTTCATCTAAGAACCTGGCATCTCCGGTTCACGAGTACAAAGCAAGGACATGTCATGTATATAGCTGCATACAGTTTTTAATTTCCTGGGGACACTATATCTCCTGATATACATGCAGAATTTTTTGGGTTTTCATCAGTCTCTTTACTAAAACCCTGCTATATCTTTCTCATTCTGCACCTGCTATGCAAGGGACTATACTGTGTGTATAATATTGAAAAGTTCTGCATATACTGAAGGAAATGGACAATGTACTGGCTGATGTATGTCCATTTTTCAATTTGCAATGACACCTTAAACCTTGATTTGGTGTTTGAATCATTAGATATTACAGCCTCTTGTGATTCATCTGACCAAACTAATGACTTCTTATTTTTAATAAGAGAGGAGAAATGCACACTAATTTTGGTGCTGGTATGGCAACACTGATATGATCTTTTTAGTCTTATCTAAAGATACCCATTCAATTTCGGGTTACCATCAAATACCTACCAAGGACCCAATCCTGCATTCGTGGATCCAGGATCAGTTTTGGTTACACCAAAGACAGAGGATTGCGACATAAATGGCTAATTCATAGGAATCTCAAACTGAATGATTATCTGCAAATCTTTGTTTTACAAGAACATACATGCCAGAGCAGATCACTGGTTTATCTAGTCTAGTCTACTACCTTCACCTGCAGTTCGCACCTGGTGTTTTGGATAAATGATTAAAACTCCCATAATGCTAAATCACAGTGTAAAAAATTCTCTCTCAGTCTTTGCATGTAGTGAGTTATGGCCTGTAAGTACCAGGGTCAACACCTCTTATAACATTTTTACATAATTAGAATAGCAAATAGTATTCTTGTTCAGAGGTATGTCTAACCCTTTCTTGCAGCTTTCTAAGCCACTTGCCTTAATTTCCCGAGGCAAATGAACTACACGTGGACAATACATGGTTCAAAATATTTCACTTTAGCTATTTTAGAACGTTTCATTCCATTTTCTGATCTAACACATGATGAAAGGATACAATCATCAGAACACCATCATATTTCTTTCATATCTCCTACTACTGCATACTTTGCCAGATTAAATAATACCATTCTTTTAAATGTTCTCATATAGGGCATGGTCCAAAGCTGACTGAAGCTTTGATTCGGGTACAAACTGTGTATGTTCCACCAGGGGTGCTGGAACAATTTATACAGTGGGGGTGCCAAGAGCCATTGAATCAAACAGTAAAGCCTGTATATAATGGAGACCACTTGAAGCCAGGGGGTGCAGCAGCATCCCTAGTTCCAGCACCTATGCATCCCACCGACAGCACTACACAAATATGCCCCTTCTTTTAAATGACCTTTTTGAGATCTTTTCCATTTCACCTGCTCTCTTTTCATGCTGAGGAAATCAAAATTGAACACAATGTTCAGGAGATGAAATTCTGCCATCCTTATTTCTCTTTTGCCGAGAAGAGACTCACTCTGAGGAGACCTATTGAATTCAGTAGGACTATACAATGAATAAGACTATACTCGAGGTGAATAAGGGTGGCCGAATCTGACCCGAAGTAAGAGTTATACTAATAGTTTATTGTATTGGGGTGTATCCACACATCCCAGGGCATCCATTATAGGCTTTTAAGATGAGGGACTACTGTAAGTTTAAGTCTCTAGGCAGGCAATGGGTCAAATGACCAAGCATCATTGCCTATCTGTTGGACACTATATAAAGGAAAGCTTCTGACTCACTCTTGGAACGATGAAAGTTGTGATAAGATCAGTATTGCCAATCCTCAGCATTCAGTTGGGGCCCTATTGTGCTAGGCACTGTACAGCATATGGGAAGACATGAACCCTGCCCCAGGAAACTTGCAACCTGATTAAAGGTAAGATACTTCAGTGATCTTAACACACTGTAATTGGGAATAGATGTGGAAGAATAAGGGTTATAGTACAAAATTATAAGGTTACTCAACCAAGTTACAAGCACAGCCTGACCAAATTTCCATAGCACTGACATTTGAAGTTTTCAAACCAATTTATAATAATCAAGAGGTTCCTCCATAATCACAGTGATTTAAATGGCTGTTTACACACTACTTATTTATTTTTGAGGTTAATATAGGAAGATCGGGGGAGGAGGAATGAAACAGATGATGATTAAATGGGAAATGATCAAGGGATGCAGGAGAGAGATGGTATATAGTGATTTGCTGAGGGCAGGTATGACCAAGAGACATGAGAGCAGTAGGTAGAAATAAATATCAGCAGGATAAGTGAAGGACAAGAAATTACTTCTCCATCGTCATTTGCTAAGTTTCCTTGAGTCCTGTTTTGGCCACTATTTTGTGACTCTCTGAAAAGTTTATTATATGTAAAATGTATCCTTTCAAAAGTATGCTGCATTTTTCCTTTCAATAGTGTCACAGAGACAAAAACTTCAAGAAATCACCACAGAATATTAGATCTGTGGGATGTATGTATTTTCCTCATCACACAAAGTTACTATTGCTGCACAGACTATAAATAATGCAGATAAGCATGTGTCTGACAGTAAAATACTTGGAGTGTAATCTTAAGGGAGTTCTGCATGCAGATCATCTTAAGGATCAGGCCCAAGACACCAAAAATCGGCACCTACAAAGAATACATGTACCAAGAGATGTGCAAGTATCCCTTGTACTTATGAATAGTAACTGGCTCACACAAAACTTGTTCATATATGCGTGAGATTATTTTGCAGATCTAACAGACACCTAAGTACTTTTATTCTGCCAATTTGTTATTGCCATCAGCAGGATATGTAAGTACACAAGAATTTGATTATCTGATGTACTAAAACAGCAGAGTGCTTGTACCATATGGTTACCTCTAAACCTGGAGTTAGGGGTGCAATTCCCAGCTTCAGCAGACATACTTCTATTAACTCTATTCGAGGTAGCATGCTAAAAATAGTAGTGTAGCTGCAGTAGCATGGGCAGCAGAAAGTGCAGGCACAGGCTAGCTGACCCTAGTACAAACTGTCTAAACCCCCGCGCAGGGACTCAGGGTGGCTAGCCGCAGTACGTGCTACTGCACCTACACTTCTTTTTTCAGTGCACTAGCTTGGTGAGAGTTAGTGTGAGTATGCCTACTCAAGGTGGGAATCACACCTGCAGCTCCAAGAGTAGACACAGCCTGAATTTCAGTACTCTCCCTGATTATAAGGCAAAGCAGAAGAGAGAAAAAGAACATGAACATATGATAACTGCAAAGACACCTGTTGGCCTTTTCATAATGTTAAGTTATAGAACGACGGGCACTGAGATATGAAAGAAGCGGCAAATTTTCAGATGGTGTGCCCATGGTTTTTTGGACCTAATAGATTTTTTTTTTTTTTAAATGTTAAGGGATGACTTAAAGCTGAGCACAACAAAATTGCTCAACAGCCTTTTACTGAGGAGCATACTTCACGACTAAACTTCATATTCTCATCTGGTACTCTCTTTAATCAGTGTTTGGTAATAGTTGTGAGTTCATGAACATTGGTGCAGTTATACGTTATGAGGGTTGGCAGGAATTTTTAAAATAAAAAAATAGCTCCCCATGAATGATATCACCCTGTCAGCTCTAAAGACTGATTTGTTCATCTACAGAACAGAAACAATAAGGGCAATAGCAGCACGTTTCCCCATGTTATCCCACCAATGTGGGTCAGTATCCATGCTCAATCAATCTTTGCCTTCTCTGATATGAAAGCCACCAAGGCACCAATTAAGCATTAAATAGCAATTTCTCACCTTTGTGCCTTTTTCATACTGCTCTATATACGTGCCATGATATTTCTCTTCCTGAACGCCAAGTGTCCTGAAACTCAACAGCCCTCATTCTACTCCACCAAATCCCCTCTCAAAACCGATTTCTTTCACTCTGTTTTCTACCACTCTTAACTCTTGCACTATTTCATTCTTATACTCCTTCCCTCTTCTCCTACCTTATCCTCCATTGGAAGATGCATCAACATTTATGCATTTCATTTGGTTAAAAACTCCTCTTTCCCTACTCCTTTGTGGGATGTAAACTATAAGTCTCTCGGCCTGGTTCATGTCTATCATCTCTGTAAAGAGCCATGCAAAATTATGGCACTATATAAATATATAATCACTACATAATTGTAACTTAAGTTTGCGATCTAGAGGTAAAAGACTTCATATCCCATTAAAAATCCAGAAGGCAATTTTTCTATTGATGCACACAGCCAGCTTCTATACTGGGAATTAAAGTTCACAGAGGTGGATGAGGGGGAAGGAAAGGTGCAGCGATGCCATGACTCACCCCTGCAGTGCCTCCTCCTAGGCATCCTGGGAATTGGCTCTTTTCCAGCCAGAGCACCCACTGCAGGCCAATGTCCTGCTTGCCGCTGGCCCTGTGCTCCTCCCAGACCCCGGTGCCCCTTTAGCTGGCGTGCTTCCCCCGGCCATACCTCCACACTCTGCCTGGATCTCCCCTCCGTGTGGGACCCCCAACCCTCTATCCCCACCTCACCTCACCTCAGTCTGCAGCTACTGCCAGTCAGCAACAAGCCCACTCCCTGGAGCGGACTGCAGCGTAAGAGCCAGTCATCATAGGCAAGGGGAGTTTGGACCTGCTGCCTCTGCCTAACCCCAGTATCTTCCTTAGGCCTTTGTATCAGGCTTGCAGCCTGAGGAGCTGCTAGGCTGGAGCTTCCCAGGTCCCTTGCCTATTCTCCCAGCACTGTTCCAGGTACCTTGTCCCACTGGCAGCCAGGCCCTGCTCCCTCCCAGCCTAGAGAAAGAAGAGGATTGTGGCCAGGCTGCCTACAGTCTAAGGGCCAGCTGGGCCCTAATTAACCCAACCACAGCTGTGGCTGCTTTTCCAACCAGCCTTTCTGCTGATTTCCCCAACTGCAGCCTTCTACAGGGCTACCTTTTAACCCTTGGAGCAGGTAACCACAGAAGGTTACAGGAATGAGGATATAAAGTTTTTTGTTCTTCATTTTTAAAAAAGAAAAAAACACCACATTATGTAGTATACATACTGTAACATATATTTAATTGTGTGATGTAAATGAGGCTTTAGGGTCATGTTAGAGTGTTAACTGAAGCATCTAGCTACAACTTTAGCATGCCTGCAGGCCTTTTAAATTGTTATTGGAAATTGCTGCATTCAATTCAGTAGTTTCAACACTGAGTTCCCCTAAGGATTATTACAGTTTGGCAACACAATGCCAGTTTTACCTAATGCATATAATGCTCCCCACCCAATTTCATATTTCATCTAGAGAATCCTTCTAGAATGAACAGCATTAAAAGCAAGAAGCACTGGATAGATTAACAAGATAAGTGTGAAGAGTCTAACAATATCAATCATTTATGTTCTTTGTTAGTTAACTACAGAAGTACAAACTTGTTAAAAGATAAAAATAAAAATACTATAATTATATGGAGTGATAGAGAACAATGTGGAAAATATGTCATTACATAAATCAATTTATCGAACTATAGTGGTGTACAGTCTCTTCACTTTCAATACTTAATTCAGTTTTAGACCCCTCATCTCAAAAGAGGATTAGCAGACAAGAAAAAAGTCCAGAGAAGACCAATAAACATAATTTGACACAAAGAGGACTGCTAGAGGAAGGAATTCAAATAGAGGAAAGAGTAAAAAGATTAAGATTCTTTCACTTGAAAAGAGAAAGAAGAGAACAAAGGATACAAATATTAAGAAGGCCTATAAGATGCTCACATTTACCCTTTCTCAAAAAAACAAGAAAGTGAGTAATGACAAAAAAGCAATAAATTTCAAAGAGATAAGGAAATGCTTTTTAAAGCAACATATAATTGACCTGTAGAACGCAATGCCATTGAATAAAATTGAAACAAATCACATAAGATACGATAAAATTATTAGATTTTTATAAGTAAGCTTAACTTCCATGGTTATATTCACAAAATAAATTACAAGGATTACTAGCTTTTACAGACTGAGCCCTTGCTGATGACAGGAATAATGTTCTTTCCATTATATAGTATTGCAAAAAATAAAAAAAAAGTGCATCATCAGAGTTGTAATGCTTCCTGAGAAACATCAGGCATTGACTACTGCAAGATATCAGACTAGACTGGTCTTTTCTCTTATGAGAATTCCTATATGAGTTTTGATTGCCATTGCTAATTTCTAAAAAATAAGAGAAATTTTTACATTTTGCACTTGATATATCATGTTTATACATTTTTAGTGTTAAGAAAGCAAAGCAATTTCATCTTTATAGTGTATATTACAAGTACATTAAACTAAAAAGTCTAAATGCTGAGCACTACAGACAAAACAGAGTTTATGAAAAATATTAAGAAATCCTTTCATCCACAAGAATGCCACAATTCACATAACTAATCACCCATAAAACCTATTACAAACACACACTAAGAAAAGCTCAAAAGGCATACAACAGTGATGAAATTTCCACTTCAATGACTGATAAAGTGAGTATGTCAGAAATTAACTGAGCTGGAAAAATGACACTTTGGAGGGGTGCTTAGGATGATCTGTAGTCATGATCTACCATCAGTCAAACTGTTGACTCTTAATACATGGATATTTCAGGTCATCATATCTAGAAACTCACTTCTTCTTAATAATGGAACTCTGTCTTCTAGCATTGAAACTAGAACATATGCCTCTCCAAAGTTGTCATTCTGAAGAAAAATGACCCGTAAGACAAGCAGCTCACACCTTGAAACTTAAGAAAGCCTGTAAGTCCATCATCTAACCCCACATTTTTGAATTACATAAAACACAAATATTACATCCTCTAAAGTGTTTTTTTTCAGCACTAATCTCATGGCTGCAGAACATATTCTCTCTTGTGCTCACCATTGCTACAAGACAATTAAAACCTTCAAATTCACTAAATGAAAGAATTTACAACACACATAATTCAGTATTAACTATCAAGTACCCTGAAATCAAGTACAGACTCACTCACAATGATACCAGGAATTTTCATGGGGGCTCCTGTCCCCAAATAGGCACAGAGGTTTTGGGGGTTTTATTTTGATTGTAACTGAGCACTTCTCTCTTTAAAACTGGCATAAAGGCTCCTCCAGCTGATGCTACCTTTTGATGATTTGAGCACCACCAAGAAAGGCCCAGTGGCCATTATTGTTTCATAGAAGGCCCTACTAACAGGCAGAGGACCTTTAGAGGAAAATAGGGACAACAGGAGCTGCTGACTACACACACACACACACCCTGCTGAGAAATGAGTGAGCAAACAATCTTGTAAAAAGAGTGTGGTCTGTTAGCCCTGGAAGTAAGCAAGAAGTATTGAGGACTGCAGTAGTCGGCAAACTGTGGAAGAAGAGCAGCCTACAACAAGGTATTGAATTTGGGAGCATTTGATGTGACTATGGTGGATTATTTGACTGATTTTTTGTTTGGGAGTGAACTTGTGTTGGCAAGGATTTGTTTGAGGGGAGTTGATTGCAGGGATTGTGTAGATGAAATCTGATGTTTGTGGGCAAGGGGGATCATTTGATTTTAATTTGGGGCATTCAATTGAGGATGTGGAAATCCATTTTGTTATTTGAAACACAGAGAGGACTAATGAGGGAGAAAATTGATGGAGGAGTGAAATGACTCATTCTATTGACAGAGGGTTTGGCTTCCAGGAAATAAAATGAGGGTGAGTGAGAGATCAGAACAGGTTGGGGCAAGAAAGGACGGCAGGATTATTGGAAGAGACTAGACACACAATGAAAGGCAAAATGCACAAAGAAAATGAACAAGGAGGTGATATCATCTGTGCCTAATGTACAAACATAAGAAAAGGGGAAAATACATTGAAAGGAAAAGATACAGCAAGTCAAGAAAGCGCAAGAAACAAAAATGGAGCATGGGAAAGAGTGAGGAACAAATTTGGATAGAAAAAAATAAGTCAATGCAGTTTCATTTACTACATTTTAGTGCAAAAAAGTAAAGTAGTGTGTGTGTGTGCTGTGGGGACAGAGAATTATTCAGGGACATGAACACATGGAAGTTCATCAAGAGTTCCTAAGCGGACTGGAATTTAGAAAGGTATCTGCTAAAACTTGAAGCCTACTCCACTTCTCCACACTCTGACTTTTAGAAGGGACCTCTCTCTGGCTAAGACTACACTACGGAGCTTACAGCTGCACTGATGCAGTTGAACTGCTGCTAGTGCATATGCTCTAAGCCAGGAATCTCCAAACTACAGCCCGGGGGCCGGATCCGGCCCATGGCTTCGATTTGTCTGGCCCTCCAGCTGAGCAGGCACGCCGAGCAGGTACATGGAGAAGCTGCCGCTGCTCCCCTCCGCCACACACACACGCAAGCTGCTGCCAGCAGCCCCATGTGTAGAGGGGTGAGTGCCCCTGCGGCAGCAGCTGGAGGAGCAAAGGGGAGGATTTTGCATATATTTGCATATATTGAATTTTTGCAGTCACTTCGGCCCACGAAGCCCCTTCAAAAATCTAATGTGGCCCTTATCTCAAAGTTTGGAGACCCCAGCTCTAAGCCAATGGGAGAAAGCTCTCCTGTCAACTTAATTACTCCAGTCCCTGTGAGTGGCAGTAGTTATTTCAGCAGGAGCTTTCCTGCTAACATAGTCCTGTCCACACCAGTACTTAGGTCGGTGTAATTTATGCCACTCAGGAGGGTTGTTTATTCACATCCCTGAGTGACATAACTTATATTGACATAAGCTGTAGTGTGTACATAGCCTCAGTCTCCTTATTCCCTTGCTCCACATCCTCTTGGCTGCTACAAAAGTGGTAGTTTCTCCTACTTTGCCCCTCCCCTATTCTAAAGGGAGTTGTACTCCCTTGCAAATAGCTTTAGTACCTGCTTTTGCTGCTGCAGGAAGCTTTTCTAAGCAGAAACAAAATGAAACTGATCTGGTTCTTGTCACTTTCTGATCTTGTCACTTTCAGTGCTGCCAGGAAACTTCTGAAAAGGATCAGTGAAAACTTATCCTGACAACTGACTATTGATTAGATATTACTGTACTGCAGGGATCTCAAACTCAAATGACCAAGAGGGCCACATGAGGACTAATGCATTGGCCGAAGGGCCGCACCACTGACCTTCCCCTTGCTGCCCCTACCCCCACACCACCCCTTCCATGAGGCCCCAACCCTGCTCTACTTCTTTCCACCCCTGCCCCACCTCTTCTCCGCCTCCTCCCCTGAGCGTGCGGCTCCCCGCTCCTCCTCCGTCCCTCCTGGAAAGTGGAAAGCGCCGAACAGCTGTTTGGTGGTGGGAACTGCCTGGAGGTAGGCAGAAGAGTGGGGATGCAGTGCACTTTGGGGGAGGGGAGCTTGATGACTGCCAGAAATAACTGAAGGAGGAGGAGGAGCTTGGCAAGCCGCAGCAAATAACTCTGTGGGCTGCATGTTTGAGACCCCTGCTCTACTGCAACTTGGAAAAAGCTATGAGCAGTAGCAAAGGCACCGAAGTTCTCTACCTGCAGACTCAGTAAAATGACACTACATTTTATTCTCTGTTCATATTTTGAAGATTACCTTGTCAGCTTCCGTTTTCATAATACAATGAAACCTTACAGTCTGTGAAAACTGAGGAAACTCACCCAGGAATGTTTTCTGCTTTCCATGAACAAACTGAGTTGATTTTTCAAGTCCTGTTCATGCCAAATATGTCAGATAATGAGGTCTTGCCCTTCATAATTAATAAGCTCACTGAAAAAAAACTATAATAAGATATAATCTATACAAAAGGGTTACATAGTTTAAATTTATCATCATAAAATTTTGTTCCTTGCAAGGTCCACATGACTTTATTTTCTCTCAAAGAATTAATATTTTTGGTTGTGTGGAAGACATGACAGATATGGGAGACCTGGAACAGTACTTTCCTCATTCCAACACTGAGTAACTAAACTAGTACAGTGGACACGGTATGGCATGCTGCCAGATTTATTTATTTTTTTAAAAATGCTGACCAGTTGGATGTTCTGCAGAATTACTCCTCCCGGGCTAAAACACAACAGAAGAAACATTAGAAGTATCAAGTTAAAGTAGTGTAATAATATTTGCTTCCCTACCTTCACAACAGGATTAATTAATTTCTCTACAGTGGTCTGGCAATGTAAAGCACTATATAACTGTTAAATTATATCAGTAATCATTACTAACACATTCATGTAATCCATGTTCCAAACTGAGGAATTTTGTTTCTTACTCCATGTTCCAACCTCGCTTCCTTTCCCTTCTGCTTGCATTGTTTCATTATCTCCTGTCATGACTTCTGCCATCTCCTCTTCTCTGGCATTGTCTCCTTTCATCTGCACAAAAAACAGCCTCCAGGATAATTTTCCTTGCCTGTTGATCACACTGTCATCCCCTTTTAAAATCCCGCAACTAAAGCCTCCCCCCCCCGTTTCTCCACCCAGAGAACACTGATTAAAATCAAAGTGATATAAATGATCAATGATTCAAATCAAGATTTCCTGCTTGATGATTTAAATCATTATTCAAATTGGTTATTTAAATTACCAATTTGAATAATGATTTAAATAAACAAGCAGGCAATCTTGATTTGAATAACTGATTTTTAATCTTGCTTTGCATTTGTACTTTTAATTTCTTTTTCTGAATAAATTCTCCTTAGTTAGCAAAATTTGGTACTTATTTTGCTAACTTGGAGGATACACTTTACCTATACACATTTATTCCCATTCTTCATTTTTTATGATGGAAAACGTAGAATAACTTATTTACTAGATTTTTTTTTATTCTTAATTTGTGTCAAGTTGCATTTGATCAAAATGAGATTCCACTCAAAATGCAAAAACATCATTAAATAAAACTACTTAAATGTGCAGGATACATAAGGAAAATAATTTTATTAAAACATATTCTGCATTGCTAATTTGCTGAATTATTAAACAAAGTATTAGCTGTAGTTAATTAACTGAACTGATAGCTTCTGATAACCGTATCCTTTAAGATTTTAGAACTAGCAAGTCTCATTCTCTCACACTTCACTTTTATTCATAGACCGGAAAAGGGAAATAAGCTTTCCTATTTCTCCCACTCTAATCAGTTTCTCAACTTTGAATGAGCTAGTTATTGAACTGAACCAACTGAATAAACTGAAATGAAGAAAATATTTCCTCTACATCTGCAGAAGAGGCAGCTGTCATCAAAAACTGGCTTAGCATACCAACAGATCATTTCCAGGTGCTTAGCCAATGTCTTCCCAGCAGTTCATAGGTTTGACTTTCTTTAAAGCTTTGTTAGCAAACATGTACTGGTTACTATTTTTAATATAAGTTAAACGATTTGTAGTGTTTATTGTAAGTTCAGGCCTTATCAGAGGTTGTTTTAATTTCAAATTTAATTTTAAATGGGTTTGTTTTTAAAAAGAAAAAAAATGAATTTTTTTTTTTTATTTTAAATTGATTTTTATTCACCATCTCCACTATATCAAGTTCTTATCCTTCCTTCAAAGCTCATAAGAATGACCGACAGTGGCCAACGCCAGGTGCCTCAGAGTGAATAAACCTAACTGGTAATGATCTCTCTCCTGCCATCCATCACCCATCTCTGACAAACAAAGGTTAGGGACAGCATTCCTTACCCATCCTGGCTAATATTCATTAATGGACTTAACCTCCATAAATTTACCCAGTTCTCTTTTAAACCCTGCTATATTCCTAGCCTTCACAACCGCCTCAGGCAAGGAGTTCCACAGGCTGACTGTGCACATTGTGAAGACCTTCCTTTTTTTTTTTTTTTTATTTAAACCTGCTGCCTATTAATTTCATTTGGTGGCCCCTTGTTCTTATATTATGGAAACAAGTAAATAACTTATTCACTTTCTCCACACCACTCACAATTTTATATACCTCTGCCATATTCCCCCTTAGTCTCCTCTTTTCCAAACTGAAGAGTCCTCCTAGCCTCTTTAATCTCTCTTCATGGGGGACCTGTTCCAAACTCTTAATCATTTTGGTTGCCCTTCTCTGAACCTTTTTTAATGCCAGTACATCCTTTTTGAGATGAGAAGAACACATTTGTATGCAGTATTCAAGACGTGGGCTCACTATGGATTTATATAGGGGCAATGAGATAGTCTCTGTCTTATTCTCTATTCCTTTTTAAATGATTCCTAACATCCTGTTTGCTTTTTTGACTGCTGCTTCACACTGCATGGATGTCTTTAGAAAACTATCCACAATGACTCCAAGATCTTTTTCCTGATTAGCTGTAGCTAAATTAGACTCATCATATTATATATATATATAGTTGGGGTTATTTTTTCCAATGTGCATTACTTTACATTTATCCACATTAAATTACATTTGCCATTTTGTTGCCCAATCACTTAGTTTTGTGAGATCTTTTTGAAGTTACTCACAGTTTGCTTGGGTCTTCACTATCTTGAGCAGTTTAGTATCATCTGCAAACTTTGCCACCTCACTACTTATCCCTTCCTCCAAATCATTTATGAATAAGTTGAACAGGATTGGTCCTAGGACTGATACTTGGGGAACACCATTAGTTACCCCTCTCCATTCTAAAAATTTACCATTTATTCCTACCCATCGTTCCATCTTAACCAGTTCTAAATCCAGGAAAGGATCTTCCCTCTTATCCCATGACAACTTAATTTACATAAGAGCGTTTGGTGCGACACCTTGTCAAAGGCTTTCTGGAAATCAAAGCACATTATGTCGACTGGATCCCCCTTGTCCACAAGCTGGTTGACCCCTTCAAAGAACTTTAATAGATCAGTAAGACATTATTTCCCTTTACAGAAACCATGCTGACTTTTGCCCAACAATTTATGTTCTTCTATGTGCCTGACAATTTTATTCTTTACTATTGTTTCAACTAATTTGCCTCATACAGACATTAGACTGCAATTGCCAGGATCACCTCTTGAGCCCTTTTTAAATATTGGAGTTACATTAGCTATCTTGCTGTCATTGGGTACAGAAGCTGATTTAAAGGACAGGTTACAAACCATAGTTAATAGTTCTGCAATTTAACGTTTGAGTTCTTTAAGAACTCTTGAGTGAATGCCATCTGGTCCCGGTGACTTGTTATAGACAAAAGTTTATCAATTAGTTCCAAAACCACCTTTAGTGACATTTCAATCTGTGACAATTCCTCAGATTTGTCACCTACAAAAGACGGGTCAGGTTTGGGAATCTCCCTAACATCCTCAGCCGTGAAGACTGAAGCAAAGAATTCATTTAGTTTCTCTGCAATGATTTTTATCATCTTTAAGCGCTCCTTTTGTATCTCTGTTGTCCAGGGACACCACTGGTTGTTTAGCTGTCTTCCTGCTTCTGATGTATTTTAAAAACATTTTGTTATTACCTTTTTTGAGTTTTTGGCTAGCTGTTCTTCAGACTCCTTTTTGGCTTTTCTTATTACATTTTTACACTTAATCTGGCAGTGTTTATGCTACTTACCTCACTAGATGTGACTTTCCCTTTTTAAAAGATGCCTCTCTCTCTCTCTCTCTCTCTCTGCTTCTTTTACATGGTTAAGTCAAGTCATGGTGGCTCTTTGGTAGTTCTTTCACTGTGCTTTTTAATTTGGGGTACACATTTAAATTGGATCTTTATTGTGGTGTCTGAAAAGTGTCCATGCGGCTTGCACGGATTTCACTTTAGTCATTGTACCTTTTAATTTGTTAAAGTAACCCCCTCATTTTTGCATAATCTCCCTTTCTGAAATCACTGCCTTGGTCAGGTGACAATTTTTTTCTCCCTACGTATCTGAACTTGCATCACATCTTCTACCTCCCAAATTATGGCAGTCTGTTGCCTCACATTCATCTACTTCCCCCTCAGCCTACTCCGTGCTTTCTTTTAGAGCAGGGGTTTCCAAACTTGGTTCGCAGCTTGTTCAGGATAATCACTAGTGGGCCACGAGACGCTTTGTTTATCTGAGTGTCCACAGGTATGGCCTCTTGCAGCTCTCACTGGCTGTGGTTCGCCATTCCCAGCCAATGGGAGCTGTGGGAAGTGGGGACTAACCACTTCGGTCAAAAAAGAGAGAGGATTGTCCCTGATCCAAGGACCTTGACAATGTCTACTTTTACCTTTGTATGGAGCTTGACAAAATCCTGACCAAGGTCTCTGAATACTACAGTAATTTTAAATATTAAAGAACAAATAAAACAGCTACAGATGGTCTGCTGCTGGAGATAATGTTGCAGAAAAAAGCCACTAATTGAATACTAAGGCTGACTCCTCTAAAAAACATGTCCAACTCCAGGAGTGAGTATCCCACAACTGCTTTTAAGATAGGGTGGTTTCTGTTTTCTTCTAGTTGATAATTCAAGAGTTGACACACACAAAGTTAAAACCTACCCCAGTAAAATTAACTTTAATATTTCTTTTACTCTTAATTATCTTCAGTCAGAATTAAAAACACCATACTTCCTTCTCAAAGCAATACTATGTGCAGAATCAAAAAAATAAAAACCTAGTATGCAGAAGAAATTATGATTATTCAGGCTATTATCAGGCTCTTATTATCCTATTAGCAGGCTCTTAAAGCCTCCATGTCTGTAGTACTTTCCTCTCTGCTGTTCCTTCCTTGGGCAGAAGATGATTGCTGGAAGGTAACACAAAGAGCATTCTCCTGCTGTCCTCCTCTTCCCCTTGTAATTCCCACCCCGCTAGTGGCTTGCACTGCTATGCTCCCACTCCTGATGGAGTTCTGCCATCATAAGGCCATAGTCTGGGTTCTGCCAGCAGAACACAATGAGCAAATCTGGAGCACCGTGAAGTGTTTAGTATCCATAGGTCTCTATCAGATTCTGAGCTCAGGACCCATAACAATACTACCTTGCTATTAGATCTCAGTTCTTTAGAGCTTGCACTTACAGAATGATAAATAAAAGTTACTTGGCCCCAGACTGTATAATCTTTTGTGCAGGTTTCTTTGTTTACTCATTTCACAATGTCTTTTTCCGGATGTTTTTTCCATAAGAGGTTTTTGTATCAAACAATTCAATGTGTAAAAATCTAAAAGTGACCTTTAAAGCCATTTGATCTTTATTCTTACAAAAGTATCTTGTTAAAATAAAGTGACAAAGTAGTCTCAAAAGACACCTATAATTAATTGTAACTGAATAATTAAGCTGCGCACCAATGCATAAGGAAAATATTCAATAAGTTTCTACTGTACTTTCTTTTCCAAATTATTTTTTAGCACAAATTCTACAGTACTGTCAATATCAGAAGTGATTTTACTTGCTCTACTGAATTTGAACTGTATTTTTTCTAAATGTATTTAGTGTTCATGAAAGGTGCCAGATTGAAAGTCCTGGAGACTATAGTTCTCAATTTATCTACAGAATAGGGAGAGCAAAAGAAGCAGCAGCAGCAGCACAATCTTTTCTACAATGACACTCATCAATGTGCTTGAGCCTTGCTCCAAAGGGACTGGCTCTACAGATGAGAGTATAGTTTAATCTCCATGTCAATGCAAATCTTTGGCTTCTTTTCTCAAACTCCCATCTAGTCCACACACCTGGCAGTATAGTGTTTTTCCCTACATTATATTTTCCAGTCCCGTTATGAATGGTACAAATGATTACACATTCACATCCTTCCATGTAAAACCATTCCAGAATCTAACAGATAGAAATTTAAATAATTTATTTCTGCTATCCAATTTAAATGTTCCTTTGTTTAATTTCATTCTATTATTCTTCATTATATTCTTTGGATTACCCTGAACAACTCTGGAATACTTTGAAACAATCACCCCATCTCTGCATAGACATTGTGGCTGAGCAATACTCATTCAGTTCGTCTAATCTTTCTTCATAAATTAAGGGTGTTTTGAAGGCTCAGCCCTGTACTGGGGTGGTGTGGAGGAGTGCATTACATCAATGAGAGCTATGAAGGCAGACCCATGTAGGGATCCAACCATTGAGCCACCCCTGAAATTGCAGTGAGTGGATGTAATACCAACAATACTGTTTGGAGCAGAGACAGGTGAAGCCATACCTCTTTGTCTGGGGTGAAAATACCGTCAGCAGTGGCACCATAACCAGCTCTCTGCAGGTCTGTAAGAGAGGCTCCCTGTGCCTTCTTTCCCTTCCCCACACTTTGTGCACACAGAAAGGGCTGACACAAACTTGCTCTCACTTTCTCCAGCCAATTATTTTGTTCTTTTTGGAATCTCTGAAATATACCTGTTTGAAACAGTACTCTAGGTATAGTCTAATTCATTTTTGCATAAGAACAATCATGCTCTGGTCTTTGATGCAATACTCTTACACATGAAGTCTAAAAAAATCTAACTGGTCAATGCTGGTTTAAAGCTGCCTGCAGTAACTCATGACTGTGAATGCCAACCACAGGGCAGGTTAGGAAACAGGATACAAACCCCAAATTGGCTGAGAGTTCTACATTTAGATTTCACCAACCAATTATCAAGCATAAACTACTTAGGCTCTAAACAGGGAATCACAGACTGTCCCCTCAAGTACTCTGATCAATCTCATCACCCAGATGAGCATACCTTTGCGATAAGTGGCTCTTTACACCAAAAATCACAGCAATATTCAGGTTACTCCCAGTCCCAAAGGACTAGTCACTTACCCCATATCAGTTGCACCTTAGATCTTACACCAAAGACAACATTGTAGTTAATCCTATAACGAACTATCTAAAGTTGTCTTAAGTAGGAAAAGTAAAGATATTTACGAGGTTAAAGCAGATAAAACATATATGCACATAAGAACATGAGAATGACCATATGGGGTCAGACTAAATGTCCATCTAGCCCAGTATCCTGTCTTCTGACAGTGGCCAGTGCCAAATGCCCCAGAGAAAATAAACAGAAGAGGTAATCATCAAGTGATCCATCCCATTGCCTATTCTCAGCTTCTGGCAAACAGAGGCTAGGGATACCATCCCAAACAAGTTGTAACAAATGAGTTACAATCTGAAGTTTCCGAAGGTAACAGAAGCTTCTAAATTAATCAAGTGTCCATGAGGACTATCCCAGGCTAAGCAGCTGGGGACTTCTTGCTTATGCCTAGAAAAACTATCCCCCCACCAGCATCCAAGCACCACAGAGATACAGTTCCTTCTTGTTAGGGGTTTTAGTTCCCCTCCTCCCTTGTGCTTGGAGCTGCAAGCTCAGCGGACAGGAGGAATCCACTTACATGACTCATCTTAATGGGTGGAGGGAGACAACAAATGTCTTTTTTTGTCCTATATCATCCCACAATAGTCCATCTAGTATTGATGGACCTTTCTTGATGGGCAGGATGTAACACCTTCTTTGGAGACCAGCACTTCACACTACATAGTGCCTCTCCACCCTCTGGTGATTTAGACAATCAAAGATGCTCACAATACAGCTCACATATTACCTTGCAATATGGGATACAGATTTCACAAGTTAAATTAATGAATGCAGCAACTCAAACATTCAATAAAGCTTAAATACTAATTCTAATACCTCTTTTAATAATAGTAATACACACATGAGTTAGACTGATTCCATCTGTCTGTCAGAGTTCAGTTGAGAAATGGGGACATTGGCATGAACCGGCATCTTGTCTGCCAGAATCATAGCTAGCAAAACAAAAAAGGGAGAGAGAGTGTGATAACTGTAAGCAAGTATTTGAAAGACAAGAACAAGAGGTAATTTTTAGCATGGTCAAAGAAATTACAATAGGGAAAAACAGCATAACATTCTGATTACCAGGAAAAAGTTCCTTACAGTTAGGTCTATTTGGTTCTGGAACGGACTCCAAAAGAAATATGAGGAAACCTTATTGCTTCAAGTCACCGAAAATTAGATTAGGCAAAACACTAAAGAATACAGTGCAAGAAGGATGGACAAAACCATTTATTATTTTATGTCTTTCTGATCTCCAGTTTTTATGAACCTATCCATGCAACTACAATTAATACATCAGAGACAACAAATATTATCACCATAATTTGTAGTAGTACAAAAAAAGAGTCAGAAGCAATCTTGTCTCAAGAACTCTTTCCTCTCTGTGTTGCTCCAGGCTCACCGTATCTCCTCTCCCACAGGACTGTGTTTCCATATATGTGCAAAAATATTAAAAATTAGTACTAAAGGCTTAGTAAGAGTCCTTTAATGTTTTCCAGTGAGCTGGCAGGTTATCCTAACAATGGATAAGTTTAGGCAGTCCAGCGATGAAGCATACAATGGAAGGCAAGTAACCTACACTTTTTTCCCAGCTTCCTCATTAGGTAACAAAAGCAAGTCTCAAATGCCTCAGATTCCCTAATCGCAAAAAGGGGATAATACTCATCTTAGTAAAACACTTTCAATTCTCCAGCACTCAGATGCTGAGAATGTAGGAGACAATATTCCACTATTACTATTACCTACTGATGATATTCCGTGGCTAGTTTGGTCCATCAAACTCTAATCATCAGGCCCAAAACTGAAGATCTCACTCAAGGAAGACACCTCTCATTTGATCAAAGATCTTAGGAATTCTTCTATTGTCTTTTTTTTATTTTAAACTTAACTTGCTCTATACTTTCTGATATCTTCATTTGTTCTCTGACCTCTTTGTCTGTCTGCCTGCTTTGCCATTTTATTCCTAGCACATATCACCTGTACTGTGATATCTTGCTCCCAATCCCTGCTCCATATTTATTCATCTAAATCACTCGCATCAATATCATGCATGTCATCATGTGTCAACACTGTGTCTAGTACCCTGCATTGCTGGTGTAGATCTTCTTCAGCTATAGTGATGATTTTTGGAATATCATAGAACATCCCAAATATACTTCTGTGTTCCTTGAGCTGCATGAAACATTCTTCAACTGACTGTATTGCACAATCTAGCACTTGGTTAAAGAATTCAACTTTGAATTGTTGTTTGGGGTCTCTTATGGGATTATTCCGTGCCTCATAATCGTAATGTCTTCTTTGGTGACACTCGTATTCTTGAATGGGTGGAAAAATAGCTTCAGTGTGAAGTTCCTCTGCCAACTTCTGCGCAATCAGCAGAACGTTTTGAAATCCCTCATCTGACCGGTAACACTGTAGGCATGACTTTGCTTTGTCCAGTTGTTCCATTTCTCCAGATATATCAAGGTCAACACCTTGGACTCTGTTTTTACAACATTTATTTCAAACAGTATGTCATGCCACAACACTAAGCCACACAGAAATTTGAAGTTATATATGTTTCTGGTGATTCCATTTCCCTCTGCCACTGTTCTCCCACAAACATTTCCTGTCACAGCATTATCCTCCATAATGGCAACTATGGCATCATATATCTTCCCAATTTGGTATTTGATAGGCTTTATCACCTCCACTCGACTTTCCCATCGCATGGCACTCAGTGGTTTCAGTGTCAGAGAGGATGTTCCCAGATGTTGCTTCAAAATTTGCCATCGATGAGTTGATGCAGAGAAAAATACATAGATGCTTTGAATTACATTTAAAAAATTCAGCATCCTCACTAGAAGCTGATGCTGCATCACTGACCACCAAGTTTAATGAATGAGAACTGTATGGGACAAAAAAAGCCCAAGGATTAACTCTTGGATCTGTGTCTGCACTCCTCTGTTCTTTCCTCTCATGTTGGCACCATCATCATAGCCCTGACTTTTGATGGAAGCTACTGCTATTCCCGTATGCAGGTTGCAGAGTTTCTTGAAGGTAAACTTTACTGTTTGCAGCTTAAATCTCCAGGTATTCCTTTCACAGGCTAGACCAGTGGTTCTTAAACTAGGAGAATCCTCAGAGGTTGTGAGGTTATTACATGGTGGGGGTCACAAGCTGTCAGCCTCCAACCCCAAACCTTGCTTCACCTCCAGCATTTATAGTAGGCTAAATAAAAAAGTGTTTTTAATTTATAAGGGGGAGTTGCACTCAGAGGCTTGATGTGTGAAAAGGATAACCAATACAGAAGTTTGAGAACCACTGGGCTAGACCTTTCTCACCTGGGCTCAGCCCCTGCCTCCCCACCATCTCCCAGCTTAGTTCCTTTGCTTCCTCAGGTATTTTCCTTAGGCAGGGAGGCAATGAAGAAGAGCCATAATTAACTCACTACTCAGTTGTAAATAGATTTACATATGGTGGGAATCCTTTGTTTCCTGGTTTGACCCCCACCCCCTCTTAATAGGAAAGCCTAGAAGTCCAAGATGGAGACTAGTACCAGGTGACATGGATCACCTGATCCTGCAGTGCCAAAGCAGCATCCTAGGAAACTTCTCTGAAAGAATGAAGATTAGTATCTTCAAAGTCCTATTGTGCTTCCAAATGGCCCATCCAGGCTGATTGCCTACCAGCTGGTGGGCATTCCCCAGGTGCAAGCACCTTTGTAATTAATACATTGTCCATAATCCTAACTTCAGATACATAAGTGATACATGCATACCAACAGAATAATCACATTCAGTAAATCATAACCTTTCTAATGGCATCTCACATGACCTATCTTGAATAAACAATATTAGTGATGCCACATTCATATCATAATATTTCTATGAAGAATATGGGGTGTAGCGTGTCAGACCCACTCCCTCTCTCCCGGGACAACAGAGCTGTAGAGGGCTTCTTGCACTGCTGCAGGGGACATTCAACTGCAGGGTGGCCTCCCTTGCAGCCAGAGTTCTTCCTCTTCACAGTCCTGGCCAGGCTTCTCCGCTCCACTATCCAAACCTCAACATTATTCAAATGCCTTCTTGTTCCCAAGCATGAGATACATGGGGCACAGGGAAGGGATACGGATAAAGTGGAGGTTTGGATTACGGGTTTTCAGATAAACGGAAGTATACTGTACTTGGACTGTCTTCTGGGGCAGGTACCATCTTTGTGTTCTGTGTTTTTGTACCATGCCTAGCACAACAATAATAGGATTTGGTCCATTCCATTCATTAATAGATAAAAAAGGAATGGGTCAGATATATTTTTGTCATTATTGATGACATTTAAATTACATGGCTTTACAAGCAGTCCAACATATCTGAACATTTACATAGCTCCAACAATATGACATAGCATTTTTTCCAATAGTATTGCTCTATATGCCTGAACTTTATATAGCATGAAGACTATATTCCAAAAGCTTGTGCAGCAACTGACCAGAATGCTATTGAAAAGATCTAGAGATGACAAATCTCAGTTGGCAGACTAAGTGTCATAGGAATTTGAAGAGTACGGTTAGTGGAGATCCTAGACAAAGAAATGCATTTTCCATCAAACTCTTAAAGGGAAAAGGTTCGCATCTTGACGTATTTCTAGTAGTGTGTTCCAAAAGGCAGGAAGCACAGCCTGTGCTATGTTGGAACACTCAGAACATTCAGGTTGAGAGCAGGCCATGTCATGGGGCTTGAGAAAGAGGTCATCTTTGGGAATAGACAGTTACATAAATGTACCACTAAATAGCACTTTAAACAAATAAAGAACATCATATATTTAAAATAACTTGAAAGAGCAAATGGGACACTTGCTTTGATCCTAAGGAAACAATTCTTTATTTCATACAACTTGAGGAATAAGGAATGAAGGACTGAATAGGTTCAACACTATTTTCATATATGGGACACTTCAACCTTTCTTTGAGAAATCAGTTACACTATGTGTGATAAAGCAAAGTGGTACTTTTTCCCAAGAAACAGGGGTGAAAGTGAGCTGGTACGGGCTGGTACAGCATACCAGTAAGATGCTGGTACTGGCCTGTAACAGCCCTTTAAACATCCCTGCTGCTTTTGCACCTCCCCAATGGCAGAAGGGGAGGGCAGTGACAGGAAAGGAGAGTGATGTTGTTAAAGTGCTGCCATAGCCTGCCATTACTGCCAACAGCAGCAGGAGCAAAAGCAGCAGCTGCCCCAGAGCTGGCAATTTAAAGGTACCTGGGGCTCTAGTTGCCGCTGTCATTACCGCAGCAGCAGCCACAGCCGTGGGCCCTTTAAATCACCGCCGGAGCCCCTGGCAGTGTGGATGGGTTGGCTGGCAGACGCTGACCCCCCACCCCCAGCTTCCCCCACTTCCCTCCCTGTGGAGCTGCTCCCTGTACCAGTAAGTCTTTGGACTTACTTTCACCCCTGCAAGGAATACATTGAACCTTGCCTAGGTACCTGTGATTAGAGAGTCCCTTTAGTTACATATTCTACATCCCAGGAACATCTTGTATCCTGCAATTTTAAGCATAGCTGAAATGCACCATTTTGCAATACACTTAAATATTTTGACCTCTTTACACTCATCTGCCTATTGGATTATTTCTAATAGCCTTCTTTACTGCATTTAATGAGACTCCAGCATACAACATTTTCCAAAACATAGATCTTCCACACTGACTGGAGGTGAGCCACAAAGTGTTAGTTAAATGGTGGAAATACCCTCCACAGGAATCTTTGTCCCCAAAGTTATGATTTTTTTTTTTAAAAAAAGGCAAAGAATGTCCGCTCTGGCTTTATACTGAAAAATGTACTATAGCAAACACACACATTTAAGTATGTTTTTAAAAGAATAATCTCTCCTAAAGATTGAATTGTACAGTCCTACCAACATTTCACAAACTTCCAGATGTATACATACCTTACATTTTAGTAGTGTCACCCCTGGCCTTCCTTTCCCCTCTTCTTTATATTTATGACCATCTCTTCTTGAATCATACTCAGTTTAGATTGTGCTCTCTTTCAGGAAAGCACTTCTTCTGTAAGGGAGTCTAGCACATTTTTGGGTACAGGAAAAAGGACTAGCAAAAATCATCATCACGCATGGTGTTTCCCCAACATTTTTTGCCAGGGAGGAACTTCTCTATACCACCTCAGATATGCTCATATTTTTAAAAACCGAAAGTTTGTAATAGTTGCCTACACTTCTCAAGTGACTATTGCTTTTTCTTCTTGGATCTCTAGGTATTATCTCTTGTACTCACTCTGGACCATAGTTAACTATGGTTCTGTTAACTATGGTTCTTTCCACATTTTAACATTACATATTTCTGCCTTCCAATTATCTGCTTAATTGCAACTGGTCTGATGAGATCACCAATATTTGGTACAAAGTTCACTAATGCTGTTCCCTGGTGAATGGGAGATGGGTTTCGGACTCATACTTGTTTCATACTCTACGCTAACACAGATATCGCCATAGATCAGCATGTCTGCTTCATTTGCACAGAACAACATCTGAATGTAAAGAAAAATTTAGAAGAAAAGAACTTAATGGGACTTCTAAAAGCATTTCTTCAGCAGTTGTGTATTGTTAAAGGTTATTACTTCCCCACCTCCACTGACCCATCAAAACATTTTGACTGTAGGAACCTCCTAATGTAGTGGTGGTAATATAATACATTATGGATAGGGCCCTATCAAATTCACGGTCCATTATGATTAATTTCACAGCCATAGCATTTGAAAATTGTTAAATTTCATGTTTTCAGATGTTTAAATCTGAAATCTCACGGTATTGTAACTGTGGGAGTCCTGACCCAAAAAGAGATTTGGAGGAGGGTCATGAACCTGTTGTAAGGAGGTCATAGAATTGCCACCCTCACTTCTGTGCTACCTGCAGAGTTGGACTCTGAAGGCAGCAACCACAGAGCTTCCTATAGCAAGCTCCCAGAGGTGGAGCTGGGTCTCAGCTCCATCCCCAAAGAGCAGCTGTGTAGGGGAAAGACGAGTTCTGTCCCACCCCAGCCCAGCTAGAGCTAAGAGTCCGCTGGCTGGGGTGCTCCTAGCAGCAGGGGGAGATTGGATTTCATGCTGAAGGGCTTATTTCACAGTCTGTGATATATTTTTCATGGCTGTGAAATTGGTAGGGCCCTAATTATGGATCTAATTCACAGCATCTATTTCAGATGATGTGAGAGTGTAGTGTGATAGTAACTAAGCTCTTACAGCAACATCACATACAACATAAGGTTGGTCATGAATACCTCTACTTTAGTTATGATGGCTACAGGAAAAAAATCTCAACATCATCTTCATTTTCTTTAAAATGAATATTGGGATGTTAATTCTGGACTACAAATGGCTCTCTCACAGGGTATAAAAAAGTGAAAAGCAACTGTACAGAAAAACTTTAAAATTTGAGTGATGAGTGAAATGAAAAAATGTGAAGAAACTTTGTGTTTTGTTATTGAATACTGATCTCTTCAAGCAAAACTAAGTCCTGTTCCCACACTCCTAAATCAGAGAAAATTCTCACTGAGGCCAATGACAGCACTGGTTCAAGGCCAGTAACTTCTGTAACTTTCTCTAACTTTCAGTTAATGTTATTTTCACTAATTGAGTTATAAATATTTATGAGAGAAGCACTAAAAATCAAAAAGAACACTAAACCAGCTTGATTCTAATGGATAATACTGTTTTGAACTACATTTGTGACTAGTAAGAAATTGATATATTTAAATATATTTAAAATATAAAGCTTTACCCAGTCTAGTAACAAGACAGGAGAATTTACATGAAGTCAGTTACTGCATTATTAGTTCAGAAGGATTGCTGTGTTACATACATTTATAACTGACTCTTAAGATTACTTGCTGAAACAGCAAATCCTTCTCTCAGAGCTTCTTTGTTCCATTATTGGATTTCTGAAAATCTGTGCTACTGTTAAATATTAACTTGCACCTCTTTGACCTAGATTCCTAGAAGGATAACAAAAAAAAAGTGGGAAAGATTATACATCTAGTTCTAAAAGAATAAGCCACCCAAAATCCCAAAGACAGTTTTGTGAAGTGAATCCTTTGATGTGTAACAGAATCAGACATTTTGACAAAAAAAATCTTCTCTATACTCTGTTGCTGTCATCATTGCTAGCAATTATAAGCTTTCAGTATTGTGAATAATTCAGAATCTCATCTGTTCCATTCAGTGTAAAGACAATGTTGAGAGAACAGGTTGACTATTTCTCCCCACCTCAACCACTGACATTTCCACCCTAACACTGGTCTGACTGCATGATACACCTAGTTTTTGACACGCATCTCCTGACAGCTCCTTAAGAGCAATTAGTCTATTTAGCTTAGAGTTTGAAAAATAATGACACAATGAAATGACAGATTTCAATGGTCATAAACACAGTATCTGCATTAAGGTTTTCTGCAGCCATTTCAAGTATTTGGTACATAATATACCTATTTCATTGTAAAACTGAGATATCAGCACATATTTCAACAATATATGAATGGCTGGCTACATAGGAACAACAGGACAGGCATAAAAATTTTAAAAAATACATATGAAAACTACAATCACCTGTTTACAAAAGAATAATGCTTGTCACTAGGCCTTTATAGTCTTATTTAGAAAAAGACTGCAAACTCACTGACATTCACCCTTTAATTCAGTAACAAAAAGTAAACTGGAAAGCTGTCCATATTTATGCAGGTTCATCTGAAAATGACATATTTCAGAGAGTAACACAGATTATTGTAACTACCAGAACAAACATGACATATTTAAGAGCTCAATTTTTAATTTTTCTCTCTCTCTAGAGCGAAGGGCCTATACACTTGACAAGTTTTTTCTAACTTCTATCACCGTTAAAGTGTATAATGAATGTTTGTCTTTCAGAAGGAAAAAAAATCTGTTACAAATTATTAATGAGGAAATACATATAGTTTTTACAAAGTGGATACATTATACCCAGTTATACCCATACTTAACTAGGGATACAGTTATTTATCCTCACATCAGACACAAGAAACTCAGAATTAATATTATTTGTTAAATATTTTAACAAACTACTAGATATTGCAACAAAGTCTGGCACCAATGTGGTATTGGGTTTTTTAAACTTTCCCCTTACACCAGAGGTTCTCAAACTGTAGGTGGGGATCCCAAAGTAGGCTGGGATGCGGGGTCATCAAGGCTGGTGTTGGCCCTGGGCCCAAGCCCCACCACCTGGGGCTAACGTTACATGTCCACCCTTATCCAGGGCAGAAGCCCTTGGGCTTCAGCTTTGGCCCACCACGCCAACGGCAGCAGGGTTTAGGCGGGTTCAGTTTTCAGTCCCCACTCCTGGGGTCATGTTATCATTTTTGTTATCATCAGAAGGGAATCCAAGTGCAAGGAAGCTTGAGAAACTCTGCCTTACACCTGTTATTACTGATGAATAAATCAGTATTTCTACTTTTTCTGACTCAAATTCAACTTACATCTATAGTTAAAGGTGATTGGTAATGGGTGAATAAAGGATTGTGCATTTTATAAGCTCTCTTGGGCAGTAATGGGTTTTTTTTCATTCTTCCTTCGTTTTGCTGAGGGATTTTTCATTGATCCCAATAATGAACTTCTCTCTCAGACTTCATTTAACAGGGACATGAATATTCAGTCGTAAGCAAAAAATAATTTATCCCCCACATTTTACACTCATTTAAGTGAAAAAGGACTTAAACAAAAATAATTTTAAAGGTTTTTTTTGTTTTTGTTTTTAAAGTCCATCCTCTGTCAATTAATCAGATTTCAACACCTAGTTACTTCCGATATTATAATCCTACCAGTTCTTCTGTCTCTTAGTCTTCCAAGTGTACAAGGCCAAAATTTCTAATATAAATACAAAAAAATCCTCATTTATAAAACAAGAACAACATAGAAAAAAAATTCTAGTGAAATGATATTTTCTCAAAGAGAAAATATGTTTATTCCAAAAAAATATATTTACTACCAAATATTGCCTGCTTAAGAGGTTTTGCTGTTTGTTTTGTTTTTGAGCAATACACAATAAGAGAAGAAATTATTATAATATCTATTAAACAAGAAATGAAGATAAATATATTCACCCCCTTCTCCCCAAGATAAAATAAACTGCTTACGATGGTTTCAGAAAACCCCTTAAACCTTTTAATTCTATTTTAAATTTCATTACTCAGATGTTACAAGTAGTAGATTATCAAGTACAAATATTAATTGCTCTGAAAAATGCAGTTTTCTTTTTTCCATTTTCTTGTGCCTCAGCTGACAGGATATATAGTATTTTACAGAGGACATATTGATCCCAACATCATAACAGGTGAGAACCCTATGATCTTGGCAGTTTCTCTTTAGAAAAAGGATAAAGTAAAGTAATGTTATGATTCTTAAAGGCCACTGTGCTGGCAATTCAATAATCAATCTATCTTTTAGCTTTAACTTTGGTCACATTTTTCCATTTAAATGTTGGATCCCCTTAGTATACAGCTTAAAAAGAAAAGCAATACAAATATGTTGACATAATTAGCATATTTTCATGTCCACATTGTAGTCATTTCTGCTTTTAAGATTAACAGCTGCTTCTCAGTAAAATAATCTGCAACCACTAACTACTTATCTGACTTTCAAGTCAGTTGCTGTGTGTCTCTGTTCAACTCAGTTGCAGCTATTCTGCTCAACTTCTTGTTTTATTTTTAACACTGAAGGAGAGACTGCAAATATGAATAAACCACATACAATTCAACAGAGACTAGCTGCAGTCATTTAATAGCCATTTAATAACATGCTTATAATGATGATACTTTATAATCAGATTCCTTTCAAAATGGATACAAGGGTAACAATCTTGAGTTTTAGAGAGGCTCTTTTTTAAAAAAAAATCTAAATACACAATTCTAAAATAGAAACCTGGAAAGGGATGGAGAGAGAGAGAGGAAAATGTGAAAGCGGAACATATTTGTGTAGAAGCTTCCTGTTTAAAAAAAACAAACAAAAAAACAAACAAAAAAACCCAAAAACCCCCACAAAAACTGCAACAAAGTATGCTTTTTTTTTTTTTTTGCCGCTAATTGGCTTATCTACAAAGATATTCCTATGTATTATGGTGAAGAGGGGGAAAAGTCACTAGAGCTGACACACAAAGGAACACAATAGTAAATCTTTGCCATCATTTTCAAACTTGGGAGCCTATTTAGATACCTAACTATGTAGCCTGATTTTTCAGAGATGCAGCAGTCCTGCAGCTCTACTGCCTTCACTAAAAGCGACAGGGTGTTTAGCACGGCAACTGCCTAGAAACAGAAAATGAGTGATACGTTTTTCTTCCATATAGTTTATCTACATAGATGCTCTGTAGAATAATACTTCTGATGCTTGAAAAGCTATATTCATTCCATCCCCATTAGAGAGCTTTTGCTTTTTTAGTCTCTCACAGCAGTGTGACCTTTTCACCTACAATACAGTAGAGGTTGATCTGCTGATGTGCCAGCATCCATGACTTTCTGGAACTGGTGTATCTCAGAAGACTGCAGACATATTTTGCTGATTTATGCTTTAAAGCAAGTTTATTTCCCTATATGTACATGACAATGTATCAGACATGCGAACATATCTCAGGTCAAGATTGTGTTATAAAAACCGTATGAAAACTCCCATTGAAATTAAGCCTGATATTGATCAAGGTCAGTACCTGGCCCTGTACTACATTCTAATTTTGCTGTAAAGTTGTATTTAAACAAAAAATTCAAATAAACAAACCTACCAGTTTTAGGCTCCTGTGCAACACACAAAACACTTAAACCAAACACAGCAGGCACTTAAGCTCACTCTGCAGCTAGGTTTGAAGGGGAAAAGTTTATAGGTGTCTTAGGACATGTCTACGCTGCTGCCGTAAATCATCCTAATTTACGCTACGTGAATAACGTAGCTGGAATTGACACAGCTTACTGGGGTGTCTACACCGCAGTGGGTTAATGGGAGATGCCCCCACATCAACTTACCTTACTCCTCTTGTTCCTGGTGGAGTTGTGGGGTCAACCAGAGAATGTTCTGCCGTCATTTTAGCGGATCTAATAATCAACCCCCGGTGCATCAATCACAGCAGCATCAATCCTGTGGTACTGTAGACACGGCCTTATTTTCTGCCTCTGGGTGTGCACACTGCTGACTGCACCTAAGTGTCTGGACACCTATTTCCCACTTAAGACTCAAAGTGGTTCACAAACTGGGGAAAAATATGCAAGGGAATGCTTAACTCCTGTGTAGCGCCCAATCCAGAAGATGGTCCCTAGGCACACCCACCAGATTGCGTTACATTCAAAATCTGGCTGGAGTGGGAGGAGGAGATGGTTCTGCCCCCTTTGCACTAGCCACTGAGAAAAAGTTGTACTCACCTAGGATGTGGGAGATGCAGGTTTGAACAGGCTTCTCCTACCTCTCTGGAGTGTGCTGTAACCACTGAGCTATGCTGAAGCTGATCTACTAAAGATGATGAAAGAGTTATTAGAGCAAGGAGCCTGAAACTCAGGTCTCTCACCTCCCAGATGGGTGCCCGAACAACTAGGCTACTAAGTCAGTCTCTCTCTTACTCTCTGGCCAGTGATTGTTACACTGTGGACAAATACTTAGTCATTGGGACAAAGACCTGTAACTCTGCTGGGCTAACAGTTATAAGATGGGCAGTTCTGTGCGGAGTGACACAGATGCGTAAATCATTCCAGGAAGACACTGCCTAGGTGCGTAGGCCAGGGGTCTCCAAACAATGGTCCGGGGGGCGGATCTGGACCACAGCTTCAATTTTTCCGGCCCTCCAGCTGAGCAGGCACGCCGAGGAGGCATGTGGAGAAGCTGCCGGTTCTCCCCCCTGCCCTCCCCACAAGCTGCTGCCGGTGGCCCCATGTGCAGAGGGGTGAGTGTCCCCCCCCCAAAGCAGCTAGAGGAGTAAAGAGGGTGGGGGTGGCAGCAGCCAGATGAGCAAAGGTGGGGATTTTGCATATATTGAATTTTTTCACACTCGCTTCGGCCCACAAAGCCCCTTCAAAAATCTAATATGGCCCTCGTCTCAAAGTTTGGAGACCCCTGGCTTAAGCAGTCTAACTCCAGGAGGGTCACTGATCACAAAGCAGAGACAAGCACCTCCCTGCAGCCTGAACCTATGTGCCTATCTCCATGAGGGGCGAAGGGCTTAGCACAAACCCCTCTGGCCAGTTTGTTCCACTGAATAGCTTAGACAGGCCCCCCTATTCATGCTGACTTTTGTTCTTGTGATTTTCTAGGCACATAGGTGCTGTGATGCTCAGCATTGCAATACCAAAGTCCCTTTGTGGAACTCATCCAAGAAGAATATCTACTCTGATTCATTCTTTACACTGCTTAATATTCTTGTTGTATCTTAACATATTTTTCCTTTGAACCAAGATAAATCATAGTATCAGCTATCAATTTCTGACAGTTCACCAAGTATTCTAGACAAGCACCAGAAATAGGAGACATGAGACTTTCACAGTATTGCTGCTTGATGAGAAAAACTTTACTTCTAACTTAAGAAACTGAAATTCACAAATAAAACTTAAAAGACTAATTCTAGGGCACTGAAGTACTGTCATGGATTTGTGGGAATCAATCTCCACAAAAGGATAAAGAAAGGTTCTTCGCTCACCTACTATACCCTCTACCTTCTGGCCAACATATCAGAAATAATGTGTACAACATAGTATTTTCCAAACTAAGATCAAAATAAATGCCAAGCGCAGTATTTAAACGTCGAAAGTCACCATAACTCTCACAGAAAGCTATGGACAGAGTTGTATTCTAACTAAGATAGAAAAAAATGGGAATACATTTTTTAAAATATTACTTATATAGCATTTCTCTCTATAGTACTTTAGAGATCTATACTAAAGCAAACACACTGCCCCAAGGAACTTGTGATCTACTTACAGAAGTGAAATACTGGCTTTTTGACACCTCAACACACCAAGTCAACCTATGTCAAGCCTAAAAACAAGTAATTCCAGACTCTACTGGATTTAGCCTTAGTCATAACCTAAAATTTTATTTCTAAGACTAGTTAGTGGACACGAGAAAGCACAACTAGTAATCTTAAAATAAATTAGAATTATTTATCTCTAAAGACACTGGTATTACCATTTAATACCGAATTCTATCATAAGAGCTAATAGTGTTGGAGTGTTCTCCTCTTGTTACACTCTCTAATATTTGTTGTAACTTCAAATCTTGAGCTGCACAAATGACTGAAAGGAATTTTTGGCTAAGTCTAAACATAATACCTGTTAGTTTAGGATATTTAAGCTGCTACTTAGTCTCAATGCATGGCATTTATTCCGAAAGCTAGAAAATCAATTACAATCCCAGAAACAAGTTCTCTCCATAATTAACTGTGTATACTATGGTTCATTAAGGATGTAGTAAATTTCCTCTGGATAAATTACAGGTCTGTACATACTCATAAAATGTTAAAATATAATTCACAGAAGCCCAAGGATTTAATCAAAAACATGTTTTAACAAAGTAAGAAATTTAAATTTTCAACAGAACTACGAGGCCTACAGGTCTCTCAAAAGGTATGCTAAGAATACTTTTCCCCTTTAAATATCTAGTTAACATTTTAAAATAGCTAAGGTACATCTAGGGTCTGGGCATTTTAAAAGCTTAGCAGTCTTAAAAATTACTAGACTTTATGTTTGCTCAGTGACTCTGGAGGAGTTTCTTGGATGCACACAGAACCAGAGCTCTGTGATATGAACTGGTTGCCTCTCAGTTTCTAGATGAAAGTTTAAGGACTCTACTAGAACTATAAAGCCCTAAATAGCTTGTGATGTGTATATGAGAGACTACCACTCTCCAAGTTCTTGTGACTGCAGTCAGCAGATGTGCTTGAGCTGTAACCCCCTTAATTTAGATTAGAAAGAGCTGTTAGCGGGTCACTGTACATTAAGAGCCCTCAGTTTCAAAATTCATTCCCCACTTTGGCATGAAACAGCCTGAACCTATAGACCTGCAAATCATGCTGCATAGGCTTTTTTTTTTTTTTTTTTTCTTCTTCTTCTTTCAGAAAGGTGGGCTGAAATGAAGGTTGACATTTGTGCACTGGGGGAAGGGAGGAAATTTGTGGCTGAAGTGGATCTACTCCCTTGGTCTTGGGAAAGTCGTTGTGTTCATGTTTCCTGGTATTTTAATATACAGTAAAGAGAGAGCTTTTAGAGATGTGCATGTTCTGCACAACTGTGAATAAGAAAATCAGTAAATGAAGGTTAGTGAGTAGTAACTGGATTTCTTCAAGGTGGCCCTCTGCACATTAGCACTGGGGACATAAAAGAGTAAATGGTTAACTGGTAAACATTTGTTTTACCAGTTAACCACCATACTGTTAATCCCAGCCGCGCACCGGCACTGCAACCTTCTAAAAACTTGCGCGATCTACGCCCACTGCAGCCACTCAACCTTCTGTCTTGTGGAGTTCTAGAAGTATAAAAGGAGCAGGGGCACAAACTACCCTTCAGTACCTCCCACAAGTTCAGGGATTCTTAACACAAGACTCCAAAGGAGTGAAGAAAGCAGGTAGGATAAGTTTCTGGCTAGGGCTGCCTTATTCCATCCTCCATGGTAGGACACTTTACCCCACCAGGCCAGTAGCAAGTAGACGAGAATCATAGCTTCACAGAGCAGGGCAGCAAAAGCTCCTGGGTTTTGGGTGCATCCATGCAACATTCGTTCTTTCTCTCTCTGTGTTAGCCTCACGAGAGCGATGTTCATGGACACCTGGTTGAAGGGGAGGAATTTGTTTAAGGGAACAATCAGAGGTGTCCATTCACACTGGAGCGTCCATGTTTGTCTGAGGCCTGATCAGAGCCATGCAGTGGTGGTGGTGGCGGGGAATCACTCACGCTGGGCTGCTCGCATTCAGTTTAAAGGGCTCATCCCTGATCGGAGCCACGCAGTGAGGGTGGGGTAATCTTTTCACATGGGTGTCGGCGTTGGGCCTAAAGGACGCCAGGGGAGGAGGGGTGTTGTGTGAAATGATCATCCCAGAAAGACTGCAGGCCAGGCCCTCCTTTTAAATGAGAAACCCACCATGCATTGCTTGGTATGGGAAGGTTGGGGGGGGGGGCAGTGCCACAGTCCAAAAGCATTGAAATGAATGCAGAACCCCGCATGTCCCAGGCCTTACCATGGCTGCCTGGAAGCTGAATTCTGTTGCCCAGCCATGTGTGATGCCTTGGTCACACCAAACTGGCAGCACTCAGTATAAAAGGCAAGATGCCCATTGTACAGAAAGAACATGTGCTGTGTACTATGAATTTCCTGTTTCACTGAGAGAGTCTCCCCTTTGTTCTCTAAAATGTATTTTTTAAAATTCTTCCCTCCCTTTTTCTCCTCCCACAGGTGCAAATGTTTCAACGTGCCCCCTATCAACTCCGTCCCAGAAGCGGGCCCAGATTAGAAGGTGGAGAAAATGCACTCAGGATGACATGTTCACCAAGCTTATGCAGTCCTTCCGCACTGATAGGCCCCTGCTGAATGTGTGGCGGCAAAGAATTGCAGAGTCCCGTAAAGCGTTCAATGAAAGCAAACAGAGGAGGAAAGCGCGCAATGAGAGCAGGCAGGATGCTATGCTCAAGCTGATGGGGGAGCAAACTGACTAGATCCACCAGACAGCGGAGCATATGTGGGAAAGGCAGCAAGACTACAGACCGCTGCCACAGCCCCTGAATAACCACCCTCCCTCCTCCCCAAGCTCCATGGCCTCCTCACCCAGATGCCCAAGAATACGTGCGGGGGGAGAGGGGGACAGGAGACTCAAGGACCCACACACACAACCCCAGAGGATTGCCAAAGCAGCAGAAGGCTGGCACATACAAAATTTTGATTTGGTTTCTGGACTTGTCCTTCCCTCCTCCTCTACCTCCCGATTTCTCTTAGTGTGTTGTTCAACGAATAATAAAGGACATTTTTAAAACAATCGTGACTTTATTTCCTTCAATATATACAGGGGGTGGGTAACATCAAGGAGAAACAAACAACTGTCACACCATACCAGTCATGAAACTGACTTTCAAAGCTTCTCTGATGAGCAGCACGCTCTTCTAATCGCCCTGTTGTCTGGCTGTGCGAAATTGGCCACCAGACGATTTACCTCAATCCCCCACCCCGTCAAACGTCTCCATGTGAGATACTGCGGAGCACACAACAGGCAGCAATTACAGTTGGAATATTGGTTTTGCTGAGATCTAACCTGGTCAGCAAACAGTGCCAGCGAGCTTTCAAACGTCCAAATGCACATTCTACCACCACTTTGCACTTGCTCAGCCTATAGTTGTCCAGGATGCCTGTGTACGGCTTTATGAGCCATGGCATTAAGGGGTAGGCTGGGTCCCTGAGGGTAACTATAGACATTTCAACATCTCCAACAGTAATTTTCTGGTCTGCGAAGTAAGTCCCTTCCTGCAGCTGTTCAAACAGACCAGAGTTCCTGAACACGTGAGCGTCATACACTTTTCCTCACCATCCCACGTTGATGTTGGTGAAACGTCCCTTGTGATCCACCAGTGCTTGCAGCACCATGGAAAAGTCCCCCTTGCTGTTTACGTACTGGCTGCCCAGGTGTTCTGGTGCCAAGGTAGGGATATGCTTTCCATTTATCTCCCCACTGCAGTTAGGGAGCCTCAGCGCATTGAAGCCATCCACAATGGTCTGCACATTTTCCAAAGTCACTGCCCTTGATAGCAGCTGGTCAACAACTGCCTTGGCTACTTGCAGCACAGTAGCCCCCACAGTAGATTTGCCAACTCCAAACGGATTCCTGACTGACCAGTAGCTGTTGGGCATTCCAAACTTCCAGAGGGCTATGGGCACTTGCTTCTCAACTGTGAGGGCTGCTCTCATTTTGGAATCTTTGTGCTTCAGGGCAGGGGAAGGCAAGTCACAAAGTTCCATGAAAGTGGCCCTGCGCATGTGAAAGTTTTGCAGCCACTGGGAATCATCCCATACCTGCAACACTATGTGGTCCCACCAGTCTGTGCTTGTTTCTTGGGCCCAGAACTGGCAATCCACAGCATGAACCTGGCCCAACATCACCATGATGTCCCAATTACCACGTGGCTTTCTTTTAACAATGTCTGTGTCCATGTCCTCATCACTATCGTGCTGTCGTCTCTTCCTCAGCCGCTTTGACAGATTCTGCGAATACTGCTGGATAATGCAAGAGTTATTTACAATGGTCACAACTGCAGCAGTGAGCTGAGTGGGCTCCATGCTTGCCATGATATGGCATGAAACAATTGTCTGCCATATTTTGCACGGAGGAAGGGGGGTCTGAAAAGATGCGCCCAGGAAAACCCGTGAGAATATTTTTGCCCCATCATGCACTGGGAGCTAAACCAAGAATTCCAATAGGCAGCGGAGACTGCGGGAACTGTGGGATAGCTACCCACAGTGCACCACTCAGAGTCAATGGTAGCCTCGGTACTGTGAATGAACTCCACCAACTTAGCGCGGACACACACAATCAAATGTATACAATCTGTTCAGAAAAATCTACTTCTATAAATTCAGTACAATTTCATACTGTAGATATACCTAAAGTCATAAGTTTACTTGGTTAAGACAAGCAGGGAAGGAAAGAACAAAGAAGAGTCACTAAAGGTGTCAAGAAATATGAACGCTTGAGGATCATCAGCATGTAACTGTCAGTTAAAAGCAGAGATAAGATAGAGAGTATAGAAAAGCGCAGATGGCTGAGAAGTGAACATTGTAGGTAGGACTCTAGACAGCAGGGAATTTGACCAGAGAAGGAACAGACAGATTTGTTTTATTTTAAGACAATCAAAGAGGTCCTTGGAAAGAAGAATTATTCACAAGGGCAGTAATGTGAGGAAGCAGGATAAGGATCTTGGACAAAACATCAGGAGAAAAAACGGGAGTCAAAAAGAGGTGAAGAACATTAAGGAAACAGTACGAGTGTATTGGGAGTTGTTGGGTGCAGCCAGCATTGTCATGAATTTGGCCAATCTTAAATACAAGTTCCTTAAACCTAGGCAAAAGACTGGAAGCATGGTCTACCACTAATAAGCAGCCCTTTCCTTCACTATTGAGTAGTTCATGATAAAACTATTCTTTATTAAAGGCGTTGCATTATAGCCACCAACTAGAAATGACATTTAAAAATTTTATTAACTGAATAACCTAAGGCAACTCTTACAAAGTAATACAGCAGATATGCTAGCTCATTTCAGGTGTTGGGTACATTTAAATATGTATTTAAAATATCTAACTGGTCAGATCCATGTTAAATGAAAACACCACATCATTACACACTGGCAATATTGGAGCTCCATGGTACAAGCAGCACAAAAAATTAAATATACTGCATCTTTGATCAAAGAACAATTCAAAGTATGTCAAAAATTTCTCCTCTCAGTAGTTAAATACCAGTCTAAAGGATTCTAGACCAGATTTTTCCCTTGGTTTACAAAACCAAGAATTTCCTCCTGGAAATTAATCAGCATTTTAGAACACACATTTATAATGTGACAAAAATAATTAAAAAAAAAAAATCACACTGCATCACCAACTCATTCAACATCAGAGAGGGAACCAAGTCAGCTCTGTCTCTTGGTTTTGAAGCAACAAAACTTGACAAGCAAAATTCTGTAGAATTTTTACGTGTTTCACAATCTGAGTAATAGGTTGAAGGCCAAGTGATTTGAACCTCCCAAAATTGCACAGATCCTTAAGCTGTGGCTCCTGAGTCACATAGTTCATAATAGTCCTCTTTCTGGCATAGGTAGGTCTGGTGCATACTCACATGGAGAGTGGATCTTACGGTGGAAAAACTCTCCCCATTCTGGCTGATATACAGGAATCAAACAAAGCAGGTAGTGCCGAGCAAACAAAGCTCCCACATTTTTAGGTATCAGATCTATTTTCCAATTTTATCACCCTAAATAGATAAGGTAGAAAGTATCCAGAATGGAGGGAGAGTAGGGGAAACTCCACATCTATTAAAGGAATCAGAAAAATGGAAATGGGAGGAAAATTAAAATGTTATAGCACAATAATGCAATATCACCAAACACACATCCTGGCGTAACACTTGGACATTATCATGTTTTATGGATCTTAGTTTGGGCAAATGATGCTCTGCTTTTAGCAGCCGAAGTAGTCTGACATCTGATTAAATAACTGAGTATTATTTTAAGTGGAAATTACTTGAATTTAAGATGTGTGTTACTTATTCCCACCATGGCTACACTAGGGTTGTAGATTTCTGCTTTAGTTCAGAGAATCCTAAATGTTCAGACTTCATTGATTGGTTAGTTTTATGATCTCAAAGATGAACTGATGTTAGCTCACCAGCTAAAATAATGTATCCCCTTTTCTCTATCAGTATCCAATGCTCATAAATGCTTTCAGTACAGAATAATTTTTCATGTAATATTGTTTCTAGTAAGGCAGCTGTAAAGCCTAAAGCTGTTGCAATTTTAAATTACTGCTGCCTTGCACATTTTTCAATACAAAAATCAGTAACTGCTGCATATTTATTTACTGGTGACCTCTATGGGTTGACCAGACCTTGGGATTATTTTAAAGTGATTCTACTAGTTTTGAACTCAAGTTCATACATCACAGATGGACATTATAGCATCGAAAATAAAAGTAAACAAACAGAGACATATTACTGAATTTCTCTCACTAACAAACCCTTCCTAACTAAAAGCTTGATAATTTCAAGCATCATGACATCATTCATATTTAGGCTGTCTCTCAGCCAATTTATCATTCCAAGGCTCAGCAGCTAATGATTAGAAATACAGATACAGTATACATAATGTGACGGAGCCAGTCCAGAAGGATATAGGAGAGTGCTGGAAGGCAGGTATATTAGTCTCAGGATGTGCAGGTCCCTGTTCCCTGGATAGCCAAACAAAGGCTACTCCAGACCAATCAAGACACCTGGGGCCAATTAAGAACCTTCTAGAAAGGAGTAGAAACAGCTAGCCTAACTGGGACACCTGAAGCCAATCAGGGACTGGCTGAAACCAGATAAAAACCTCCCAGTTAGTCAAGTGGGCTGTGGGTGTCAGGAGCTGTGGAAGGAAGTTATGCTGTTGGTGAGACTGAGTGTTGGACAACATATCATACTGAAGGAAGGAGGCCCTGAGGTAAGGGTGAAGTGGAGTCTGAAGAAGTGGGGACTGCTGTGGAGAAGTAGCCCAGGGAATTGTATTGTGTTTTGTGCCTAAAAGGTCAGCCATCTTAGCTGATACTATTAGGGTCCCTGGGCTGGAGTCTGGAGTAGAGGGCGGGCCTGGACTCCCCCCTTCTCCATCTTCCATACTGGCCTGTGATGAAGGTAATTCACTAGGCGGTGACTCTTGCCAATTATACTGAGAAAGAGAGGTCAGTGTGGGGCCTAGATGAGTTTCTGAGGCCCCTAAATCTGCCAGGAAGCGCAGGACCCACAAGTACAGACTTGGAGCTTTGTCACAATAACTATGGATCATGGGTGGGATTTTCAAAAGTGCCCAAATAGGAGCAGTAAGATCAACTGAGCACTTTTGAAAAATCCTTCCCCAGCTTGTTGAAGCCCCTCCTTCCAATACCAGAAGATGATGGTAACTCATAGTGTAGAGTGTAATAGAAAACTGCCTTGTATCAATGCATGTACAATTGTGATAACAGATTTTAGGAATTTACAAGTTTATCAACAAATGGTATCAATGAACTAGTCATTCTGAATATGAAAAATGTCTATACAACTTGGTACCTAATTCCCTTTCCACTAATTTGGTTTCAATACTATTGTCAGGTCTTGAGGCTTTTTTGAAAAAAAAAAATCACTGTCAGATACACATTGGAGGTCATAAAAACATGCTAAAATTTTCCATTTTCTTTTTGGGTTACCAGTACTCTCCTTCTACAGCAAAACCTTTGGCATGAGAAAAAGAAGTCAAATTCCATTGGCTCCAAAGCCACTAACTCAATCTCACACTATGAAATTGTGGTATAGATATCCAGGCTTGGGTTCAAGCCTGAGTTCTGGGAGTTGTTGGGGGCCATGCCTGCAGACAGTCAACATCAGTGAAATGTCTCAGAGTACCCTGATGGGTCGTGAGACATTTGATTGGGAGTGGACAAAGGGATAGTTGGAACAGTACCATAATTTTGTTCCAAAAATAGTAACAAGATCTTTAGCTGATTTAATAGAGTATTTTCTACTTCTTCAGCATAGACTGCAGAAATTCAAAAGAGAGGCTATCTAATCTGAAATACAAACACAAATATTGCTAGGAGAGTCAAAAACTTGACTAGTCCTGGACAGATCCAGGGGAAAATAGAGTTTTCAGGGGAAGCAGAGAATACGGGAAAGCAGACCTCCTCTAATAACTATTTGAGAGAAGGCCTGGAGTTAATTATAGTTCAAGTATACATTATATAGTCACATTCCTTGTACAACAGATATCACAACTTAGCATTTCAGACAGTTGCTAAAATATACTGATTGTATGTATAAATGTATGCATTATGAAACAGGCAGATGGTCTTTTTAGCCAGACCACATTATAGTCAGACATTTCTTATCACCTGTACTGATTCAATACTAATGAGAGTAAATGGGGACAGATTTACAAGATTTCTCTGTGTATGCCCTTAAAATATTTTACTCCAGAAATATTAATGCTATCTTTGTGAGAAGAACAATAATGTATTTTATTATAGAATACAGCTTTGACATCTGTAAACTGCTACCAGGTTGGTACCTGTGACTACAAATACATTTTTGTTCAGAAAAAAAGTAGTAGTATTTTGGCACAAACACCCCTTATTTCTCTTTTCATAACATTCTAAAATTACTATTGTCCCCATTGATAGCTATATTCTACAGAAGTATAGAGCCTGTAACAAGCTCAGTTAGTCTCAACCATGCTTTTCCACAAACCCTGAGCCACATTCTGAGTGGGATGTGAAGGACTTGCCCATGTGATCACATTCCACTTTCCATGGAGAAGGAAGAGGGTGGGGGAGAGAGCCCTAAAGGAGCTAGAGCCAGTCAAGAGCTAGGGAAGGAGAATAACCAACTAACTCCCTCTTTGCCCCACTCTAATTGTCACAGTGTAACTCTCATTGTCGTCTTTCCTCCCCCTACCCATCTGCACAGTGCTCAGTTATAGAAGCGGCTATTCTATAGCCTGAGGTAGCCTCTCTCAGAGAGGGGAGTTGAATGGGTGGGAGAGTAGAGAAACATGTTTATTGTTTGGAAGACACTCTCCCAGCAAACACCAGCAACTCCCACCACCTCTACAACAACTTGCTGCCAACACTGTCCCAGCCAATTCCCACCAGTCCTACCTCAGCCACCTTGTCCCTTACTATTGTTATCCCCCCACTCCACAGTGCCTAAAACCTCCCATTGTTTCTTCATGGAGATCTCAGGGACAAAAACATTAAGAAAAAAAAACAATTGGTCTAAATATTTGGCAATTCCTAATGCCCTAGCAACTCTATGCATAAAACCAACCTTACCGGGTGTAATTACCCTAACTGGAATTTACCAAAATGCTGGGATCCTTATTCTGTTTGTCTGGGTTTTGGAAGAGGCTTGAGGATATGTTCCCCCAACTACGAAGGGGGAGAACACAATTTCTTTAAGTTTCTGGCTGACTGGCTGTGCTCCTGAGATTTTAACTGTGTTTATTAATAATGTTAGGGCATGTAGAGCTTCGAATAGGTGTCTTCTTATACTTTTAAATATAAATAAATAATTGCTCAGAAGATCTATGAGACTCTTACTGACTAGAGCTAGGCTTTTGTCTTAAAACTTGTCTTTAAAATTGTAAGATGGTACCTGCTGCAAAGTACCAGCTAAAATATCCTGCTGGTATTTGTTGTGGGGTGTTCATACTCCATGACATGCCGCAGGGTGCAAACTTACTCCTAACAGATCTGTGAAGGTAACTTGAGCCTCCTGGTGAGCAGTACACACACACACATCCCCATTTGGGACACATTCCCTACGAGTTGTCAGCCTACAGATTGCAAACATTCTCTATCAGATATCGCAGAGCTGTTTGTGGAGGTAGAGCAGGGAAAGGAAAGGAATTCATTGAGTCTTGGGCCTGCCACGGAGAATTCACCTGACTACTTTCACAGGCCCCATATTTGTTTGAATTGGCTAGGTTTTCCAGGCATCCAGTTTTCAAATGGAATGGCCTGGTCAAAAAGGGACCCGGGCAGCACTGCTAACCGGGCTACTAAAGTCTGGTGTGCTGCTGTGGCCAGCTCTGCACAGCTCCTGGAAGCGGCCAGCATGTCCCGCCAGTTCCTAAGTGCAGGGGTGACTAGATGGGCTCCACGCTCTGCCCAAACCCCGAGCACCAGCTCAATAGCTCCCATTGGCTGGGAACCCAAACACTCTCCCCGGAGCCCATACACGCTCAGACACCCCTACCCCAACCCTGAGCCCCCTCCTACACCCAAACTCCCTCCCTCAACCTCTTGGCCCCAGCCCAGAGCCCACTCCTGAATCCCAAGCCCCTTGTCCCCATCCTCACCCTTCCCACCCTCCCCTCCTGTACCCCAAACCCTCATTCCCAGAGCTCACACCCCCAACCAGAGCCCTTACCCCCTCCCGCACCCCAACACCATGCTCCAGTCTGATGAAAATAAGTGAGTAAGAGTGGAGGAGAGTGAGCGATGGAGGAGAGCGATGAGCAGAGGCAGAGCCTCAATGAAAGGGTGGGGCAGGGGTGGGGCCTCAGGGCAAGGGAGTTCGGTTTTCTGCAATCAGAAAGTTGGCAACCCTAATTGGCACATCCAATGCCACTTCCTTCAGTGTTGTGGTGTTTTTTGTGATTACAGCCTATTTAATAATATGTAATATTTTCCAGGTCTCTCTCCCAGAGTGTCAGATTACAGTTAGTACATCTTTCTGATATGGAACATGTCACGATTTAAATATTTAGTGTCTCAGTATCATCCCATCAATTACATATCTACTGGGACTTTATTATACACAGATATTTTGAGTACAAGTACTGCTGAGGCGTTTTTAAAGCTATGTATAATACCAAATCACTATACCACCGATTAGTTTAGTAGTTACTTCAATTCCTATCTATGTCCAAAAACAAACTGACAATTGTGCTGCAAAAACAAAGAAATGTTATTTGTGAACAAATAGATTTGTTCTTATATGGTTGTAACTTCAAATGTTCTTATTCATTCAATACTTTAATCACACAGTACCATTAAATAACATTTAAGATGGCCAGATTGCTACATTTTTAAATTAGCATTTGCGCACATCTTTTCCTTTTGATAATTCAGATACTGTATCAAATGGCTAAAGTAGATGCAAGATAAACCTCTTTAAAAATGCAAAGCACCCTAACTAACTCAGTCCATAAATAATAGGTAAAAACCACATACTGTGGGATGGTCTACTATAGAAAATTCAATCAACCCAGCTATGTTGGTCACCCCGGAGCAATGTTATTAAGTCAACCTGAGTCCCCACGTAGGCAGCGCTAGTTCAACAGCTGAACTTTTTTCCATCGTCCTAGCTACAACAGATCCACATTGAGGAAGTGGATTCACTACAGCCATGGAAGAACCCTGTCCGTATGCTAAAACTCTATAGCAGTGCTTTTTCTCATTTGAGACAACTGATTTCAGTTATTTCAAGACACTATGACATTACCTAAAGAAGTTCAATCATTTGAGGTTTACTTCCTGAAATGCAGAAATATTTTTATAGCATAAACAGTTATTACAAACAGCCTCTAAAATAAAGATTAACATTAAAAAATTATTCCAATTCTCACTATATTAACATATTGCAAAAACATGTAGCACACTGTTGTTGAAAATGGAGATAATGCTGCAGTATTAAAGTCAAGAAAATTTAAACTAAAGTCAGCTATATGAAGTATAACACTTTCTCTGAAGCTTTTACACAAAACACAAATCAAGCGCCATGTTTAAGCAATTATCCTTCATCAAAATGATCAAAAACCTAGCTTACAGAAGAAATAGTAGATACATTGCCAATTCCTCCTCAAGCTTCCCCGAGACTGTGTAACTGATGTAAACAAATATCATTGTTCATTTTATACAGATGGAACAAAGGGTAATGCTTTAAAAAAATGGATGGAATTATTGTGATTTTGGTTATAAGTGAAATATTTTTGTTGATTCTATGCTTCAAGCTTTGTAACTGCCCTCCAGCTCAATATTCCACTCAATTTCAGAATTTAATTTCCCTTTCAGAAAATTGATGATATAAATGAAACCATCTGATTTCAAGAAAGGTTTTAATGGAGAAGCAAGGGAAATAAATGGGGAGAACAGATCTGGGAGCCAGGATCTCTCAAAACGATTATCTTCTATGGCCTTAGGCAAATCAGTTCATCTCTGTGCTTCAAAATGTGCACATCAGTAAAATAGGGAATATCATACTTACCTATGTAACAAAAAAAAAAAATTAGGTTTATTAAATAACCATACAATGTTAGCAGGGGTGGCGGAAGGGTCACTCTATACTTCCTACATATTTTGTCCTTCTGTGGGCCTGAATCACATTCTACATCAGCAGGAGCCTCTGCCTGAGTTGTTGAAAGTGTAGGCCCAGGCATATTTGTAGTATGCTGGCATGATGTCATTTATGGAGTAAAAATATAAGTGCAGATTGATATGTGTAAATCTCAGAGAGGTCCCAGAAGACTTGAAAATGGCAAACATAGTATTCACCTTCAAAAAGGGGGAAATGGCGGAACTGGACAATTACAGACCAGTCAGCCTAACTTTGATATTCAAAGATATAGAATAAATTATTTGTTCAGACCTGGAGGATTATAGGATAGCAAGGTGATAATTAATAGCCAACAGATTTGTCAAGAACAAAATCATGACAAACCATTCCTTTTTGACAGGCTAACTCACCCAGTGATGGGGAGAAGCAAGAGACATGATATACCAGGATTTCATAAGACTTTTTGAGACACATTCCTGCATGACATTCTCATAAGCAAACTAGGGAAATATTGTCTGGATTAAACTATTGTAAAATAGGTGCATAAGTGGTTGAAAAATCACTCAAAGAGCAGTTATCAACAGTTCATTATCTAACTAGGAAGACATATCAACCGTGGTCCCACAGGTGTTCTATTTTAGGATTAGTACTTCTTCATTAACAACTTGGATGACGGAGCGGAAAGTATGCTTATAAGATCTGCAGATGACACCAAGATGGGAGAGGCTGCACCTCGGAAAACAGGGTATCAATTCAGAATGATCTTGATAAACTGGACCATTGGTCTGAAATCAATAAGATAAAATTCAAAGATGACAAGTATTACATGTATGAAGGAAAAAAATCAAATACATGAACACAGAATGGGAAATAACTAGCTAAGAAGCACTATTGCAGAAAAAGATATGAGGGTATAGTGGATCACAAACTGAATAAGAGTCAACGGCATGACACTTCTGTGAAACAGGCAAATGTCACACTGGGGAGTATTAACAGGAGTGTCATATGCAAGACATAGGAGGTAACTGTTCCACTGCACTCAGCACTTGTGAGCTATCAAGCTGGAGTACTGTGTTCATTTCTCGGCACCACACTTTAGGAAATATTTCAACAAATAGGAAAGAGTCCAGATGACATTGACAAACAGGACCTCTGAGGAAAACTTGAAAGAACCGGACATGTTTAGTCTTGAGAAAAGACAACTCAGGGAGGATATGATAACAGTCTTCTGATATGGAAATTATTATAAAAAGGACGGTGATCAATTGTTCTCCATGTCCACTGAAGGAAGTAGTAGTAATATTTGGCTTAATTTGCAGCAAGGGAGATTCAGTTAAGATATTAGGAAAAGCTTTCTAACTACAAGCACTGGAATAGGTTGCTTAAGCAGTTTGGGGAAATCCCATCACTGGAGATTTTTATTAATAGGTTAGACAACAATCATGGGATGATCTAGGTATAACCTAATCTTGCTCCAGTGAGGAGGGCGATGGACCAAATGACCTCCCAAGGTCTCTTCCAGCCCTATATTTCTTTGCTTAATCAGTGAAAAATCCCAACATATTGCTTTGTAAACTGAAAAGTACATGTGGGACAAAAGCAACAAAGAAAATATTCTGGCAATGTAAACCCCCCAGAATTTTTTTCTCCCAATACACACAACTTCATAACCTCGCTAATAGAAATGGAATCATTAGTGTTCCTGAATTTAGTTTTTCTTGCAACCAAGTAGAAAGCAGTCTGTAAATATAACATTTGGGGAGGGAGACAGAATAAGGAAGAATGACAACTAAAGAAGCAAAATACAATGGTAGTAGTTTTCTACTTCAAAATAAGAAAATAAAATTAGTTTCTAATTATTTATTTAAAAATCAGTGGCACAGATTGATGTTGTTACTAAGTCAGACAATAAATAATAATTTATTTTAATACAGAAAATGTAATGTATATTTTGTTCTTTTAAATCAACCTGATTTTCCTCTTCCCATTGTCGCACTCTTGACCTCACTAGGAAAGACAAACTAGAAAGTTCCCTCTAGGATAAACTGTAATGTACCAGCTAGAGAAGTTGGTGGAGACCGCTCTGATGAGAGTTTAGAGAGACATAGCCCTTAGAATAGTAGAAACACATTTCATACATCAGGCGCAACTGGTAAACTTACCTTCAGCTCTGTTACAAACAAAGAATATTCTCTAACACAAAGAACAAACCTACTGACACAAAGAGAGGTTACCAGGAAATAAAGGTTGAGTGATTGTTGAAAACAAAATTAACAAACCAGTGTATACCAGTGTAAACAAAATTTGCTAAAAACAGATGAGAAAAGAATCATTAATGGGACAAACGTTATGTGCTCCCCGTTAATAATAAGGTTTGTTCCTAAAACGTGCATCATGACGCTTCCCTGTCTGCAACTTCCTGTATAGATGAGGAACCCAAGCCTAAAACAGTGGTTCTCAACCCAGGGTGTGTGTATCCCCAGGAGTACACATAAGTCTTGCAGGGCATAACATCAACTTATTTAAATATTTGCCTGGTTTTAGTACACTCCACATAAAAAGCATTAGTGAAGTCAGTACAAACTAAAATTGCATACAATGATTTGTTTATATTGCTCTATATACTATTCACTGAAAGGTAAGTACAATATTTATATTGCACTTTATTTTTTATATAATTATATGTAAAAATGAGAAAGTAAGCAATTTTTCAGTAATAATGTGCTAAGATACTTTTGTATTTTTAGGTCTGATTTTGTAAGCAAGTATTTTTAAGTCAGGTGAAGCTTGGGGATATGCAAGACAAATCAGACTCCTTAAAGGGGTACAGTAGTAGGAAAGGTTGAGAGCCACTGGACTAGAAGTCATATAACTGAGGCATCATCCCGCAAACAATGACATAAGTACATTCAATGGGACTACTTGCATGGATAATGTTACTTATACCTAAATATTTGCACGATCAGGACTTCAGTCTCAAATAAGAAACTAACTACCAAATATATATGCATTGCATCTATTCCTTTTTAGGGTAAAAATGCACCTTCCCTATGTCTCAAGAAAAAGTTGTTCAAAGTGGGGAGTGAGGATTGAGAAGATAACAGATGTAGATAATTGTCTAACTATAAAATAAAACATTTCCACGAGCTTTTTATAAGCCTTCATACTTGACTGATTGTTAAATACACAGTGAATTGGTCATGAGAACATGTGGGTCAGTCTTCACCACATTCTCTTTTTAATTCTGACCAGTATTCATGCAATCTCGCATAATACGCTATTTGGCAAAAAAATGAAGCAGCAGAGTCCCTAGGGCAATTCTGAGGAGCAACTGACATTTTGGGGGTTCCCAATGTATAACCCTCCTGCTTGGGGCTAATGGAAGCAATCCACTGTTCTACAAGGACTTCCAAGTAACTCAAGCAAGGGAGTTAACTGTGATAAGTATAGAAATGAGCAAATTAATATGAGCTAAGAGACAAGAATTTAAATATAAAAGAGCAATGTCCTTTTCTCTCTCCGTAAGAGCTACAAAAATATAAAAAGAGCCACAAAAACCTGAATCTTACAGAGTAAGCTTGTTTTCAAAAGCCATGATTACATCACCATGTAGTCACAATTCTACTTTACGATACGTGCTAGAATTATTTGTTTTAGAAGCATTATCCAGATGAAATTTTGCAGTATGTTTTTTAAAAGGAGAATCAGCAACCCTAGCCTACATGAATCATCAGAGTGCTTGCCAAACAAATAAAGCAAAAATGCCAGACAATGATATTTTGAAGAATACTATACTACTTAGGTGTTCTTTCACTAGGAACTCTATTCCTGTTTGTCCTGGCAATCCCCACACTGCTCTGGGATGAGCGTGTTAGTGGCAAAAGCGTGTCAATCACTGTGTCATCTCCTGATCCAGTAAGTGGCACAGGCATTGCTGTGAGAAGGCTCAGTGTCATAGCAGCCAGCACTCTGAATACATCTGGGATCATCCATGGATTTGCAAAACTGTCCTGGACATGCACAGATCTGGAGTCTGTTGTAAATGAAGCCAAAGCATATTTGCTGCAATGGCTAGACGTCACAATGAAAACTAGCTGAAGGTTGCTGCTGCCTGTCCTTCTCTGCAGCATTGCCAACCTAGAACACTGAAAAATCTTCAAACGCAAAAAAAGTATGAGATTTTTTAAAAATATTGGGTTTTTTTTGTATTTGCCTTCTGGTTTTGGAGCCCTTATGGTTCATGTTTGCAAACTTTTCTTCATAACCATGGTAGTTACTTTTCTATTTTTTTTTTAATAAGTCGAGTTTCCACAGGCTCAGGCCTTCAGAAAACACCAAATACGAGATTAGTATATAAGCAGGCAGCAGAGCAGGATAAAGTAGCTGCTGCCAAATCTCTATACCCAGGCCTGGGCAGGGGGGGGGGAGTCTGGAGAAGGAAAAATGAAAAAAAATCAGTTGAGGAGAGGAAAAAAGGCACCTTCAGGGTAGAGACAGTGGAAAAGATGCTCCCTGAAGATGCCTGCAGGTGAGAACACAAACCTGCCTCCCCCAAGTGTGTTTTCGAAGGTGGGATAGCAATGTCATACATAGGCTCCCTTTCTCCCTCCCTAAAACAATTAAAGGAACTGTGGGAGGAAAGCCTTTGTGGGGACGGAGAGGGGGAAGTATAGATGTGGAAAAAAGCAAATCACAGGGTTCCACTGGAGCTTTAGATGAACTCCTGAACTTCTGGATGCTTGTCTGACCTCCAAGCTTTTGCGAGTCTCCCACACACTGGCAAAAATCAGGAAGGGGAATTAATAAGGGCAAAGCTTTGAAATTGACTCATCAAGATTTATGTTAGAAATAATCTGATTGTCACCCAGGCAGGCACACTGCAAAATGACAGTACATGTTTTAAAATATTAACTTTTTTTAGAGTATACAATATAAAAAGCTAGATTTTTGCTAAAGTACCTTAAAAAAAGGAGTATAACTTCATTTAAACAACAGGTCTTAGTAATTTGATAGACGTAAATAATCTTTTATTCAAAATAGAAACAAGAATAAATTATATAGTGTCAAATACATGTAGATCGACAACCACATATACAAAGACTTTAGATGCTTTACATTCCATATAGACTGGATAACCAACCTAAATGTGAGGGTTTTGATAAAATATTCCTTGAGAGAGAAAAACAGGGAAGTTGGGAAGAGAATTACAGAATGTCCTAAAAACCCCTGAGTACATATAAATTATTGTTAACTCACATTGCAAATTGCCTGTCCACTACCAGCTATCAGAGTAATGTAATGAGAGGAAAAAAATGTTTTTCAATCACTGTCATCCATCATCTTGGTAAACAAGTAAAATGTATACTCTGCCATCTGCTAGCTATTAACTTGTATAATCATAAAATATCATGTAATGCAATCATAAAAATACACTATTATTACCTACTCTTTCAAATTTATAAACAAATATTTCTACCTGTCAAATGATTTCATACTAGCATGGGGCTTGAACCTTCTGCTACGCTTACCATCAATCTAGTCGTCAATCTAAGATACAGCTGTCTCCAGTTCAGTCCTCCTCCATTTAGAAAATGCTCAGTGTGGCAGTACTCTGATCCCAGAAGATATTGTATGAAAAGAAGGGTCAGTAAATGATCCGGCTGTCAGGCCCCTGAACAGTTCAACACTCAAGAGCTATGAGACAATCACTGCTGTTCATCAAACAGCCTTCTTGAATGCCACCAAGGCAGAAGACAATTGTGAGTTTCAAAGAAAATCTTTTATGCACTTCATCACAATTTTTTTGAGTTAAATAGATATTTCAGGAGCATTTAAAACAAAAATACACCAGAAATAATACGATTATAAAACTAAGTATAGCTTGTTAAAATCAAATCTCCTTAAGACCAGTTAGAAATAATGCAATTTTAACATATTTTGATTGCTACATGAGGAAAAAAAAAGTTCAAGCCTTTATTTAATCTAGGTTTATAAGTAGAACTATTTAGAAATACAAGCACCATAACTGCTAGATGACTAACCGATTACAGAAGTAATTTTTAAAACTATCAAATATTTTAAAATGTGATCTTTAATATGAATGAAAATTGGCAGCTTTTTCTCTAATGGGAAATGTTTTTGTTAATTTATTTACATTTGAAATGTAAGATATTGTATCTATAATCACTGTTGTGTTGGTTTAATCCCTAGTGGTTTCTTTACTAGTTTGCAAACTATACAATTATAGAAACTGTCAATGTTTCTTAATTTCATCTCCCAATTAACATTTGCCAAAATTATTAAGTGATTAGGCTAACATTAACTTCTTGGTCCAGCACACCTTGGAAGGGGTGGATGCGATGCAAAGGTGGCGTGTGTGCTTCTCCAGCCCATAACCAGCCGAATACCAGACCAATCCCCTGGTTTAAGTTAAGGTTGCCTTTAAATCAGTGGGACATGGGCTTGGCTGGGACTTCCCTCAGCTATGCACTCATGTCAACAGCAAAGCAAAGGTGACACACAAGCCAAATGTTCCTCTTATACTGGGCTGATCCTTCTGCTGACCAGCTGTAGCAACCTGAGCGCCAAAATCTGCTGGTACAGTGGCACAAACCAGTTGTATCAGACCTGATATTCTGTGATAGTGTATTATATGGAGAGCTGGTGACTACTCCTATATTTTGGACATCTGTAATTACAAATGATCATTGTGACTATTTTGAGAATTTCTACCACCACCACTGTGTGCAGCCAGCCTATGAAATTTAGCATGGAGAAACCCCTAGGGAGGAAAAAGTGCCTTTTCTTTATTCATTGACTCCCTCCCCCACAGTTTTCAACTGTTAAAACGACCACTTTCCTTCTCTTGTTTGCATTGTTCAGGAAAATTCTGACACATAGTAAGATGATGATAATGATGATGATGGGTTTTTGGACATTTGTCTGGTCCAAAACTAAATTGGCCAATTGACCAAATATTGGTCAAATATTTTAAAACATGGTCAAATATTTTAAAGCACTAATTTATTGGATCAGTAACAACAGTACCAAAAAAGAGTAAGGTTTTATAGTCTCTAATAGATATAGACTTAGGTAAATACTTATGCCTAATTACAAAAAAATAAAATAATTCATTAAAGTAACTTAACTCAGCAAAATGTGAAACAGTGAAATGAAGCTCTAAAGAAAGAATAATCCTAATTACCTTTTAAGCAATGTTAGGTTAGCATTTAAATGTGAACTTCATTCAAGACTGAACAGTTACACAAGAATTTTTTTAATCTGAAATGAAACAAACACATACCAACTATAAAAGAATATTTTTAAATGCACTTATGCTAGGCAGGAGTAGGCAAACTCTTCAAACAGTTTAATAGCAGTGAACCCATTCTCTCTGTTGGGGTAGGCAGTTTAATGACTGTGGAACCCTCTACTCCCTCTCCCAATTCCTGATGAGTTAATTTTTGTGCATCTCTAATCAGTTTAGATTGCCAAACCAGTAGCAAGTAGTTTGGGATCATTGCAGCACAAAAACCTTGGCACCGAATGGTCCTGGGTTTTGGTCACATACATGCAACATTCAGTCTTTATCTTTCTGTGTCAGCCTCAAGAGAGCGACATCATTCAGAGTCACCTGGTTGAAATAGGGGAATTTTTACAAGGGAACACTAATCCCCTCTTTTTGGTGATCCCAAGTACATTAGTCTCTGGCCATGCTGGGCTGTTTGTGCTTCGCTAAAAGGGATCATCCCAGAGAATAGCCATGTGGGGTATAGGGGCACGGAGGGGTGTGCTTCACATCCACCTCAAAACCACAGCCCCTCCTTTTAAATGGCAAACCCAACCAGAATTGGTTGCTATGGGAAAGGAAGGTGCTGCAGTTTGAAACCATTCCCATGTTATGAACACAGAAAAAGCCAACCCTGCATACTCTTCGGCTTACCATGGCTGCCTGGACACTGAATTCTGTCGCCCAGCCACGTGTGATATGTCACCATACCAGCAGGCACTCAATATAAAAGGCAAAATGTGACCTTGTACCTTTAAACACATGCTGTCTTCTGTGAATTACTTGATTCACTGTGTGATTCCTTTTGTTCTCAGAAATGTATCTTCTTAAATTCTATTCTCCCTTTTTTCTCCCCCGCAGCTGCAAATGTTTCTATACTCCCCGTATCAACTACATCCCTGAGGTTATCACAGATTAGAAGGTGAAAAAACTGCACTCCCAATGACATGTTTTCAGAGCTCATGCAGTCCTCCTGCACTGATAGGGCACAGCTGAATGCATGGAGGCATTCAGTGGCAGAGGCCAAGAAAACATACAGTGAGCATGATCGGAACACGCAGGAGGAGATTCTGAGGCTAATGGGAGAGCAAATAGACATGATGAGGTGCCTGGTGGAGCTGCAGGAAAGGCAATTAGAGTTCAGAACCCTGCTGCAGCCATTGTTTAACCATTTGCCCTCCTCTCCAGGTTCCATATCCTCCTCAACTAGACACTCAAGAACATGCCAGGGGAGGGGAAAGGAAGAGACGGCGCTGGGTACTCAGCCACTCAACTCCAGGAGATGGCCCAAGCAAAAGAAAGCGGTCATTCAAACAGCATTGATTTGTAGTGTGGCTACGAGAAGAAATGTGGCCTTGTCCTTCCCTCCTCCCACACCTCACCTGAACTACTTTTTACTAACCAGCGTTGTCAGTGATCTCAAGGTGTTTTTTTAAAATGAATAAAGCATGAGTGGATTCAGAATAAGGACTTCTGTTACCCCATCTTACTCCTTCTCCTACCTTCACCCTTTGCCCTATGTTTCATCCACCCATGTCATGTCTCTTCTTGCACACTGTAAGCTCTTGAGGCACAAACTGTCATTTACTAAGCCTGTACAGTGAAGTGCCAATCTGCCTGAGACCTCTAGGTACTAGGCAAAATGAATGGTAAATCATAACACTAGCACTAAGCTTAAGAATTTCAACCAAGATCCTTGGGGAAAATTTCAGCACAATAAAATGATAGATCTATGTATATACCACATTCTTTCAAGAAGTCTTCAATTATTAAAACAGATTGCATTTTGAGAAAATTATGTAAAATATTCAGTCCTGGGCTAGCGATAGACTTAAGGTCTAATATCACACAAACCATCATACTAGAAGCAAGCTTTCTAAAGGTATTTTTGCATTTAAAAATGCAGTTATGTATCCAGTGGGATGTTCAAAAGCACGTAGAAAAGTTACATACATCATGCCTTGGAGAATCCCTAAAGCAACACAAATATGAATTATGACATTCACCTATGCAATACTGGAGTAAGCTTCATCAACTTAGATTGGCTTCCAACAGAATTAATGAGCTGATATAGGGATGTAATATCATCAAGACATAAGGCTGTCCATGGCTTTGCCACTGCATAAGCCACAGGGATTAGGAGTAGCATAGGATTCCGCCACAGATCTCCTTACCTTGTACTGATCCTTTTGTGGTCAGCTAAACTGACTTTAGGGAAGCTTTATGGTGGAAGTGTGGTGCAATACTATCCTAACTAGGGAGGCAATCAGGCCTTATATTCATTGCTAAAATTTTGTCATGGCTATTTTTCATAAAAGTCGCAGACAGGTCATGGGCAATGAAGAAAAATTCACAGAAGCCTGTGACTTGCCCATGACTTTCACTAAAAATATCCCTGACAAAGTAGGGAGCTCAGCTGCAGGGTCTGTAGTGGCTGGGCCGCTGTGGCACCCAGGAGCTGTGGGAGGCTCAATTTTACAAGCAAAGGCATATTAAAAATAATGGCAATAAAGGTTTTAAAACTCTCAAAATATTTCTATAGCAGTTTCTCCATAAAACATGTTATAAGAAATGCTTTTCTGGCATTCATTTAGGATGACCTGCATAATTCACTCTTGAGAAATGTGATCACCCTGAATTCAGGGAATAAAACCCACACTATGCCACCACCTACTGTGTCTTCTTGCTAGAGCAGCATATGGGCCAAAAATACATAGACGATCCATGTTACGATAGTAAACGTACAACACACAGAGAGAATATATAAACACACTCTCATTATGCATCCGACGAAGTGGGTATTAGCCCACAAAAGCTTATGCTCTAATACTTTAGTTAGTCTTTAAGGTGCCACAGGACTCTTTGTCACTTCTGCAATTACAGACTAACACAGCTACCCCTCTGATTCTTGACTCTCATTATGGGTTTTTTTGGCCAGTTACAAAAGCAGCACCTCACACTTCTCATAACTTTACTATGAGGCATCAGCTAAACTAACTTCTCTTTCTTATCCTCCATTAAAGGCTCTTGAAAATAACATTTACAACTCTGCTGCACTAGTGACAGCTCCTGCTCCTTGCTCTTCATTTACACCATCACTCAGTCCATTTCTTCAAAAGGATACTGATGTATGCTGTTCTACAGAAGTTTCATTCCCATGATCATGACAAATTATAAAGCCTTTTGGACACCTTCCTTATCTTCAACAGTTATTTTATTTTGTAGTTCATTAGCCAGAGGCTTATACAACAGAAAAATAATACATTTTTCTGCTTCAAGCATGTACATAAGTCAGTGCAATCAGTAAAATCCCAGAATATACTGGTGAATATGCTTCAGGACCTTCCCCAGGCTCTATATGCTCTTGAGAATATTGCCGTTTTCAGTATGTGCAACCTGACTCAAACAGACCTGTTTTGTCTGTATTTCTGAAAGAATCAGCTAAAAATAATGTGATACAATAGAGAGGTGGCTTCAAAGAAAGGTAAATGAATGCAATGGGAAACTACAAATCTCAGTTTCAGTGTGATAAGTCAGAGGGCAGGTTTGGGAATTCGTTGAAAAAATATATATGTAAGAAATCATTTTACATAGAAATGTAAACATTTCAAAGGTCTTGGCAAAATCATAAATACCATAAAGTGATTCACAAAACATCAAAATATATAAAAAATAAATAAAACCCAAATGTTCATTTAAAAGCAAAGAAAATGAGCAGCCTGAACTTCTAAAGGGAATAATATTTCATATCCTTGAGCCATATCAGTTAAAAACTCTATACCCAGAACTTGAGTTCACATTGTAAATTAGCAACATATTCTACTTGGCACTATCAATAGAGAGGCCCAAAGCCAAATCTAGATGCTAAAACTGTGAATGACTCATATCATCATGTACACACTAGCCGCTGAACAAAGCTGCCACTTGTTAACTCATCATGCCCTAGAGAACCCCTAAAGCAACACTAACATTAACTGTGATAACTTCCAAGTATAGATGGAGGAAAAAGTGGGGGGCATGAGACACCAAAACTACTCTCATGAGGCACTGAGGTGGTATTTCTGAATCAGAAATTAAGGTGTCTCTTTTTCGTTTCAATATTTTGCTAAAAACTCAGTTTTCCATGAACAATTTTAACAAAAACAGATTTTTTTAATTTTGTCAGAATTTTCCACAGAAAGTTTTTCTGACCTAATGTTCCAAATTATTTTCCATCACAACTATGAAATGTAATGCTCACTTAGGATTTTTTCTTGTAAATAACGGATAAATATTTTCAATCTTCAAGATTCGGATGACAAAATTTGACTATTTTTTTAAAAAATGTTTAGGATTTGTGTGACATTAATCCATATGAATAGGTTATTTTGGAAGCTAGAGAGTAAAATGCAATGTCAGTGACAGATTATTTATCAAGATATACAGGTTCCTAGATAAAAGATCCTTGAGTAATCAAGATTCAGTTTTTAAAACATCAGTTTCCCCTTTGTAGTTGGTGAAGGATAGAGATGGCTTCTTGTGAAGGCTGGCCAAGACTAGAACAGACTTCCCCACAGAAATCTAAAAAAAAAAAAAAAAAAGATCCTGTCCAAACTCCACTGGACAGGCATTTGGAAGAATGATAATTGTGCTGAAAGGGACTGCACCATGCGAGTGGTTGCTGGGCACAATAGCTATTAGCACAATCTAATTCCCAAGAATTATGTGGGTGTGAAGGAGATTTTACTATCAGTACTGTCTAATATCATGATGAGAAAAGATGTTCTTTCACCTACTCACTGTAGGTATCTCCTCTGCATATATACGGGCATCTATATTTAAGCTAGTGGAGGGCAAAGTTTCATTAGCAGAGTTGTTTGGTAAAGGAGGGCAATTGGCATTCTTTTTCCCAGATCGTGATCTGGATCTCAAGTGCACCAGAGTTTAAAGGGACCAGTAAGAATGAGCTACAAGAAAGCATGCATGCAAAGTGCTTCTTGACTTTTTAGAAAACTCCTATTCAAGTATCTCCCTCTTTGAAATGCAGGATTATTACTGCAGGTTTCTCCTTTAAGATTTCTTATGTAAGGTGTATGATACTGACTGCCTCCTTCTGAGGCAGAAAATAGAATGAGGAAGAGAGATTAAACAGTTACTCAGAAAGGAAGAGTTGCATCAGTCTGCTTTCATGTTAATAGAGCAGACAAAAAAATCATTTCTAGTACTGAGAGCAAAACTGCATTTTGTAACAGTCATGTAGATAGGGGAAGAATTTGGCCCAAAATATCAAACTAAACTTCTGGTTTTGGAATACCTTATCAATTTGTTTAAAAATTTACATAACCAGTTTAATACTGAGTTTTAGCCCCCTTATTTCACGTTACTGAAATAAACACAAGAGACATTTAACATCTCCCAATGTAATATACATCCAGAATTCATATGTTATAAAAATATCACAAAACACTGTTACTGCTAAGAATGTTCAAGAGAACTAAATTTACTGTGTTTTATAGAGAAAGCTATTTCTAATATATTTTTATACAGGCTTTGAATAATGTTTATTTCAGACTTATTTCTCACAATAAAATTTCATACACAAAATTCTTTACAATGGAGTACTTGTGAAAACTCAGTAAGACTAAATAAATCTGCATGTACTATTTTAGTGGGTTAGAGAGAGAGATTCAAGTCATTCCTTAAAATACCCTGCAGCATCATATGGCCTTTTATCTGAAGTTTTATCCATTTGTATAAAAAAGTCTGTCCTGACTTGTAGGTTACATGATATTCTGAAACATGGTACATATATAATAAGACTAAAAGCTCTCTCCTTTATTCAATTACTTATTAGGTTCTGAGGAGTTCTTTAAGAGCTTAACAGAACATCCATTTATAATAGGACTACCAATTACAGGGCAAAGCTGGTTTTACTGAAGTAGGAAACAGCCATGCAACAAAACATTGAAGATCTATGCTTGTAGAAATCACTCTATTAGTCCTCTTTTGGCATATCTGTAACTCTTGGAATGCACAAATGAAGCTAAAATTACTCAGGAGGGTATCAAGTGTAGAGATTGGAACTACTTTAGTTGCTAGGGATTAGGGACATACTGGTTTTATTTAAATCAAAAGGGAATGCATTCCCTTTTGATTTATCTACTTTCTTCTTCATTAAAAATTATGGTCAATGCAAGGAAAATTCAAGTAATCGTTTATATGGTTTAACTTTCACTTGTCTCTGTCAGAACACTTTTATCATTAAGATAATGATTCAGAACAATTAATTTTTTTTTGCTTACAGTTAGTCTAAAAGTAATTTGCCTCTTCTGGCCTTTTGACGATCCCCATGAATCCTTGGCATGTCTAATGTATATAATGTGGTATTACGTTTTATACAGTTATGATAATAAACATCATAGAACCTGCAAAAGTATGTAGAATTGTTAATAATAGCTCCAAAAAGTGCCACAAGCAAGTCTGGATTGAAGAAGAAACTTTAAAAACTGAATGCCCCAATGCAGAATGAAAGGAAATTGCCTCCCCTTTTCTCAGCCTTTTCCTTCCTTCCTTCAGATTTAAAAGGAAGGAAAAAAAAAACCTATTGAGCAGAAAAAAGACACTTTCAGGGCACTTGAATATTATCATTACTATTTTGGAAGCAATCCTGCAAGCTACAGTATGCCTCTTGTGTAATGCTGAGCACCATTAACTCCTTCAATGAGAGTTGAAAGTGCTTGACACCTTGAAAAACAGTGCTTTTACTAAAAAGCATTTTTTTATTTAATACCGGATAGGTCTGCTGCTGTCACTCTATTCCAGTGGCGCTCAAACTTTTGTATTGGTGACCACTTTCACATACCAAGCCTCTGAGTGCAACCCCACTTATAAATGAAAAACACTTTTTAAGATATTTAACACCATTATAAATGCTGTCAGCAAAGAGGGGTTGGGATGGCGGCTGACAACTTGCAACCCTTCACTTAATAACCTCACAACCGTCTGAGGGGTCCCGACCCTCAGTTTGAGAACCCTTGCTCTACTGGCTATTGTAGTCATTCTGGGTGACATACTGGGTGTCACCATTAACAGGACTGTGAATCTCTACGCACATTGTGGTATACCTTGCCGTGTAATTAGAGGTCTGCCCCCAGAAGACAAACAACTGTACATTTACAGCAATGTAGCATCTCTTATAACAACTCATTGACATCTGTTAAAAGGATTAAAACGAGTAGCTATGACACTGTCCAATAAATAAAATTTACTAAAATTAAAGCATCATCAAAGATAACAGTTGCACAGATTTTGCAACAGTATGGAAATTAGCTGGCTAAATTCCATTTAGGTTATAATATTCTGCCTATTAAAATTTCCCTTGCAGTTTCAATTGGATAGATTATTTTTCGTCACCTTATTGCACTCACCTTAATACTAGTAGTTTTCAGCTTTAAAGCACAAAGTGAGGGAGCATGAATTGCGTAAGACCTGCACTGGCACCAGCCCTGTTGCCAGTGCATATCTTTGTGTGGACTCCGGTTGAGGGAGCAAGGCGACTGTTAAAAAACAACAAACAAAACAAAAACCTCTAGGAAAGAAAATTGCTTTTCCCACTCTCATATCCTTAGCTATAGGTCCAGAAATAAGTCAGACTTAGTCAAACCATTGATTCTGTGCTGAATCTAGAAAGAACATGAATTTCTCTTTATACGGTCAAAAATGATCATCTCCTCATAGTTTTATGACATTTACAGTCAAATATAAAATTAAATCCCATTCTGAAACCGGTGGATGTGAAGAAAGGTATTTTGAATGTAGTTATTAATGAATATATTATAAGAAATAAGGTAAAGATGAAAATGTGTAGGAAGCACTCCCTATAAACATCCACAAAGCAACCCTATTATCCTTCCAATCCATTTTCAAAGCTCTCCTTTACCACACTACAAAATAAAGATAACACTTAGGCTGCTGATGTACTGAGAAAGCAAGGAAGCATATTGAGACCACTGCTGATCATACTGGCTAATACTGTCTCATTGTTTTCTAGTACTCAGTTTATCCATCTGTTGTCTATTACTATGCTTACATTATAAGCTACTTAGGGTAGGCACTATCTTTTTGTTCTGTATTTGTACACCACCTAGCAAAATGGGGTCCTGGTCCACAACTAGGCATACTACACAGGACCATAATAGCACCATAAAATATATTATTTAAAATCTTATAATGGGGCTACTTATACACTTGTTTACATTTATGCATTTTAAGTATTGGTAGGTTCAGAGCCTTGTACCCAAAACTAGTGTTTCACTAAAGACTTAGCTCATGACTTCTCCTAGATATTCAAGACAGTAGAATACATTTATAAGCCTTATAAAGAAGTACGAGTTAAATAATAATTTTTTTGAAGCTGGGACCTTTTCTTTTCTATATTTTTAAATTGTCATGCACTCTTACAACACTTGTAAATAAAATAAAAAACATAGATCACCCATTATTCCATTGAATATCACTATTACATGCTTATTCTAAGTAATTTATTTATCGACTCAAAGAAAGTAAACTTCAGATGTGAGCGATGTAAGAGAATGTGGGCACCTCTAGTAAGATATATCTTTGCAAACAACAACCACCATGGAACTCCACTTATTATTATTACAGTGATAAAGAATAAATGTAGGACTCTTAGAATGGTCTTTTGAATAAATCTTTTATAACAAATAAATTATTTGTCAAAAGGTAAGTTGCAGTGTTAGAGTAACCAGGATGACGGGCACTATAATCACATCATCAGCCACGCTAACTGATTTATAGTTCTAACTCAAGAGCTCCCAGCGCAACTGCCAAGGAAGTTTAAGATGCAGCAGAAAAATAGCTTCAGAAGATCATGGTTTTACATGTAGCTAATGTCAGTGGAGAAAAACTTATGAGGGAAGCTTGACAAATTAAAAAGAGAGGTAAAACTAAAATGTAGCTTGTTCTGGATACATTAAAATGTTATAATTATGAAAAAAATGTGCATGATTGTTGTTTGTCTGTGTTGGTATGAGAACCAGGATCAATAAATCACAACACTAAGAACAGATATTTCTATAAATAAACCTATGAACTGCAACACAGGAAAACAACAATGCATATATTTACAGCTCAAACTTTCAATTTACAGTAGACTGCATATTTAAGTCTTGCAATGTCACAACAGTTTACAACACTTTGGGAAACAGCTTGCTTTGGTTCTTCTAAAGTTAAATTCCAATAAAAGTACTGTTCAGTATCACCACAAGTTCCAACATGCCCCACGGTTTTCATGCACTTTGTGTAATGTTGCCAAAGAACATGCATAAGGTAAACAGGTACAGAATTAAAAACAGCTCCACCAACCGTATCTGAAATTGCATGGGTTTAGGGGAAATGCTCACAATGGTACTGCAAGGAAATAGGAGGAAACCCGCTTAACAGCTAACTACAATGATGCATAAAATAACTCCTTTAAATTGCAAGTGTAAAAAGCCTTAAAGTTATGTATGCAAATACTATCTACCAACTGCACAGAATGCTATAGTTATTTTATATATGTATTTTTAATAGCAGGCATTCAGCTATTCTGCATTAAAGATAAACTCTCCCTTGGCAGTAATCATTTTCACAGTTGCCAGGTCAGTGATTCAGACTTCTGACTAAGGAACCTCTGACTAAGGAACAGCAAGTCTTTTTAGGTCATGAGGTCTTACACAGGGCTCCTCAGAAGCCACGCATAAAAGTCCTGAAATAACAAGCAAACACACAGGTTTCTTAATTTGCCCTGTTGGATTCCTGTAATGAGTGCTTAACAACTGCAGCCCCTGAGCAACTCTGCAGTCATCAGCAAGACCATTTACCATATGATTTAGCAAACAAATATCCAAGATTTTTTCTTACATACAGTACACAGAATAAGAATTAATGTAAGGACATGGGGCAAATCTAACTCCTGACTTCACAGCTCCTCTAATAGCGGATCCAGAGTGGTTTCCCCACACAAGGGAGAAAGAGAACACGAATCTGTGGGGTTTGTCTTCACATACACTAGCATACACTAGCAGGCGGAGTAGGGTTGGTCATGTGAAAAGAGCAATAGGAGGATCAGCTGGTACTGTACATGGATCCAGAGGCGATGTGAAATGGGGATGGGGGAATCAAGTGACTCCCACCCCTTAAATTGGCCTGCCAGGACCAGGGACGGAGGGACTCTCTGTCCTCCGCTCCCTGCACCTCTCCCCTAGCACAGTTCACCTACTCTCCCTGTCTCTGACAGCTGGGTGGGGAGAGGGATGAAGCCATTTGTGCCTGAGAAAGCCTGGCTGGGAGGTTCGCTCTCACATAGTCACCTCTCAGACAGGCTCTTTCAGGCAGAAGTGGCTCCATCCCACTCCCTACCCATCTGACAGAGACAGGGAGAGACACAAGGATAGGATAGAAAGCCCACCCCCTCTGGTAACATGGGCTGGGGAGAGCGCTGCAGCCCTGGGCTGGACAAAGGACGGGAGGGGTCACCAGGCAGGGGAAACACGTAGAGCAGTCCCCACCTGCTCTCAGTATGGGGAGGCACTAGCATGGATCCTACCATCCTCTTATCCTACAAAAGGAGTGTGTGTTGGCTTTTTCTCATTATCTGCCCCGGTCCATGATTTGGGCTTGAAGGAGTAAAACCAGGGGAGAAAAAACAGTTTATAGATTTTCAAATAAAAAGTTACTGTTCATAAAATCCACAAAAAACCATAATTATGGCTAGCCATCCTTGAAGAAACAACTCATATCTCCTTGTTCACTTCCCTCTATTTTACTGTCAAAACAGGAACACGTTAAAAGTTCAGAGTGAATTACCAGCCAAGGACCAGTCAACTATTTGCTAAGTAGCATTAAGCAAAAATGGTTCAAAAGTTGCACGTTACTAGTCAAATGCTATCAAGCCCAAGTATTTGATTAACTTCTGATAAGACAAGAAGCAATGGGCTTAAATGGCAGCAAGAGAGATTTAGGTTGGACATTAAGAACAACTTTCTGTCAGGGTAGTTAAGTACTGAAAAACTGCCTAGCGAGGTTGTGGAATCTCTCTCATTGGAGGTTTTAACAGGTTAGACAAATATCTGTGAGGGAAGGTCTATTTATTACATAGTCCTAACTTCAGTGCAAGGGCTGGACTAGATGACCTATTGAGGTCCCTTCCAGGGGTACATCTCTATTATTTTATGATTCTGGTTAGGCTCCATCTCTCCTCACGCAAGACTCAGGAAAGTCAGCAGCCATTCTGAGTTGTGAAACCACAACAAGGCACCCATTTTGAAAAACTGCCTCTTAATACTGTGGCCACTCCTTTTTCAGTTCCCTACACCTGTGCATTCAGGCCACCTTAGGGGACCTGGTGTGCCAGGACTGAGGTTTCCTTGTCTGATGAGTACACATATAGAGGCAGGAATCAGAGGGGTAGCCGTGTTAGTCTGGAATTGCAGAAGTGACAAAGCCCTGTTGCACCTTAAAGACTAACTAAAATTTTAGAGCATAAGCTTTCGTGGGTTAATACCCACTTCGTCGGATGCATGCAGTGGAAGTATCCAGGAGCAGGAATAAATAGGTAGGCAAGAACCAGGTGGGAGATAACAACGTTAGTCCAATGAGGCTGAACCAGCTTGTTATCTCTAATCAGGAAGGGTGAGGTGTTCCTCTAGCAGCTGAACTGGAGGTGTGAATAGCGAGAGAAGAGAAGCTGCTTTTGTAGTTAGTTAGCCATTCAAAATCTCTATTCAGTCCCAAATTGATTGTGTCAAATTTGCAAATGAATTGCAGCTCTGCAGTCTCTCTTTGTAGTCTGGACTTGAAGGTTTTTTTGCTGCAAAATGCTGACCTTTAAATCTTTTATGGTGTGTCCGGTGAGGTTGCAGTGCTCTCCTACAAGTTTTTGAATATTGCCATTCCTGATATCTGATTTGTGTCCATTTATTCTTTTTCGTAGGAACTGTCCAGTTTGGCCGATGTACATAGCAGAGGGACATTGCTGGCACATAATGGCGTATATTACATTGGTAGATATGCAGGTGAATGAACCAGTGACGGTGTGGCTGATCTGGTTTGGTCCTGTGATGGTGTTGCTGGTGTAGATGTGTGGGCAGAGTTGGCATCAAGGTCTGTTGCATGGATTGGTTCCTGAGTTAGAGTTGTTATGGCGTGGTGTGCTGTTGCTGGTGAGAATATGCTTGAGGTTGGCAGGTTGTCTGTAGGCCAGGACTGGCCTGCCTCCTAAGGCCTGTGAAAGTGAGGGATTGTTGTCCAGGATGGGTTGTAGATCACTGATGATGCGTTGGAGAGGCTTTAACCGAGGACTGTAGGTGATGGCCAGTGGTGGTCTGTTTTCTTTCTTGGGCTTGTCTTGCAGCAGCAGGCTTCTGGGTACACATCTGGCTCTGTTGATCTGTGTCTTTATTTCCTTGTGCGGGTATTGTAGTTTTGAGAAATCTTGGTGGAGATCTTGTAGGTGTTGGTCTCTGTCTGAGGGGTTGGAGCAAATACGATTGTACCTCAGTGCTTGGCTGTAGACAATGGATCGTGTGGTGTGCCCGGGGTGGAAGCTGGTGGCATGAAGGTAGGCATAGCCGTCGGTAGGTTTTCGGTATAGGGTGGTGGTGATGTGGCCGTCATTAATTTGCACCGTGGTGTCCAGGAAGTGGACCTCCTGTGTAGACTGTTCCAGGCTGAGATGGATGGTGGGGTGGAAGCTGTTGAAATCATGGTGGAATTCTTCCAGAGTTTCTTTCCCATGGGTCCAGATGATGAAGATGTCATCAATGTAGTGTAGATAGAGGAGGGGCGTGAGTGAACGAGATTTGAGGAAGCGTTGTTCCAGGTCAGCCATAAAGATGTTGGCATTCTGTGGGGCCATGCGGGTGCCCATAGCGGTGCCACTGGTCTGGAGGTATATATTGTCACCAAATTTGAAATAAATTTGAATGGCTAGCTAACTACAATTTGAATGGCTAGCTAACTACAAAAGCAGCTTCTCTTCTCTCGCTATTCACACCTCCAGTTCAGCTGCTAGAGGAACACCTCACCCTCCCTGATTAGAGATAACAAGCTGGTTCAGCCTCACTGGACTAATGTTGTTATCTCTCATCTGGTTCTTGCCTACCTATTTATACCTGCCCCTGGATAGTTCCATTGAATGCATCTGACAAAGTGGGTATTGACCCATGAAAGCTTATGCTCTAAAATTTTAGTTAGTCTTTAAGGTGGCACAGGACTCTGTCATATAGAGGCAGACCTTCTAAGTTTATTACACTTCTAATTTCATTGGAGTGTAGAAGAGTTAACTTGGTCCTTTTTATAAATTTTTTTCTCCTGTCTCTGTTCTGTGTTCATTTTCCCTCTTGGGGTTTCTACACATGCAGGGGGGTTACACAAAAAGAACATCTGTCTGTTTAGAAATGTTCCTTTTAGTTTCGCGAGAATTCACCAATCTGTGCAGAGTTAACTGTCGGCTAGTTGAAAACTCTGTTTGGGTACAAGGTTTACTTTTCAAATATGAAAAAAGACTGACCTGTCTGAATGTATCTAAAGCTGCTTACAACACATCCACCTCTTGTGCACAGTTTACAAAATACGTCTTGGGCTAGCTTGTGTCCAGAAGACTTTTTGAAAAAACATTTTTGCCTATTGTGTACTATACATTTGGTTCATTTACTGCACAGGCCACCCTTGCAAAATTGTCATGAAAATTTACTCTTCCAGGCTCAAAATCTACTCATCTGCCCTTTGCCTTAATGACTGATCATAAAAGAATTAATGATATTTTATTCACCCATTAAAAAAATTACTCACCTCAGGCAAATGGCCAGGTAGAAACTTCCATGGCTGTTCCCCACTATTATCACTTCACTCTACCATGCAAAGAATAGGTCTAGGCACATTTGCTCAAAAATAGAAGGGTATTATGTGAAATTATTAAGTTTGGGTCTTACACAAATCTCTTTGGCTAGGCTCATCCCCCTATCATTTTTCTTGTATTCATTTTATACTTTAGTCTTACACAAATGCCACACCAAAGGGTGCCTATCCAGATCTCTAGATGCCAAAAACAAGCATATTTTAAAAACAGAAGAAATTTGGAATAACCAAGTAAAACAAATTGACTCAAGGAGCAGTATTTCTTCCCACTTTAGCACAGCTTTTTTGATCAGTCATGTGACAGCTTTAAAACTCCCACACTTTCCCATTAGACAGAAATTTACCCACTCAAATAGATGGTTCTTTGCAGCATACCCAGAAGGTAAGCAACGTTAGGTTACTTTGGACCTTGGGTTTAGGTTAATGTTAAAGTTAGGATTCCAGCCTTCAAAACAATGTTTTGCCAATAACTCACTCCCTTTTATTTCGAAGAGAATCTAACTCAAGGTTCCCTGATGACTGCAGGGAAGAGAATGTGCTTACCACAGCTGAGCGGGAGGAGTCTTTGCCTGGCTGGCAGGAAGAAGAAAGGATAGGGCTCCTTTAAGGGTCACTACTGCATCTGGGTTGCAAGGGAAGGGACTTACCTGCGTAAGGTCAGAGGAGGAGACAGGAAGTGGCCAAATAAGCTGAGAGGCCCTGACCAACCATGTGCACTGGTGGGAGGGAGGTATTTATGCCCCGTGCATTCCAGAAGGAACACTCTCGCATCAACCATCACTAAACAGGACATCACAAAGCACTAACAACATATGCTGCCACTAAAGATATGACTACACTACAAACAGAGGTGTGATGGCAACACATGTAACTTTAATGCAGCTAACATGAGCACCAACAGCAGTGAAACTGCAGCAGCATGAACTCCAGTGTAAGCTAGCTGCCCAATAAGTACCCAGGGCAAGGTGGTACACTCTGTGCTGAAGCCTACATGTTTGTGGCTTGACTGCTATTGGTATTCACACTAGCTAGGTTAAAGCTAGCCCAGATATGCCTGTGCGTGCTGCAATCACACTTCCAACTGCACTGCAGGCAAAGAGGTACTGCTTAACACACTAGCTGCTGAATTCTGCACTAGCTTAAATTTAAAAAAAATACCAGCAATTTTAAATTTTTTATCCTCCACTAATAGTCTATCAACCCAGATTTGTTCTCATCCCTGCCCTCTAACTGTTGTGTTTCTACCACTCATCTACTCAGAACACTTCTGGAGTCAGTCTTCTTCAGCAGCTTTCCAACCAGTCAAAACTGAGTACAGGGTTCAATACAGTAATCAAGCCTGAAGGTGAAAATGTTATAGGTAACTGCAATGAGGTCTGCATCAGACATGAAATGCCAACAGTAGAGAGACTTGGAGAGTATCAAAGAAATATTTGAAATATGAAATGAGGAAAAAAAAGTAGTGATAGCTAATAAATCAGTTCTTTATCTAAAGAGAAGAGAACGGGATTTTTGGAAAGCTATTGACACTTGAAAAGTTTTCAAATGCTGTTGAACCAGTGGCATGACTATGAAACCAACAGAACTATATATCTCAGTCAAGTAGTACTTTCTAAAAATGAAATTAATGAGTAAACAGAAAGTGAGAGCCAAGCTATATGACTACCTTTAGATACTTGCAGCCTTATGACTTGTATTTTAATCGCTCACTTTATCTTAATAAAAACAATACCTAGCTCTTATATAGCACCTTTCACCAGAAGATCTCAAAACACTTAAATTAACATTAACCCCATTTTACAGATGGGTAAACTGTACAGAGGCACAGAGAAGTGAACGACCTGGCCAAGTCACCCAGCAGACCACTGGCAAGCCAAGTCTTCTCAGTCTAAGTCCAGTACTCTATCCACTAGACCACATGCCCAGCTGTCTGTGGTGGGTGTTGGTGTAGCGTCACAAATTTCCTAATGTTCCATTATGTAGACTGTAACCCACAAGGGTACTGGGCTGCTCCCAACGCAGCTTCATTGTGGGACTGTGGTTTGGAGCTGTCAAGTTTCACTGTGGATAGAAACCTCACAGTTAAACAGAAGGCCATTAGTCTAATAAACTGGTATTGGCGCCAAAGATTTGGGAGCTCATGATCTTTTGGAGGAAAAAAAAAATCTGGATATTTAAAATCCGAGAATGTGAAAAGTTCAAAAGAAATTCAGATAAGCTACTAGATATTTCTTCTAATAAGGATGCTGATATATGCATTAATGAATTCAATTAAAGAGGTCTCTCAAAGGCACATGAAATCTCTCTACCAAAGAAGAATAACTACACTAAACTTGTTTGCAATATTGCTACTCAATTGGGAGCCAAGTACAGAGCAAAACTGTATGAAAAAAAGAATTAGATATGAAAATGATCCACCTGTATATACAGTTTCAGACTTTATTATTACCTACCATGCACTAGCTGCTTTCATAATCACAGTATATGTATTAAAGAGCATACAATGTTCCAAAAACAAGACAGGACAGACAGGGAGAAAGGATACATTATACAAGCAGAGAGATCAGGCTTATTATAACAGACGTGTTTATTACTTTTGTGTGATTTAAAAGTTTACGTACATTAAAATCCCTCTCCTTCCTCTACCTCCTCCCATGTCAATTCTTAGCTGCAATTCCAGTGCCCTCATACCCTTCTCTTTCATGATTAGATCACCTCTCTCCAAATAAATGAGCAAATACTGCCATCTTGTATCCCCCAAAATAGAAGATAGGGTGATGAGGTGTCCACTTTTTGACCGGAACACCTGGTCGAAAAGGGACCCTGGTGGCTCCAGTCAGCACCACCAACCAGGCCATTAAAAGGTGCTGCGGGGCTAAGGCAGTTATTCCCTACCTGTCCTGGCAGCGGGCTGTGCCCCAGAAATGGCCAGATCTGGCTCCCAGGCGGAAGACACACATCAGTCTGCACGCTGCCCCCACAACCCCACCTGGAGCACCAGCTCCACACTCCCACTGGCTGAGAACTAGCCCCCTAAACCCCTCCAGGTGCCAGATCTTCTGGCTGCTTCTGGGAGACCTGCCATGCAGTGCCAGAACAGGTAGCCAGCTTGACTTAGCCCTTCTGTGCTGCTGACAGGAAGCCACCTGAGGTAAACCCATGCTCCAACCTCCTGAGTCTCCCCATAAACCCAGACATCCTCCTGCACCCCAAATGCCGCACCCCTCACATCTCTGCCGCCAAACCCAGATCCCCCCATACACACACCCTGAACCCCTCATCCTTGGCCCCACCCCAGAGCTGGCCCCACCCAGAGCCGTGACCCCCTCCTTCACCCCCAGTCCCCACCTCAACCCGCAGCCCCCTCCCATATTCCAAATCCCTTGGCCCCGCCCCCAGCCTGGAGCCCCTTCTCAACCCCCTCATCCCCAGCCCCACCTGTACGCTCAGCCAGAGCCCTCAACCTCTCCTGCACCTCAACCCCTTGCCCCAGCCCTGTGAAAGTAAGGGAGGGAGGGTGAGAGAGAGAGAGAGAGAGCGCGCCACCTAGCAAGGAAGAATGCAGTGATTGGAGGTGGGGCTTTGGGGAAGGGGCAGGCTAGAGTGTTCGGTTTTGTGCTATTAGAAAGTTGACAACCCTCATGGAAGACTATATGTGAAGGGAAGTTTTAGACCTTCTGGAGCTGTGAATCAGTCAATGAATCACTGCAGAACTTGAACAATAAAGTTTCATGGGATTCAAACTTCCATAAGTGACATGTCACTTAATATTAAGTGCATTACAAAATGATGCTTTACTGCAGTAATATGCAAATAATACATAGGTAATACAAGTAAAACCTCTGTGTGCAAATGATATCAACTTAATTTGTTTGAATGGCATTTTTTATTTGTTAACAATTCTGACTTGATCCAGGGTGGCTCCAAACAAGACGACTATAAATGTAGTAAGAATATCTGTGTGTCACTTTTAAAGGAATGTTCAATAAGGTACCCTCTTTTTTAATACATATAAATTTTGAGAACAACATTATATCACATATACAAGGACTACAGATTTATATCAAATACGTTATAGTCAAACATTATTTTCTGCACGTAAACAAGTAATGTGGAACTGCTGCTGTCATCTTTTCTTTCCCCGGCCTCATTGGTAATTTTCTTGGATAATTTATAATTGAAAATTTGTCTTTAAGATCCTGATGCAATATGATCCTAATTTCAGAGTTGGAATGCCAAAAGCATCCAGTTCAGAAATTCTAGCGGTGCAAGTACCTCTCAGATAGAGTCTGTATTTTTTCGTTTACCATAAACACACAACAAAACAAGGATATGCCTTTTAGCAAATACTGTATCCCTAAGATAATGAACGGGCGTCATTAGAAAAGTTAGCGTTGGATGACTTATTTATATATTTACATACAGTAGCCATGACTGTAGCACCCAGGTGCTATAAATTCTCTAAGAAGAAAAACAGACAAAGAAAATAAAGCCATCAGGTGACCAGATGTCCCAATATTAAGGGCTTTGTCTTATTTAGGCAACTATTCCATCCCAACCCCCATCCCAATTTTTCACATTTGCTATCTGGTCACCCTATGATAAGATAGTCACACTACACTATATAGCTGTCCAAAAACATACCGACAAATTGCTACCTCAGTGCTTCAAAATGGTTAAATTAAATGTCCTAGTTAAAACCCTGTAAGAACAAGTGTGCCTTATAGTGGGTCCTGAAGCCTGCCAAACCTGAGTTCTGACAAGTTTATTGAGGTTTCTAGTCCCTTAGGGAAGAGCTGAAAGCACCCTGATGCTGACCCTAGGAAGCTTTACCTTGAGAAATGTCAGCAGTTTTCCAGGCAAACTTTATTTTCAAAACAGGAATAGGTTACCTTGCATTAATCAAGCTGGAAGCAGAAAATGCTAAGGATAGTTGCAATGAGGTCTGTATGAAATATGGAAGGCTAAAAGACAAATAGGTATCTCGAAGTCACCATTACTAACTAAGATTCCAGGCACAGGGGCTGATCTACTACCCTGATCTAAGATCCTGCCACAAGCCTGGAAATTAAAAAAAGAAGAAGATGGAACAACATCAGACCACCTCTACCCATAAGCCATTCATATGCTTTTCTACTGCCACCTAATATCACTTCCTTTAAAAGATCAACAAGTTGGGACCATTTTAAACCAGAGAGATGTGTAAACTCCCATGTCAAGGTCTCTTTCAGAGGATGCCCTGACAGCAGCCCTCCCTTTTAAACAGAGATGAGTCCAGCTTGAGTGCCTCCGCTAATCTGATTTTGAATATGATGACATATGGAAAGTGATTGTTGCACTTTTAGTCAGTAATAAGGAGCACAAGCTGCAAGGCAACTCATATACAAAATAATAGAATTGAGCTGAAGCATTTATGAAATATATCATGTATCTGTAATTGCAAAGAACCCTAAGCATGATTACTCATGATAATACCTTTTTTTTTTTTTTTTTTTTTTTTTTTTTTTTTTAACTCTACCTAGTGTTATTTGGGTACATTTACAAACATTTGGTTCCAAGAACGTAGCAAGTTGTTATCATTCCCTAAAGATAATTTCTGACATACCAGCATCAGGCAATGTTACTACAGAATGACTACGGTTATGCCTAGATGTACTATTCCCTTCTGTATCTGGTGATTAAGCATCAACAAATGTACTACAAATGGGATAGAGTGAGGTATGTTTGGGACTTACTTGCCAACTCTTATTACTTCAGCTCAACACCTTATATAGAGTATGAGGGAAGCAAACTAAATCTAATACGCATAGAAACAGAATAAAATAATACGGAAGCCAGACAAAAAGAGAAGTTCTAAGTTATTATGGTAAAGTTGTAACCACTCTACAGTAAAGGCTGCAACCAGCTTCCACTAATATCCTTGGTTTTAGCTACCCTAAAACTTTGGCCTGGAAAACTGCTGTGGCACAGTAATTGCTAGATTTACTCCAAACAAAGTAGGAGCAGTTCAACTTCTACCCAAAACTTAATATTTTTTTGTTTATAGGCCACAAATTTTTTTTAGCTCCATTTGAAAATTGTCTATGTTTCTTTGTTTTCCTCTTGTTGAGAATAACTTACCATTCCTAAAATATTCTGGCACCATAAAATCACCCTGAAAACTTACACACAAGTTGTATTTGAAAATGAAGGTTTTCATTAAAAGTACAGTTAATACTTTGGGGCAGTAGTGGAGCCAATCCTGATGCTGTTGATTTAAATGGGAATTTTTAGCTCAATATCACTGACAGCATCCACTTGTCTCTTGAGAGCACTTCCTATTGGGAGTGTTTGCATCTGCACTCCCAGCTTTTGTTGTGCTCTCAGCCAGCATTTTCTTTTTTCGGTGGGTTTTCAGTGACTCAGCCCTCCAGACGAGTCCGACATCCATGTGTGAAACACAAACAGAATCCTTCTGGAGTACACAGTCCAAAGAACCTCAGTAACCCCCCTGCACTAATTCTCCTGTAGTCCCTTCTCTGGAAGGGAGAAGTGCTTCCTTCCTAGAGACTCTTTGCTCTACAGTGAGCCTCACAGAATATCAGGGTTGGAAGACACCTCAGGCGGCCATCTAGTCTGACTCCCTGCTCAAAGCAGGACCAACCCCAAAGAAATCATCCAAGTAAGGGGTTTGTCACCCCAGGCCTTAATAACCTTGAAGGATGGAGATTCCACCATCTCCCTAGATAACTCATTTCAGTGCTTCACCACTCTCCTAGTGAAATAGTTTTTCCTAATATCTAACCTAGTCACCTCCCCCACTGCAACCTGAGACCACTGATTCTTGTTCAGTCATCGGCCACCACTGAGAAAAGCCTCCTTCCTCTTTGGAACCCCCTTCAGATAGTTGAAGGCTACTATCAAATCCCCCCCTCATTCTTCTCTTCTGCAGAATAAATAAACCCAGTTCTCTCAGCCTCTCCTCGTCAGTATTGTGCTCCAGCCCCCAATCATTTTCACTGCCCTCTGCTGGACTTCTTCCAATTTGTTCACATCCTTTTTGTAGCAGGGAGCCCAAAACTGGTTATAATACTCCAGATGTGGCCCCACCAATGCTGAATAGAAGGGAATAATCACTTTCCTCGGTCTGCTGGCAATGCTCCTACTAATGTAGTCCGATATCGGATTACATTAGTAGAATCAAAAAGGGCCAAAAGCTTCTTGGCAACAAGGGCTCACTGACTCATAGCCAGCTTCTTGTCCACTGTAATCGCCAAGTCCATTTCTGCAGAACTGTCTCTTAGCCAGTCGGTCCCAGGCCTGTAGCGGTGCATGGAATTCTTCTGTCCTAAGTGCAGGACTCCACATTTGTCCTTGTTGAACCTCATAAGATTTCTTTCACCCAATCCTCCAATTTGTCTAGGTCACTCTGGACCCCATCCCTATCCCTCTCCCCTGAGTTTAGCATAATCTGCAAACTTGCTGAGGGTATAATCCATCCCATCCTCCAGATCATTAATGAAGATATTGAACAAAACCAGACCCAAGAGCAACCCCTGGGGCACTTTGCTTGATACCGGCTACCAACCAAACACCTGGCCATTGATCACTACCAGTTGAGCCTGATGATCTAGCCAGTTTTCTATCCACCTTTTACTCCATTCATCCAATACATACTTTTTTAACTTGCTGGCAAGAATACTGTGAGAGACCGTCTCAAAAGCTTTGCTAAAATCAAGGTACATTACCATCCACTGCTTTCCTCATATCCACAGAGCCAGTTATTTAATTATAGAAGGCAATCAGGTTAGTAAGGCATGACTTGCCCTTGGTGAATCCATATGGACTCATTCCTCTCCTCCGAGTGCTTGAAAATGGATTCCTTGAGGACTTCTTCCATGATTTTTCCAGGGACTGATGTAAGGCTGAACAGTTTGTAGTTCCCTGGATTCTCCTTCTTCCCTTTTCTTAAAGATAGGCACTATATTTGCCTTTTTCCAATTGCCCGGGACTTCCCCCAACTGACATGAGTTTTCAACAATAACTGCCAATAGGCTCTTCAGTCACATAAGCCAAATCCCTCAGATGATTAGATCCAGACCCTTGCACTTGTGCATGTCCCGTTTTTCTAACTAGTCCTTAATCTGTTCTTTCACCACTGAGGGCTGCTCACCTCCTCCCCAAAGTGCGCTGCCCAGTGCAGTAGTCTGGGAGCTGACTTTCTTAGTGAAGACCAAGGCGAGAAAAGCATGAGTGCTTCAGCTTTTTCCCGCATCTTCTGTCATTATATTGCCTCCCCCATTCAAGAAGGATCCCACACTTTCCCTGACTTTCTTCTTATTGCTAACATACCTGTAGAAACTCTTCTTGTTACCCTTCACATTCGTTGCTAGCTGCAACTCCAATTGTGCTTCGGCCTTCCTGATTACACCCCTGCATGCTTGAGCATTATTTTTATCCTCCTCTCTTGAACAACCCCAGTTCGCCAGCTGAATAGCTCTCTCAATTCAGTCCCCTTCTGGAAGTTATCAAAGTCCACAAATGATGATCACCTTTGGGAATCTACCTTCAGCTCTCCTTGGTCTAGGTAAACTCTCTTCTTGAGGCACTCAGCCACCTCACCTGACTAGTGGTGGGGCTGGGGGGAGGCTGAACATGCCCACTACACCAGGTCCCAACACAGGAACCCTACAAATAGTAGCCACTTGCTCCATCCCTTTAATGTGTTGAAACTACTGTTCCCTGGGTCACTTTCCCATAGCCCCAGCACATCCAGCTTCACCCTTATCTTGGGCTGAAGTCTTGCTTGAGTCCCAGTAGCTAGCAAGGAGCACTTACTTTCTCACCTTATCACTACCAGTAACTGTTCTGTCCAAGTACTGGAACTGCTGCAACCAGACAGAAGCACCGTTCTTGCTACTCTGGCTCCAGCCAGTAAATGAACTTCTCAGGCCTAGCAGCTCCTTTCATATGACCCTACTGGACTCTGACTGCTTCTCTGCAGCCTCGCTATGCTAATTATCTGTTTCCCCCACAGCCTCTCTAAGCAGAGCTTAGAGGACTCACCTCTTCTGCTCTTTTCCTGGGGCAGAGTATGGTAGGACCATAAGGCCGCTAGCAGGGATTCTTTGGGCCTAGTACACCCCATCACATTAGAGGGGGGGGGGGTTTGCCAGCAACTTCAATGGAAGCAGTAGCAGGCACAGAGCATCTTCATATGCTGTCTTCTATTGACTTATTGCAGTTTACAAAAAACATCACAAATTCTAAATCTGATAACTCAGAGTTTTTGCGTGAGCTCAAGCAGTAGTGTTATGAGAGAACTGGACTGGACATAAAACTGAATCTGTTTTGTGTACTCAGCCACCATAAACTGGAAGCAAGGATACCACATAGTCAAGAATAATTTGGTCTTTGCTGAGGCAGACAGAACTGCTGCAGTGTTTGTAACTAGGATACATCAGGATACAGATTCATGAGAATGGAAAGGAGGGCAAAAAGCTGACACTGACTACGAGTGTCAGAGTTTATTGCTGGGAGTTGCTTTGCTGATAAATAGAAATAATGGGTTCTTTGCTGTTGCTGGGGATTACTAAAAGTTACGTGTTTTGCTTTGAGTGACCTGTAAAAGAAATTAGTTAGAATGTGCACTTTGGAGAAGTTTATCGAGAGATTTTGACAAGCTAGGAGTCTGATAGCCAATTCCCCAGTTGCAAGAAGGAAAGCGGGCTACCAGAAACCTGCTGCTGACTGTTCAGCACCATTCCAGTTTTTGGATAGCTATATCTGGTATGCTCTAGACTACTGCTATTTGAGATGTGTGCAGTAAACTCAATAAAAAACAAGAAATTTTGATTGAAAGCACTTGTGTACCAATCATTTATCATAAGAGGAGTTATCAGTAGTTTTGTCCCCCATTGATTTATTTTCTGACGCCGCCTGGGAAACAGACACTAGTTACCATAGTTTTGGGTTCAGATAACAATAGAGGCCAGCGTTTGGAGCTGCAGGGCCACAGTTCTAGTCTCAGTATGTGGATTACAATTGAGAGGTTTTGACCTCTCCATAAGTAAGGCTCATTTTTATCCTCTTGGGAGACCAAAAACTAAAAAGTCATGCTTTAAAATTGTTAAGGTAAAGTCTTACTGATAATTAGCACATTTTGAAATTTTCAAAAAAATTAAAAGTATTTTTTAAGTTAAATGACTTCAGAATGCCTTACTTTTGGTAAAGCATCAAGCATTTATCCCTTTGTCTGTACAAGGGAATCACACTATTATGCTAGGAATTGCAAGAGTCTTCTGAGGGTAGCTTTACTGACTGTTTTTTGCAGTGCCTGCACCTGGGAAATCTTCTCATAAGCAGGATGGGACTTTTATGAACTTTTTATTTTGCATAAAAGAACTGGACTGTGGATGAGACTCTTACCCTAGGTGCATGAAAGCTACAGCTGGAAGAAGTGAAAGATTTTTCTTTTTAAAAATGTAACAGTATTGAAAAGAAAAGTCTTAAGAAGAGGGAGAGTTTAAAAGTGAAGTGATGGTCATACAAAGCTCTCTGTTTTGACCACTTGAGGTGTTGCCTACTGAAGTATCTTCTGATTTCCAATGCATAATCTAGAACACAAACAGAAACAATCCTAAAAATCCTCTTTTTAAATTTTGTATATTTCAGAAACATTATGGAAATTGAGTAAAATTATTGAAGTATTCAAGAACTCTAGTAGCAAAGCACAGACAAAAACCATTAAAAAACACATGACCTCAAATACTCCCTTGAATCCCTTATTATCTAACTCTGAAATTGTTGGATTGGTTGCACAAACAACAGAAGAACAGCAGAAAAAGGACAGGAGAATATTTAGTTAAAACGCCAAACTAAATCTGGTTTATAACTTATTAGCCTTATGTCTCATCATCACATTTTCTTCCTGGCAATCATAGTTAGACTTTGAGGGATATTTAATTTGGCTAGCAGACATCCTGACTGAATTTTTGTGGATAAAAATCAGGGTAAATATGCCTCTTGGTATTTTTTTCCTGCTTCCTTTCATATACACTCAAAAACCTCAATATACTTTTCATTTTGCCATTATCCTTGTAAGTTGCATAAGACGTTTGCTTCTAAAGACAACATAAGGCTTTAAAATAGTCCAAGAAGTCTTTGGTTTTATATAGATGAGGAAAAAAAGCTCCAGTTTAATTTTCTGCACATTTGAATGCATTCCTCAATTTGCATCATTTATAACAATTCCAACACTTCCTACATCATTCTGTTTAGTTACCAATCAGTAGGATCACTTAAAAATTCTGCTCAGAAACAAGGAGGACAAAAAGCAGCTAAGATCAAGGATACTGTTGGATTCAGCTACACTAATAAGTACCATACATTATTTACTGAACTTCAAAGCCTTGAAACCAGAGAAGAACACTGAGGCAAACGTAGGATTTGTTTGTTTATCATCAATTATTTATATGGTATGCTTTACAGTGTAAGATATGCACAAAAGGCATAATTCTGAAGAACACTGTATAATAAAAATGTTATATTATGTTAATTCCAGTAAAACCTACTGTACCAATACAGCTGTATGGAGATTACATATGGAATCACTGGAAACTTTTCAATAAAATTCCTCATTAACATGAAATACAAATACAAAAAAAAAATTATTTGACATGATACAAAATGTAAAATATTTACATTTAAATATGTAAAATAGTATTTCAAAGGTATGGCAAAAGTAAGCTTTGAATCAAAGTACGTTGCTGTGCTGAAGCTAACTTAACTAATAAAGCATTTAGAGCCTAGGGTAACAAATGATAACTGAACTAAATTGACATCAGAAATGGATTTTTTTCCCCCTGGGAATTCGAGGTCAGATCAAAAAAATTAAAATGCCGATCTTTATAATCAAGGTAACACTTCAAATGTTTTTAGTAAATACAGACAAAAAAATTTTGATCCAATTAAAAACAATAACCCTGGGATTCATGGAAGGCATGCCAGGAAGCTACTATTTTTATCGTGCCTCAGGTCAAATGTGGTAAACTTCACATTTTTAACTGGTGTTGTCTGTAATAGATTGGATGAAACAGATCTACAAAAGAATCAATAAATGTAAAGACTGGAAAGAATTAGAGAGGCTTGCAGACTTGTACCTATTGTCTGGGGGAATTAGATGTCAGTTTGAGTATTATAACTCTGACAAAGGTTTCCTAGCTTTAATTTACTAGAAAACATAATGGGTGATGTAGAAGCTGGGAAACACTAGTCAGTCTGAATATATTATTTAGCAAAAACAATTTAATGAATGTTACACACATTATTATAATCCTAACATACTCTATGTCTGTCCATTCATTTTTATTTCAGCCTTGTTTATCAATGAAAACACATTTCTTTATAAGTTATATGCTTTCAATTTCAGAAGAATAGAATAAAAAATAATGCATGGGTTTTTCCCCTCAAATCTTTGGATCTCCGTAACTTCTGATTATAAAGAGCTACGGTGAAAACTAAGTAAAAACTACTGATTCCGTACACTGAACTACCAAAGCTTGTCTCACATGGTATTCGTGCAATTTTTGCACAGTCGCCAGATACAATTTAGAGATACGGTGTCCTACATATCTGAGGCAAGGTGAAAACATTCAATTAGTCAAAAGGGAATATATAGAAGGAACACTAGTGAATAAATACAGGCCATGCTGAGAAGTAATAATTTACCTTGTTCTTTAAAAAATAGTGGACTGACTGATATCAAAGAACACTAAATCTAAGTCCAGTCATTAAAAAGGACTGTATCTCTAGTATATTTTTTTCTGATTTTCTTTAAATTCTTCAAGCAACTTTCTGTGAAACAAAACCTCCGTATTCCTTGAAGTTAAGAACCATATTGTTACGTACAGTAATCTGACTTTAATTCACTTATACAAGACATACAAGTCAATAAATCACAACATCATACCTAATGTTTTGTTAGAAATAGAATCTCTCACCCTGCTAAAATCAGAGAAGGTGCACTTAAATTTTCTCAGAAAATATTTTTCAGATCTTCTGAAATATCAAGTACTAAATTAAAATACTGATGTGGTACACAATATATACTGTATTTGCTTTCACAGAAACTTTGAACATATGGTCCTATATTCCAAAAGACAAAATGAAATTCTTGACACACGATAAGATTGTTTAATGCAATAGTCCACTGGGTAAAATTGGATACGGGAGGTTGGATGCCTCTATCCCAGGTTCCCTCTTCAAACCACAAGCTGTTCATGTGCAGCTGATACTACACTATCTCTGAAACTCCCTTTATAACCCAATGCATATATTGAAAAGAGCACTCAAGTGTATTTTTTTCCCCTGTGAAATTAGCAAGGAACCCCATTTGTGAACATATAAATGTATTCCACCAGTGTTCTGAATAAAAAGGGCTTGTGTTTCGGTACTATTGTGATGGGAAAGTCTCACTTGGGACTATCTGGCTTATATGACAAGATGTTACTATGGTCATAAAGGTATAGTTTATATACAGAGATAATCAACCACGAGCATATTCTTGTGAAGAGGGAGATTCTGTGGGTCTGTTTACATGCAATTTATGCAATAAATGTTTACTTGTTCAGCAACAAAATGATGAAAAATAATTTATCTGCCATTATTCTTGGTCTGATGTAAATTTTCTGTCATGTCAGTACTGGCCTATTAGGTTTATATACTCATATATGCTTTCAATAAGAATATAAATGTTAAGGTATATTGCATATCCAGAAACCAATATGCATATTTGATATACTATTTGCTTTCTTTTCAATTAAGTCCACTTTAATGACTTGAGAGCCATCCCATCAGGACAACCCAAGTCATGTTTTTTTCAAGAAGGTGCATCACAATCAGTTCAGGAAGGCCTATGTGAGTCTCTCTTTGAATACATCAAGAGCTAAAAAGGGTTAATCGCTACTTTAAAAAGCGGAATGGCAATTGGAAGTGCTTTCTGAAACAAGCTGCTGTTTATGGTACTTTTGGGCTGTTTATTCTGAAAATCTGGTAGACCCATGTTTAGATCAGATTCTAGAAATATCCATCTCTTGGAAGACACCAGATGAATCTTTTTATAGGTCATCAGGCTACTACACTTGTAATGTTCTGTACTATGGTAACATATTAAGCCAATACCTTTAGCGCAAAAATAATTCTTTTAACAGCTATTATAAGTAATAAACAGAACATTTATTAGTGCATTTTGGATTGTTAAACCTGGAGTATGTTGTGTATTGAATTACTAAGTCATCTTATTATTGTTGTGTGTGTTTCAATACACAGAAAGCTGGAGGTACCTGGGCCCTGACCAGAGGCAGATGCTAGGTCTTCAACATTAGGGTAGGAAATGAAGAGGAAATTGGTTGAGAGAAGTTAGACAAGGACTGAGAAGGAAGAACTGGTGCCAGGAGTTCTGTTGAAACTGGTAGAATAACTGCACTAATGTATCCAGCTCCTCATCAAGTCATATGTCAGCAAGGGAGAGGAAAGAAAAGAGGAAGCGATAAAAGAATGCTTCAAGCCGTTAAGTCCATTATCTAAACCTCAATTTCTTGGGTTTTTTTAATCCATTTTATTTAATTTTTTCATTTATTTTTCCTTTTTCTTTCTTGATTTGAGCAGCAAATACAGAGCAGAAGGGTGTTCTGATCTGCTTTCTTCATGAAACTAGATTCGGGGGTAGTTTGGGTAGTAAATTAACTCATTCTGGAACCCCAACATAAACAATTTTTCTACCTTTTTTCCAAACTAGCCCTGAATCTAGTTTCATAAAGAAAGCAGATTAGTGTTTCAACAGCTGCTGTCCTTCATATCAGAGACATACTTCCCAGACTCCATTTCTGTATTCTTCTCACTAATATCAACTGTTACTTGATTGATGAATACATGAAAGGGGACATTCTCCCGCCTTGATTCCCACATGTTCGATTAATAAGCGTTTTTCAGACTTGCACCATTTCTATAGCTATAAAAGGAGCTCAGGCAATATTATTTGCAATTCCCATTCAAATGTCTGATAGCACTTGCTGGACTTTGAGACTGAATGTTCCTTAAAATAAACACCTGTCTGGGACACTTCACACACCATGCAGAGATATATATACCCACATTGTTAGTAAGATATTAATATTGCTTAGCCTAGCCCATAAGTATGAAGTTTATTATTAAGATTTGTTTGAATACCCAGCATCTAAGGCATTCATCATGCTACGTGAAATATCTGCGGGAAGCCAACACATGGATACCAACAAATAAATAAATAAATAAGATTAGGAACACAAGGCATATGCAGGTATTCTGTGCAAGTAATAAATGAGACAAATCTAGTAATCACACAACTACAGTAACATGTTTCATAAAATTGCAAGTAAACATTTCAGCAAGTGTTCTCTGAAATGAAATAGCATGCTTAAAATTTGCAAAACAGTTGATATTAGGAAATGAAAAAACCTACCTGGTTAACTACTAGAATATAAATCTGACCATATCATTCTTGGTACTATTTCAGATAGAGTTTGTTGTAAACATTCCATATGCAGTAGACATTTAAAAATACTGTTTAATTGTCTTTAATCCATTTCTTTTATGGACGTAAAATGGCCATCAGACAATAATACAGCAGTTTCCATATAAAATAAATTGTTACTGCTTGACAAAAAACTTTTTTAATACTAGAGCAGGGAAATATAAAAATGTCTTTTTATATAATTATATTAACAAATGTTTTATCCAGTTCCCTTTTAACAGCATTAAAACATTCAAGCAACTGATACAGTTTTCTTTCCTTCACTATTTTTTCCCAAAATTAATTTCTATTCAACCAAAGAATTTTCTTTTATGGTTTCTAACATCATATTCACCCTTCAGTAAAAATAACTCCATTCTGGAGTGGGATGCTATTTTGAGTGAAGATTTTCTTCCCTTTTCTTATTTCATCACTTGTTCATTTTTCCCCTATTGGCAAGCACATGAAACCAACAAGGGCCCAATACCAGCACTGTATTCATTAGTCCCACTAAAGGCTATAGAACTACTTATGTAAGTGTTACATGATTAAAACTCAATATTGAACATATCTTCTACTTGAGTCCATTAGATTCTCAGCAGGATATAGGTCTTCAACATCACACAGATCTTGCCTGCTGAGAGCATCACCAATCCCTGACTTGGTATTTCAAATCCATTCCTAAACTCTGACATAAGCATTCTGAATTTTATTCCGCACTGATCAGATTTACAGTTCTAAAAACATAATTTTTGCTGATCTAGGTGTCCAACCAATTGAAAATTTTTAAAAATCATTCTATTACTTTAAAAATAAAATATTTCTGTTTGTACTATTTCTTTCCTATGAATGTGTATATCTCCCCTCCTAACTTTACTTGCAGTTTCTCTTTAATTTTCATATTTGTTTGTATTTGGAAAATCCAACATCAATGGATTTTCACACTCTCCTTGAGTTTCTTAGGGAGCTTCAGAGCCTGCAGACCTTTGCTTCTCATCTCCCTTCATGAACACTTATCTTTCCTCTTGCTTTTAGGCATGTCTGTGAATAGCCCCTCCACCCCTAGTGGATAAAAGGGAAAAAAACCTATGAGTATTATATCTAACAAATGCAATTTGATTTTAAAGTTGTTTCAAGCATAATACAGTATTTAATCAGGGTAACAGCTTGTAATCAAGTCACAAAAATCCTACAATGATTTTTTTTGTTTACCATAAGGAATGGACTTGCTAGAAAATACACATGCTACACAGTATTAAGCACTTTAAACACAGGAAGTTACTGAATGCAAAGTTGGAAATCTTCAGTACGGTATAACTATGTTAACACTAATGTAATGGCTGGAGTAACTGTAACATCTGGGGAGCCATGCCCTAGACATCTCAATTTTATTTAACAAAGCAGCATTTAGCTGAACATCAGACATTTTGTGATGACATCCAAGAACTCCATATTTCAATATCCTGGCCTTGAAGTAGTGATTTATCAGTATACAAAAGAACACAATGGGGAAAGTAAACAACATGACCAAAATGAAAGGATTCTGTGAGATTCTCAAAATGCACTAACCATATAGCTATGAGCTCTTTGTTGTCTTAATAAGAATGCAAGTATTTTTCTATTTGAGGTCTTCACTCAAATTCTGACCTTATGTTCTCCAAGTCAAAGATGCAGTGTGACTCAGTTTCTATTCAAACACTTAAGTGTTTGGAAAGATTGTTGTGTTTATTCTGCTATACCTTTAACTTACAACTTTGTTCAGCTGCTGATCTGAGACCGAAGATGACACTAAAGTTAATGTAACTGAAAGAAGAGGTTATACGGTTTAGGCAATTAGCTAAATAAAAAGTAATCAAATAGATTAAACTCATTACAATAAACCAATTTTATTTACTTTTTAGATGTTTATAGTCTTTATCATAAAAGTAGTCAACAAGAGTTTACGCACCTGTTTACATGACATATCAAAGGATTGTCACTCAAAAAAAAAAGTCTACATGACATGCTGACCAAAGTTTCCCGTTTTCTGGTTGTTTAACCTTAGTTATCAGTGTGCACTTGATGTCACAGCCAATTTAGATCTACAGCCTTCCCGATATTTAAGAAATAATAAAGAACAAGGTGCTCAGGGAATGGAAAGACGAGAGCTGGTAGAAAATTTCCAGAAGCAATGTACAGTGGATTCCGGTTAATCAGACCACCGGTTAATTGGGGCAGCCGCTTAATTGGGAAACGTAGCAAAGAATGGAAACAAAGTGTCCCTTTTTATTTACTTCAGTTAACTGGGGCAGCCAAATTGTTCCGGTCTCAATGTGTCCCAATTAAACGGAATCCACTGTATTCCCTAGCCTGAGCATCAAATACAAGCTAGTTATCTATAAAAGGTTAGCATTATGAAACTCAGATAAGGAAAAGCTCAGAATAGCAATCTGTACTGAATAACAGTTCTCAAAACCGGCAAAGTCAGCACTGTTTTGACAGAAAATGCTGAGATGATTCGGCTTCTGTACTACAGAAATTATCTGAAATATGCTTGTATTTTCTGTGTACCACAAAGAATCATTTAGATAAGAAAAACAAGAGTCTGTTCCAAAAAACAACTATTAAAACAATGTCATCAAGCTGCTTCACAGTACTGAAAATTTCATTTATACAGAACTTCAGTTTCCACAAAAATCTCTACTTTAAAAAGTCTTTTGGGAAGGTAAAGGTCCAGCAACTTTACCAAAAAAGTGTATGGTATGTGCCAAATACCCTCTGTTTCCAGAAGAGGACCACTCAATGCAATTAGTTTGTTTGTCACATCCATCCATCCCATCCCACCTTTCCTCCTCTGATACAATGCATCAAAGTCCATGTTCTGTCATCATTGCTACAACAAAATTCTGAGTGCAGAGATGGCATACCAAGTGTTCAGACACATTCTCTGTGTAGATTTTTGAAATTAAATTTTGTATCCAAAATGACAATGTTCTTGGGGGCCACAGAACACATTTGGAATCTTAACTGTCATTACAGTAGTCCCATTAATGACAACACAGCATGTAAGGTAGGTACGTAAATTCTTGCAGGATTATAGTCTAAATGTTTAGTTACCACATAAAGGCCCTCTTCTGCTATTTGTAGGTTTGTGTAAACCTCCCAATTGTATTACTGGGAGAGCTGCTGTGGATTGAGGGGAATACTGGTCCTAAGTTTCAAGGCTCACATACCACATTTAAATATAAAAGCCATCCCTCTCTATAAACCGAGTTTGTCTTCTCTATTATATTACTCTACTTTCAGAGCTTTGACTTTAACAAACAACAGATTAATAGATTAAATGATAAAAGAAACCATTACAATTATTTAATTTGATTTCCTGCACAGATCAGGCCATATACTTCACCCAGTAATTCCTATATGAAGTCTCACAGCATGTGATTGAACTAAACACCGCACAGATTTTAGAAAGACATATTTAAAAAAATTAAAAGACTTTAAGCGATAGGCAATCTACCACTATCTTAGTATAAATTGTCCTAGTGGTTAATTATCCTCATTGTTCAGTTTCAATTTTTATAGGTCACATCAGCTCTTAACATTCTCTGATCAACTAGCCTGAATTCCTTATGTCTATTAATCAAAGGCATGTTTTCAGTCTTCTAGATCATTTCTGAACCCACTCCATTTTTCAAAATCCCTTTTAAAGGGATGTAATGTTCCAGTCCAAGTTCTCTCCCCTGCCTTCGCTGCTTCTATTGTTTCAAATTCAGTTCTGCTCACTGCATAAAACTTCTCTACCTCAAACCCCAAAACCCTGTTTCCTGGGCAGACCCAAGATTGAAGCCTGATTCCTTCCTTTTCATTCCTTCTGTGCTGTTGGTCTACACTCCATCCTTGATACTGTTGTCAGGTGTTATGGTTGGGACCTCTTCAGCTGCTCTCTGCAGGACAGATCATTAAATCCTTCTTGGCTTGGTCACTCATTTAGCAGGAGATACCCTCATTATGTATTATTTTAAGGAAGATTTTAACGTACTGTATCCTCCTAGAATAATAAATTTTGCAACGTCTGTTAATGGGATATTTGCCCTCATTTTAGAAATCTCTCACTCACATTATAACTTTGCAGTACTGTATATTATGTGACAAAGAAAAATGCAAAACTGAAAATTAGTTAGGTATCTGCAATGTAATTTTTGAATTACAAAGTGAAACTTGAACTTTGCATAATACATTAATTAAAACACGATTTTAGATGGATAAAATCAGAGAATGATTAAGTGAAATATACAAATTCTCTAGTGGAGTTGGAAACAGAATCCAGATCCTCTGACAATCCATGCTCTTTGGGATAACAGACAAGTGGATAATGAGTGAATTAGAATCTGTGTGTCCAGAATGTTTTCCTAGTTTGTATCTGGCTCACAGCAATGCTGCTTGACCTCTAAAAACCAAGAAAGATAGGGTTTGCTTTTACCCCCACCCTTCAAGGTTTTAGTACCAAAAATCATTGAGGGTCTTTTAGTCTGCATATCTTTTGCGTGTCAGTGAACTACAGTCCCACTAGCAAATGGAGGAAAATGAGATCTATGATGTTCTTTTAAAAACTTAGTGCTGCATTTTTTTCTTACCAAGAGTATTTCTGTGAAATATCAAATATTTGTACGGGAAATTTGGTTTCTACTAAATAGGTTTTAGCAAATCTCAACCTCATACATCTCAGATGTTAAATGTTTTTCTAATCACTTATTCAAATCTAACATCTCCTCATGCTTTTGTGTAATGCATTTTTTTCCCCACGGAGTGAATTTGCTGCATCTCTCCCCCAGAATAAGGCTATTTAGTAATTTCTACCCCGTAACAGACTTGCTGTTAAGCCTCCTAAATACCTACAGCCCAGTTATTACCACTCACTTCGCTCTTTCTTTTCATCCTTTTTTCTCCAGCCTCCATGGACTCTCTCTTTCTCTCATCTTCACAGTTATACTGACCAAATGATTGCCTGACCCTATTCTCTCAGGCTCTCTTCAGAAGTTTCTTCCTTATACAGCTGTCCCTTTAGCAATTATTAGTAATGCTTTCAGTTTCCTTTGGACTATAAGGCTTGGTCTACACTTAAAAATTAGGCTGATATAGCTACATCGGTCAGGGGAGTGGAAAAAGAAAACTATACCGGTTAGCTATGCTGACCTAAACCTCCAATGTACACACAGCTATGTCAATGGAAGAATGCTTACATATGCAACATAGGTATTGTCATACAGGGAGGTACTGTTCCTACACCCACAGAAAAAGGCTTCTCAGTGTAGGCTGTATCTAAACTATGGGGTTATGTCAATAATATTATGCCAGTATAGTCTCCATCCTGAGATGGTAGGATTTAAATGTTGTTTTGGTGAAGCTCATTTAAACACTGCTTTATGATTAACAGTGAAATCAGTGGAGTTATATGCAGGTAACCTTGGGCAGAATGTGTCTCCAGAAGCCCAGATCTGGGAATTGGTGCCGAAATACTTGAAAAATCTCACTAGCTGCAGTTTTTGGTACTTTGAAAATCCAGAGCAGTGTGTGTGTGTGCACAAGTTTATTTTTAACTCGTTTCCTTACTTCTCTTATGTCTAAACTATCTTTTCCAAAGCAGTAGTCTTTTCTTCAGGGGCATGGCCTGCCTGTCTTTATCAGTCTAGGATATGAAGTTGATTCAGCTCTGATGATGGGCCTTTAACACTTATTTTCAAAACCCATTATTCATCATCCATTTAATTTTGCAAGATTTAGAGAGTGAATCACAGGATGTGATCCTTGGCTGGTTTTGATTTTTTAATATTTAGGAACACATTTGTTTGACTCATATCTAACACAAGTCTTTATTTGCAGTGAGAGAGTGTACCTTAAAATGATTTCAGTGGGGAAATGATGCAGAGTTCTGCCTTGAGTCTTCTGCTATTTTTTTTTGAGTTGTGCTGCCACGTCCCATGGTTTCTGAAATGGCACTGTGTAAGATTTTCCTTAGCTACCCTTGCAATTCAACTGTTTTTAGCATCAGTTCAGCTCCTCTGTTGTTGACAATTATTGTCAGCAATGGATGTTTTAGAGTATAGAAAAGGCTTATACAAATATAAGGTATATGCCAATGACACCTCCACTTGATAGTATAAGGACAAGGAGGCGGAGAAAAGCAAGTGGCAGCATCAGGGCTAAGGTGACACTGCACCAAGTGAGTCCCCCACTGGTGCTGCAGCCCACTCTCTCTCTCTCACCATAGATTCCTTCTAGTCAATTCCAATCTGGACTCTGAAGAGGTGGTACCATAAAGGACCCACATCAGCTATGAGACACCTTGCCCAGTTATGCTGTCATAAAGAGGCCACAAGCATAGGAGCCGACTCTGTACATGCTCTGGGGCTAGGATACCCATGGAAAAAAATAGTGGGTGCTTAGCCTCCACCAGCTTCCCCGCCAATCTGCTCCTCCCCCCAGTATCTCCCACCCACTGGTAATCAACTGGTCAGCAGCGTGCAGGAGGCACAGAGGGGTAGGAGCAGAGGCAGGAAGAGATGGGGAAGGGCAGAATAGGGCAGGGCATGGGTGAGGGCTTGAGGGAAGAAGTGAAGTAAGGGCGGGGTCTGGAGCAGAGCAGGGATCCAGCACTCGCAGGGAACTCAAAGTCGGTGCCTCTGGCCACAAGGCTGCTGTAACCCTCTCCTTACAGACATCCAAGTACAAGGAGTCCTCCCTACACAGTCAATGCAGCTGGCTCTAAATTATTCCTCACAGGAGTCCCTGGTCCGGGGCATGTTAGGGCATTTCTGTATCCTGGCTATCCAGAGTTGTAAAGTACTCATAAATGACACTGATGCCATGCACACATTAAGGCAGCTCACAGGGCTATCCCAAAACGTGTGCCAAAGGCCAAAATGTCCACCCAGCAGCCCCAGAATGGGGGAGGCCCACTGACTTGATCCTTATGCTGAGATCAGCAATAACACTGGGATAAATCAAAGCTTCAGTGTTTTTCCCAGTTATGTTAACAGCGAGGATGGAATGGATCAATCACAAAATCCTGAGGTGTTTTATTCTGCTTCCATGTTGTTTTGGTGTTGTTGGGGATACACTAGACAGGAGTGGTGAAGTATGACCTCCTGTATCTAGTGTATTCTTCCATTCAGTAGCTCTATAACATGCTGAAATGGAGAGGACTGCAGTCAATTCCAATAGTACACTTTCGGTAGACAAATAATTGTCACTAGAAGAAACAGAAAAAGTCTACAGAATTCCATCGGAAGACAGCCCTCTGCCAAAAGTTTCCCCTAGTGGACTGCTCCATGTTTGCCTCTGTACACCATGGTAACTGGAGCAACCCATCATTAGATGAATCAGTTGACCTACCTCAAAGGAGAATTTCAAAACATTTCATTCCTTTTCCAATCCCTGGTCTCCTTTTTATTGTGCATAACATCAGTATCATTACTAGGTCACGAAGCTTTCACATAATAAATAGCTCTAAAATTCACAATTTATATAGTGGTTAACATTTTAATCCACATCTTAGTTACACATTTTTCATTATTATAATTTTCTTGCCAACTTTTGTTATTTAACTTACAGCCTATGGAATATTTGAGTATCTGCTGTGTACTTAAATGATCAAAGATTAAAATTCAAAATACTGCTATTAACATAAGTCTGAAGGATCTTCAAACTTCCACCCTGTTTCTGTAAATGTTTGTTCCATCTTTATGTCTTTTCATAACAGAGGTTTTTTTAAAAAAAATATTATTATTATTTATTTCTATCTTAACCATTTGCAGTATCCATGTAGGAATCTTTTTGCCCATCTGGCAAATTCCCTTCCCTTTCATGTAGTTTCTCAGCTCCTAAATCCAAGCACAAAAATCTTTCTCCTTTTTGACCACCTTTTAGTATAACTTTGTTAGTTGCATGTTTCATTATTACAGTGAACACTAGTTACTTGTGTGATCCATTACTTACTTGTACAGCAGGTTATTACTGAAATATGTTGTTTTTACAGACTTTTTCTTATCCATATGTCTTTATATTTAAACATTAATGAACAAGCTAGTAACGTATATGAATCTTTGTAGTACAAGTATAAAAATAAAAAGTTTAAAAAGTCACAATTTTGAAATTCTGAACAAGACATTATAAGAGTTTCTGTTCTAAAAGCACCCCTCAAATTAAAAAAAAAAAAAATGAAAGAAAGTATCAATTTGAGATCAATGAAGCACAGTAGGAGATTCTAATTAACATATTCCACATGGAGAGGCAAACAACAATTTTGAAATACCTAGTACTGAAAGTTCACATTTTGAAAAATACGCTTGTCAAGAACAATATATTAAGGAAACATAATAAAAAAATGTAATCCATTTGACAGATTTATTTAACAAAGTTCATGCAAGATTTTTAGGGAAAAAAAACAGCCTTATTTGATTTAATGCCCTGCATCAATTGCACTATTCATTTCTGCATTTTATTGAAAGATTTAGTTTTCTATTAATTTAATGAAAATATTTCAAAAATATACTTTATATTCAGTATACAATTTATAAAAATAGATAAGCATATTATGTTCATTGGGCTACCAAAAGAGAGGTAAATACATAAACATTAACACCGCTGTGTCTAAGTGAAAATATAGCCTTGGTATCCGATTATAAAGTCCTTTTAGAAAAAAACTGGCTATAGAGACATTGCTCGTGTTCTCATGCAGAAAAGCAAACAATAGAAACATGGAAAGAAATACTATACAATTACAATACCTTCATAGTTAGTGTTTCATTCAAAGCGAAGTGTGATGAGAAAGCAAATCACCATAGCAACAGTTTTACTAATCTAAATTTTACAATTACAGCTATTTTGTTATTTTAGTCTTACTTCACTGAAAGTACATATTTTGTTTATTCACTGTTCAAGTGCTATAGAGACAACAGACTATAGAAATCTCTCTTTTCAAAAGATCACTAATAATGTCGTCTGCTTGTCAAAAACATCAATTTTTGTTGTTTTGTGAAGTGGATTCTTGCCTATAAAGCTGAACTTAGACCATCTAACCCACTTTGTTATGAATATCAAGAAGGATTTGCAGTTCAGCTCCAAAAAGGCAAGGCCAAGGATTTATAGAATAAGCCAATAAGATTACTCAATGAAAGAAAAAAATCCTACAAATCAGCAAATACCTAGTGGTGTGATAACACAAGAAATTTGGCTGCTTGACATATCAGTAATTTAATACACAATTCAAGCTTACATTTAGAAAACAATTATCTTACTAAAAACACATTTAACTTAGCAGAAACATTGCATTTGGAACTAAATTCACAGACTGTATGTAGAACAAACTACTCTGAGTACTAAGGAAATTTTGCTATTTGGACTGGGTTGTCATGTCACTTATGCACATATTTTTACTTATGATACTGTTTTTACACACGTTCTCAAAGCAATATTTAAGTGCTGCTTTGTTTTTTCTTTGATGCTTTTATGTAGGAAACATCAAATATTAAAATACGTACATGTAAATCAGAGGTCCATAAATGCTTTCACAATATTATCTAATTCCTGCTGTGAGGAAAAGTGACATTTTAAATTTCACTCAGTGAAAAAAACGAGACCTTGCACCACTGACCTGTTAAGGTTTCAGTTCAATTTGGCTATATATTCCAAGTGAGTTTGAATGAGCAGGCATTATGTAAATGGGAAGAGTTAAATAAAAGCCAGCTCTCATGTATTAATCCAAGGTCTGGGGTGCTTTTAGAGTAGGCTGGAGACAATCCCAGACACCTGGTTTTTGAAAGACCACCAAGGGAATATGTAAAGAGGGGTCTGTAAAAGCAGTCTGAAATTAAACTTAATTCAAGAGTTTCTGTCAAAGAGTCTGTATTCAGCAGCCTTTAAAAAGTTTGTTTTAGTTATCATTTGATACTGAAATATACTTTTTCACCTCAAAGACACCAAATATTTTTCAAAGCTGTGAGTGTTGCACTCTTAAATAAAATGTATTAAGAAATACTCAGCTGAAAATAAATGATTTGTATCACAGCTCTGCAATGTATTTTTCCCTTGGCATATCAAATATCCTTGGTCTCTAACCTCCAGTATTTAATTCTCTCTGAAAAAAAATCATAAAAGTGTCTCTGTCCCTAGAATTTTAGAGATACAAATGTCAAGCTGTCTCAGGAATGTATAAACGCTGCATAACGATTGCTATCACTTGTAGAAAGGAACTACTATATAATCATTAACAACTCAGGGTTCAAATTCAGGAAGATGAGGGGAAGCTGATATACTAGCAGCACATCACATACCCACTACCTTGACCTGAAAATTTTCCCTTTCTCCCCACCCCCAATAGATGCATGCACACACACGGCTTTTCTTTTTTCTGCCAAGGAAACTAGAAAAAAACCCAAACATGTGAACATGAATAAAGAAATAAAATACTGACCTTGAAGTTCCAATTTTTTCTCCTCTCTACTTCTATCTTTATCTCCCCCGCACTAGACCATTTGCTTTTTAGTGATTGTATAGATTCCGTACCATTTGCTCTGTTTCACCCTTTCTATTGTTTCCTTCTCCTCCTGCTTATTTTCCACTCTCTTCATTCATGTGTCTCCCCATTTCACTTTTTCCACAGAATTGCTCTTCATTTCTTTCTCTATTTCTGTTGGGCTCTCTATTTTCCTCAGGTCTTCCCCATATCTGTCACGATCTCTTTCTCACACTTTCCACCCAGTCTGGTGTGTCTAATGCCTTGCTGTGACAAAACGTTAACAAAGAAGGTGCCACAAGCACCTGACCTGTTTTTCCAAACAATTTCCTTTAGTCTTTTCTTACTTTGTTCCCTGGAGGCTCCCGTACTCCTCTCCCAGGAGCTTCCTAACTCTAATGGTTCCTTCATTCCTCCTCTGCCCCCTCCCACTTCATGGGTTTTCACTCCAAAGTGTGACAGCCTACACCAGTAAAAAAGGACCCCATATGTTATATAGTTCTATGGATGCACTGGTATTCCATACATGTATTGCCATACATGTCTCAATTTGAGCCCTGGCAACTTGCCACACTTTTACAAAATCATAATTGGCCCCAAGATAAAACAACGAATCTTCACAGCACGCAAAGTCTGAAGATGATACCATACAAAAAGAAAATATTTTCCTTTCTGACTTGTATATGTAGTACTGTATTATATGTATAGGTAGTATAATTTAACAGTCACAGTTAAAAAAAATCCTATGCTCATAAACAAAATCTTTTTTCTAAATTGGCTTCTTAATCCTCTAATGCCTGTTGATTGCCCTATATGGTAATAACCACACTAAACATCCTTTATTGCCAAACCAAATTTCAGAAATAGCATGCATATTAACTCCTACTGCAAAACACCAGAAATTAAATTTTAAAATATTTTTTGAGAAAGTTTAGAATAGGGAGCTGCAAATCTGTTGGGGCAGTAAGGCGCTCATCTGGAACTATCCTGCTCACATGTTTACTGCAGTAACAGGACTACAACCAAGTGCTGTCCCATCAAAGGATGTGGGAGAAGAGGAGAAGGAAGGGTGGACACACTTTGGTCCAGACATCTTTTTCAAATATTAGAAGTGTCATTATTCTCTAATTCAGACTGCAAGTTCTTCGGTGTGTTTGAGACCACATAAAATGGTGTTCCTCTCCTGACCGGGGCCTCTAGCTGATAGCTGATATCCCAGCACTCATAAAGGAGTTTAACTCCTACCCGCCCTCCCCCTTGCAATTTCTTCAGAAGGATACTTAAAAGTGGCTTGTCTTCTGAAGACTGAATATGGAAGACCTTTCCTCGAAATACAGTAATGAGCATGGCTCTTACTGATCCAAGCTGGTGTTTCAGCCTCCATTCACTATTTGAAGAGATATCCTGGATGAACCTTCTCTTGGTGGAACTCTACAATGTATGGTAAATCAGAAAATTCTCCTTCTTTGGGCTATAGGACCTCTTTAAAAGGGTTTCTACCTTAGGAGGGAGTACTCTGCTTTACATTAGGAATTCCTTGATATAATTCCCACTCTCTCTGTGACTCAGCTCTCTAAGGGTATGTCTACACTGTCACAACCTTGGTACATAGAGGGAGGAGATCCTTGAGCTAATGCTGAGGCATGGGACCTTCACACAGATCGTTATAGACTCACCAAACCCCCTGGGATTCATCCGCTGGTGGAAGACTATGTATGAAATGCCATGACTTGCACTTCTGATTCGTTACATCATTCTGTAATTAGAGTCCAGAAGATTAGTGTGTAAACTACATTCCACAAGGTCTCCTTTACACCCATTCTATATGTAAAATAAGATTAGGATATGCTCTTGTACTTAAATTTAGCCCTACTGAAGGGCTAATTTCAATTTGCAACTCCAAATTCCCTGTATATTTTTAATTGTGTATTAAAGCCAGACCCTTAAATAATTTTTAGAACAAGGTTGTAACGTTCAAAAATACCTCCATATGACACAAGTTAGGAGTCACACATTAAATAGGTATCGGTATATGTTCTTTAAGAAAAACAAAATCCCATTTGATTATTTCTTTTCTAATTAAGCAAGGAAAACAATTCCACCGCAAAAAATTTCTCTCTGCCAGTTTAATGTGATACATGACCAACATCAATCAAAATGTTGCTTCAGCCGCTTAATTTACACAATTTTATTATGCTATTGACGGAATAAATCTAATAGAGGTGGGGGGCTGTTAAACTTGGAATAAGATCAAAATGCTCGTACATTTCAGATGGCTATTGGATGTAATAATTATACGCTAAACTAATTACAGCTAAAGAAAAATCTGACTTACACCTAATTAAATTTTATTACATCAACATAAAACATTGTCTTCTCTTTTAACATAGGGCACAACTATAAAATGTTTAAGAACCTGTTGGTCTGTGTATTTATTTTAAGCAAAATATCTAGGTCTAATCAAGTTAGAACTTGGAAAGATTTCTGCATCACTAGTTAATTTTACAGAGCTGTTGATATGCAGAATATTAAGACTAAACTAATTTTTTCAGTTGCTGTTCATACTGCTAAAAGCACAGTGGAGTAGGACTTCTATATTACAAAGATACATTTCATTTACATATCACTAACATTTTCAAGAGCATAAGTGACTTAAAAGCCTATGTCCTACTTTCAAAAATGAATTTAGGTGCCTAAATACTTTTTAAAATCGGGCTCTAAGTCACTTCTGAAAATAGGACAGGCTCCTAAGTAACTTAGGCACTTGAGAAAATTTTACTCACAAACAAATATAGAGTCCTCTGCAAAAAGTCAAAATTGTTTTTAGTTGGGCTGTCAAGGGGCTGTCACTTTTTGAGCAACTTACTCAAATTATCTACTCACTTGATCTCCAGAGGCAGTTTAAAGGCTTGTGCTATTCTGAAGAGTAATTATGAAAATGTCTATGCAGGGTTTTTTGGAGCAGAATCATACTTAAAGATGTATAGGTCAAAACCAGCATGGGCTGGACTCTAGGTACTGTACTACCCTCCTCTTCCTGTGTGATACTACTGCTGATGCCACCAACAGAGTTACCCAAACTAAAAGCCCCTTTGTTTAAAGGGTATTGGAGGATTAGAGACAGGGCATTTAGTGTGGAGCCCTTAAATTCAGCATACCTTCTCATTTTAGAGTAGGTCTACATTTACTTGGGAATATAGAATACCGACACTGCATGCCCAACTATCACTGGTATAAATAGCAGCATAGACAGTGAGGCACAGCTTAGGTGAGTAGAGTGCCCTATATGCCTGAACCCTACGTATATATCCTACAAGGCTCTCTATGTGCCGAAGCAGTATCAATGTGTGAGGCACTGCTATTTTTAAGCAGTGTAATTACCTGCTGCCTCCCAACAGCTGGAACCTAATCCTGTTGCCTCTCCCCTCCCCCTCTGCAACCTCTCACTGTCACATATAGCTACACACCACAATGAATATGGATGCAGCTTGCCTCTGACTTCAGCACACAGCTACATATATCCTACATACTGCTCCAAGTGTAGATAAGGTCTCAATTTCCCTTCCTGGGGAAGGCTGGCATTGGTAACCTTCAGGAAAGGCTGCCCAGCTTTATCTGTTTCCTCAGACTTGTTTTCAAGACAAAGGTTTGATTGGGATATTGGAGTGATTTGAAGGAAGTTTGTTGTGGTGGGTAAGAAATCTTTTTTTAATGCATTTTGGAATTTATTAAACATGGTAGTATTTTTTTGTTTTTTGGACATCACCCAGACTGCTTTTATAAATCTAAATAAAATAAATAAATTCTGTCAGAAGAGAGGGAAAACCATAGACACACAAAATGTCAATATACGTGAGGCATGAGTGTGGACTGAAGCTTTAAGAGTAGGGTGACCAGATGTCCAGTTTTCAACCAGATTATCTGGTTGCAAAAGGATCCTGGAGGCTCCAGTCAGCAACACTGACCGGGCCATTAAAAGTCCGGTTGCTGGTGCTGCAGTGTTAAGGCAGGCTAGTCTCTACCTGTCCTGGGGCTCTGCGCTGCACACTGAAAGCAGCCAGCACATCCGATGCCTTGGGGGGCGGGGCGGCTCATAGGGCTTCACACACTGCCCCCACACCGAGCACTAGCTCCACACCCCCACTGGCCGGAAATCACGGCCAATGGGAGCTGCAGGGGCGATGCCTGTGAGCGAAAGCAGTGCGCGGAGCCACCTGCTATGCCTCCGCTTAGGAGGGAAACCTGATGGCTACTCCAGGGGTGCAGTCTGGAATTAAGAGAGACGCAGCTGATTGGGAGCCACCTGAGGTAAGCTCATGCGCAATCCCTAAGCCCCTGTCTCAGCCCTGAGCCCCCCAAACATGGAGCGCCCTCTTACACTGCAAACCCCTCATCCCTGGCCCCACCACAGAGCCTGCAACCCCAGATGGAGCCCTCCTGCACCCCAATCACCTGCCCAGTGAAAAAGAGTGAGGGTGGAGGAGAGTGAGCACCCAAGGGAGGGGGAATGTAGTGAGTGGCGGGCAGGGCTGCAGGGAAGGGGTGGGGCTATGGGGTTCAGTGTTATGCTATTAGAAAGCTGGCGATCCTATTTAAAGAGCAGAGAAAAAGAGAACTGAGAGAACCAAGGTGGGGTCAACAGTCATCTTAATTCAGAGGAAGAGACCATTTTGGGCAATCGGGGCAGAGTGGGGCTGGTCTAGTATCCCAGAAGATTACAGTGAAATTGAGTTGTTGTTCCCATTTTACCATTACAGGCTGGCTTAACCACTGACTTTCCCTCGCTGTTACAGCTCATGCCTCCGCTTACTTTTCTTTTCACCCTCACCTCGGATTTCCAGGATACCAATATTTTTGTGCTAGACCATAATGCACTTCTTGCTTGTGTCTGAACTGTGTGCAAGCTGACAATGTTGCCAAATCTCACAATTTCATAATGAACATCTTAACATTTGGTGTTTTACTGAAAGCCTCAGTTTCCAGAATCAGGCAACTGTGTGAAAATCTCAAAATTTAGTTTGGGATCTGGGGGAACCAACAACAAAGCCTAAGGATCTCTCCCTCAAGGTTGTGGAGAAAACCTTGAAAATGAGAAGCAAACTCAAAAACAGAAAAGAACTGCAAATTTATAGTTTAAAAACCTATTTTAAACCAGACTGACATTTTTTGAACATCTGGGATTGGGCTGTACCGGCTCCAAGAGCACCATAGATCACAGGAGACATAGGTCACGGAGATCTGAAATGTGTGAGAATCTTTGGGGCATTAACATGAATGCAACCTAATGAAGGAGATTGACAGATGATGCATATGTTTGAGTGCAGAAGCAGTTTGGCCCCCTTTACCAGAAGAATATGTAGAGCAGAATGTGTTGGTGAGGGAGATAATTAAATAAGACTTAGGGGGACATGAAAATTGAAATGTCAAAAGAGGCAAAGACACCATCCCAGACATATGCTACCACCTCAAAATGCCCAACCCTATCTGTCAAAACTCTCCTCCTAACTCCAGGCAGGTACTACCAAAGTTATCCTCTATCAAAAGCTTCTCTTATGCACTTCTTTGTCCCATGACACTATTATGAAGAGTGTTTTGTTTTTCTAAATTAAACATGGTTGTACTAAACATACTAGAAAGTTACCCCCCTTGTGGTGGGAAGAAGTCAGGACAACAGGATACTGCTTTTGTTTATTAAATATATCTATATATATCTATATATACATACACACACACACACACACACGTATGTAAAAGAAAAACAAAAATGGGAAGAATAGAAAGACTAAAAGGAGAAAAGTGAAAATTTGTGAAAAGGAAACTGGAGGAGAGAATGAGAAAAGGAAACAAGGACAGAAAAGAAAAATGGCAAAGAAAACATCATTACTTGTCCCACTGTGGTTAAAACTTTATTTGCATTATACATGGCTGTAAGAAAAATTGCAGGCTAAAATTTGTGTGTGAAAAGTGTAACTTTCAGTGCTCACCTCAACCTTTAGCACACACTGCAAAGTTGTCATAAATTGGAATGACATTGTGACCCCAAGCTCTCGGTCACAAGTCTATTCGCTCAAATCTGGCCCAGTAGTAAAACTACAATTTCAAACTCTCTTCCACTTCTGAACCAAGAAATTCAAACCTTTTACACACACACACACACACACACACACCCCTAACCTGCATCATATTTCACCAGAAAAAGTGTCATCTCTTGTTTTGAGAAGGGCAAAAGTGGTGACAAAAAGTTCTTGAAGACAATGCTGTAGTCAAAATTGTATCTAACTACTGAAAAAGCAGGAAAGTTAATAAAATAGGTATTTTTTTAGAAATGTCATGACCCAGTGGCACTCATATAATAATCTTCGAAATATATCTATGATGAACTTCCAAATGTGCATTTTAATAAACTTAAATTTAACTAAGTTATTTGCGTCAACTGGAAACCGCAAGGGGGTTTACTTTCTTAACTTTAATTTTCTAAAAAATGTTTATTTTCTTCCAGATGGTAAGATTAAATTACATAAACACTGTCAGCAAGTTGAATCCTCAGATGTATTCATTTCTACCGCAGAAGCCTCAGAACCTGTCTATAATTTTGTTACTGATGTTTGGAAACAACTGTAGCTGACATGCCTATGTGTTGTATATGTCAGCATTAAAGGATTAAATATTCTTAACCCCCAGTGGTAGGGGCTTGAGCTGTTAGCTTGAGCTAGTGTAAGATATGTCAAAAGCTGTTACTACAATAGAGATGTCTCATTACATCATTGATAAACAGAAAGGTCAAAAAAGCAGCATTTAGCTATTTCTCTATAGGATTTTATAGGGAGAAAAATCTTAAAACAAAGAATTTTAAAACCATAGCATGGCTTACGAGAGGGAAAAAATATTAAAAGATTATCAATCTGCTACAGAAAATCTTTTGTTAAACAAAATTATTTTATGTTTTATGCAATACTAAGAAATGACAGCTGGTAGTTATACAATTTAATCCCTTCAGAAAATCAAACATCTCTCATGCTCTGTTTTCTGAATGTTCTAACACATATATCATTATTTTTCAAGCATTAGGAAAGCAGCGTGAGTATGGATGATAATTCAGAGTTGATTTTTATGAATGTAATGTAACACTAAAGCTTCATGGCTTAATATTTTAAGTGGATTATAGAAATTTACCAAGGTATGCTGTTCTTATGGACAACCATAAGAAGAGTGTGCACAGGGTACTTAAGACCATACTTTCATCTCATTTGCTCACAACTCCTGCCCCTATATATTTCACAGTATTATTTTAAAGTATTTTAAAAAGTAAAAAATGTGGAATGTTTGTAACTTTCTTCCTAATACTTCATGAGAATATTTTTTAAAATTGCTAGATAAGGGCTTGATCCTGCACCTTTCAAGGCAATGGAAGCTTTTCTACTGATGTTAGTGAGAACAGAATATAGCTCTAAATGAAAGGTGGAAGAGCACAGGTCCCCTAGGGAATGGAAAAATAGGAAAAAAAAAAAAAAAAAAAAAAAAAAAAAAAGAACTTGAAAATGAGAAACATGGAGCTTTTTACCATACATTAACTTTTTCAAACTTTTTTATGAACTTTTTCAAAAATTAGAAGATAGATTAAAGCTGTCCTCATGATTTCAGCAGATCACGAGAGTGACTTTTTCTCCCCATGATGTATACAGCTTTTGAATGTTCACTTCAGAATATTAAACACAACCTGGCTTTTCCTCAGATTTAGCCATTCATGTCTTTACTTCTCACTTTTCTCTTCAATTTAGTTATTATGAACACTGCAAGGAAAATGCCCATGTTTTTCCAGTGTTTGAACAGAGTTAAAAGATGGGGAAGAAGAAAATATATAGTCTCTTCCCGCTCCTCCAACAATTTTCATTATCTTTAGTTACATTCCATATCTAAATGTTAATAACTAATAAACTAATAACTAATAATTCCATAATAATAATATATTCCATATAATATATATTATATATAATATAATATTCCATAATAATATTCCATATAATTCCATAATAATTCCATATAATATAATTCCATATAATAATTCCATATAATAATAAACTAATAACTAATAATTCCATATCTAAATGTTAATAACTAATAAACTAATAACTAATAAAATGAGGAAAATCAAGTCCTATTACATGAAGATCCAGATTATGACCTGTGTCCCTGCAACTTAGTGCATTTACATTAGCGTGTGACAGCAGAGGTGTTGAAATCAGTGTTCTTGAGCATCAGTATGAACAGACTGTTCAATCATTTCTACCACCACTTTTCCCTCACAGATACGTGCTGTTTCAGTTCACTACCCTTGCCACAGTCTGTTCCCGAAGTACTGTATAAAGTACTACCACGATGATGAAAAGTGAACCCATCTGAATCTATTTGAAATTCCTGGGGTGAGGGATGGAGTTTAATTTTTTTTTTGCACATCTGCCAAAACACATTCCAAATTTAGCATACAAAAATTTTGTGATGTCAGAATACCATTCAGTACTGGCATGTACAGAGTCAAATTATATCAGCTTAAAGGCTGTGTAAGAAAGTACAAAAATCTGATTAGAGCCATAAATGTTTCTAAAATTTTAATTAAAAACCTTATATGTTTTGAAGACAAGCATTTTCTTTGTAAAAGATACTGTGCAATTTTACATACTCAGAATCCACATGCGTGACTTAGTCCATTGCTTATTCTAATTATTCCAAATATATAAAATGACAGTTTTGTTCTGATGTTAAATATTACTGAATTTCTAAAGAGAAATGAATGGGTTACACAATTTCTGAAGATGAAGATATAAAATTTGCAAAAGGCAACAGACAGATGATCATATCAGCCTGTTTTACAAAGAAAAGAGCACACAAAACGACCCCTACACCAGACTGAGGGCAGCTGTCACAATGGCTTTGCAAGCTGTACATCGCTATTCAGTCTGGGTCACCTTTTAATATCATCTTACTTACACATCCTTGTTAGTCTGACACAGACCTTGCAGACACATGTCTACCTTCATACTAGACATCTAAAATGTCCCTATTGCTTACACAAGGACACAGTATCCTGGATATTCTAGACTGATAGGGGCTGATACTTACATACCATTCCAATACAATTTAAATTGGCAAATACTCTCAGTCTGGATTTCTCTCTGGATCTTTAGTTATGATTATTTTCTATTAACACCTTGTTCCCAGGCCTGGAAATGCCTTCATCTCACCACAGTCATGACGACTGCCTCAAGCCGATATAGTCCATACTGAGGCCAACAGCCACAATCCTATGGTCCTGAATATGCCATACCCAGTCACTGAAAAATCCATTTTAATGTAATTGCCTGCATAAATAGCCAAGGGTCCCCGTGAAGCTTATTTTGTGTATTACTCTTATTCCCATAGTTCAAGAACAAGTTTTTAACTCAGTCCTGAATTCATCCACACATCATGATAAGATTCTCTTGCAACTGGAGTTCAGTGTGCAAGACATGTTCTTGATCTAAGCACATGGAACTATAGACAATACCAAATGCAACACACAAATTACATTAAACATCTTTGAGTGTGACCAAACACTATATAAACATACAGTCAGTCATACTAACACATCAATGACTTTCAGAGGAGACTCTTATTGCAAATTACTTTATACGGAAAGTAGACAGACACATGACAAAGCAAAAACCAGGTGATCACACACATTAAAATAACAAACAAAGCCAAGAATGATCATTTTAACCACAAATTAATTTGAACTAAAAAATGTTATCATAATGCAAGTTGAGGCTCTAACAGTAGTCTCCCTACATATGACCCCTTTTGGCAACTCAGAAGTCTGAGGAATCTCCTTAAGGGCCAGCAGATGCTGCTTACAGGGTGGGAGGAACAACTTTTTTTAAAAAATAAAGCTGGACCTCTAACTCTTCTGACTGCTGCCCAAAGAGCAGCATAGTACCAAGTATATCAGTGGTTTCCAAACTGTACTCCCTAGATCACCAGCCCTCTTCAAAATAGTGGTTGCTAATCCTCAACTAATCTTGGGGCAATGGTTCTTGTTTCCCTCTGCTATGCTGCATTAAAAGGACAGATAAAATTATATTATTTTCCAAATGCTTCTCTTCTAAGCAATTTCTGTAGTTGCCACATGGATGTTATGAAATTGCAGATCAGAGGGGAGATGACCAAAGAGACACTCTCTCTATTAAAGTGTGGTCAATACTATGATAAAAAAGTTGCAGTTACAAAAAATACAAGGCTAAACAATATACTACGTTTTCCCCAGAGTCAGGCAACTTCTCAAATGTAAAAAGCATTATCCAGATAGAGATTCCCAGAGAAGATTTCTCCCTGGGCAGCAGGAACCAGAGCTGACATAACCCGCTTGCTACCATCACCAGTCTGAGGAAAGAGGGGGATCATGACTGAGGCAGGCTGAGGGCATGTAAGAGCTGAGCTTCACCATACCCAATCATACATACACATGGGGACCAGAAGCATAAGTTAGAACTAAGTATTCAGAAGACCCTCCTGCTCTAATTTATGCTCAGGCCAGGCACACAGTCCTAAATTAGGGAGTGGCAATCAAACAGTGGCCAATCCTCTCCACTATACTCAAGTACAGCTGAGAAGTAGTTTAGAATCAGGTGCACTAGCTCTATGAACTTTGACAAGCACATTAGAAAAAGGGAGGAAAAAATATTGCTCACCACTATCACACTCTGATCCTCCTAGGGATGGTGGAATAAGTTCTAGATAAATTAGTATTTTGACATTTAGAAATTAAGGTTCCTCAGTAGAAAAGGTAGGACTAGAAACGTGCACATTCCTCCTAGGTAGAGTTTTTTCACTTTTGAAAAGTAACCTGAGCTGATTCAGAGATAAAACATAACATTCTCCAATGCCATATTTCCCCCCCCCCCCCACTGCCTTCATGAATAAAGAATCATGTCTAGTTTTCAAGTAAATGTTAATTTCTTGAAATTTCTTTATCCTGTCCTTGATAATCTTGTCCTTTTCCTCCTCCACAAGCAAATGTCAAAATCCTCCCAGGTTTTACATTTTTGATGCAATGTGGTTTTATTGCACAGATAAAGGGGACACTAGAAACACTTCAGAAAAGTTGGCTTTGTTTGTTTTTTGAAAATAAACAAACTTGTGCTTGTTTGAGACCTGCTATTTTTACTTGCAAGGAGTATAGAGCTCAAGGGATCTGAGAATTGCTCTCATATCCTTCAGGGTGTGAAGTGATTCATCTGTAGAGTCAGGAAACAACTTGTGACTGAAGAGAAGATCCACTACGTAGTCTGTACATCACTTGGAAAACAGGATAGCTCGAGCCAAGGTGCTCGTCACATTACAATCACAGTGAACATGGACCAGTTCTGCACAATCAGCTGCTTTCAAGGAGACCCATAGAGACGTCTTTGCCAAAAGCTGACCTTCACTTACAAAGGCCTTAAATTGTTCTCTTAATTTAAGAGACAAGGTTGAGCAACCTTTTAGACAAGGTGACGTCTAATGTTCATGTACAAGATAGAGGAGTAATAAACAGGGTTTGCTTTAACTTGTAAGTGCTGGAAGAAGCAGTAGAGTAAGGAGTGAGGTAATGCCCTTACGAAAAATTCAAGCATTATGTATTTGTTACTTGCAGGTTTGTATTAGATATATTCCTAATTTAACTAATTAGTTGTGCATTATTATTCCAAAAGTAGGTATCAAGTTATTTACAACTCCGGACGTCCCCAACATGATAAAGGAAGCCAGCAACCTATAACCATTGTGCTTTACGCAGGAATTATTCTTAAGGAAATATTTAATTCTCTCACAAGCAATATGTAGCAGACTTTGCCACCCACAATATAATCATGCTTATTGTAGTTCCTAATTCACTCACGTAAAATGTTACATGTATCTAATTGCAAATTTTTCGTTTATATTTCTTAAATAAAGCATGTGTTAACATTTTTCTCTTCCACCCATTTCTATTTTAATCTAAGATATAAAGACTCAAGCAAAGCAGGCTCCTGACTAAATAATCACACTTATTTTACACGCACACCAACATTGCAAACCCAGGACAATTATTAATTTCAAAACCAGAGTATGTCCAGCAAACCTAAGAACAATGTTTAATCCATATGGTTCGTGGTACGTTGGGATTATTGTTTGGATTTGTTTTTATGTCATGTGACTGGATTATAAATTTTCATATTTTGGGAAGCTTTTGTTGCAACAACTATTTTTTTGTGCACAGAGATGTAAAAAATAAAATTATTAATAGTAAAACATTTTTGTGGTATCACTATTTCAGTATTAGAATTGGAATTAACTACCATGGGTGTGCTCCTATAAGACACCTGGGATGGTTCAATCTTTGCAGAAATTAGTAGGTATGTTTGTTTCAATGAACATTTAATTGGAACCAATTATACATATAGACAATTTTGATTTGAAGTTTGTCAGGCAATGTAGCCCGTTGTTTGGCAGAACCCAGATTAAAATTCAGAAGTTCACTGAGCAAATCATCATCGTATTAATGTAGGATTAATAGCAATTTTACAACTGCAATGTAATAGATTTTATTTGGATTTCATAATCAAACTCCACAAAAATATAATATAAAGTAACATGTTAAAATAATCATATTACCATCCCAACAAGGGGGGTGGTGCATGTGTCTATACTGGAAGGAATTCTTGTTAACTATTTGTGCATTTGCCCTTGTAGAATTTGAGACGTTCTGGTGTTTTGTTTAAGAATAGCAAAAGGAATTAAGTTGCCAAATTCAAAGCTGGTAAATGCTGTAACACCAAGTCCTACAATGCTGTACCAGGAAAGGGACGTGTCTTTACAGATAGTCAGCAGTAAGACAAGACCCTCAGAGATGGCCCAAGGCAAACCCAGCTCACTATGTAGCTGACAGCATTGTGCTTCCTCTGCAAGAGTCTTGATGTCCGTACAATTGGCCAGGTGCCTCCAAGAACAAATTACATGCAGACTCACAAGCCCCAGTGTTTATACAATGGGAAGGAAGCAAAGAAAACAGACTGTTGTAAACCTCCAAATTATGAGCTCTACAGCCGGAGTAACTGTGGTCTGGAGTCAATGGCAGCAGCCCAATATAAGGACACTTTGATGCACTGGTGCCATCTGCAAAGTCACATAATCTCATCCCAAAACAGCAGTATACCCAGCGTGAGGAAGACTAATAAATCAAAACATGGATGGTATTGAGTTTATCCTGAACTAATGGTATCAACGTGTATATATAAATCTATATCTAAAACAGACATAATGTCATAGGCCTGTGCAGCACATTTCATTAGGGTGTGCACCCAAGGAATTTTATGTAATTTATTTATTTTAATTTTAAAGGTGCACTCTGCATTGAAAGCCACTTTTTTTTTTTTTTTTTTTGACACATTAGGGTATGCCTGGGCACATTATAAAGGGAATATCAGGCAAAAGTGCAACCTTCAGCTATAAGCTAATGAAGGTAAACATGCCACCTTTAGGAACGGGTGAAAAGGTCTAGCCTCTAATCAATAGCTCCAGGGTGGGAGGTGGCTATCCTTATACCAAAAATATAATGGACACAATATATCATACCAATTTCTGCATATGGTATACACAGAGCACAATTCAGAATTGGAAAAGGCCCTACATCTAATCAAGGATTAGCAGTTGCTAAATAGTATTGTTAAAGCAGTTTTAAAAATATAGAACAGGAAGAGCCACTTGTTTTAATTCTTATTTAAAAAGTGCCACTGCTCTCCACGCAGAGAAACTCAGATATGGACCCTAATTAAGACACTTATCTAACTAAGATTACCTCATGGCACCTCCTTGCTTGTATTCAGATGAGGATATATTTGGCTGCCAGCCACTCAGCAGGTCACCTTGAAGACAATGTCTACAATAAACCCACCAATGTGTTGTGTTGCCTCCTGCACTCGTTGACTGTTTCCACAACTCAGAAATACAGTGATTAATGTGGAAATAAAGATTCTAGATCTTTGGCTGAAACACAGTATTTCTTACCAGCAGGTCTGTAAGTCAGGATACTGTAGCTGGAGATTGCCACATAGCCCCAGCTGGCTCCAAAAGAGCCTCATTAATTGGAAGTGGCATGCATGCCAAAGCTCGTGTGTGTAAACATCCAGGCATTTATGATTAGAGGTTTATGATTAGAGGTTCAAGAGGTATCTGTGATTTGCTTCATCCAAACCTAGAATTACCTGAAGTCATCTACCTTTACAGTCTCAATAGATAATGATAATGAAATATTCATTGAAGATTTTCTCTCCTCATCAGCCCTTAACATCCTGTTCTTCAAAAGTCAACTCTACTGGTTCTGGTTGGTGAGGCAGAAATGAAGGTACGGGGCGGAGAGAGAGAGAGAGAGAGAGAGAGAATGTTTACGCTCCCTGTATGGAGAGCTCTGGTACCTCAGAAATTGTTGATACTATAGGCCCCCTGGATCCCAATAAGCCCACTTAGATGGACCATACATCATAGGGAAGAGGCAGCTACTGTTTGCCATCTCTTTCCACTTCTCTCCACATGCACAGGAAAGTAATATCCCACTGAACAAACAGGAGATACCCCCCCCCCCCGCCCTCCAAACAGAGAGTTGAGAGTCAGAATCTCCTTCAGTATATTCCAGGGGAAGTGATAAGTGCTCTCCCTGGATGGTAGCTGGGGAATCAAGAGGGTCTTCATGAGAAAAGTGCTTCCAGTGACCCAGAGGATCTCACTACCAAAGGATGTATAGAATCCTTTTTGATTCATTGGGTACAAAGAGATCTCTTGAGGACTGGAACTCCACAATACAGGAGTAAAATGGAAACTGACATTGGTACCTGGCTAGTATAAACCATAAGGCAAGCCTGCACAAACAGATTCAGGAGGTACAAAATAAGGCGCCAAAGGCAGCACAGAGGGCACCAAGGAACCAACTGGTGCACAACTCTTCATTGTAGAATGCCTGGTGACCTATAGCAAAGGAGGTCTTCAATGTCTTTTTTGAGAGAAGCATGGCTCTGAGCAGCCTTAGACACCTTTGGGGTACCATATGCACTTGGAACCTCGGTAACTCTCCTTTTGGGATCCGAGGTCTCTGGTGACCAAGAACTCTTTAAGGGAGAGTTCTCAGTCATGTTCCTCTTAACAGTACTTATTAACTTTGAGTGCAAGGATGTTCATATCACAGCTACAGGCGTAGACATCCCCCAAAGCTTTGGTGACCAGGACCTTGAGGAAGATAGGGTACCAAAGTCATCTTATCCCCTGTAGCTCTCAATGACTAGGATCCAGAGGTGGACAGGGCACTACATACAGATGGTTTTTCAGAGCTCTGGTTGGAAGCTTGTCCTAGGACTTACTTCATCATGAGGAGTTTGAATTTTAACTCTCTGTTGTTCTTAAAGGATCCGCTTTTAAATGAACAGCAGATTTTAGAGATTGATGGTATACACTTTAGACAGAGCATCCATCGCTAACCAGATAGGAAAAACAAGATTTAAAAGACTAGGGATCCCAATACAAGAGTCCAAAATAATCCTTTAAATGGGAAAACACAAAACAAGGGGGAAAAGAACAATCCCAACACTAACTACTGTAACCAGAAATAACTGTAGTATCTAATAAGCATGGTTAAATGGGCATGCTCGACAGAAGGAACGAAGGAAGTTGAGAAAGGACTGAGGTGGGTATAGGCTATAGGGCATAAGGATGTGTAGGTACCCGCACAGGCCAAACAGGCACTGCTACCCAAAATCACTGACCAAAGGCATAGGGGATGCATGTATACTTGAAGTGGAGCACCCATAGGGACATTACTCCAAGAACATGCTAAAAAACACACTTAGTGCTTAAGACAATTTCCACTCAAGTCAATTGCAAAATCTCCCACCACTATTCATGGGAGCAAGATTGGGCACCAATGTACCTATATAAATCATTAATAAACTATAATTATGTTTTTTCTTCATATTATACAGCCCGCATATGTTTCCAAAGAGTCAATTATATGGTAAGTTTGAAGGAGCAATAACAGGTCATTTTTAAACTAGAAGGAGGCAAAGCAGCATTGGACAGAAGACAAAATTTAAAGCAGGGTCACCTTTAATGACCTGTAGCTAAACAACAGTTTGACATTATCTTCAGTCTTTACAGAAATATTCATTATTCCCTTTAAAAGAATTCTAGAAATTTTGCTGCCATATAACCAGACTGGTAGTCTTGATGCATGGGTTCTAATCCCAATGCAGAAACCAACTTGCTCGGTGACTGCAGACAAACAACCTCTCTGTGCTCCAGTGTGTACAGTGTAAAATGAGGGTAATTATATTTACCTACTTCGTAATTACTGAAAGGCCTAAAACTCCACTGGTCATTTTTTAACATGAAAACTGAAAAAGAAGAGTTATATTGAAAGATGCATTTCAGTCTTAACTATGGCAGTCCCATCGCTCTCAGTAATGAGAAATGAGCTGCAATGTGTTTAGAACTTCAATGATCAAGCTTAAGACACTGGTGTATACAGAAGTAGTGATTTTAATTATGTAAGCAACACTTTGCTACTGCCAATAGAAAATGGAGAGAGTGGGCGAGAATCTTGAAAGGGGAAAATATTTTTATTTATATATGTATATAAATAAAACACTATTTTTGGCATACAAATTTAAACAGAAAACTTCCTCCCTCGTGTGCATAAAGCCAGCCTTACTCGGACCATCCGCAGGGTTTGAACCAGGGATCACTCACATGGGAAGTATGAAGCTCTCCTACTTGAGCTAATGGCTTCACTAAGTCCCTTAGCTAGCTGCTTTGGGTCAGCCACTAGAGGGGAACAAAATCCCACATAATATATGAATTACATGTGCTTTTCTAGCTACAGCTCATTACATTGTGTCTGTTTTCTCCAGACGGCATTAAATAAAACAGCAAGTACAGCGGTGATTTCACAGTACAATAAGATGGCCAGAGGCATCCATTTTTTATAAAGACTTTATATCTCTAATGATTCCATTAGTCAGGATGCTACATGCAGAGAAGAAACCTACTATATTTGGTATATGCTCCTTTCCATACGGTGGTGGGGATTTAAAGGAAACAACAATAGGATATGAGTGTATAAAAGGAATAGGTAAACACCAAATAGCCACATCTAGTCTTTCTGCAATGCAAAATCTCAAGCTCCAAATGTCCAGAAGCATGGGAAGAAGAGTCTGAGGAACAGCTGTATTACACAGTATGATTCTCCCTCTACTTGGAGACATTGAGGAATGTTAATCCAAATTAACAAGAAGGTATGAATTTTTAGGTAATTCACACTAAACTACACCAAAATAAAGCCACTCAAACTTCTCCAAATGAGAGTGTCCACACAGAGGTTAACTATTTTAACTAATCCACACCATTAATTAATTTGGATTAATTTTCCTAAGCATCCCCACATACACAAGCTGTAAATTACCATGAATTCTCAGTTACTGTTCCCCTGAAAATTTTGGAGCATTATCTTGTGGAGGACTAACCAACAGTAGCATGGTTCAAGCAATGTATACGTTCAAAGAACGTGGAATGGGCAAACAACAGCCATAATGGTCATCCGAAACTAACTGCTAGATCGGCTGACCCTTCCATTAACTTATTCTATTCCACCACTTAAAACTCTCAGAGAACATGATGCAGGAAGGCTGAATCCCAAAAAAGGGTCACAGCTATGGAAGGAGGAAGGATTGGGATCACTGCACTCCTCCATATAGATGTGTATGTGAAGGAACACACATGAACACATACTATGCATGTTTACACAATCTCACTTAAGTCTCTCTCGCTTAGCCCAGCCCCATAAAGTGCAAGTCTATTAAAATGCTAAGTTTGAAACATCAAACAAAAAGAGAAAAACAAAAAAGAGGAAGTTGTCCACAATCATTTCTAGGAATCCCATTCTTGCAGGTATCTGTGGGTAGTTTATTATACCAGGACAATTGTCTGACACACTACCTTGCAGCTTATAACAAACAGCAACATGAAAAATCCTACCTGAAGTACACCAAAGTCAGAGTTGTCACTCACATCCCTATGAGCAGCAGCCATGGCTTAGTTCCCCTTAATGTTCATTCACTGACATATAGAGGGAATGAGCGACAGAGAATGTGTGTATTTGTAATTCCAATCACAAAAAATACCCATAACCAACCACCAATTGTGAAGAGTAGTGATTAAAGTCTGACAGACTTTTAGAATCACATGGGGGAAAATAAAAGGCTTAGTGGAGAAGTCTAGAGGACAATGGGATAAGGAGTGAGAGGAAATATTGAGACCTTTCAAGATCCTTAAAATGTATATTAAAAACCCGCAAATACAAAACCCCAAAAAATGTAGAGATAATAATAAGTTTGGGATACACAGAAATCCCACAATGGAAAATACAAAATAAGTCATGAAGACAGGCATCTTTTTCTAGTTTATTTAATGTTAACAGATTTTTAAAAATTTAAACATTTAATATTTCTATGCAGCAAATATGCAATAGAAAGCTACAACTATGTTAAGTCATACAAGGGATTTAAAACTATTCTGTACAAACAGTTGCAAGCAACACCAGCCACCTGTTCAAAACAAGATAAGCAACTGTACAAGGAAAGAAATATAAAAAAAGCAATCTTGAATTATGTTTAACAAAAATATTTGCAACAACATTGCAAGCAATATTGTTCTCATATCTCATGCATAAATGTTTAAATTTATTGCATAAACAATTTTCGGCAAGGGGCCTGATCTTACAAACACTAACGTGTAAAATTTCCTGCATGTGGATAACCTAAGTTTCTTTCAAATGGGCTACTCACGTTTGTAAGTGTAGAATTTGGCCCCATATTTGCATTCATTGAACTCATGCAATCTATTAACTGCACATGAAGTCAATAATATCGTTTTGGTTATAAAATAGCATACAAAAACAATATCTAGAGTTCAAGATGACCCTCAAAATATATAGATTTAGACAATTTTCCATCAATGCAATTTCTATTGAAAAAGTTTTAGTTCAGGCATTGTGTCTTCCAAAGGTTCATTATATTTGGCATAAGTATCTGAAGAAATAAGAATGACTAAAAACAACATCTTGTCTTTATTCTTCTCCTAAATTCAGACCTTAAAGTTATAAAGTCCAATCCTACAAACCCCTACTCTTGTTGAATAGCTTTTCCAGGGGACTAGTGGCATGCCAGTGTTCAAGATCAGAATTTTTTTTTTTTTTTTTTTAAAAAAAGCACACAACAAAAAATCCCTAACAAATTGGAGCTGCAGTAATCTTTACTTCAAGGTACCATGATTTGTAATCTATTCTTAGAAGAAAACCATTTTCTTCAAAATAGGGGCCTTGAGGGTCCACAGCAGGAGGGTATTTTTTAAATGTCTAAAACTGGTCATAACATTTTACACTACTGTTATAGATCCTAGACTGTCTGACTATACCAAAAGAAGGACAGGAGACATTTGATATGGTTTTAATCAGGCTATAAATTTATTATTAGATGTATAAAAGTACATACTGCAGGTAACTCCATGTTCATTCAATATCTACGTGGAGGGCTTCCATCATTCCCCCGTTTCCATCCATGTTCCTCAGCCAGCCACACCCCTTTTGTACGAGGGTTAAAGTGGGCTATAAGAAACAGGGGGTGGCTTCCTGTTGTACCATTCAAAGGAGTCTTCCCCCTTCCTCTCCGATCCATTCCTTTAACCAATACCTTTAAGTACTGTACCAAGCCGTTTATCTGGTCACTGTATGCCTTCCCTATGGAGTACCTGTCCTGGACATCTGCCCCACACTTACCTAATGAGTTCCAACGTGTAGACTAACCCCCTTCACTCCTTACCATAAGAAAATCTGCCTGGAACTCGCTGCATGAAAGGCAAAAAAACCCTACTCCACCCAAGTCAGTCTGGTGGTGAGAGAAAAATTCCTCCCAACCCCCTACAGAAAGGAGCAACTCGCATGATGCCCATAGCAGTTCCTGACCAAATCCGGAATTTTGCCACCTCAAGGGGATGGAAGGTGGGTGCTCCCTCGCTTGTTCTGTAGGAGAAGGATTGCTTTTTTTCAACCTCTCCATCTTACTGGTCTTGAGGGATAGTCAGCATTATCACACTGACCCACACTCCCTTTGCCGCAGCTTCAGGTCTCTCTTTCTCTCCTCCACCCATAAAACACTGTTCCCTCTCCCTCAGCAAGCCATACAAAGGCTCTCCAGCTTATAAGGTGTGGTGTGGTCATTTAGCATAGTCAAACATGTCTAAGTGGTGGTGGGTTAGCTTTACAGTTAAATTAAAATTAATGTCTGTGGCTATGACACAAAACTGGCTATTTCTTTTTGCACATTTGCATCAAGTTTCTCTGGACTGCAGACAGTCTACAATTATCATTTATTCAAATATTTTGGAATTAAATTTTTTAACACTATTTTAAGTAGTCGGAGTTCATTAAAATATATCTATTTCAGAACACATTTTCTTTATGAGGGAGGTGCCTATCATATGAAATGTACCATGAAATGCTAACTTACTAAAGAATTTCTGATCTCTCTGAATGTTTTTCTTTTTTACCTCTGATTCTTTTCTCCAAGCATTCACCATTGTATCCAACATTGGAGGTCCAAATTTTACTTGTCTAATTTATACAAGTACTCCCAGTGAATTCAAAAGGAACTATCTTGCACAAGAGGTGAACCAGGACCTGCCCAGAACAGGTTACAGAAAAGTTAAACCAGTTCACTGAAGCTGCACCTGACTGAATGTGAAGGAGTATGGAACTCCCCATATCCCATTGTTGGGAGGTATGAAACCCAGGTAACCACCCCACTAAAGTGAACAGAACTATTCATGTGGACACAGATAACAAGCAAGTAACCATTCAGAAGACAGCTCTAATCAGTTGAAGAAATAAGTATTTCTGAGAGGTCTAATGAAAAATCAGCTAGTTTGGCATACGTTTCGAACTTGAGAAAAAAATATTTGACCACTGAATATATTTAAGGTCTGAATTTGAGAAAAAGCAACAAGTAATATCTGCAAAGCATATTTAAACTGCTGGTCAACTTATGATTTGTAAAAATCACCCATTAATTTTTTAAGTAATGAAATCAAGTTACTTCCAGTCTAGTGATATTTGATAAGACTACAGTGCTGTGTATCCCAGTATTAGTTAGGGTTACCAGACAGCAAGTGTGAGAAATCGGGATGGGGGCGAGGGGGGGGGGGAAGAAGGGGGTAATAGGAGCCTATATAAGAAAAAAAGACCCAAAAATTGGGACTGTCCCTATAAAATCGGGGCATCTGTTCACCCTAGTTAGGGTAGAATTCTTCACCAGACATTCACATCTTATTCTTAAACTCTCCTAGCTCCTAAAAAGGATAGTTCTTTAAAAGTAATAAGTCTGATCCTACAATCCCTTACTCATATACAAATAATCACTACTCGCAGGAGAGATCCCATTGAAGTCAATAGGACTATTCACATGTGTACAGATTACTTATGCAGCAATTTGTAGGATCAGGCCCAACAACAAGTACATAAAAACTGCATCTCCTATCTCCCTCACAAATTCCTAGCCTAGAATGAATTACAGGTTTCCTCAGAGACCAAAATTCTTAGTATTTCTTAAACCAGGACTAAGTATATAGATGTAAACACAAAGTAAATGCGCAGCCCTAATTCAGTGGTTGAGCTCAGGAATCAGTATATAATGACATTGATCAGGACATTCAAGCAAATTAGAACAGACACAGGGATGGATTTTAAGCAGCTAGCCACAACTTCATTTGCACTTATCATTGGAGAGGGGCACCATTTGTCCATCTCCCCATAACTGTTATTTAGGTGGTTCATTGCAGGGTTTATAGAGCATCTATCGTACAGACCATAAGCCAAGGTAGATTTTCCCCTGCCTACCCCAAGGATTCAGCTTACTCTGCTGAATTCTGCCACCTTCACACACCCTCACCCCTTCAACCCGCCGCCAAAGGGGCCATGATCTGCAAAGGACTTTATGTCTCCCTTTCCTCCACCACTCGACCTGGAAACCAGCGGGAAAATCCCACATCTCTTACTTTCTGGTTACTGGCTCTTTGGCCTTTATTTGCACTGAACTTCAGCCACAAGTTGCAACCAAACATTCACACAACTCCTAATATTAAACTCTAAAACCTATACCTATTTAACTTGCCTGTGTCTCCATCTTGCTATTAGGAAGGTTTAAAAGAAAAAAAAACCCAAAACACTAGGGCCCAGCCAATTTGGTGCCAATGGAAAAAATTCCTTTCTGACCTCTGAACAGGCAATTAGTCAGACCTACAGCAACCTGAAAACACAGTTCCTACACCATATATCTAAAAATGGGGAAAGAGGCCTTAAAAATCCCTGCCAAAGGGTTTAAACAAATGAATGTGAGAGAAAAGAGTCAATCAGCTCCCACCTGTGGCTGGCCCTTGGCAATAGTACATTCAAGGGGAAGAGGGTTCTATGCCTGTATACACTCCCTGTTTATCCTAAAGCTATTCAGCAGCTTGCAGAATCAATCAAGTTTCCCATCTGTTAAATCAGTGAGAGGCAACTGGACTGTCTTACAATTCACGATACCTGCACGTGTTACTATTAACTTAAGAAAAAAATAAATGTTCATAGGAATGGATTTTCAGCAGTTAACAGTTTCTTTGGAGTTAGAGTTTTCAAAGTAGCCTTTTCAGAATGCAGATAGTAAAGATACTTTACCATGCATAGCGAAATGAAATTTGATACTTAAATACAGATCGTTAGTGTAACTGACATAACAGTTTGCTCCAAGTAAATATGAGGTTTGTTGAACAAGATCTATTTAATTGTTTATTTTTTTTTACTACATTACAAATAGATAAAAAACACACTATCTTCCAATGTTTAGAGAATTAGCTGATGGCATCTCATAGAAAAATCACTTGACATTTTCAAGTCCCTTGTTTGTCACACCATATCAAACCTCTTCATAACCGATTTACAATATTTTTCTTCAAAAATAGATATTTATTTAAAACACTTGGAAGATATTAAACTTCTGCCACTACTGCACTAAAGCGAGGGTTGACCTACACAGCTGATATTAAATTTCTGAAATTAAATAATATCCAAACTGTATGCAACCTAGCTGGAATTCTCTTGATTAAACATCCTAATAAATTTGGCTATGGTGTGTTTTATATTATAATTTAGCATTTATTTATGAGGTCCATTTATTAAGTCCATTGAATTTAATGACTGTACCATATTTAAATATATTAAAAGTTCTAATATTACATATTGCACTAACTATTTGGCTACTTCATAAAACAAAGCATCATATTGAACTTAAGTTTTATTAAAGGAGTAATAGAGATGGATATGCACTTCTGAGAGCCATTTAAACACTTCAGAAACAATCTATTCTATGCTAAGTAAATGTTTGTATTCCAATTTTCCTGTGCTTTAAGACATTTTACTCTGTAATGTATTTTGATGACTGCATTAATTAGCCTGCTCTTTTTTATGCAATTTATTGTTTTCAAGCTTCAAATAAACAAAATCTATTAACACATAAATGCATTTCCAGTTCATTCTCATCATAGATAGATCACTAAACATTACTGGCAGGCTATAATTAAATAGGTAAAAGACCCATAAAAAGGCAGCTTAAGCACGAACGTTTCTGTTCAGGATTGTTCTTTCCTCATGGCCCAATCCTTTAAGGAGCTGAGCATCCTTAACTCACACTGACTTCACTGAGACTTTAGGATACTAATCATCTTTTAAGAGGTGTGCAACACCTCACATCATTAAGCTCTCAAATATTTATTGAGATCACAGCCTTATACAGTTTACCTAAGATACCAAGGGGGAAAAATAATCAAGTTTTTCCACAGTTCTGTACCAAGCTGCACACTTAGCGAAACAACATTGTGTGGTCACTACTCATTTAAAGATCAGCTTTGAAAAACTGGCTATCATTCATCCTCTGTCAACTGTTTAGATCAAAAACCAAATTATTCCATTTGAACATTATACAGCTATAAATGCTATGAATTTGCTGCCATTAAACTGTAACAAAATAAAAGGTGAAAAGCTGTAAAAGATAATAAATTCCATTGAATCTTTTGCCCCCAATTAAGTGATCAATACAACATGTTAAATCATGCTCAAAATAAAACATATGAAGCCTATACTGCTTAAGGGTCCCACTGGCCAAACTCTTGATTTGCTAACTAGTGATGGATGAAAGGAAATCAAAGCTGAAGTCTCACCTGAATGTCTACCAGCATGACTTGTCAAATTCAAGCTGTAACCTTTCAGTATTCCTGAAGTAACTGTGGACAATCATTTGTGCAGAAGTAGCATACGTGAAGTTCTACTATTGCAAAAAGTCTTATCAATTTACTGGTCTTATGAAATATGGGATAACAGTAAAATACCCACAATTTGCTTGACCACTGACTGACTAATAGAACTCCAACGATTTTTCCTCCCCACCACTATTACAGCATCATGTGATGACTTCTAACTCACTTTTAGTCACTGTATCACCACAAAACAAATAAGTTGACTGGTCAAACCATATCAAACTTTTTTTCTAGTTATAACCCCATGGTTCAGACCAGACCACTGAGATGCAAAGCTTCTGACATGCAAATCAGAAACATCTCCTGAGAGGGGTAAGGGAGACACTGAAAGCTTTATAATTTCAGTATTATGAATGAGGACAAGTAAAATTGATTATTTTCTGCTTTGTTGGGGGTTTTTAAATGCAAAATTAAGGATACCATTGGAAAGTAATAAGAATCAGACTATCAGCATCCACTCAAATAAATAACACATTTTATGAACGGAAAGAATTATATTGTTTATACTTTGCTGAAGAAGAAAGAAAGGGCTTACAAATTAAAGTGAAATTTATTAACTGTAAATGACTCATTCTGAGAGAGCCTGGGCCTGATCCACAACTAGTGTAAATCATAGTCAATGGAGGTATGCTGGATTAAAACAGATGAGAATCCAGCCCTCTCCTAGCTTCAGTTCAGTTTTTATTAAAAAGATTAGCCATAAAAAGAGTAATTCTGTTGACAATTTTCCTCTTAGTTTATAGATAGTAACAATATTTTGTGATCAAATTTACTGGTCGCATATTGCATGTTTTAATAACTATTAGTTTGCTAGGGAAATGTTTATTTTTCAGAGAATAAACTGTTCTTATTAATCTCCCAATGGTAACATACTAATATTTACTTCACATTCTGAAGAGAGATTTTTATTACATTCTATTCTGTAGGTAAGTGAACTAAATGTAACATCTGATGCTTTTTAGTATTAAGAAAATGCTGATGCTTCTAGTAATTAGTATTAATGGCCTTCCTTCATTATTTAGATTATAATTTTTGGCCAAGGTCCTATAAATTTTATTTATGAAGCACCACACAGATCTCTGATACAATGTAACTTAATAAAGTTTTTAATAATAAAAAAAGTCAATGGCAAAAGTCAATGGCTCTGTTGAGTTCAAGAGCAGTGGAAGGCCCTATACCTGTATGACAACCAAAGTACTATATACTGTTCTGTTCGCTAATTTGAATGACCATTTATTAGGACCAATGATTTCTTAGATGACTGTACTTTAAAAATGTTCACCTATTCTTTGACCCAAAACAAACCACGTCAAATGCAACACTCACCTCAGAAGTCTATATTTTAGAGAACTTTTTATCCTTCACTGAGTTGGTTTATAGTGAATAATGTGCTGTTTATATTGCTCAATTTCTTTTAAAGACTCTGAAATGTGGTTGTCTATTGTGTTCTCTCTCAAGAGAAGAAAATCCATATTTTAAATCTATGTTTCACCAATTACAGCACCAGGAGTAGTTTTCTTAAACTGTCAGAAATTGTAAAATCTCAAATAAAGAAATAGAACACAGTGGACCCAGTCTACTGTGATTTTACTGCTATTAAAAAAAATGCATCATGCTGACAGAAAGGAATACAGTATAAACCACAAACTGACTTCACTACCACATTTTACAGTATCAATAGATAATTGATTGTTTGTACTACTGTCAGTATTCATTTTTATGACTGTTATTTCCATAGGTTATTGATTTATTAGAGGGACAATTATTTCACCTCCATACTTAAAGTTGTATTAATATTTTGCATTACAAGATGTTACACTGGATTTCTGTAACTTGGATGTAAAAACTTAGTAAGAATAAACCAGTTAAAAATTCTATATATTTAATAAAAAATAGTCTGCTTTCCACTCAATGGGCACGCAACATATGAATGTTAAAAAGAGTCACATCTGCCTCAAAATGGAATAGACCCCTTAAAAAAAAAATCAGTTAATTCATTTAACAACTTTTTAGTACTTCTGTAACTTTAAGATTCCATTGGAAGTAAACAAGAAATAAAAAGTAGAGAGAGATTAAATACTAAATTTGTGCCAATTAAATCTGATTCGCCAAAAGGGAATACTGTAACTAAGGTCTCAGAGAAAAACTTGAAAATTCAGCATTTTACAACATTTACACCAGCCCAATTAAAAAAAAAAAAAAAAAAAAAGGAACAATACGACATTCATGTGAATCATGCATTTAAGAGTTGACTATCTGTTCCCTCTGTATGGATAGTTGGCTATACTGATTTTGAGCAGCATATGTCATGAGAAGAAATATTCTCTTTAAAATATTCCTCTAATCTAAATAATCAGTATAAAATAAAGCTGTCAGGTTGTTTTTGCATTAAAAATTATTGCAATTACTACATTATTTTGCAGAAAACTAATTCAAGAAATACACTAGTTACAGCAGATAAATGAAAAAAGATTTTACTTAAAAATGTTTCAGCACACACTACCTTTTGAATTCTTTTTAATTATTGCAAAAATATTTTTAAAGGTTGATCAAAATGTCCTAAAGATTGTTTCTTTTCTCAAATTGAAAATAGGGGGTTTTTGTACATAGATTTGATGTGCATGTCTGAATGTCAGATTAGAATGGACTCTAATTGCATTGAAGTAGCCATTATAATCTATCATACACAAGTAATTTACAATAAAAAATTTGCACAACAGTTATAGCCAGCCAGATTTAAACCCCACCTAGTCCTATTGATTTTAATGTGTTTGCAAGAGATGTTAACTCAGCACTGAAAATGTTGAGCCAAATTCAGTGTCCTGGATATAATTTAATGGTTTGTTTTGTCTGGACCCCTAACCTTATATTTACAATTAACTTTCAGGCACACACACAAAACAATGCAGATCTATCTTATATTAATGAAAGCTAAAATTTTAAGTACAGCTGCCAGTTGATCTTTAACTTGTCTGTTGAGCTTCAGTGTTATAATATACATAGATGCAAAAGTCCACCCTGTTCCTAGACACGACATATCTTGACACAAAGGAAGTTAAGAAACAGATTCAGTCTTAACTATACATTTTCTATCTTGTGTCAAAGACATCATTTTTATGTGAGTATATTTTATTGCAAACTTGCACTGGAAAAAAATGTATGTATGCATGCACGCAATGCAGACAGACATCAGTAAAGAGATTCCAAAGATAGTTATTGCAAGTGTTATTATTCTATACTCTGGAACATGCTGAAAAAGATTATTCCCTTTGTAAGAGGGTTCTGGACTTCTGTTACAGCTATTTCAGCTACAGTTTAAGATGAACACATACACTAATATAATGTGTGAAAGATAACACTGATCTTTCTATAGATGTGTTTAATAAACTATGTAATTGTAGAAACACCTCATAATTACTCTGCCTTATGTTCTTGTTATTAGGCAAAACTTCTCCAAAATACTTATATTCAATAGTTTAATTGTAACACACCAAAAATTATCTAAACTGAAAATCTATCAGACATTAGTGTCAACAGGGTGACACAGATAAGCAATTACAACTAGAGATTAAAATCAATGGACAGACCATACTTGAATGAAAGCAAACTAAAGACTTGGCACAACTCATTGGGGGTTTTGCTTGTTGTTTTTTCCTTTGCTTTATTTCATATTATATTTGTTTTAATCTTGTCATTCAGACTTGAGTTCTATTGAACTACATAAACTTGTGTGTCACACAGCAGTAAAATGCAAACATGTACTTTTGGTCTATAACCAAATGCTGATGAAGATGAGATAGAAGGTATACACATGGAGAAGAAAATATGCAAATATCACAGCAGGCATGAGAACATCTACTATCCTTACTGTTTATAGAAAAGGATAAAGAATTACCTCGCCATGCATTACCTTTTATTACCTGGACTATATCAAACAACTCAAACATTAAAGTTTATCACACAGAAGTACGTTTACATATTGTACACAAAGACCATTCCCATTATTTATGATTTGGGAAGTTAAAATATTTATGCCGTTCTAGAAGAACAAGTTATTCTTCAAAATAATGTTCAAGAGACACAGCATCATAGTAAAGTATTAAGAAATTATTTGTAAATACCACCTATCATTCCAGATTTAAATAAAATACACCTTTGCACTTAGGCAGCAATTTAAAAACAACATTCAAATATGCATGAATTAATTGTTCAGAAAAGACCCTGATTTTCTCTAACTTCTATAAAGCTGCAAACATGCTACAGAAAGGGCATCTGAGCAGTGTGACCCAATAGTCGGAAACTCTTAGAAGCTGTAACACTTGTTTTGAAACAAATGACTTCTCAAGATGGAGCAGTCCTGCTATCAATCACCAACAAGTTAATTCTACATAATAAGGCCGGTTTGGATGCAGACTGATACAGCGTTTCACAATGTATCTAAAATTGATTAGAACAGCACTCAAAATGAATGCAGCCCTCCAAATCACTTCTTTGCTCAGAAACATTAATCTCAATTATAAGGAGAGCTTCATAATGGTAATGCTTGGTATGAAAAAAAGTATTAAATAAATCAGGTTTTATAAGACATTGCAATTCATCAGTTTTAGAACTAAGAAAAGGAAAGCTTTTTAAAGTGCATATTTCCACTGTAAAGCCTTTGTAACGTCTAAAACTTTAAAGATTTATTTTTCAAAATTGTGTAACTGACAATGTAGAACTAATTTTAACTACGGGCTTTTAAATAAAAGGTTAATGAAAACTGGAAACCTTTATACATTAACACTACATTTTAATATGATACAATTCAGTGACCTTATATTTGTGCAAGTTGCCACTCATATTGAAAGGAAAGACAAGTGCCATAAAACAACTCCCTTAGTTCAACGAATTATTTGGGGAAGGGAGAAATTTCTTGCACCCAACCAAAGTCTTCATGATAATATAATAGAATCCTACTTAATAAACAGGGTTCAGTTGTATAAACTAGTAGAAAGACTAATTGCAGTAGGATAAAATGGCAAACCCCCACAATCCCCATCTGTTAAAATAGCAAACTGGTTAGAAGAGTTCGCATACAAGAAAACAGGTAATAAAGTAAAATAAACTAGGAATACCATATATTTTCTATGCTCAGATTTAATATATATCTATTTCATGTCTACAGTAGTTCAAACATGGTCTTTGTCAAACTGATAAAGCAAATACAATATATTTATGCATAAAAAGATATCTCAAGAGAAAAGGTTTTGGAAAATATTTTCCTTTAGATTTTTTTTTCATTCCTACAGTATGTTTAAAAAGGGGGATATATATTTTCTACAAGTTATAATGTTGTATGTCAGCATTAACTATGGTAAATTCAGTATCACATTAGAATACAAGATACTTCTGTCCCAAAGTTTTACCACAAGTTATTTGCATTTTTCTTTCAGGTCTACATAGCACAATGCAGTTTTGTATACATGGTCCGATCCCACAAAGTGCTCAGCACTTGCAGTTCCTACTGGGCCTAATCCAAAGACCATAGAAGTAAATGAGAGTTTTCTCCTTCACTTTCATGGGTTTTGGATAAGGCTCATTGATTTCAATGCAGTTGACAGTGCTTAGCACCTTACAGAACTGGAATTATAGTTTGTTAACTGCTGTATTTCTAGGAGACAAAGACGACTATGTAACAAACTTCAACTGAGCCAAAATTTCATTTTCTAGTATTTGTATGGTTTATCGCCAATAAAAAAAAATTTCATTTGCACATGGATTTAAAGATACAAATCAATTTTCTCTTGCTGTATCCTACCGACTTGGCTGTTTGTGAATAGGATAATTACTCCTGGATCAAAGAGGGCTTAACTGAAGTACCAGTTTTAACTTGCTAACTGCATTATGAATGTTGCTCTGGAGTTTTCCCCTCCCCACTAAATTTTAAACAAAAGTCTTTATTTTTGATGGGAAAACTATTTGACCATCCTATCATATCTTTCAGTTTTTACATACTTAAAACTAGTTAACTTCTATTTATTAGTCAAATATATATACACAGTACTCTGTCTTCTAGTTTATGAGACTAAATAAGCAATGTAACAAGCCCAAAGTGACCAAAAAACTCCACCCACATACAGCAGTGTAATATAACACAATTTAAAAAATAATGTTCTAGACAACTTTAACATTTTTATTTTATATGATCAACAGTCCATTATAAGGTCAAAGAGTACATTTTTTTCCTGTTTTGTATTTATGTGCAAGTACATTTTGATTTAGTACAATATGTACAGAAATACTTCCACAATCATCTTAATGTTCATTTATTTGTAATCCTGAATATCAGTGTTTTGTTCAATTTTGTTTGTGTTTTTTTTAGGGGGAATGATGGTTGTGTTTATTGTATTTTTCTTCAAGAAAGATGCATATAACATAATTTGCGGTTCTAAATTCTTATTGGTTATCTTACAGAAATATCAAGTTTACATTTAAATTCATGCTTTATAAGACTCGATACTGGAATTTACCTATGCAAAGATTTTTTAAAAACTGTTAAACAGAGTTAAGTCAAAACATCTGCATCTAGAAGCACAATAAGTAGTATCATACAAAGAAGGATAACAATATGTAAAGTTAAAGAATTTCTAATGTCAAACAGGGTTATCACATTTAGCGATTACAGATGCAGGCTATTTAACTATTCTCACATTAAAAACAGATGCAGGCTATTTCACTATTCTGACATTAAAAACTATTTTGAATCTAAACAAACAAATTTGAAAGAACCCTGAACTGCAGAAGACTACAAATTAATGACTGATATTAGAATTTAAGATAGTAGGTCCATGCACAGGCTATTTTTTGTGTACTTTAATATGGTAAATTACTTGGTTATGAAGTGAAGTTTACAATCTAAAACTTTTTAGCACAAAAACCACAGGCACTAACACTACAGACCATATAAATCACAGTATTCTTCTACGAAAGAAAACACAAAACAGGGGAAGTTTAAATAATATCATTAGATCAAAACAAACAAAATCCCAGCAATCTGGAATCCGTTTCAGTCTCTGCGTATTAATGCTACTTATCTTATATCTTCTTTTTCAATGTATTGAACACAAGTAAAAACAATATTCCTGCCTGTTCTCTCTTCTTTAAAGAAACAGAAAGACCAGATAAAACTTGAACATATTTCTAGTTCTAGAGCGTACAGACCACCCAATGGAGTCTACCACTGCCTACAAACGATTGACAAATACGTTGTCAGAAGATTAAAATATATAGTGCTATGAATAAAGACAATCCTTAAGCATACAGATCACAGATAATATGAACCATGTTAAAAGCTACCACAAGACAAGCCAGCGCAACCTTTTACACTTCTTCAACTTCCGTTACACTTTCAAAATAAAAGTCTGGCCACTCATTTCTCTTCCAAGTGTAATGAAGCGACTTAAGAAAAGGAAGGAAACTGCCGTGGTAGCAGATCTCTCCCCACTCGATCTACACTAGACCCCAGGAACGCGCAAGCCCGCACCTTTGCTCGCTTACGGAGGGTATGTCTGGGATCAGCGGCGTGTGTGCGCTTCCTCACCGCAGCGTTGCCGCAAGGACCGCGAGCCGCGCGTTTGGAACCAGCAGCGCCGCGCGAGCGGAGAGCATCGCCAGCAGGGAGAAGCCCACAACTCGGACGAGCTCGCGCTATAAAAACTCCGCTCACGGGCGCGGCGCGTTTCCCTCCTCTCGTGGTCCCCGTGTCCCTCCTCTCCTCACAGTGGGGTATTTAGCGGCGAACCAAACAGCAGCTGCCAGCAGCCAAAGTTCCCCTCAGAGGAGGGGAGGCTGGAGACGGGGGCAGGAGAGAGGAAAGTGTTGCGGGGCGGGGGGGAGCCTGCCACACACTCCCAACAGACACAGCCCCGATTTACGCAAGTCTTTCGGACTCCCCGGGCTCCTGGCACCACCCTCCTCCGCTCGCAGCAGCAGCGCCTCCCCGCTCGCTCCCCCACAGCCACCCGCCAGCCCGGCCACTAGGACCGGCGCAGAGAGCCACGCTCCACTTACCCCGGGCTGCCAAGCTCGCTCCGGCGCTTCTCCGCCTGCTCTCACTAGCCCGGCAGCGGCGCCAGGAGAAGCACCACGCGCCCAGCACTTGGCCAAAAGCGGAGGCGGGGGGGGGGGGGGGGGAGAGGGGAAAAGTGTCACAAGTTCCTGCCCGTGCCCGTCGCTGCAGCCTGCCAGGGGCTGGGGCGGCGGGGGGAGAAATGCACAACGCCCCGGAGTTCACTTTCTCCCTCTCCTCTGCCTCCCCCCGTCCGCTCGGGCTCGGTCCCCTCCCGGGCGCGCGGGGACGAGTTGCCTTCAGCGCTCGGGAGAAGGGGAGGGGGGGACGCTACAGTAACGTGCCCGGGACCCGCCGCCGGGAGGACCTCACTGTGCACTAAGACGGGGAACCCCGAAGGGAGACTGGGCTCGGCGGCGGCGGCGGCAGCAGCTCCCCCCCACCCCAGCCCCTACCAGGCAGCCACACACGCGAGAGGAGCCTACCATGCGCCGCCCCAGCGCAGAGCAGGGGGAGGGGGCGAGATCCGCTCCCCAGCACAGGGCGACCGGGACCCGCCTGAGCATTTATAATCCCCGGCGCCTCCGCTCCAGCGCCCGCCGAGTGGACAGCGGCTCCCCTCTGCTCCCCTTTCCGCAAAGCTGGCCCCGTGGCTGCGTTTTCCTGCCAGCGGGGATTTGCTGGACTGAACCACCTTTGCCTCCTTCCCCGCTTCTCCCCGCCGCCTGCCTTGGTTAATGTAAAATACTGAGGCTCCCATGCTGTGACCAATCAGTACATCTACTACTAGTACAATGATTTAGGGGTCAGCCATGAATAACACTTCACGCTGATGAATGGCTCTTTGCAGCTTTCTGCCCTGATGAGGGTGTCTGCACGCTACTGATTGCAAACACTAATGAACTTACAGTCTCATTATATATTCTCTCAGACCAGCGCCAGAAGAGGGGGGGGGGTTTGGGGGGGGGGCCCGGAAGGGGGCTGGTTGATTGGTTTTTTCATGGGGAGGGGGATCATTGTGATAAATAACTGCATTTTTACCCCAGTGCACGGACCTCATCAATGTAATCAAAACCTCTGATAGTCTTAGAAAATACTTTTCTTGCTGTTTCAGAGGTTGGGCGTATTAGGTCAGCTGAGTCCCCAGATAAGGTGGGAGCGAGCTAGAAACTGCCTAAGAAGATTGATGCGGAAGCAGAAGGGTATAATTAAGGCTTCACAAACCCAGCAGCCGGACCCCATGTAAAGTAGCTCATGAGAGTGACCTGTAATGTTTCTGAACAACCTACTGTCTGAAGCGTACACCTTGTGATAAGCCTGAAGTCTTTGTATCCATGAGTAAAAACCTTCTCTTACATATTTTAGCTGGCCGATAGTACAGTTGAAGTATTTGCTCTGTGGCTTTGAAAATTGTTAGAAAGTAGGCTAGACTTAGAACAATATCAACAAAGACCAACACTGAGAGTGACCTGAGTGTAATTTATGAGGTTTCCTTTTAAAATACTTTTTCCCTCAAACCACACATATGCGTACACAAACACAGGCATATAGAGACTCCTCTGTTTATTTTTCTTCCTCCTCTCACTCCCTTTTTCCTGCAATCCCCCCAGCTCCCGCCCACCCTTCTGCCACAAAAAGTAGGTAGCAGTCAGTGACAGTAGTATACTGTATATAAAGTATCCACCTGTAACACAGTCATTAATGCATTTTAACATTAATCTTCACATTAATATTCCTGAATATTCTGACCCTGACCCTCGTCTAAAACAGAGAAATAACTATAATTCCTCTTTTTACGTTTTTCATTTTAGGCTTAAAGACGTTTTACACACCAACTATGAACGTTCACTAATGTTCATGAAATTAGCAGGTTGTTAAACATTTAGCTGTCACGGTATGCTGATTTTCTAATCTCAGATATATTTATCACCTTTCCGATTCAGTAATGGAAACACAACTATGTTAGCCAAAAAGTTTCTTAGTAAATTCTCAAGATATACAATTACTTGGAAATACTGTACCATGTAATCGAGGAAATTCTATTACAGATGTTATTGACAAGCATGGCTAGTATTACCTATGATCCACTCAATTCATACTTTTCTATGGTTTTTTACCCATTTGTTTCCTATATATTCCATAGTATTCCATTTCCACAGTATTACCTATGATCCACTTAATTCTTACTTTTCTGTGTAAGAATTTCCTATTGCTTTTAACGAGCATTTGTACTGCGGAGGGTTCAATCTGGAAAGCAATGCATCTGGATATCTAAACTGATTCCTGAGTGATGTGGGAGCAACGAGACCCACATCTGTAAATTACAATGTGTACCGCATACAAGAACAGTCATCCTGCATTATCAAACATTTTTATAGCATTTTCGTGGGCAGCCACCAAGTGGAATTATAATTTTAATCTATAGAAAATACTTGTCTATTTTATAATATAAACAACTTATTTTCACTACAATAACGTCGAAACATTACTGGCTAATTGTTTCTAAATTCTACACATAGTTTAGATTACGTTTCTGAAGACACTAAAAATAAACCAGTGGGGCAGAAATGTATACTGTCCTAGTTCCGATGGTGCTACTTAAATGATGGGGATTTCGGTTCAAAAAGCAGGGAAGCATAAGTACATCTCAAGAAACAGCTTGAAAGTTTTCTTTTACACCACACATAGATTGGCTCATTTTAACACTTATTATAAAATGAAGTACAGAGACAAAGATAGATTTATATACAATATTAACTTGCTTTGCGATTAAAATCGGCTGTCTGCCACACACATTATGAGCCCCTATTAGAAAAACAATCAAAATGTGAAAATGTTAATTATATTACATTAACTTTATATCAAAAGATATTTAGCTAGATAAACGTGAATATTCTTGAATTGATACCAGACATAATTACATCTATGCAGTATAAATAATAGCAATGACTGTTCAATTTAAAAACAACTTTTACAGCGAGGGCTTTGCTATAATTTTTCTTTTGACATATATTGTTCTAATGTAAAATGAAAAATGTGATGTTATAAAGCTGTCAATATTCAAAATGCTTTCTTAAGTGTAAAAAGGCATTTGCTCTAATTTAGCCAAATCTCATGATATACCAAGATGAACTTTCCGTCACCTCCAAACACAGTGAATTAAGATTCTCCTGCGTTATATATAGAGATAGTAAACCTTCTTCCTCATTCAGAGCTCAATAGGATGAACTACTGTCAAATGCTTCTCTGCATTTCTGAAGTTCACAGTGTATTATTTTTAGTACTCAAACTTTACCGAAGAAGTATTACAAAGTTTAATTAAATTTCAGCCTTCAGAGTTTAATTTAAAAAGTGTAAAGTCACATTTGTTTTAAATCTCTGTAAGTTAGTATCTTTCTAAACGTTGTCAGTAAATGTGGCTAAACTTGCTAAAAATCACCGTCTAGACTTTTTTCTAAAAAAAAATGTAATGGAAGCAGCAGCTTCCCGGTTTTAGGATGCTAATAAGCTTGTATTTTGTAGCGCCAGAACAAAAGAATATGCATTCCTTGTATGAATTAAACAGAGATACTTTTTTATGTGACGATCAGTAAATCTTGCTTCTCCTCTGAGTCTAGGTGTTACCGAAGGAAGAGAGCAGAACGTACTCTGACTCAAGACATACTGGCTCCTGCACTAATTACCAATAAAACGAGAACACGAGGTAAATTCAAGACGTCGTTATGTACTTCCCAAACTTGTTAAATTCCTCTAATGTGTCCTTTTGGAGGTGTACATTATCACAGTCTTTATGTGGCACATAATGGCACAATACTTGGAAACGCTTGCTGTCTCTAAGACTATATACCCTTTTCAGGATATGCAAGTGTCTGAATAGAAAATATCGCAAAACTCCTTCGCTGTCAAATATCACTGAAATGCAGCATACGCCGGAGGAAATTGATTCCAGCTACCAATTTTGCTCTTGGGGTAAGCATCAAAATGTGGTTTAGGACAGTTAGATAAGAGATTGCTTATATGGGATCTCAGAGCTAGCGTTGTGCATTACTGTGGATAAGGATAAAGCATTTAAAAAATGCTTGTTTCGGCAGCTCAATCTTGTTGGCTGACCGTAATGTGACAGTTACTATTCCCATTTGTTCTTTCTTACAATTAGCTTCGTGGTTTTTATTCCTGTACAGGATCAGACAGGGACTGACTTAACAGCTACTTAGTATTTCCTTTCGAAAACACAGCAGAGTTGTCTCATTTCTGTTGCTTCCTCAACAGTCTGCCTATCTACTGTGCATGTTTTACACGCATGTCAAAGCATTCCTGTAGGTCATCAGGGTGTCAGGTTTCACAAAAGGCTCTAAGAAGATAACCTCTGGACTTCATAATTGTACTTTACTTTTATTACATTTGTCCAAGCAAATTGTAGAAATGAGTATTTGTGGCTCTGCCTGACTTAACTGGATATAGGTGTACCCTGTAACTAACCCCAGCCAGCCTTGCAGCTGGAAAGCTCTCAATGTGTGTGAAGGTATTGAAGCAAATTGTCCTCGGTGATACACACATCAGTCTGGATAAAAAACATGTTTGGAGTAAATCTAAGATTAAAAAGCAAACCGTGATAAATTGATAACTCTTATAACTAAATTAGTAAACATCACATACCTCCTTCATTGGGCAGAAGAAAACTTCCTGAGACTCATATGGACTGGACAGCTAACAGTTCCCCGAGGGAGTCCAAATTTTAGCAATTTGTCAATATTGAATTAAAAGCACTGTGCAAACATTAGTTAGTATGGAGATGGGGGGTTGGGGGGAGGAGAAGTAAGCTGAAAGTTAAAACACCCACAGGAACCTCTCAGATATTTCTATTAGCATGTTTTACTGCCAGAAATAAGTGATGACATTTATTTTCCTCTGTTGTTAAATTGTGGTAAAATTTTAAAACAAATATTCTACTCTGATCACTGACAAAGCCATAAAATTAAATGTCTGTCTGCAGAGAGAAATATGTCTTAATTATCTTAATTAAGGCAAGATAAGACCCTACACACATTCATTTTGGAGCCACCTAATGTATCATTTATCCTACAAATCAACCTTTAAATGCAGGTCATGCTTTTCTATTACATTAGTTTGTGGATAAACCACTTCTATAGTGAGGTTGAGCTCTAGTGAAAATGATATATTTTCACTGAATACTACTGCTGACCTTCTTTACTGTATTCTCAAAGAAGAACCTGAAACAGTCTGCATATAATTTTGAACACAAAAAATAACTTTCACATATTGTTACTACTTCACTTCCAGATATTGACTGAGGTAATTTTATGGCTTTATAAACAACCACATAATCATTTCCTAATCATAATTAGTAGCCATCACAAAGAGCCTTTATAGTCTTCCTTATTCATTAGTTACACAATTCTGTGAGAAATTTAAGGGGCATGCTGACTGATAACAGTCTTCCAGCACATGAGGTATTATGGGATAACTACTCTCGATCCCTATTGATGAGAACGCATACAGTTTTTAGAGTCAGAAGTCAATATACAGATCTCTTACAGAACTAGTCAGTTTCCCATACCATATGTCAAATTTATGCAGAATTTATGATTATCGTTTTTTCCTGCAGAAAGATTAACTTCTGTTATAAATAAGACAGCTACCCATGGAGTTTTTAAAGTTTCTTTTCTTAAAAACTTTTTAAGTTTTGCCTTCTTTGATTGGAACATCTTTGAAAAAATCTAATGATCATTACAATAATCCCATTAATAACTGTTCAAACACAGCTTAATTTAACAGGAAAATATATTTTGAAAAGATTTAAGGTAATGGAGAAAAGCCATAAGGAAACCAACATTTTCTCAATAAAACATACCACTAATAAACTAAGTCTGGAAACCGGTCCACTCTAACTAAAAGCTCTGAAGGAACACGATGATTTGCAGTTAAATTTTGATACACTGGATGTTAATTGGTTTTTATCTGTTGTGTCTAACCTGAAATTTTAATAAAATATTATTGTTTTCTAAATTTCCTTGGACTGTTGCTAGTAGAGTACATAGTTCTCAACATGACTTCTTTCATTTCTAGAAGACAAGAGTTCAACTAAAGTAGTGGCAACAATCTCTGTTTGTTCCTGTCTGCTCAGGGGAACTGTTTCTAATTGATCTGGCATGGACTTTAGTTGGAGATGCGTATGCTGCAACCTAAGCACAGTCCCTGTATGCTTTGTAAAGTGATCAACATATGGACCTTATTTGAAACATTTGAGGTTTCCAACCATTAACCTCTGCTAAACTGAGTTGTAAATTCAACTCAAATGTATATAGCATAGCAACTGCATAGTCATTTTTATTTAGAGAGTATGTACCTATTCCTAATCAAAAAAGCTAGTGTCAACTACATTTTGAACCTGATATAAAGCTAAAATGATCTAGAAATGTACATTGTAAAAATAACAAGTTCAGTACATTCTACAGATATTTTCAACTGATGACATTTTTATTTTTGTAAAACAATGAAGTGAGGAGGAAATATGCTCAGAACAATTTTCATATATTTTTATAAGCACTCTACTGTCATAGATATTTAACTAAGGAAGCTTAGCTAAACTAAAAGCAATGTTGTTTGAAGTTCCTACTTATAGAAAAGTTATAGAAAAAAATTCATTTATTATCATTCATTTCGTGAAAGGATCAATTATCAGTTTTAACCCCAAAGTTCTAAAGATGATGCCTATTTTTAAATATTAAATGTATAGCTATGCTCTGTTATAGTTAATAGCACTAAGTTATGAATGCTGATGGCCTTCTAGTGCAGCCATAAATTGCCTTGAAAAAGATACAGTTTCTTTAATTAAAAAAGCTGCACTGAACTAATCCCTCTAGCTGCAAAAAGAAAAGTTTTAAGCAATCTCTTTCTGCTCTGGGAGAGAAAAGCAGACAATACCATAACAGATCAGAAACATAAGCTATAGTGTGCAGCCAGGAGCACAGCAGGGAACTGAATACTGCTCCGACTGTGTCATTTTTTAATCCCCCATCCCAGTTTTCCCCGTCTGACCTCATGCTGAGATGAAGTTATCACAGAAGACAGCTTTACTCTCACCAATGAATCCAACCCTGGATCTGTATTATCCTCAGCAGATCAAAACACCGCTTTCATCAAATAGCATTATCTGCATAAAAGGCATGCAATTGCCTGATAATTTCACCCAAACTATGCTATTCATTTAAAGGACAAGGAGAGAAATGTAATTCAATCCTCCCCACTACCCATGGAAAAGCTAACTTATACTTCACTCATGGGAACTTTTCTTCTTTTAACACAAGATCCCAAGAAGAGTGCCATTAAAAGTCCCCCTAGTTTGAGATTAATTGTTGAAACACTTCTTTGCAGCTTGAGTGACAAAAGTATAAACTATGCAGAAAACTGGCAATGAAAATTCACAAAGCTTGCTATAGCCATGATACTGATTCCATTAACCATGCTTCCACTAAACCTAATAATCAAATCACATATGGCATACTTTTAGAAGCCTAAAAATAAGCATCGGCTAAAGATATTTGCGGGAGAAAGTGAATGGTATGCCTTCCAAATAACTAGAAATTTTAGTTCTTATCACTTTTATTTATCTTGGAAATGATGCACCATAAGATCCAGAAATGTAATTATAGATATACATCTCATATATAACATATATGCATGAATATTAAGAACACATGATAGTTTTTTGTCTTTTAGAAATGGAAGCACATGATGGTGTGATGCAAAGATTTTACTGGCACACATTACAAGTGGAATGAGTTAGCTAGGTTATTCCAAAAGAATGGCAATATAACTGCTATGTATTCTTACACATATTCTACAGAAAAATGAAAGATTTTTTGAAGTATTATTTTTCATATCCCTCTGGCTCTAAAGCACGGCTGGCTTAGTAGTATGTTTCTCCCACTTCAAGCCTCTAAGGCACAGAAAAATGATAACTAATGCATTTTAGAAACTTCTAAAAAAATCCTAAATCGTTTTTCCATACATATTTGTGTCACAGTATAAATGTCCACTTAGCTGTGACGTATCAAGGCTGGAAATATGTTTCTTACGTTACTGGCACTGGGGTCCCTGTTTTACAAATGGTGTTAATTTCAGAAATGTCCAAAGCTAGAAGCAAATGTTTTGTTGTGTCGGTGGAATAAAAACCCTCTGCAATGGTATAACACTCTTCTTATGTCATGAGTCTGTGAACATTAAACTAGTCACTCCTTCAGGACTGAATATTTCCTGTCCTATGACCTCAAATCAATTAATTGTTTAAATGATGTTTGGGGTGAATAAGAAAACTTTTTTTCTGGCCAGGCTTTGGTTTTTTTAAAAAACTGGCAGTTCGTTGAAGTTGCTCAGAGGATTGGAATGCTAGCAGTAGTCTCAGAGGAGGTAGATTAGTGGGCATAGTGCAGGTAAGGCACTATTAATAGTGAATGATAAATTTATCACATGGATACAAACACTACATAGATGTGTATGTGTTACACACTCTGTAATACATAAAATCAGATGTTACAACATTTCAAATGCCTTTGTGTTTTCACAGCCTGAGGGTAGACTATTATTTGCCCCTATTTTATAAAAGTTTTGGATGTTCCCCATAATCTTTGCAAAATTAGTGTACACAAATGAACACTCCTTTTTTTCGCAAGGCATTCCTTACTTTCTAAGGGAAAACTTCTTTTGCCTATATTAAACTGTGGGAAAATTCAAGTAAGCACAATAGGAGCTGGGACTCTGTTTCTAAACAGTATTTCACTGCAGATTGTGAGGTTATAATGGGTTTCTATTATAATGGAAGATAGCTCCTTATTGAATGACATCATTTGTTTTTTACAAGATATACTGATAGGCTAGGGCAATCAGACCAAGTTGTGTGTGTCAAGGAAATAGCATTACTAAGGGTTATTAAAATTCCCATGTGAGTGACCTATTATGTTCATGTTAATATCCTAATGTGTGGTACTCAACATATTGTTAATGATTTAGGACCCCATGCTTCCCTTCCATTTATGAAGTGGAAGGTAGCAGATCCATCTGGGGATGGGGGAGGATATAGATGAAGGAGACTGCCAGTTCAGCAGCATGCTCCCCCACTCCTTCTCCCAGACTTCAAAGAGGCTCCCCCACTAGTACTTTGTGGGGCTGGAGATCTCTGGAGTGTTTGGAGCAGAGCTCAACAAGGCAGAGGAGGGGTCAATGTCTAAGTCATTCTTCCCTTCTTTGATTAGGAATAAGAGTGTATATATTGGTACCTGTGCTACTGCTATATGAAACAGTAGTAACTGGTATCTGCACTCTCTGCTCTGAGGAGAGCTTGTTCAGGGCATCTTGCCAATGGCAGGGAAAGAAGGGTGGGTTAGAGCAGGGGTTCTCAACCCTTTTTCTTTCTGAGGCCCTCCAAACATGTTATAAACACTCTACAGCCCACAACAACTGTTTTTCTGCAAATGGGCCATGGATATCATAGGCTGCGGGAAGCTGAACTTCCTCAAACACCCTGATGTGTCCCTCCCCACACTATGCCCCTAGGAGCTCCTATGAGTTCCTGCTCTTTCTTGGCCTGCATTGGGGCTGGATAGCCTGCCTCCAGGACTTGGGGAGGATAGGGCTGGTGCCTGCCTGGTGCTCTGGTTGGGGGCACTCTGGTGGCGCCACCCCCCAGTGGTCTGGGGCTGGAGTTGGGATTGCATGATGGCACCACGTGCCCCACACACTGGGGCTGGGATCGGGGTACTGTGGCTGTGCTGCCCACTCTGTGTTCTGGGGCTGGGGTTGGGTCAGGGGCTGGAGCCAGGGGCGTTGGCCTGGGGCAGGGTGGCTAGCAGCTACAGTGGGGCTCTGCCGCTCTGGATTCCAGCAGGAGAGGGGGGAAAAAGGGGAGTGAGAGTGGGCAGGGGCCTCAGGCAGAAGGGGAGGGGACTAGCCTCCCCAATCAGCTGGTTCACCCACCACCACCCATGTTTCTGCATATAAAACCCAGCACCGGTGTTAGGGGATAGCAAGGAGGGCAATTGCCTGCGGCCCCACACCACAGGGGTCACCGCAAAGCTAAGTTGCTCAGGCTTCTGGTGTTGGGGCTCAGGGCCCAAGGCTGCAGTCTCATGTGGTGGGACTTTGGCTTTCTGCCCTGGCCCCTAGTAAATCTAATGCCAGACATGCTTGGTGAATCTCCTGAAACCTCCTCGTGGTCCCCAGGGGACCCCGGACCCCTGATTAGAGGACCAGCGTGAGGTTCAGTTCCTCTGTGGAAATGGAGTTTTTGTGCAAAAGCCATTAATTTGAGGAAGGAGGGAATGATGCAGCAAAGTAGGCGCACTCTCTTGTTTTCTTCATCTCTACCACTGAAGTGAGAGAAAATTTATGTAATTTTCCACTCCATCACCAATGCCAATCTTGAAGCCCTGCTACTCTCTCTTCATTCTCAGCTCCGTGCATGAACAATCCTTCCAAAACCAGTTCACCAATCCACCATTCTTTCTTTATTCAAGTAATTTATTAAAATCAGCTTCTGCTACAACCACAAGTAGAAAGTTTGTAACTTGGTTTACATACACGTGAATAAAATAATTTGTATAAATTATCCAGGATTTTCCAGTCTGTCCTTTCTGCTGTGTCTACCTTCTAGACAAGGGTGGGCAAAGTACGGCCTGCAGGCCACATCCAGCCCGTGGGCCCTTCCTGACTGGCCCTTGAGCTCCTGGCAGGGGAGGCTGCTCCGGTCCCTTCCCTGCTGTCCCCCCTCCCCTGCAGCCCCAGCGCACCACACTGCCTGTGCTCTGGCCCACAGCTACGGCTGGGCAGTGCCTGAAGCTTCTGCCACTCTGAGTGGTGTGCTAAGGGGGCAGGGCTGTGAGCTCCTGTGAGGTGGCGTGTCTTACTCCGGTGGGCCTGAGCAGTGTAAGGGGGTTGGGGTCAGGACAAGGCCTTGGCCGGGGGTCTGTTAGGGGGTGGGGGTGTGGATAGGGGTCAGGGCAGTCAGGGGACAGGGAGCAGGGGGACTTGGGTAGGGGGTGGAGTTCTGGGTCAGAGGGTGTCAGGAGGGAGCGGTCAGGGGACAAAGAGCAAGGGGGCTTAGATGTGGGGTGTGGTTCCAGGGAGTGGTTGGGGCAGGGTGGGGTCTTGAGAGGAGGTGGTCATGGGACAGGGAGCAGTGAGTTGGATAGGAGGTGGGATCTCCAGAGGTGGTTAGGGCGAGAGGTCCTGGAGGGAGTGGTCAGGAGACAAGGAGCAGGGTAGGTTGAATGGGTTGAGGGTTCTGAAGGGGGATGGGAAGTGGGAGAGGGTCAGATAGGGGGAGGGCCAGGCTTCCCTACCCCACCTGGCCCTCCATACAATTTTTAACCTCAATGGGGTCCTTGGGCCAAAAAGTTTGCTCACGCACGTTCTAGACTTTATGTTCTTGGGGGTCAGGGACTCTCTTTGTTTTTCTGTATTGTGTACAGTACCTAGCACATTGTCACTTTGAAATAATAAACCATCCACATTATTTAAATGAAATTTAAATATTACATTTCAATAGCATATTTCATTTAGTAAGAGTGCTATTTAAATAAATATCAAGCTGGGTTACAAGAATGAATTTTAAATGTGAACTGTACTGAACTTGAAGATCTTAAATCATTAAGGGCCACATACTGGTTAAATTTTTTTATGCAAAACATCAACTGACATCAGTGGGAATTACATACATGGAAAAATGTGTAGCTTAACTGACATTCTCTATTGAAATAAAAGTTTTAAACAAAGTTCTTTCAGTTACCTTCAGTGACCTGAGTTCAGGAGTCTATGGCTTTTGCCTTGCATTCAAATCCATGCAGGTGTATGTGGTGACCATAAGAGAGGAGCGCCCAATGGCTTTAACGGAACTTTGTGCAAATGTAGGAACATGCCCACATGAATCAAGTTGTAGAATAAGAGCTAATGTTTCTGTACTGGCAGTAGATAATAGCATATATACATGAAAGCAAAAGAAGTTAAGCTCCTGATATGAGTTAAAAGATATGATGTCCAGTTACAATGATATTTTTTAAAGAAATTTGCTCATCTTTCATACTAACAGCTTAGATTAAAACTGACAGTATTTAAAAAAATCCAATTTACTTTTCATCATATATTCATTTTATCTACTCTTTGCACTTTCACTGAGCATTTTACTCTCCTGTATTCAGTACTATGTGTATTATTTCATGTGATGTCAGAGGACCCAAAGCTTTTCGGATAAGCATCTTTTTGTTATTTTAGAAATCTAAATACATAAAAATGAAACAAAATGAAATGGACAATGAAAACAAAAAACATCAGTTTCACTTTTGGTTTTAATCAGTTCCAATTGCCAGTTCTCAAGCTCCTGCATAATATAGGTACTGCAACACTTATTACCAAACCTCCTAAGCAATTTTTAAATCTGAGCATCTGATTCTGCAGAACTTCCACTGACTTCAGTGGGATCATGGAACATTGTACTCACTAAATTTTTTTTTAAAAAAAGAAGAAAATATTGATAGTAGGAGTCTTAAATCTGAGTTTGGGGGCTAACCAACCAAATACTTCTGCTGTGTTTGTATTATCATAGAATTGTGGATTCAGGGCTAAGGATGAAATCCTACACTTTGTCTACACTACACTGGCGAAGCTCCCACACCTCTAGACACTGGGACCAGGTCAAAACTATAAATGTACATTGGTGTAACTACATCACTCAGGGATGTGAAAAATGATGAAGTTATACCGATTAAGTGTTGATGTAGACAGCAGTATGTCAATCGGAGATCATCTCCAGTCGACACAGCTACTGCCTCTGGTGGAAGTGGATTAACTGCACCGATGGGAGAAGCTCTCCCATTGGCATAGTAATATCTTCATTGAAGTGCAACAGTGGCACAGCCAGCTGTGCCGCTGCATTATTGTTTGAGTAGAACTGCCTTGGGTATGTTGACAGTTTTTCTATTGGCATAGTAACACCACCTCTCCACTGACATTAGCTATGGCAGAGACAAGGTGGGTGATGTAATATCTTTTATTGGACCAACTTCTGTAGATGAAAGTACAAGGTTTCGAGCTGCACAGAGCTCTTCCTCAGGTCTGGGGAAGGAAATCAGTCTGCCTGAGCTAAACACAAGTTGGGACAGACTGTTGAACATAAGTCACTTAAGTTGAAGTAGGCATTTGAGGGTTAGATTGTAAAGAGCTTACACATGCTGTAGTAGACCATTTAAAATGAAGTAGGCAATTAAAGCTTAACAAACAGTGGTACCAGTTACAAACTGCAAATAAATCAGCTATGTTGACAGAAGCATAGCTGCATCCACACTGGGTTTTTTTTGAAGGCATAGCCATATGATCAAAGGAGAATGAGTTTTTTCACACCCCTGATCCACATAGCTAGGCTGACAAAACATTCTAGTGTAGACATGGCCCTAGAAACCGTTAGGCTCCAATTCAGCAAAGCACTAAAGCCTGTGTGTAAGTGCTTTACTGAATCGGGGTCTAACCCTCTGGCATCCGGTTTTAGGACCACCAGCTTTATTATTCCCTCTCTCTGAAATAGTGCAAACTTTTATGGGAGCCTCAAAATAGAATCCCAAATGGATTTCCATCCTTCACTCCTTATATTCACAATCTCCCATACAGATTACTCATCAGACTAATGTGGTATTTGGAGATGAATCAAGTACTTACAATCAGGTTGTTGTGTCCATTTCTTAAATTTGACTAGATTGCCCAGTGTCTTTCTCTCCACCCACAGGGGGAGATTTTTGCCAGGACAATTTACTTATTTTATATCCTAGAATTTATCTGAATATAAAAATAAGATGAATGATATGATTTTTTAAGAATTTTTGGAAACATTTTGATTTTTTTAAATAAGAAACAGGATTATCCGAGACTGAAATAATAGATTTCTCCTGTTTTGAATCCTTCCTCCTCTGGATATTCATTTATATATTATTTATTTTTTTATTTATTTTTATCTATATTTATTTTTTTTCCCCTGATCTCCAAAGTTTAGTATTAAATGTTTATCCCTCCCTCTCTCTCTCTGTACCATCCCCGTATTACTAAGTCATGATGGGAGAAACTGGCTGAGAAAATTTAAATGGTAGGTCTTCTATTCTCAATGGCTCATCTAATTATTTTGGGGAATTTTAATGCTCACATAGGTCCTCCAATGAACTCAATATCAGGGGAAGAAAACACTGAGGAGATTTTTGAACTGCCTCCCTCGAAACTCTAGAGATCAGGTAGTTAACATATCAGGACAAAAATAAAGGCTTTATTAGATAAATTTAATTAGATACCAGTAAATAGAAGTAGTGTGGGAGATAAAGTAGGATGTTTTATCTCTAATTCATCAACTGGTGGTAGTATTATTGATTATATTATTATCCATATAATTAATTAGTCCTTCTATAGGAATGTCTCTATGCTTTCTCGCGTGGACAGTGACCATCAACCTCTCTCTATAATTATAAGTTTAGAGAGAGTTTTATTTCTGATGGGTAAGGATGGCTTAATTACCTATTTGCAACAACTAAAATGGACCCCAGCCAGTCATGACAAATTATCTTGGAGATTGGAGGACACTAATGTTAGATTTCTTAGAGATGTAAGTCCTAGAATTCTTCTTAAATTTGTGAATCATACGAGTTGCTGCTGAAGTCCTTACAACCACTTGTCTCTAAAGAAATCGATTTTGGTTTTAATTATTCCAGACATGCTTTCAAAGGTAAGCACACTTGATTTGATGTGGACTGCATGAAGGAAAAGTCTGCTCTAGTCTAGTGCTTATAGCTAACACAGTAAAATGCAATCCCTCTCCTAATTTACTTCGGTAGCTGCCAGAAGAAGTATAAAAAACAAGAATATCTTAGATCCTATGGAAGAATTTTGAAGCAGAAGCTAAAGCTAAAACTTCTTCCTTGTTCTGGAAGATGGTAGCCTTAGGCTTTCGTAAATATAGTCCAGCTGCGGAACCCCATATTAATGATTAAGCCCAGATAGCACATTTTGGCCAAGTCTTTAATGATTCCTCCCAACCACATTTTTTAAATTGAATTGCAGCATGGGTGATCCACTCTGACAGGAAGTTTTTTCTAATGTCCAACCTAAACTGCCTTTGCTGCAATTGAAGCTCATTGCTTCTTGTCCTATCCTCGGAGGATAAGAACAACAATTATTATCCCTTTTCCTTGTAACAACAGTTTGTGTACTTGAAAACTATTATATCCCCTCTCAATCTTCTCTTCTTCATCATTCAGGCCATTCATACCCTTATCATAAAGAATTAAAACAAAAAACCTTAGATTGTCCCATTTTTGTCTTCAGGAGATGGAGGAACAATCATTTCATTAGGGCTAGGTTGCTTATTCTATTACTCACTAACTTTTAACAGCGTGACCCGCAGGCAGAATTTGGAGGGTGGTTTGTTGTCCCCCTCAGCAGCAATGCGGTGGCAGCTCAATGGCTTGTATGCCGTCCCAGTATCCGCTGAAATGAAGGTGGCGTGTTGAACCACTGCCGAATTGCCACGGACAATTTGGAGACAGCTCAACAAGCTGACTCGGTGTCAGTGGCAATTTGGTGGACGCTAGGACAGCGGACAGCGGCGTCTCCTCCGCACTTGCCACCTAGGATGGCAAAATACCTGGCACCGGCCCTGTCTTTTAATCAACACAATCAACGACTTAAACAGAGAGTGACGATATTATGCAACAAGAAGATATGACTATAATTCATTATTCTAAATTTGTGTTCTAGTTTTCTGCTTTGAAGATGGCCCATGTTTCTGAACCGTATTTAAAGATTTATCAAATTCTCAGTTATGTAAGGCATAGTCACAGTTAAGTTTCCAAACCATGGAAACTGCCGTCCTGAAAGGTAGATATAGAAAAGTTCCTTCACATCTTCATTTTTGCCTATGCAAAATAATAATCTGGATTATTGGAAGCTCTACCTCATTATCTTTTGATAATGAATTTCCCAGAATTTCCCAGCCTCTGAGAGCATGCTGGATTTTACCTCCTTGGTATAAAAGAGATTCTTTATTACCTTCTCAAAAGAATGTTTTTAGTATTATCTCAGATCCTAGTAGTAATTAAATCAATGATAATTTTTGTCCTTTTAGCATTGTGCTGAAAAGTGTTTTATTACATTCTGATTGACATTTTAATGTATTATATACAGTGGTGGATTAGCCACTGGGCCAATGTGGCCCATGCTCAGGGACCTTGGCCAGTAGGGGGCCCCCAGAAAAATAAACCCCCACTCGCCCCAACCTACCTGCCCAGCGCTCTTGCTGGGAAGTGGGGTTGGGGTGCAAGGGCTTGCTCCCTCCACCTGTCCATCAGGTGCTTCTGCCAGTGATGGGGTACTGGGGTTTGGGAAGAGGGGTTGGACCAAAGGAGAAGTGGGGAGCAGCAGTGTTTTCTATGCAGTAGTCCTTATGTAGGCAAGTCTATCAGCTTATTCACAAGAGTAAAGATTTGCAAAAGGGAGCTGTTAGGCAGTAGATTTAGGAGGAATTTATTTGCAATTGTATTTCAAAAAGCACAACTCCTTTTGTGACATTTCAATGTACACAGCTGCAATTCATCTTTCAAAAACAATCAGCAGTAGAAGAAAATTTGTGAAACCCTTTATATATTTATATGAGACAATTACAGCTTTTCTGGTTTTTTTTAATCATATTAAAGACATGGTAAAAGAAATATGTACCTATGGATGTCCCATGTGTTCAAGGATAACTGCAGCTCTGCTTGTAGCTGTGAAACATTCTTCCCATTATAGAGTAGAAAAGTCTCAAAATAAACTTAGAATAATAAAATTGCAACATCTGGCAAAAGAAATTCTATCAATGAAACAAGGGAAACTGCAAAAGAAGGCTGATGGCGTTACTGAGAATAGTGAAATCAAAAACAAGTAAAGAATTCATATACCATTTTTTGTTGTATTTATATATTTGGATGTCAATGGTATATTTTTATGCTGACTGTTTTTTAGTTCTGTGATGTATTTAGGACTTTTATTTTATGTATGCATTAGAATTAATTTATTACCTGAGCAAAATAAAGGATGTATCTGCATCTGATAATTCATGTATAAATGATGTGTTGAATACAGTAACATCTAAAATATTACATGAAAAGAATGATAAGATTGCAGTACTAAGCACTCAAAAGTGAGGAAATACCATGTAACCTTAACTTGGCTTCTTTGTGCATATGTATTATGATTAAGGCCCTACTTGAATTGAGGGATGATTGTCAAAAAATTGCAGCTGAGTTGCAGATAAGCCATGGAAAATTGTGGAAAAATAATTATGGACCTTATTATTTGCAGTAATAAAATCCATTAGTATTTTTCTGCAATTTTCCAGTGTTGTGCACCTGGGGTTGAGAGCAGGGGCGTGAGGAGGATGATGAGAGCAGGAGTGTGAGGGAGCGGGAACCCAGGACTGATAGCAGGAGTTCCCACTGCTGGCCGCTTAGGCTTGAGAGCAGTGACCCAGAGCTGAGAGTGGGAATAAGGGATTGAGAGCAGTGTCTTCTGCTGTCGGTCTCCTGGGGACTGAGAGCCGTGGCTCCTGTTGTCGGCCTAGTGGGGCTGAGTGTGGAGGCCCTGGCTGACAGCAGTCACATGGGGCTGACAGCGGAAGCTCCTGTGCTCAGCCCCGGGGAAGCTGGGGCTCCCATTGTCAGGGCTCCTGCTAGCAAAATTGATGTGGAAGCCTAATATTGCTGCATCTGCAATATCGCAAGTTAAGAAGGGCCTTACTTGTGATAGAGTTTAATTACATAATCATGTAATTTTTTCCCCTCATTTATTGAATATATTTTTTTCATTCTCCTCATTCAGTGCGTGGCTCCAGGTCTTATTGCTCACCATTAAAAGCCTGCAACTAAAGTCTGCGTACTTCATGAACATTAATGAATATGTCTTTCCAACACCACTGAGAGAGTAGATGGTGTTTTTATCCCTATTTTACACGTGGGGAACCGAGGGACAGAGATATTAAGGTCAACTTTGTCAAAAGTGTCCACTAATTTTTGGTGCCCAACTTGAGATTCCTGAGATCTAATTTTTCAGAGTACTTAGCATTATAGAACACTTATGTTCAAAATAGAGTTCCAACTGAGGGCAGTTAAAGTTGTGAATGCTCTCTGCCCTTTTGAAAATTTGGCCCAGAATCACGGTACCCAGAAAATGAGGAACACACAATTAGTGGCCAACTGTGAACATTTTTGCCCAACATCACATAGGAACTCTGAGGCAGAGGCAGGGATAGAGTCGAATGTACCAGGTGGAACTGAACGGCCTCATGACCATCTTTTCTTTCTCTTCCTGCAGCCTCTTGCCTCATTCAGTATCCATGTTTCAATGTATACAGCAAATGAGACAGGGGTCCTACAGACTGCAGCCTCATTCAGTACAGAACCCTGAGTCATTTACAGAGCACGGAATGAGGTAACAGATCTGTGGAAAGTATAACATTATGGTGTAATTTAAGGTTCTATCACAATGAGTAAACACAACAATGCAGAAATAAGGTTCTGTGACTTTAATTTTGGCATTTCTGAACTTTTAGGAGTTAATCTTGTAACCTTAACATTTTTTCAATGTCATTTTTAGATACAATTTCTTAATTAAAAACACATACCTGAATACCAGAAATATATTACATGGAACCAAACTGATCCCCAACTTCAGTTATCAGCAGCGCAGACCTCTATCACTTGAGATAATACAAGGAGTGATAGCTAGGAGTGCAAGTAGGCTGTTATCTCCTCTGTGACATCCTTGCCCCCCACCCCTGCTCCAATTCACTCATCCCACCTTCCGCCTTCATCCTCCCCTGTTCCTTTCCACACCTCACCCCCCGCTTGGTCCTCGCCCCCTCTGTTGCCCTTCTCCCTCTGACTCTTACAACTCCTTTTCCCTTTCACATACCTCACATCTCTATATTCGAATCAGGTTGTTTCCTCTTCCTATTTTTCCTGCCCGGGCACCAGCAGGGGGATCACTGAGAGTACACGAGAGAGAATCTCCCTGCTTTCAGATCTTGTGCCCACCACCATAGTGGCCCTCAGCAGGGAAAAATCCACTCAGTTCCTGAAGCACTGTTATGGGGCATACTCAGTACAGATGCACTATTCAGAGAACTTTGTTTCTGAAGCCTAACAAACCTCTACTGAGTATGTGCAACTGAATTTTTTCAGAGAATTTTGCCATATCTGGGCAAATTTTTCCTTGGCATTTATGCAACCACCCACTACCCTCCCGCCTTGTCACATTTCACATCCCTCTTCAAAACATGAGGATATCAGAGCCTCTGATCAAAACAGTTGTGTGGATTTTTTTCATCATGGCCAAAACAACTTATTTTCTAAAATCACATTCTTGAAAACAACTAAAATAATTTTTTATTTTAAACTTTCAAGAAAAATAATAATAAAAGTTAACTCAATATGGAAAATTTCAACTCAAATGGTTAAAATGTGACAAAGTTATAAGCAACTGAAAACAAGGTCTTACTAATAGAAAATGTTGGACAACCTTAACTACGTGTGACACCAGCAGCTCGGCCCATGATAAATATAAAATACCAAACCTATTAGGAGCCTGGAATAGTAGTGATGCAATTGCACTGAACTTCCATAAACTATTCCTCTCAACAATTTGCAGTGATATTGCTTATATAATGCTGAAAAGAAGAAAGCTGCTCTTCCAGGGATAGCTTTAAAATGGGGGAAACTGCCCAGGATGGTGAAAAGCTGGTGAATCTGTTTCATTGGCACCAACACCTCCCTCTCGGCATCAGAGGTTTGTTAGTACGGTGTCTGGAACACATGATGCCCCAGCTAGTTCTTGGCTTGTGGAGCAATCCTTATGGGACCACTGTAGCCAGTGTGACTTGGATCATCTTAAGGGCTACTCTGAGATTATGTCTGCACAGCAAAGAAATGCCCATGGTTGACCCATGCCAGCTGATTTGGGCTCGGGCTGTGGAGCTGTTTCACAGTGGTGTAAACTTCCAGGGTGAGGCAGGAGAGAATGAGGATGTGGTTCAGAGTTAGTTAAACAGACTCTACACAAACCAGAGCCTGACCTCTGGGACCCTCCAACCCCACAGGATCCTAGAGTCCAGGCTCCTGCCCACGCTCGGAAATCTACACAGCAATGAAGAGGTCCCACAGCCCAAGCCCTGTGAGCCTGAGTTGGCTGGCACAAGCCAGCCACAATTTTTTTTTTTTTTTTTTTTTGGTGGGGTAGCCACACCTTAAGTTACTTCAGCCCCAGTGTTCCCAGGACTGGCAGAATGGAAAAGTGACTTGGAGCTACTTTCCTCTTCCTTGCAGCACCAAGCTGAGCTGAGCTCAGTGAAAATGAGAATTTGGGCCACTGGTTTCTTTTCAGATTGAGACTTTAGTGAAAGAACAAGAAACAGTTGTACTAAACTTTTACACAAAAGTTATAGTTCTCTGTACACAGAAAGCACCTTTTTAACTAAGTCAGTACTAAAGAAATGCTAATCAAGCTGCAGGAAAATAGCTGAGTGGTAGAATGTCATAAAAATAAGCATTTTTCTTGTGGTGTCTAACGTTAAACATTTGTTCTTGTTCTCTGTACAAAAAGTATTTTAATGTAGTGAAACACAAGCTCTGGTTCATCAGTGCTCATGATTGTTCCCAGACATTCTTACTTTTTATTCTTAATGCATTTTCAAGGAATCTTAAAATTACCAGATTCCAGATTCTATTCCTGCTAAAGTCAGTGAAAGTTTTGTCATTTACTTCACTGGGAGCATGCTGAAGCCCCAGAAGAAAGATGGGATGGCTCAAATTTGTTACTTTTGAGTTCAGAGGTGCCCCTTTCATGTATTTCTGCAATTTACAGGAACTAGTAATTTTGGATAATGGATTTCAGTACCTTGTGGATGTGTGTGTATATGTGTGTGTGAATATAATGTCATTTATTGTTTTGTCTATTAAAGTAGCACTAAAAAGTGGTAGTGTAACAGGGTGAAAACTCACCCAAGTGGCTCCTCCTGCTGGAGGTCTGCAAATTAGCACAACTCCAGCTCCAGAGCACTTTCTGATGGGTGGTATCATGCCTGCCTCAGGCCCTGTAACTCTCCCGGACCCCAGTTCTGGCGTTCTGCCCCAGCAGTACCCGTACTCTCTGGGTCTCCCCTCCCAGGGAAACCCCCAGCCCTCTACACCTACCTTGCCTCAGGGCTACTGCCAGTCATCATCTAGCCCCTCCTCACTGGGACAGACTGCAGTCTGTAATGGCCACTCATTATTGGCAAAGGACTAGGTTAGGACCTGCTACCTTTGCCTGTTCCCGGGCTGCCCCTCTGCAACCCCAGTATCTTTTTGTGTCTTTAACCAGGCTGGAACTCCCCAGCTCCCTTGCCATATCCCCAGCACTGCTTCACTTCAAGTACCTTCCTCTCAGGCAGCTAGCCCTTCCCACTCCAGGGCTAGAGTGAGACTCCTCAGCTCCTGGCCCCAAGCCCTCTTATCAGGGCCAGCTGGTCCTAACTGAGCTAGCCACACCTGTCGTCAGTGCTCCCTCAGCTGCCCTCACTCTCTGTATCCCAGCCAAAGCCCTCTCCAGGGCTGTTTTTAACCCCTGTTCTGTGGGAGTGGGGCTGTTACCCCACTACAGGTAGGTTCTGAACACAGCTAGAGAAAGACACCATACCTGCCCTGAAAAGGAGGAGGGAGGGGTGGCAGATGGGAGGAAAGGATACAATATACAGGTAGATAGGCTGGGTGATGCATGGCACATGTGCGGTTAGTTCTAAATTCATTGTTTTTGTTTAACTTATTTTTGCATACTCTAACCCAAACGGCTCTTTTATGTAAATGTAATAAGTTGTCTCATTTCTTTTTGGTATTGTTGCAGAAGCAAGTCTCCAGATAGAATCCAAATGTGGATTATCTTACAGGTCAGTATGGGAAGGGTATTCTGTCTATAAGAGACAGCATGGAAGCAGAGAGAATTATGGCAAAAGTGGACAAATGTCAATGTCATCCCTTTGGGGTGATCATGGGCTTGAATACTAGTGAGGGGCAATCCCAGGTTTGTGTAGAGCCTGTTTAACTAACAAATCCTCATTCTCTCCCTCCAATATGCTGGTGAGAGGTGGGCATGTATTAGAGCAGGGGTGGGAAAACTTTTTCGCCCGAGGCCACATTGGGGTTCAAAATTGTATGGAGGGCCTCCCTAAACAGCCTGGCCCTGCCCCCATCCCACTTCCCACTCCCTGACTGACCCCTCTAGAGACCCTGACCCATCCAACTCCCCCGGCTCCTTGTCCCATGATCGCCCTCTCCAGAGACTCCCCGTCCCTAACCATCCCCACAAGATCCTACCCCCTACCTAAGCCCCACTGCTCCTTGTCCCCTGACCATCCCTACCCCTAGCCACACCCCTGCTCCCGACAGACCCCCTGGGATTTCCACAGCCCATCCAACCTCCCCTGTTCCCTGTCCCCTGACTGTCCAAGACACTCTGACCCTTATCCAATCCCTGGCCCTGGCCCCCTTACCACAGTGCAATACTGATCAGCCAGTGTGTGCAGCCCCTCCCCCCAAGTGCTGCTCATGTGGCACGCTGAGGCTGCAGGAGAGGGGGGAAGGTTGGGGAGGAGCTAGCCTCCCCAGCTGGGAGCTCAGGGGCTGGACAGGACAGGCTCGTGGGCCAGATGTGGACCTCAGGCCGTAGTTTGCCCACTCCTGTTTTAGAGATTTCTGGGCTGAAGCAATCCCAGCCACGATAATGGCCATCATAACCCAAGATAGTTTAGAGAAAACATGACATTATAAACTATGCTAGATTTGCAGCCAATACTGAACTAACTCGAGAACTGGAAAGCTGTTTTCCAACTTGGTCAATCCAACACTAGGATTGAATTGAAGTTTGGGTGGGTAGGTATTAAGATTCTTTTTTTTTTGCATGATCTCATCCTTGGCATAAAATACAATGAATAACCTGCCTTTCAAAATTATAATACAAATTAATCAAATTATTATAATACAATTTGAAGACCTGAAGTAGTTTCAGGATTATAAAGATTTGCTACTCTGATATAAGGAGGTAGAAAAGTATTTCTAGAGCAAATGAAGGAACTCTTCGCTTAAAGTTGTCCCGGTTAATGTTGTTTCATTGCTGATAAATTAGTTAACATGCTCATTTAAAGTTGAGCAATGCTCCACTCCTATGTTGTTTGGCTGCTTGCTTTCTCCACAGCAGGGAGCCTCCCTACTTTCCCCCCTCCCCACAGCATCCCCCCCAAAGATGCCACGGATCAGTGCCTTTCCCCTCCACCCCCCGCCTCCTGCCCACGGCAATCAGCTGGCTTGTGACGTTTAGGAGGCAGGAGAGAGGGAGTAGGAGCAGGGACTCAGCACGCAGGCTCCCCTTCCCTCCCCTGCCTCCTAGGAGGGAGAGGGTAGGAGCAAGGACTCAGTGAGCAGCTTCCCCCTGCTTCCTGCCCAGTGCAATCAGCTGGCTTGCAGCATTCAGGAGGGAGGAAGCAACCTGCGAAGTAAAGGGGGATGAGGTGGGTCAAGGGTGGAGGCTTGGGGGAAGGAGTGGAGTGTGCGGGTTGAGCCCCTGCTCCCGAGCTTGCGAAGTAGGGGAAGCTGCCGCTGCTGCTGCGCAACATGCTTCTCCTAGCTTACAGCGCCTTCAGCCTCATTGCCAGTCTCATTGTCTGTAGAGCCAGTGGGCTGTGCCTGTGTGAGGGGGAATCTTCCAACTATAGTACTGTACTGTATAGCAAAAAAAAAATTCCCTGGAACCTAACCCCCCCATTTACTTTCATTCTTATGGGGAAACTGGATTTGCTTAACATCGTTTCACTTACAGTCGCATTTTTCAGGAACTTAACTACCATGTTAAGTGAGGCATTCCTGTAACAGAAATATCGAAAACACAAGGCCTAGTAGTAATGGAGGACTTAACTATCCATACATCTGTTGGAAAAGCAATATGGAAAAACACAAAATTTCCAACAGGTTCTTGGAATGTATCGGGGACAATTTTTTCAGAGGGCTGAAGAAGTAACCTGGGAGACTTGAATCTGACCAATGGGGAGGAATTAGATGCAAATCTGAAGGTGAAGATAATATGTGTGAAAGTGATCATGAAATGATAGATTTAGTGATTCTAAGAAAAGCAAAGAATGAGAGTGACAGAATAAGGACAATGGACTTCAAAAAAGCAAACTGTAACAAATGAAGAAACTGATAGATAAGGTCCCATGGGAAGAAAATCTAAGGGAAAAAGGAGTTCCAGGTGAGCCAGCAATTTCTCAGGGAGATAATGTTCAAGGCACCAAAGCAAATTATCCTGATGAAAAGGAAAGATAGGAAGAAGCCAATATGGCTCTATCAGGAGCTCATTAATGACCTGAAAATCAAAAGAGAATCCTACAAACTGGAACACTAAAGAATAGCACAAGCGTGTCAGGACAAAATCAGGAAGGCTAAAGCACAACACAAGTTACAGCTAGAAAGGCAATATAAAAGGCAATAAGAAGAGTTTTTTAACTACATTAAGACAGGGATCTCAAACTCAAATGACCAAGAGGGCCATATGAGGATTAATGCATTGGCCTGAGGGCCACATCACTGACACACATACCCTCTGCTGCCCCTGGTCCCACCCCCACAACACCCCTTCCATGAGGCCCTGCCCCATCCCACCTCTTTCCACTCTTTCCCTGCCCCCATTCCAACCCCTTCTGCAAATCCCCACCCCAACTCTGTCCCCTCCCCGCCCCTATTCCAACCCCTTCCCCAAATCCCTGACTCTTCTCCTTCTCCTCCCCTGTGTGTGCAGCTTCCCGCTCCTCCCCCCTCCCTCCTGGAAACCGCTAAGCCACCAAAGAGCTGTCTGGCAGCGGGAACTGCCTGGAGGTAGGTAGAGGAATGGGGAGCAATGCGGGTGTTGGGGAGGCAAGGGAGCTTAGTGGCCCAAGGAAGTTACTCGAGGGAGCAGCAGGGAGCTTGGTGGGCTGCAGCAAAGCATTCCGCGACCCCTGCATTAAGAGCAAGATATTGTACTTACAAATGCAAGCATGCAAAAGAGACAAAGTGAAGTTCTCACAGTTTTATCATGTTATATGTCTAATTTGACTGTATGTGTAAACTTGAACTCATTGCAACTGCTGATGCCCTACACCCATTCTGTCAACCTACAAATAATAATAAAAAAAGATTACAGGAGGTAGGAAATCTTTTTGTGATTATGGTTACATCTATATGTTTTCACCTTGTTCTCTTTTGTTTATGGGTTTTGTGCCACCCTGAAAGTTGTACATGTTAAAACAACTCAGAAAAATATTAAAGCAAGAGCACTAAGGTGAGGGATTTACCACTCATCTGAAAATGATTTGCAAAACAAAAGGTTTCTCAAATGGCTGAATTTAAGAGTTCAGCTTAAATGAACGTAAATGGAGTTTAGTTGGAAATGCCAAGCCTTTATTTCCCTAAACAGTTCCTGAAACATAAAAGGCCACATCCTACTGTAAATCAGCAGAGCTCCAGTGATTTCAATTTACACAGGCTGAGGATCTGACTCAATATATTCTAGGAGTAGCTTTTTTAAATAGTTGAACAAACTAGTATTAGAATGTTGAAAGAAACCAAAAGGCATGCCATTTATTTTAATTGCCTGAGCAAAAAACTCCCTTAAGTTTTTTGTCCTCCCACAAGCATGTTTTGCCAAGTTGATGGGAAAGGAATAGTCATCTCTTTATACTGGAATGTTCATTTGCCGTTGAGAGCCTTTCCATCGATGCATTAATAATATGTATAATTTAATATTGTATATCAATTTTATAATATTTAATATTTTACTTGTATTTGATTCGTACTGATACTTGCAATGCATGACTTTTTAAGAATATTTTAAATGAATAATTAAAAATCACCCACTTGTATAAAAAAGTATCATAGCCCTAGTCTATAATAACTATCTAAAACATACAGATTACAATTGTGTAACTGAATCAGAGGGGTAGCCGTGTTAGTCTGGGATAGCAGAAGTGACAGAGAGTCCTGTGGCACCTTAAAGACTAACTAAAGTATTAGAGCATAAGCTTTCGAGGGCTAATACCCACTTCGTCGGATGCATGCAGTGGAAGTCAATTGTGTAACTGTAGTTTTTGGCTTATTAATGTAGGAATGTTGTAGGGGGTCCCTTTTTATTTTTAAATAAAGGTCAGCAAATGTAGGTGTGTTCTGGCCCCATCTTCAGCAGAAATAATCCTTTATGGGGATTCCTTCCACTAGCAGGAGTATCAGCAGTGATTCTCCCCTGATAGAAGTGTGGGCTCACTGTTGGCAGCTTCTGAATCCCCTGCCTTCACAGATTCCTACTCCCTCATGCCTTTTTCTGGCATCTGGTAAGAGTTGGCTCAACAGTACTCTAGCTGTTGCCCATTAGAGCAACCCTGGCAGACAGAGAAGGAAACTCTCACTAGTTTGAGATGATCCTCTTCCTTTATTTCTTACACTGATCAGTTTCCAGATGTGTAAGAATTCTTGTTTAACTGTAATTTACTGGCTACATGTTGCTCTAACTTCAGCCATGCTTAAGATAACACACTCGCCTCTATAGCCTTATATCTACAAATCTATATTTACCTATTGTACCTACATATACATGGCACTATCAACAGCTACATACATATATTGTCAGTGCTCAAATAGAGGTTTTTGTGCCTTGAAGCTTAAAGGGCCAAAATCCACAAAATCTTATACTGCAAATGAACACGTCTTTATCTAGTAACATCACTTGGGATTTTTAAAATTCTTTACTTTTTGATAATCTCATGTTCTTGTCACTATTTATATACTTCTTTCCTATTTGTATTTCTCACAGCTTGGACAGTCGAAGTTAACGAAGATAGTTGAACTTTCAGCTTTTTTCGTAAGGAATGTTTGGATCTTAAAAATACTGGCAAAATATTTCTTTAAGAACAAATGTTTTCATTGGAAGAGTAAGAAAAAATGTGGAAATTTTTGATGGTCTCTGGTTTTATGAAAGCTGGTTTTTACAAAATTGATATTTTAGCCTAAATGATGTTGATTGTGTCTTCAGGAACACATATATGCAATAGACTGCAAATCTCCTGTATTAAAAAATCTGTATTTAATATTACCACATTTATGTTAGGATTTTCACTAGATTACATTTGCTTTAATTTTGCTCCTTTTTGCCACTCTTTTCCATGCTATTGAAGTTCTTCAGCTCCTGCTGCCCACAGAGACGTTTCCAGCAGAGAACACCTGAAGATGTATAGTCATTTTAATTACAGTATCGTCCACTGAGTCATGCTCAGTGTCAGATTCTCTCTGATTTCTCTTACCCCTAGGGGGTAGCACCTATGAAGATGCGTTGAGGCAAAAATCTTATTCTTGGTCACAGGAAACTGAAAGCTGATCTTTAAGAACAACAGCCTCAATCCATTTGTCCTTTATTCTCTAATATACTAAATATGTATTTTAAATGTATCCTTTCCAATACACTTATGGATTCATAATGTACAATTCTTTCTAATGTACAAATTTAGCTGACTAATATCTAAAGAGACATAACTGATTAGATGTCCCACCATCAGCACTTAGGACAAATGTCTGATTTAATGTACCTGGTCAAAAGACTTGGACTTTGTGAGACAAATGGGGAAAGCAAACTCAAGAACTGGGTGCATCTTCCACTGAAAACACCCTGCAGCCAGATGTTCAAATCTATGGATTATAAGTGAAATCACATTAGCTAATTTCAATTGTCACAAAAATATACAGTAAGAAAGGTGGGTTTTTCTGGTAATGGGGATCCAACTACATACAGTTTAAAGATCAATAGCAAACCTTGAACTATACCTGAAAGCACTGTTAACCACAGCAGGCATAACGCAAAATATATACAGCTAAGGTCCAAAAATCACCCTAGCTATATATTCAGCTAGGGTGATTTTTGGACCTTAGCTGTATATATTTTGTGTTATGCCCACTGTGGTTAACAGAGCTAATAGACCCCTGCATTTGACTTATTCTCTAAGGTACAGCTATACTATCTGCTGGACTGGGTAGTATTCGATGTATTGGGGACTGATTTATCGCGTCTCATCTAGACGCGATAAATCGATTCCCAAATGTTTTCGACGTCGACTCCAGAACTCCATCTCGGCAAGAGGAGGAAACAGAGTCGATGGGGGAGTGGCAGTGGTCAACTCACTGCTGTGGGGATGGCCAGGTAAGTCAACCTAAGATACTGCGACTTCAGCTACGCTATTGACCTCCCCCACCCCAGTGTAGCCGAGCCCTAAGTGTTTTCAAGAGAAGTCCCATGTAGAGCACATTACAATCATTTAGTCTGGAGGTCACATAAGGTCCATATCAGAGAGAAACCTTCATAAGAGAATGATCATGTATACCAGTGGTTTGCAACCTTTTTTCATTTGCCAACACCTAAAAAAATTCAAATGGAGGTAAGGACCCCTTTGAAAATCTTAGCCATAGTCTGTGGACCTCCAAGTATCCATGTGCCAGAGGTTGAAAACCACTGGTATTTACTGTTGCTAGAGACAATAATAGAGTCAACAACTACTTGTGGTCAACAATATCAAAAGCTGGTGTTAGTTCTAAATTAATCAACGTGGATCGTAGCTGACACTTGTCTGTTATCAGAAGAGAACGGTCTAGTCAACCAGTACAGTCTTTATAACAAACCCAGTTTTCTAACTAAAAAAGAAAATTAGTGTTTTATGTATTAATGTAAATTGGATAAAACTTAAGAAGCAATTATTTCTATATAATTCAGTTCATCTCTCACATTCAGTACTTGTAAGTTCAGGATTTGCAATGTATATGATTTCCTTAAATATCCGTTTGTTTTGCCTTTGTTAAATTTTTCCAGATATTTATAACTTGATTCCAAAATGTTTTAGTAATAGGCACTGGGGGCCATATTACATTCTTCTGTGGAAAAACCTTGGGGAAGAGCAGGAAACAGTAGATCTCATTGTACCTGAGAAAGTGTGACACAAATGTGAAGAGTCCCTGGTTTCTATCCATCTCCCAAGAGACATGTTCTTACTAATCCCTTAACATACCTCAGATATTAAAGTTATGCAGTTCTCTCCTGGTCCCAACACCTCTTGGCCCACCTGCATCTCTCCCAAACATGTGGACATTACACATTAAGTAAAAATCCAAATATCATACAGGGAGCCTGTGGCAGAGCCAGAAGGTGAACCCACATCTCCTGACTCCCAATATGGCACTTTCACCACCAGACCAATAATCTTTTCAGTTACACTGCTTGGTGGCCATAGACCAAAACACAAGCAGATGAGTTTCTAATCACTATGCAAAGGGCAGTTGGTAACTGTTTTCTATAGAGAGAGAACAGGAATAGAAGCTTATAGTTTATCACAAACTGAACTTGCTTCTGATCAGATTGGTTGATGCATTTCATTCAGGTACATTTATGGCATTATATAAATTACTATTACTAATTATGATTATTTTTATAATACTGCAAACTCAAAAGGACACTAAACTATGAACATGGGTAATGCTGACAAATGTATATTTTTAAATGGCTACACAGAAGATACATATACAAGAACTAAACCATTAACAACGTACACTGTGGGACATCATATCAAACTTAACACATTTATAGAAAAACATTTTAAAAAGTAAAAAAAAAGTCCAATACCCCCTCAAAAAAAGAAGAAAAAGAAAAAAACTTAATGCTTTTGTTTCATAACCCAAATGTAAAAAACCTATATGAATTTATTAATAATGTGGGTCTGCATACAAGGATGAACAAATACATTATGTAATTTGATCACACTAGACTCTTTTAAACGCAAACCTTGCTATTCCACAACTCCCATGTTTTGCACGCACAACCGTGATTTTGCCCCACTTCACATCAAAAATATAGTAGCAGTATACTATACTGAGGTGCCACATTACTAAGACTTCATGATATTTACCAACCATACGGCTAGACATTTACACGCAACTATGAAGTATTATAAATAATTAAAACTAAGCTACAATTGTCAAATGAACAGAATACATTTTATGATGCAGTATGCTTGCATTATTAAGTGTTTGTTTGCATACTCACTAATTCATAGAATTCAATCATTTGCTATGGCTCCCTGGTCATTAGTGTGAAGTAGTAAAGTTGTATAGTATAATAATTTAAAAGCTTGTAATCCCTCACATTATTTCAGTGTCATGTTTACTGTTACATATACAGCTGAACTCTCTCCTTCATGTTTGTTTGGGTTTCTATTAAGCTATTTATTTTCCTCTCATGAAAAGACAAATATAGAATTAATGTATTTCAAGCAATTTATCAGATAGGTGATGCACTCCTTTTACCCAACTTTGATATTATAAATGGAATTATTGACTTATTACAATTTACTGTACTGCACCCAAGAGAAGGAGGAAAAAAGGTTTAATATGTAGATCAAAACCAAGAATACGAAGATAAAGTCTATTATTTGGAAGTCGAATTTCAGTAATTTCTATCCTATTTGGCAAGAATCGGTCTACTTTTTAATAAGATGAACGAAATAGTTAAGTGTGTCCTTTTTTATGTTTTATTTAATATGTTAATGGAGTATATCCACAATTCAGATAATTTAGTTTTAAATCACTTTCCCCCAGAATGAAGCATTGTGAGACTGTAATACACAGGAAAGTCTTCTTACGGAACATGCATCAATTCAGTTTCATTTTGAAGCATACGGCAAATGCCCTCTAACAGGGCACAGCAACATTTCATAAATCATCTTATATGAAAAATTAACATGACATCAAATATTTATAAATATTAATGTGTATGTTAATATAACCAAAGCTGTAACAAACAATCATAACCTTGCCAAGTTTCCTAGGACAGGCGCCGCTGATAATGATATCCATTATCTCTGGAGGAATGCACAATTATGAAAGTATATGTGGGATGCTATATTTTTATCTGCTTTTAAATGTATCCATTAAACACTCCACCTTGTATTTGATATTAACCCTTGCCTCACACAGTTTTGTAATTATTCTTTACATTAGTACTAAGTCTATCAGTTGTAAGTACTACTCTCTATGTGTGTGTATGCATTCAAGTGAGAAATCAGCAGTTTTGCACATTTATGCTATTTTCTCTAAAGCATGAATATGTAAGCTAGTTTCCTACATCCTCCCCCATAAACATTAAAGCTTACGTCTTATATTTACAGTAGGTCAAGGCTGCCCCACTTATGAAGTTTTAAATGCTTTTGTTTTATAATATACAAGGGTGTCATTTGTGCTGCTATGTGTAAGGTTAGAAACATTAGAAACACCTAGTTTCAGGGTTCCATAATTAGTCCTTAAAATTCACTTCACACATAACTTGATATACAGTAGAAGCTCTCCATTTGGGAACAAGTTTGTTTGGCTGTTAATGGTTTCAGACACTTTTTGTTATTGCTATTTATATAGCAACATAAATGCACACAGTGCTTAAAAGAAAATGTTGCTGAACTAGTAGCTCAAAAGCAACACTGTTTTTCAAATGGATATTATGCAGGTTTGTATATTTTACAACACTGAAAATGCACAGAAGATTATTCTGTGAATACCGCTTAAGGGTATTAGCAAGCAGACTGGGGGCCAATGATGATGAGGGGGAGTTAGTTACAACTAAGGCTTTCCTTGTTTACATTTATTAAAGACCCAAGAATATTTTTGATACACCACACATTCAAATTGTCTGCAATCCTATTTATAGATGTGTTACACTGACTCTTAGAAAAGAAAATCTTCAAAACATGCCTAGAAAAATTATTAATAAATATCCACTAAAATCTGCTACTGAAATCTTGGCCACTATCAACAAGCCTTATCATCTGAGAATAGTGAAGTCAGTATCAGCAACCATTGTATTATATTTTTAAATAAATTGCTACTTCTACTATTATCTATATTTAGCACAAGTTTACTAGAAGAAGCTCAAAGCTCTTTACAGATGTTAATGAATTCCATTTCATAAAGCCCTTCTGTAGTAGGAAATTATTATCCCCATTTTACAGATGGGGAAACTGAGACACAGAACAGTTAAATAATTTTCCCAACTCAGAAAGGAAGAACTTGACACAACAGACTTCAGTGTAAACATCTCTAAAATTGGTCAAACCAAACCAGTTAAAACATGTTTATATGTATTTAGACATACTTCTGTTACATTTATCCCCCCCACCATGATATGATAGGAAAAACAAACTTTTTTTTTTTTAGAAAAAGCAAAAATAAAGCCAAAATCTGGATTTTTAAACAAATTCTAACTCAGCTTTCCTGCCACATCAAATGAGGGTGTAAAAAGCAGCAACCCATGTCATAGTATGTTGTGATATCGTTTTCCCACTCCAGTTTCACTAGCCCTCTACTGAAAACTCAATATCTCATTTGTATTTCTAAGGTATAAAACAACTAAATAACATTTTGGAAAAAAATACTGAAGCCAAAATTAGACAAAATAAAGGAGCAACAAAGAGCCTCCATTGCAGTTCATCTTTACAAGTTCTGTCAACAGTTTCCTAAAAGATAGACATTAATCTCGTAAGCCCATGCTGGTAGACTTGGTGTCACATCTGAGTCCCTTCCTTCTTTTAAGAAAGAAGGATAGCCCTGTGGTTAAGGTACTAGGACTCAGGAAATCTTGGTTCAATACCAGGTGATATCCCAGACTTCTGGTGTGACCTTGGCACATCAGTTAATCTTTCTGAGCCTCAGTTCCTCATCTGTAAAATGGGGATACAAATGCTTGCTTTGTTGGTCTTGTCTCTTGAAGGCAGGAATTACCTCTCACTGTGTATTTATATAATATCTAGTACTGTTGAGCCATGATTTTGTTTGGGGTATATAGGCACCACTTGCAATACAAATAATAATACAAAATAAATAAATAGAAAACCTTGTTTTTTAAAATACCTACAAAGTATTTATATAGTTTACATTTTAAAGCCTGTAAGTGGGAGTTTTATGTCTATGGCAAACCACTAAAAGTAATTATAGCCTATTGTGTCAGCTTTCTGCTTCAGGATTTAACATAAAATATATTGTTAAATAAAATGAACACACAATCATATTTAAATAATTGCAGAAGTGACAAAGAGTCCTCTGGCACCTTAAAGACTAACTAAAGTATTAGAGCATAAGCGTTCGTGGGCTAATACCCACTTTGTCGGATGCATCTAAATAATTGTGGCATAAATCAAGCTACATAAAATACTGGCACCAAGGGCTTTTGCTCTATCATTAACTCATTGTGTTGTGCTTCTATTTTATTTTGGCTTTTTGTTATTGTTCTGGGGTATCAAAAGTACATTTCTGTCTGGCATCATCAGTTTGTATCACAAGTATTTAGTTAAATGTATATTGTTCTTCCTACTTTATTGTTAGAAGGTGCCATTTAGTGTAATTTTAGGTTAAGCACAATAGATTTAAAATATTGAAGCCTATGTTATCTACACAATCAGAAAACAATATGCATACAATGCGAAATAAACCCCCCATTCCTATACAAAGATACTAATCTAAAGATGACCTTTAAGCATCTATAGATTTAATTTTTGCTTATAGCAAAAATCAATATTTGTCTAGAAAAAAGTTACCCTTGATTTCGGTTAGCAAACTACAGTTAATTTTCCCTATATGATTAATAGCACATTTCTTCCTTGCAATTACCTTTGTACTCCCATTCTCTCCATAACAATGTAAATGGACAGTCAAAATATTTTACTTATATGTTTAAAGTAATGTCTAATGCCTACAGTTAAATCAGGGGACAGGAATACACTTGCTCCCACACATTTTATGTAGATTTGTGAAGGGCTATAATCTACTGATTTAAATAATTTGCAACCTGTTTTATATTATTTATTTTAAAATCAATATAAATAACATTTTAAAAATCAAGTTGGTTAAAATGCAACATTTTCTCATATGCATTTTATAGTGAGGAAGGATTTGTATTTCCATTCCCAGCTCCATACTCAGTAATAAATTGATTTATCTTATTAATACAGCAGAACCCAGCATCTTCCCCAAGTGGATTTTTTGTACTTGTGTATATTTGGATTTTGTTGTTAGCAATATGAAAGTATGAAAGTTTGTTCTGTGCCTGATTTTTTACTGAATGGTTAACAATTCTTCAAATTTTTAAATAAACTAAAATATCAAAATAATTTTTGAAGGTGGTCATAAAATCCAAATAGCAATTCCAAAAATGTTACCTACAGAAAAGTTTTGTTGCTTGCCTTCATTATATGAATGTTGCTTTTAAGTTTTTGGTTGCCATCTTATCAGAAGTAAACTATATTGACTTAACTTTTTAAAACAATTTTTTATTACACTTCATTTTAAAGGCTGTTAAAAATGACAGTTTTAAATATCTGAAGATTTCAGACACTTTTGAAACCAGCTCCATATTTACAGTCTGAAACAGACTGAGCAGTCTCTTGAACAAGCAGGTATCACTAGAAAAATGCTAAAAGCACTTAATGAACCAAGAAGGTCTCTATTAGACTTCACTAGCTATTAGAAAATATCATTGTTATAGAGCAATATGCTAAAGAACTTATTTTAGTTTCCCTTAACAGATTGCAAATTTTATATTTCCAAGAGCTAATTCATCTATCACTGGAATAAAAAATTCTTTGAGACATGAGGGGAAATGCTATGAATTTCACTTAGATAAATGGAGACATAGCTGGTCTGATGCCATGGTGGATTGTGTACAGCAGCCAGCAGGGAAGTGGGTTCAGGAATGAATAAGGATCCCAGGCTAGTGGAAGCTAAGCATGTTGCTAAGGTGACATTCTTCATCTTGGTGGGACTGCTGTCCTATTATCACAACAGCCTCCCATTTAAAGTAATCCATGTGCACTGCTGCTCTGAGACACAAGCCACCTACTTTCTCCATCTGAAAGATATAATACTGCAGTATCTGCTAACAGAAAAAAATAATTCAAGGAGCAGAAAAGGTGTGTATTTTGGGGGGTCTGGGCACTGGGTGGGGAGAAAAGAGGTTATAAATCCTAATGATCTTTCCAGGCTACTAGTTTAGATGACGCCATTCTGATATCAGGTTCTCTTTGCTATTAATAAAGATCACTAGCTAGTCAGTTACCATTGTGTTCATATAATTATTGTCCTAATTGTAAAACAATGCTTATGAGTTCTTAACAGCAAGGAACTAACTGCAAAGGAAGAGGGTAGTGTTTCTAAAGTTGCATGATGGGGCTTCCTTCCCTAGGTGTTACTGACAGTCGATTGTCAGTAGAAGGGATTGCTGTAGGCAAGAGAGAGCAACGGTCACTATCTGGAAGGCAGAGGTTTTCTTCAAGAGGAGATAGGAGGCTATGCATAAACAGTGGGAGATCTCTGTTCAAAGTAAGAGTCATGGCTCTGCTTTCACCGATTAACATGTATAACAGCAGTTTTCTGCTCTTTTATTAATAATTATATTTTTAAATTTTTGCTGTTGCATCTCAGAAGAGCTGTGTTAGGCATAGAAGTGGGGAGGTTTATCTTTCAACTACCTGAAGAAATAATGATCACATAAATGACAAGAGATTAGAATTGATTTTTGCTGCTTTTATGCTTTGTCTTCTAGTATTCTCTCTCTTTTTTCCCCCTTTGTCAATATTTAACCAAAGTAGCTAAGCCTCAGATTCCGCTAAAATAACATCTTGTATTTTCTCTCTTCAGGGTTTGCATACATTCTGTGTGCACATGTATTACAAGGCACTTTGTGCACACAGAATTGCTCTTTGCACTCATGTGCCTGACATCTGAATCATGGAGTGTAGAAGAATAAATGCAAGCTGCTACTTTGTCTGTAATTGCACGATTTGGTGGCTGTGATTTTTCTTGAATGTTTTAAAAAAGGAGCATAGAAAAGACAGAGAGGAATCCAATTTAAATATCTACTGGGAACTTTTCTGTTTTTTTTTTGTGGGGGAAGTTGATTGGTGGTGTAGGGTTTGGAATCCCCTTTAAAAAAAATCAGCCCTTTCAGAAGGGGTTTCTGGTTTATTTTAATATAGTGGGTTTTCCCATTACTTCTCAGATAGCAAAGAAACTTGTACAAATGAGGAGAGCAATGGAAAGCATCTAGTTTGTGAGAGTGTAACTCCACTGAAGCTAATGGAGTTACACTAATTTATTCAGTGTCTGAATCCATTCCCAACAGTTTACATCAGATTTATCACTACAAAATAAGCAAAATGAATTTTCAGGTGAAACCAGTTTAGCTCAGCTGCTGCTGGCTCAGCCGAGGGGAAGGAGTTCTTTTGGTTCCTGTGGTAGAGTCATTTCCTTTGGAGCACTAAGATCCTGTAATGTGCAGGAATTGAATCTCCAGATGAAAGTCTCCATTAATTGGCTAAATCTCCTTTAGTATTTGGCTACTAGCTGGCAAATAGAAAAAAAACCACACACACACGAACGGTGCCTGCACGCAGTACCCAAAACAAGAGAATGCTTAAGAATGGTTCAAGGATCAATATAACTTACATTAACCAAAAAGGTTAATTCTGGGGAGACAGGTTGCTGCTTACAGTCAAAAACCTATGGGTCACTGTAGCTTTGGATAAGTCACTTTAAACTTGCTTCCTCAGTTTCCCCATTTTCATTTACCTCTCTCACAGGCATGAAATTGACAAGTACTGTACAAGTGCTAACATTACTGCAACACTTTTTGTGTACATAATTCTACAAGCAAACAATGCACATATTTTTCAGCTCCAGTGCAGTCACCCATGCTTGAATATTTGTCCCATTGAGCCTGGGACATTTCTAATCACTTACTTCTTCATTAGTGTCTGGCCATGAGTTGGCAGCTAGATTTTACAAATAGGCAGCGCTGGAAGCAGCATTCATTGTAGAACCATCAGTGGCTCCCTGTTAAACAACTCTATTTATCTAATATGAGCACAAAGGCATACAGGAGAGTGACTGTTATTCTGTACCTATTTTTAAAATAGTAAATCTGAGCAGTGTACCTAAAGTTTTGTACCTACCAAAGCTCAAGAAAAGAGTATGGTGTCAGCAGATCTGTATGCATCACGTTTTTTAATTTCTAAGCAGTTTTTAGGAGTCTCGAAGCATAAACCTGATCATGAGATGAATAATTCTTTGGACGCTGAAGTCTATTGGGACTATATCAACCCTTAATAATTAAAAATAATTCTTCTGGTGGTTGCCCAGGAACAAGTTGGACCCTGAGTCAATACTGCCTTTATGAATACCACAGCATATTAAAAGTACTAATTTTTAATACAAAGCAATAAACTGTATCTTTTCCCTAATGACACTGACAACTAATTTTATATAGATTTACACTTGGGACCCGTGGAGGAAACACTTTAGTAATCAGTATAATGGTATATAAACAGAAAAGCTTGACACAGCTCTAACAAAGAGATACATTTATAGCCCCCTCTCTATTCCCTCCCCCAAAAGCTCAGCAATTTGAAACAGAGACATTGCATATGAAGCACAGAAAATATTTCTCTATGGTTACATTTGAATTAACATCAGTGTATAGGTCAACTTCAAACATCACAATACAGGCACACTGTACCAAAGGTCATATAAAACTGTCCCTGCATTGAGTGCTATTTTGTCCTCCTTGTTTATTAATGCTGATCCATCTATACTAATGGATTTAGCATAAAGCTGGGGGAGGGGGATTGAAAGTCACTAAATCTCAGACTTCCATCCTTCATTAATATTAATATTATTTTCAGCCATAGCATATTGGTACAGTACAAGCTAAGAACTTATTATAGGACAAAGAGCTCCAATGCTTAATAGGCATGTGTATTCATATTTTTAAAGCTCAAATATATTTTATAATACAATATTGAAAATAATTTACTACAATAGTACATGATAAAGAGGAACTTTGCTTCAATACCATCAGTTCATTGTAAGTGGTCAGACTGTGTATTCCATAATAATGGCTAATATTTGTAAGTGAGGAATGAGTTGACATATGATAAGCCAACAAAGTAAGCAAATGCAGAGCTCTATCCCGCAGTCCTTGAACAAGTAAAACTCCCATTGCTCTCGTTTTGAGTTTAGTTACAAAAGCACTGCCAAATCAGGGAGTTAAAACTCAGTTCTGCAAACCCTTACATGCATGAGAATCCTCACTCATAGGCAGTCCCTTTAAAAATCAGTGGAACTACTTGTGTCAGTCAGGACTGGTCATATGAATAAGGATCTCTGGATTGGGCCCTTATGCTTGGAAATTGGGGCTATATTTGCATTAGTGCATCTCTCTGCATCACTGTCATTACAGCTCAGCCACTGAATATGCAGTTGGTTAAACAATCTGTACATTAATGAGGAGATTTTCTCCCAGGCCCAACTTGCAGTTAAGTGCCTAATTGCTACTGAAAGTAAGTGGAAGCTAGATGCTTAAATGCCAGTTGAAAATCTCTTCCTAACATGTTAGTTTTGGTAGAGTGCGGATGCTGATATTGTCTCTTTTATCTGAGTGACAAGTTAAACAGAACATGAAAGTCTACGAGTTACATTTAGACAAAAGTTTTTTGCGGGCTTTTTTTGGGGCGTGGGAGAAATAGGAAGAATGCAACACAGATGGTTCAAATAATATGCAGATGGTTCACATAAAATGACACCTACATGCACCTATCCCTGATTTTGGTTTTACAAAACAAAACAAAAACCTATCTGACAAAATTTGCAAAACAATCCCCCTAAAATACAGTAGCTCTTTTTCTCTTAGAACAGAAATTACATGGTAGGTACAATGGAGAATTGACCTATGAAATAGAGTCTAGATGATTTACAGGTACTTAGGGTGACCAGATGTCCCAATTTTATAGGGACAGTCCCAATATTTGGGACTTTTGCTTATATAGATGCCTATTACCCTCTGCCCTGCCCTGATTTTTCACACTTGCTATCTGGACAGCCTACAGGTACTGTACTATTGTCCTCAACCAAATTTTCTTCATATAAGTGTATCATTGTTGGGGGCAGGAGAAACCCATAAAAAAAGAGAATATTTAGATTTGAAAAAAAAATCAATAAAATAAATGTAGAAAATGGCAGATATATTCTTATTTTGCTACAATTTGTTCTTCATTCATGCCAATGGGATGTTTTCACCTCTTAGCACACAGTATTAAAGGGCTTAATTTCCTGTCAATATTTATATTACTCTAATACTTCTAACAGGTTTTATTATCCTAGTAAAATTGGGCCCCAGCAATGTTATAATTTTCTTATTTCTTTATTAAAAAAAAAAATCAAAGTTTTTTTCCTCACTATGGTATGTCAGTATATACAACAAGCATTTCTATTCTCATTTTAAATATTTTCAAAATATTGATGTTCATATTGACAAGACTAAATTGGTGAAAATGTCATAAAACTTTAACCAGTTGATAAAAATGTAGAGATTTAATAGAATTTTAAAAATTGCTTTTGCAAAACAAAAATAAAAATTTAAACATGTAAAAAGAGGAATTGTTTTTAATACCATGTACAACAATGCAATATATGTGTAGAAAACAGATACTTCATATGAATTAGTATTTACATGTTTTGTAAGCTAAAATAATGTATGTGTTTCATTATTTTAGTAAAATTAAAGAATGGGTATTCAGCAGTATCTTTAAAATTTCATATTGTTCAAGCTAGTTTAGGCATGCCAAATCATTTTAGCATGATGAATTTCTACACAGCCATGGTAAGGATACTTAAAGACAGTGCAATCTTTTTGTATAAATGTGAATCTAAGAAAAATATTAATAGCCTCATTTTTATGTAAGCCATTATTAGAATTTACTAATGAGAAATCTGACATACAATTTCCTATTGCTTTAATATAAGCTATGTATTATAAAGTATTTGTCTGTGTTATGTGGTGTTCACAGGAGCAAAGGTAATTGCATAACATAGCTAAAAACATAGCTAAAGATGGTGATTTATGGGATAGAGAGTGGCTGTGGGGTGGGATGAATGAAAACTATTTTGACCTTTTCTGGACCTACTGCAGGGAAGTCAAAAGATCCTGTGAAATCTCACTAGAAGGAGGGCACCTAAAAATATTTTTTCAATATATTTTCAGGGGCAGGAATTATTTTAGCATGACAATTGTACAAGGTACCTACTGTTTTAGCCTGATTCTTCACTTCATTATTTCCATTTTATTCCAGTTTAACACCATTAATTTCAGTGAAATTTCACCAGCATAAAACTTGAGTAATACAGAGGTGAATAAAGGCCTTAGGATATGTGATGATCACCACCTTTGGCTAAGCAGGTTACAGGTACATTTAAAGTAATTAGACTGGCTAGTACAGATGCTGGAATTTCAGAAATCATTTCAGAGCCAACCATAATATAGAAATCCCTCCTTCTCCTCCATTGATGGCAATCACTAGTATTCAGATTAAAAACAAAATCTCTGAAAATTATTGTTCTCTTGAATAATTCCTCAGGCTTTTACAGTGCAGTGGTGATTCAAAAGTAACTCTGGGCAACTGCAAAGCTTTTTGAGCTGTTTTGTGCTTCCACTCAATTTTGACTGAAGAATGTATGAGATTTTATCTGTATTAAGAGGAAAGATATTCACAAATGTCTCATGATTTTATATGAAGGCTTTTCTATATTAATGACTAAATCTATACATATATTATATAGATGCTAAGAAACTGCTTTCAAACTATCCACATATGTGAAAGAATTTTACTTGCATAGTGTTTAGTGTACACAAGGAATCAAACAAAATCTTCAAGTTCTTTGATATGCTCAAGAACTTTTCTTATTATATATAAATATATATGCCAAATTTATTTCATTTGGATTATAACCTTAAATGGAATCCTAGACTAATAGAATTAAATGGAGAAATATTACTAAATCTACAATTTGTAAAAATTATCATAAAATATATTTTTTCTATCAGTTAGCATTAGTGTTAAAGCCATCTTCAGAGATGAAAGTTACGAATGACTGCTACTAATTTGACAAGCTATCCATTTGACATAAGTCCAACCGATGAACACTGTCTCTAGAATCTAATCTTGAGACAAAGCAGATTTTGTTACACCGATTATTAAAACAATTGCTACTTTCTGGTGTAAAGCCATGTCAACAATGAACAATCAAGTAATGCCCTTTCTTTTTGGTACAGTCAAGCACTCCAAGTCACCATGAAATAGGATTGGACAGGACCTTTCATTTCATATGAGAATGAATTCTCTAAGGGCAGTGAAGAAGAGGCTTTATTTTTTATTTATTTATTTTTTTCCAGCAAGCAGCTAGAAGTCTGGGGGTGGCCATATTTCTTTCTGAAACACGTCTATTTTTCTAAGCAAGGGTCAGGCTGAAGAATGCATTCTTAAGATAAAACTTCACATGGAACACATCCAATTTTGAGCATGGCCAAAATGTTGCCCTGATATTTTATTACAGACACACAATTGCATTTTAGAGCTGAAAAAACGGTCACTTTCTTCTCTTCTCAGCAATAACTTCCTTTATATTTTGTACTGTTAAATGAAAGGGCATGACTCTGCCGTGGTACTTATTCTGAGTTTTCCTAGGAAGAAGGAATTCAAATGTAATTTTGTGGTTAGCCAAAGTCTAATCTGGTTATATTGTTTGTTTTTATTCGTTTCAATCAAGTTAAGTTAGTAACCATATAAAACCAAAAAGTTACATGTATTGCATTACTGAAATCTCTGTATTATAAAATTCTTTCTAACATAAGAGTTCTCCAGCACGCTGCCTTGAATTGTTTTTTTCTTATATCTCCATACGTTGCCAAAATGGAAAACCCCATTGTATTCCAGGGTGGTGTATGTGCTGACATTTGACCCACTGGGCCAGATCCTCAGCGGAGTAAATAGGCACAGCTCCATGATGGTCGGTAGAACCATTCTGATTTACACCAGCTGTGGATCTGGCCCACTGTCTTCAAAGCTCTAATTACTGACATACAAGATGAAACAATAAGTTTCTTTCAACCTTATTAGCCAATGCATTTTAAATAAAGAATCGTATTGAGCTGTGTTCAGTGCTATATGAAAAGTTTGCAACCAATGAAATATATATATCCTTTTAATTTAAATTAAGGAGGAAAATAAATGAAAGATTATTTCACTGAGGTGACATGGAAATTGAGAAAGCATGATTCTAAATGGGACAGGCTACTACAGATTATTGTATAGGCTACTATAGAGCCTATAAAAGTATCTTGAATTAGAATAAGTGAATTTAAGTCAGCAATAGGCCTTATTTTAAAGCACCTCAACAAATACTGAAATAGGGATGCTGTTTGTTACTTTACCATCTCGTGTCATTCCATAAGCCTCAAGATTCTCTAAACTAACAGAAGAAAGAAAATGATAGCACAGACGAGAGAGACATGGTCTCATACTGGTTAGACCATTTTATCCATATATTTATGCTGTGACAATGTTGAGATTTGGATCTCAAGAGACAAATTAAAGGAGCTAAACAAGTGCCCACACAAATCTCTGTTTAATATTAAATAAAAATATTCAGAATGATGCACATTAATAGATTAAAATCTCCTTTGTTCTGGTTCACTGGTGTTCTCTGTAGCTGACCCAAGCCAAACCTATCACCTACTAGACATCTCACAAAGCTATCATATATATTCACTGCTATAACAGAACTGAAATGGACAGTTTTAGATAATTTAATTAAGTTGTAGGTCTTCTAATATAATTCATAAGTATGTGAACTTTTAACTTGTGTTAACTCAATTTCCTTATGCTTTCATTTACCATTTGTTGGGGACATTACAGTGATTAGCCCAAGTCCTTCCAACTCTTAATGTTCTCAATAAATTCTGATTTAAAATTGACTGTCACTTACTTTCTATAATAAAGTAGGTATTTGACATCTCCAAAGGAACCAGACTACGGTCTATTACATACTCCTGAAGCAAACCTCTCTAGCACACAAAATCAACACAAAACTAGTCTTAATAAAGACTGCAGTGAGGAGCCATAATAGGTAAGTGGGTTGAAGGAGTACATTCTCATAGGCAATTTCACACCTCTGCTTCTTTCGTGAATTAAAATGATGCTGTGTGCCTTTGGTATCACAAGTTAAATAACACTATGTTCACATTTAATTGTTTGTGTTACTTAGTTACTATCAGTGTCTAAACACCCGGAATGAAAACAAGTTGTTCAGCTTGTCAACATTAGAATCCTACTGTGTTGAGATACAAAAGCAACAGCTGTGCTATATTTCAGTTGAGCTTAGAGACAAGTGTGGGCCAAGTGGGCTGAAAGCAAATCTAGCCCCCACACTTTCTCAGTTCAGACAACTGTAAATGGCAAATGATACATCCAATAACACAGTGAAAATCCTGCAAACCCATGTTTGTTTTGGAAAACTTCTAAAAAAAGATATTAAATGTGTATTCAGACAGGAACCATTTAAGATCAAAAGTTATATTCTAAGCTTCCACATTTGTTTAGTCAAGTAGATATCAGGAATGATACTTTGGGTCAAAAATGTGAGGATTCACCCCTAAAAGCCCTCCAAAATATATTCAATGGCAGAAAAACTACATTAATGCTGAATTAAGGTTGTTTGGTGGTATGTTGTCCCCTTACAGAATTTTGTGTTAATCAAAACTCAAACTTCTGAAAACCAGGAAATACAGTCAAGATTTCCCATGCAGCCTCGACTCTGCGGTCTTTCATCAATGCCCCAAGTTGTTGAAATGTACAAGCTCTCCACCTCGTTTTTACAACCCACTCCCTCCCACCCACAGGATAGCATCTAACACTATTAAAGGAGTTAAAGGAAGAAATAAAAGTTGCCCATGCCATTCATCTCAGGGTGTGTTCCCATCCGCATTCTGAATGCTTTAGGGCCTGTGATATGCATGACATATGCGAGGGTTGGCCAAACTGTCGCATGTGAGCCACACGTGACTCTTCTACCATTAAAGTGCGGCACAAACACAAGGGGCAGTGAGAGGGGCTCAAAACCCTTCTCCCACCAAGGGCACACATGGGAGGGGAAAATGCAGTGCTGATAGGTGCTCTGCCTTTATTCTTCTCCAGCCCCTTTCCATTCTCCTACCTATCCACTTCCCTTACCACCCAAACCTCTCCGTTTAAACCCCCAACCTCTCTCCTCTTCTCTACCACACTTCCCCAAAAGTTCCCTCCCGTTGTGATACTGGCGGACCAGGTGCCAACTCACGTCAATGTTCCTAGACCTCATTGAGCACTGACAAATGCACAGCTGGAAAACCAGTCTGGCTTGCCTGTGTGTTAATATAGTTAAAATAGGTGTTCAGTTTATATGAATGTGTTTAGCATTTAGGCTTTATGAAATGCTTATAGGATGCTCCATGTATTAATCTTATAATATCATACCCCATGTAATAAGGCTATAGTAAGTGTTTGGATTGTAATCCTCTGTAATTGTGTAAATTATCAAACAGGAAAAGATGATTAATAATGTAGAAATGCTGGTTTCCACCAAGAGGGCTCACTGAAATTAAATGAGCCATTGTGAAACAAAGACTTTGTTGATTGCCCCCCTCCCCTGACACCCAGGAAGAGGAGACATGCAGGTGGACATCATCTGGATCTCTGGGAGGAGGGAATAAAAATCCCTAAAAAGAAGGAACTCTATCTCTATGCTGCTTGAATTCTGAGAAGTGAAGCATAAGCAAGGGCTCTCCAGCTGTTTGGCCTGGGTTAGACTTTCAGAACAGATAGAGCTTGCATTATTACAACAGCTTTGATTGCCTTTTGGAACCTAAGCCTAAGGCCATGTTTATACTACATAAGAATCACCCTACTGGGTCAGACCAAAGGTCCATCTAGTCCAGGATCCTGTCTTCCAACTGTGGCCAGTGCCAAGTGCCCCAGAGGGAATGAACAGAACAGGTAATCATCAAGTGATCCACCCACTGTCCCTGGCAAACAGAGGCTAGGGACACCATTCCTGCTCATCCTGTCTAACAGCTATCCTCCATGAATTTATCTAGTTCATTTTTGAACCCTATTATGGTCTTGGCCATCACACTATCCTCTGGCAAGGAGTTCCATAGGTTGACTGTGCATTGTGTGAAGAAATACTTCCTTTTCTTTGTTTTAAATTTGATGCCTATTAATTTCATTTGGTAACCCCTAGTTCTTGTGTTATGAGAAGTAGTAAACGACACTTCCTTATCTACTTTCTCTACACCAGTCATGATTTTAAGACCTCAATCTTATCTCCTTTTACATGTCTCTTTTCAAAGCTGAGAAGTCCCAGTCTTATTAATCTCTCCTCATACGGAAACCGTTCCTTACCGCTACTCATTTTTGTTGCCTTTTTCTGAACCTCTTCTAATTCCAATATACCTTCTTTGAGATGGGGAGACCACATCTGCTCACAGTATTCAAGATGTGGGTGTACCTTGGATTTATATAGAGGTAACATATTTTCTGTCTATATCTATTCCTTTCCTAATTATTCCCAGCTTTCTGTTTGCTTTTCTGACTGCCGCTGCATGTTGAGTAGATATTTTCAGAGAACTATCCACAATGACTCTAAGATCTCTTTCTTGATTGGTAACAGCTAATTAAGATCCCATCATTTTATACGTATAGTTGGGATTATGCTTTCCAATGTGCATTACTTTGCATTTATCAACATTAAATTTCATCTGCCATTTTGTTGCCCAATTGCCCAGTTTTGAGAGATCCTTATTTAGCTCTTTGCAGTCTGCCTGGGTCTTAACTATCTTTAGTAATTTTGTATCATCTGATTTTGCCACCTCACTGTTTACCCCTTTTTCCAGACAATGTGGAATAGGACTGGTCCCAGAATTGATCCCTAGGAGACACCATTATTTACCTCTCTGCATTCTGAAAACTGACCATTTAGTCCTACCCTCTGTTCTCTATGTTTTAAACCAGTTACCAATCCCTGACAGGACCTTCGCTTTCATTCCATGACAGCTTACTTTGTTTAAGAGCCTTTGGTGAGGGACCTTGTAAAAGGGTTTCTGAAAATCTAAGTACCCTATATCCACTGGATCCCCTTGGTCCACGTGCTTGTTGACCCCGTCAAAGAATTCTAGTAGATTGGTGAGGCATGATTTCCCTTTACTAAAACCATGTTGACTCTTCCTTAACAAATTATGTTCATCTATATGTCCAACATATTATAGTTTCAACCAGTTTGCCCAGTACCAAAGTCAGGCTTACCGGTCTGTAATTGCCAGCATCACCTCTGGAGCCCTTTTTAAAAATTGGCGTCACAAATTTGTATAATTACAGACCCATATTGGTATAATTATGTTGCTCAGAGGTGAGCTTTCCTGCTGACAAAGTGCTGTTCACAAAGTGATTTTTGTCATTTGAGGTGTGTTTTTTGTTTTTGTCATTCAGGTTTAAGTGTAGACTAAGCCTAATAGTACAAGACAGCAGAACGAGACAGGTTTTTTTTGGAGGGGAGCCTGTAACTCGTGATCCCCTTGGTCATATGATCCCAAATTTGGACCACTAACACTACCCCATGTCCCAGTGGGGCTCACCAAATGTCAAAGCAATTTGAGTAACCATTTGGATTATAGATCACTTACAAGAGTTGAGTATAGTATATAAAATAGTGGGAATGGGAACCCTCTAGGCATTTTTCTGTATTGGCACAGGTGCACTTTAAAAAGCTATACTTTCTTAAGTACCGTTCTCAATTTGGATCTATCAAAGATTTAGTGGATGCCATGAACTACCTTGGGTCAAACTCAACAGATTGAGAGCACTTTAATCTGCATCACATCACTAGTTTGATCTCTTGCTCTACACAAAAACAAAACCCACATATACAGTTTAAAAATGCCTTTCCCCCCACCCCCCCAAGGGTTATGTCATTGGAATCCCAAGCCCAAATGAATCCAAATTTGGGTCACTAATCCTAGCCTGTAGCCTCCTGCTGCACACCAAATTTCAAAGAAATCTAACTCAGGACCGGTCTACACTACAGGGTTAGGTCAACATAAGCTGCCCTACATCGATCTTGCTGCAGAAGTGTATTCACATAAATTTGGCTCCCGCTGATGTAAGTGCCCCTGTATGCCAGTTTAGTAGGGGAACTTACCCGAATGACAGAGTCACATTTGATGTAACTAGGTTGACATAGTGTCAGTGTAGACATTGTTGATTACATTGACTGTTACTGGCTTTCAGGAGCTGTCCCACAATGCCCAGCATTGACAATACAATTGATACAAGCACTCCTGGGGAGGAGGTGTGGTGCCAATACAAGAAGCTAAAGTGTGCATACACACAAGCCTTTTAGTAACTGCAGATGTTGTATACTGATGTAAGTTATATTGACAAATTTTGTAGTGGAGACATTGCCTAAGCATGTTGATTTTAGAGGATTTAGAAATGTCAGCCTTCAAACTAATGTCATGATGCAACCTTAACTATAGTGGTGCTCCTGCAGTACTATAATATCCCATCTCTATCAAATCCCTCTCTTGCACAGCCCTGGTCTCTATACCCAATCTTCTCTAAGCCCTTTCATACCTCATATCTCATTATTTATGGCTGTGTTGTCAGTCTCCTAAGGTTTTGCACTTCATAAATCTACCCATCTTCTTTGTCTGATAAATCTGTTAAACCAGCTCCCTTTGACCACATCTCCTCCAAGGTCTCCTGTGGTGACTAGGTTTCCCCTGGATCTGTTCCTGTCCTATTTACATAGGGCAAAAAGGGACCATTGTGATCATCTAGTCTGACCTCCCATACAACACAGAACTTCCCCAAAATTATTCCTAGAGCATGTCTGTTAGAAAAAGGTATCCTAAAGTTGTGTCCTGCTTCATTCCCTTTCCTACCACAATTACCATTTTGCTTCTTCATCTGTAGAGAGCTCTATCCTGCGTGTGTACTAAGGCGAAACTTTTCAAAAATAAGTACCCAACATTAGGCTTATATAGCCATATTCAGAGACAGTAAGAGGTAGCTTGATTTTAAAAAGTGCTCCGTGAAAGCTGTTTAGTACTCAGCCCTTTTTAATATCAAGTCACTTATTTAAGCATCTGAATGTGGAGCTATGTGCTTAATTGTAGGTTCCTATTTTTTTTAAAGCATGGCCTAAAATAATTGTGTCTTTTTACATATTTTCTCTTTAAAAAAATCATCCTTTTGGCTTTAGGGTATATCTAAGATTTACCCAACTGTCTAGTCTCCGTTATTGAATCCTTTCCTCCTCCACTCACACTGAGAATATTCTTTACATTGTATTATTTTTACAGTTCAGCTTTTGCTTTTCACTTATTTTTGTGTCATTCTCCTTTCAGACTAGTACAAGAGTCACTGTATTCAAATTTGATAATCACCCTCTTTCTATTCTAGCTCTCTATCTCATCAAAAGCATTTAATAATACTTCATATGCTGGACACTCAGTACAAGGAAATGATATTGTGTTGTATTAGTCTATTTGCATTATTCAGTATACCACGCAAGTTTAAACCAGCAACCATATACTACTATGTCAGAGTGTGCGGTTATAATTATTCTGTGAGAATAAGCAATTTAACAGCTCTGTATTTATCTCATGTTAAATTTGTAATGCACACTCACAATATAAAGTTAATTCACAATTATAGCGAGTGTCAAAATGGTAGTTTTGTTTGGCTGTAGGGGCACATACATGAAAGTAATATTTTCATTTTATTCTGTCTGCCTGCCCCATTCTTATAATAGACTGCACAAGAGTTCTACTCACTGAGCACTTTAGAAGAGTACACTTGTATATTTAAATACTCTGCCTGTGTATAGGAATGGAATGGGAAACTTACAAATTCACGGCTGCAATAACAAAGTATAGAGTTCATGTGAGCTGGTTGTCCAGCTGGAATTTTATCAGTATTAGAATTTTGAGGATCATAGCACATACAAAAACCAAAACCAAAAATACCCAACTCCAAACAGGAGGAAGGACTTTTGGACATGTCTAAGTTTGATATTGTTCTTTAAGTGTCATCCTTAATCATGCAAGACTACAGCTAGTGTGATTTTACTGGCTATAGCTATGCAAAATATTTTTAAACTGTACCAAAAAAGGCAAAATTATTCCATAAAATATTTTTACAAAATGGTTAATCTTATTATAACATGTTCACTTTTCCACTAAGGGCACATTTATCACTTTTCTTGCAAGTGAAAATGAGCTTGTGCATCAATATCAAAATTTTAATTTATTTATTTTTATTTTATATTTATAAAGGCTACTTTTTCTTTCTCCATACATTATTGTATACATTACAGAGGAAGAGGTCCTATATATCTAAGGTAAATACACAGTTTGGGTTTTGGTATTTGGAACGAACTTTTTTCACTCAGAGTGGGTAGATTCATCTCTTATCTAGAGCTGTGAAAATAATGTCATATTTTGGTTTATTTATTTATACACTTAAAAGATTAGCTTTCCTATATTAAAAATAAAAGGCTGCAATGTATAGTCTTTGTGAGATGGGCCAGATGATGCTAACTACGGAGGTGTGTCTAAACACCATTTTCTAAACAATTAAGTCACCATAGAAGTATTTGGAAGCAGACTTGAGGCTTTTGCTCCTTAAATCTCCAGATCCTGCAATCTGATCTGTGCAGGGAGCCCCTAAAACCTGTACAGAGTTAAACTGACCTCAGTGTTATAATGGTCCCCCTCCACTGATCACACTGGAGGACAGTGGCTTTAAATTTTCATGGAGGAAAATCAGGCACATGAATTTGAAAAAGCTATATAAAGTGCAAGTCATAAATGTGATTTAACTTGTGGGTTCGACAACACTGAATACTTCACTCCTGCCTTTGCCAAAAATAAATATTACCTTCAACAGACAACTGGAACTCATAAAAACCAAAACTGAGGGCTTAATGCTGAGAGATGGCAAGCACCTGAACTACTTTTGAAGACTACTGAGTTAAATCATGAAGGTAAAGGGTAAAAGTTAAATCATGAAGGTAAAGGGTAAACCCTCTGAAAAGCATTGTCAGACAATTGTCTTTTTTTCCTTTATATCTTTCAGTGTTTTGTTTTTGGTAAAACCAAGCGTAAAAAACCCATAGTATTTTAATATGTAGAAAAAAATACATACTTTTTGATGTTTCCAAGCAAATTTGCTAATAGAACAAACAATGAAAACCTATATAAGCTTAATATGGAATTTTCTTAGAAATTAGGTGTAAAACGGTATTTCACACAGTAAATACGTGTGTTTGGAGAAATAAAAATCTCTTGCTTCAGACTATGATGAAGTGGAACATCTTTTGGCCTTTAAAATAATTTTTCCATGTTCTCATTTAATAGGAGCTGCATGAGGAGGGAATTATTCTATATCATGTCTGTTTAAGGCAACTCCAAATTATTTTTTAAAAAACCCAAGAACCTGTTATCAGAACATTAACATTTTGCACTACTTGTATGGCATGTCCTGTACTTATTTTTTTTCTTCAGAATTACCAGGCTACACAGCTGAATCCTGCCATGCTTTGCACAAAGAACAACGCTGACTTCACCAAGTGGCCTGTACTAATCATATGTAGAATACACCACTATATTTGTATTTTGTTTTGTATGCTTTCAAATCTGGCATCAGTGAAACGAAAAACAAATTCCTTAGCTGTGCTGGAATAAGCAACTTAAAATACCACGAGTGAAAGAAATTTGACAATTTAATAGTCTAGTCATTTTTTTAACTTATAATTAATTGCACTTACAGGTTTCAGAATATAGCAATGTTTTAATTATAAACATTGTCAGGAATGTAGACCCCAGCAAAAACCTATTTATATTAGAATTTAAAACACAAATAATGAGGATAACTTCTATAAATACGAGGTTTAAGAAAAATGTATTTATTTCTTTTTTAAAGAAAAAGCTCAATTTTGGACAGAAAAAAATATTATATTGGCTCTTTAATCAGATGAGTGCAACTAATTTGGTAAATAAACATGTGGCCAAATACAAATACTACAGTGAACGTAAGAGATACTATTGACCCAAATGTTTGTATTTGACTAGCAAACCACCAGCTCAGCATTTGGAAGAATACATGGAATATCCAGTTCTAACGGGGTCAAATATCCACAAGAACTGGCTATTCACAGCACGGGTTTCCCCGGTCAAACCAAACCAAACACAAAACCTCTAGTTAGCACTCTATAAGGTCTGAAGAGTTTCAAGAAGAGAAATTCTCAAATTACTGTTCATGGACCATTAATGGAACATTTACAATGAGCTGGCTGGTCATATGGTCTAGTTTCTTTTCATTTTCAGCTGCTAAACTGCATTAGAAGACAGCTGAAACACATATATACTTTTTTCATGCCAGAAACCACAATGGCTTCCACCCTGATGTAGCATGAACACAAATGGGAAGAGAAGTGGCCATAAAATTGCAAATAGGAGGGCCAGAGGCCACAAGAGAGCTCTTAAAATGAGTTCTCCCTTAGAGGGGGAAAAAGTTTCCCCTCTTCTAGAGTGAAAAAGCTACATCTGAGCACTCATAATGACTGCTCTGTGTAATCACTCACTGCTTGTCTCTTTAAGCCTTTATATTCCATTACAAGAGTCAACCTTGTATCAAACACAGACTGCCTGAGAGCAAGTGCAACTACATCATACTACTATCTATCCAATCATATTAGTTCACACATCACACTCATTATTGTAGTAGTATCATGTGCCTTATAAGTTATTGCATACATACAATTTGTCATACTGTTGATGTTGAAAGCAACTTGCTAATAGTGATAGGTGGGTTTACTGCCCCTTTCATTAGGGGTATATGTACTATATGCTAATAAGAGGCGTCATTGTATGTTCTTCGTTAATTGCATGTTGCATTCATTAATTTTTATTTCTTAATTGGATTTCTGTCTTTCAAAATTTCTCATGTCGCTTATAGGTATTTGCTAGGTAAGACACAAGTATAAGTTAAGGCAGTAAAGCAATGAGCCTACAGGCCTAGGTATTAGTTTAAACTTTTAGCATAAGGCTTTGCGGGCTACAGGGGAGGCTCTAGGGTTTTTGCTGTCCCAAGCGCGGCAGTCAGGCAGCATGCCTGCGGGAGGTCCGCGGGTCCCGGTGATTTGGCATCATTTCTGCGGGAGGTCCGCTGGTCCAGCGGCTTCGGTGTACCCACCGCCGAAATGCTGCCGAATCCATGGCACCCATGGACTACTGCAGGCGTGCCGCCGAAGATCGCCTGACTGCCACCCTAGGAGTGACGAGCAGGCTGCCCCTTCTGATGTGCCACCCCAGACCCGCGCTTGTTGCCTGGAGTCAGCCTTGGTGGTCTGTAAACAGACTGAGGGCCCGACCATCACCCAGTTCTGGGGAACTAGGAAAGGTGTGTTCGTGGTGGAAGTTTGTACAAAATGATACAAACTGCAAGAACACTGAATGGATATTAGGCTTGAATATTTTAGGATAAAATGTTGGCAAATGCTTAACCACAAACTTGCCTTGGCAACCAACTGACCTATAAGTTAAACTAACTAATAAGTTAAAATCATTAATGCCCAACATAGAGGATAGGGACACCACAACATTAGTAGAGTGAGGAAATACAAGCAAGGAAGGAGGAGAAACCCATACTGAATATATACGAGGCATAGTGGCATTAGCGTAACATTACAAAATTTATATCCCAGACTGTGTGCTTAGGGAGATAGAGATGTAGCCCTTGGGAGATGCCAGGATGATGGCTACTGATGATGGTGATGAGGAGGATAACAACAAACATTTCAAGTTGTTCTGCAAGGAATGGTGTGAGTCTATGGGTGCTCAGATGTACATTCTGTTCTACCTACCTTGCTGGGTCAGAGTGCTGGTGACGGAGTGAACTGAATTAATAAAACTATTGCAAATAAAGAAGGGTTGTCCTAAAAGCATGAGTGTTGCAACTTTACAGATCGGAGTTCCGCACTGAACAGTTTTAAGAATACTGGGCCTGATATTGGGACAAAGACATATCAAACCTCAGAGTGCTAAGTGGGAATTCTGAAGTAATCAAAATAATTAATACACAATTGATAGACTATCACCCATATCCAGCTAGAGTTAGAATTTCTGCAGCACATTATCTATTAGATTATTGTGGTTCACCAGTATACATTAAGGTTCTGTAAAAATAAATGAATCAGCACATAATTAAAGGGAAATATTTCCCATGTCGCTCAGACTACTTAGCTAAATATTTCTTCCTGATCATTCATTTATATTATATAATAATTCCTTTCAAGTTCTTCTTTAAGAGGAAAAACAAGAGGCTGGTTGAAAAATATTCAGTCATGGCATGTAAATAAGATCTCTCTTTGTTGCCTTAGGAAATACAATTAAAACCTAGCATCAGGAAAAAGGAATCTGTCAAGGAATTAAAACTAGAGGACCCAAACCTTTATTTAGTCTGGACAAAATAATGGAAACCATTTTATTTTTTCAGCATACACTGTCTGGTCCTTACCAACACAGTTGCATTGAAATGTAGCTAAGAATGCAAAACTTTGCAGAGCACTTTAGCTGAATTCCGATTGGCAGGATCTTCTTGATGGAGCTCATTTTACAATCATTTGGAGTCCAAAGTGTCTATGCAAAACCATTAATCTCAGAATGTGTGTAAACACTATCCTGGAGACAGGCTGCAATTTAGAGTTCGCTGTGACAGACAAATAGCTAGTAGAGCTCTGTCATTTAATCCCAGTGATTTCTTTGGTAGACATGGAAAGAAAAGTTTTTATACTGCCCTGTCATGGAAGGACTATAGACTCTGTCAACACTGTATGACATTATATACAAAAGTAATAATACTATGCATAGGCATTTCAATCAGCATGGAAAAATCCTGCAAGGCAGGCTTTTAGATGTGTGTGGTTGATCCAAACTAGCTATGTGAAATAGAGACTTTTAATGGAAAATATGGGGACAATATCTTGTTTGTAAGCTTTTTTGTTTCTGTATTTTAAGTGTAAGATGGAGCTTTCTAGTTTTACAATCCCACTTTATAGTTTCAATCTCAAGTTATCTAATGGTGCATGTTTGATAGCAGAAGAGTATGCCAGAGCAATGGTCATGCTTATTTGCCCAATATACACAAATCCTGTCAAAACTCTGAAGGGTCTGGTTTTCTAAGAATTGCATTATGCTCATTTAATAGCAGGTACACATTGTAGTTGGAATACAATTTAAGTTCCTGCATATTTAATGTGTGCTTCACAGTCACAATCAGACTGAAAAGTCTATGTTGTATACCATCTATATTAAGAGATTTCAAGAAGCTACTTGCAGAATATCTCCACTCTGTAAGCATGCAGAACAGTTTCTGAAATGCCTACATGTGGATCTACCCAGATGCTACTTAGCAAACTACAATGAACCAAAGTGTAACTCCTTTGGCCTATTGTGTTGTATTTTATTTATTTGAAAATTATGTTTCAAGATACACAATTGAGATGCCATATTCTATTTATAATGTTTATGAATCTACAACTTCAGTGCCCTTGAACAAATTCATTATGTCAACTCTTGCAACCATCTCGAGGGTTTCTTAGCAGTATTGCTAGTTCATTACACTTACATCTTGTATCATATATCTATTTATATAATACAATGTTTTGAAACTGGTGTAGAAATTCACACAAGGATATGTCAGGGAATGGTTGTGAGTGGCAAATCAGAACAACAAAAACGCCTTCAAAAAAACCCTTTGCAATGAGTTATGAAGGTAGCTGCTCTAGGTTATTTTTTCCCTCGGCAAACCCAGAGTCCTTCCTTGTCCCCATGCACAACCAGCCCTCAGGTTCCAGCCTCTGCCAGTACTCTCCAGATTCCAGGTTTTTTCATCCAGTATTGCCAACCCCAACAGTTCAAAAATCTTGACTCAGACCCCAGAAAAACATGAGATTGGCCTAAAAATCATGAGATTCTTATAGAAGATTAAATCATGATTTTTTAGTCCATCATCTGATTTTTCTCATCTCCCTCTGCCTACTCCCAGTGTGTGACTAGCACAGTACTGCCTGCTCTGGCATATTTATTGTATGGAAGAGGACTTTGGCTCCTGCTCCAGGAGCTCTCATAATAATGCAAAGACCTCTTACCTTTGTGCAATTATGGAGCAGGGCCTGCAGCTACCACTCCCTATCTCTTGCCCTCCCAGGCCATGGCTGTCACCTGTTCCCATAGCTGCCAAAGTTTGCGTAAGCTCCATGCAGGACATTTTACACAAGGGTAAAAAAAGTCTGCTAAATGGTCCCATGCCACTGTTTTGTGGGAGGACAACCACATGAAGAACATTAAAGCCTCGCTGACAGATTAGGAACATTACACATGGGGCTGCACAAAAAATTTCCCCACCAATAGTCAATGAATGCCCCATACCTTTTGCTGCCCTACTATTATCGCGTATCCTGCTGCTCTCTTGAAGGAAGCCCTCACTCAGGATTCGGGGGCGGAGGGAGGGAAATGTGGAGGAAGATGATAGACTCTTAACTCTGCCTTGCTCCTGGCCAGAAGCAGCAGCAGTGCCCAGCGCAGAAAGGAAAACCCTGGGAAGTGAGAAGGGGGTGTTGTGAAAGCAGAGCAACCAAGGCAGCACCATTCTAAGCAGCTGCCTGGGGAGGCAATGTTAGCCATAGCAGAGGCTGTGGTTGAAGTGGCTCCCCAAAACAATGCGCGCCCCAGGGCAGTGGGAAGAGGTGGGGGATGGAGGGCTGAGCTAGGGCAATGGGGTGAGATGGGAAGGGACAGAGAAGCTTACCTCCCCACAAACCTCACCCCCAAAAAATGAGGGAAGGAGGAATTACCTTTTTTCCTCATTCCCAGAGTGGAAAGGCATCATCCCTCCCATGCCCTTGATATCTAAGGGTGAGAAGGTTAGAAGGCCTGGTCCTTGCCTTTGACAGACAGAACCCCAGGGAAAGCCTTTTCTCCGTGTCAGGGGATTTCCTCTGCCTATATAAGGGCTACTCCAGAGGGGATCCCCAGCCTGCTAAGGTGGGGTTTTCCCAGACCTGATTTTCAGAAGGCTGGATCTAGAATTCAGGAGGTTATGGGTAGGAGCTGGCAATGCTTGGCTAGCCAGAGGGGAGTGGCACCTCATTGCATTGTGGAGGCGGGGACAGTGGGTCTCCTTGATAACCACACAAAGAAAGAGGGTGGAAGACACAGGGAAGCCAGTTGCCCTGAGAAGCCTGCAGAGGGCTGGGAGTATGAAGGCCATCAGTCTGCACAAGCAAACTCCTAGGATGAGGGGGGCGGATAAAGAGAGGGTCAGTTTAGAAGATGGGATGGTGGGATTGGGGGGAGGTACAGAAGCTCTGGGAGGTTAGGGGAGAAACTTCAGGGATCAGAGAGGGTTCAGGGTAGCAGGTACCTGCCAGGGAGTCCATAGTGGAGAGCGAAGCGGTCTGACGGCATGTAACTGAACAGGTCTAGTTAGTGCAGGGAATGGAGAGGAGGAAAAGGATCAGGGAAACAGGAGCTCTAGGGATCTGGCAGTAGGATGGGCTGGGGGAAGGGAAGGGACCCTTAGCAGATGCCTGTGGGGCCAGGAAGGGATGAGGGCTGAGACAGCAGGAAGGAAAGGGTCAGGGAAGCATGTACTTGCTGGAGCCAGGGAGTGGGTGAGTAGGTTGCTGTTGGAAACAGGAAAGGGAGAACTGGGCAGAGGTGCTGGAGTAGGAGGAAGGTGAGTACAGCCACCTGGTTCCAAGTCACAGGACAAGAGCTCTTTATCCTGTGGAGGCGGGGGTGCATGTGTCAAAACTGCATGACTCACAGTAAGTTTGGGAGACTTGACAACACTGTTCATATTTCACTGTCCATCTTAGGCTTCCCCAGGCTACCTGCAAAGTCTCATTCCCCACCAGTTTATTTCTACAATCCTCTCCTCACTTGCTTTTGATAGTCTCCTGCTTCCCTTTTGCTCAGGTACATCCTGATTGGGCAAATTGGTTCCTTCTCTTTCTCACTCCTGGTTAATTTTACACATGGGCCTGTGTAATATTTGGCAGCTATGAAATGGAGAGGGCCCAGCTTTGAATTCTACTGCAATGCACTGGCTGGAGAGCGTTTTCTGAGTGACAAAATGATAAAACAGCAAACATTTTGCTGAAAAATACTGATTGTTCCTTGTAAACAAAAACACAGGCTGTATGTCAATGGGCTGCTCCTACATTAATGATGAAGTTGGTGACAATTACAGAACTTTATCAGCCATGTTTAGCCCGGAGGCTGCATTTTGGTCTCACCTGTCTTTAACTGAAGTAATTATGAAAAATATAGTAAAGAGAGTGTGGGGGGACTTGCTTATAAGACTTACACCAAAAAGCTTCAATGGGCCTGCAGGCAACATCTGTAGGTGCTGAGCTTGTTCACTGGAGTACAACTACATTCTGAGTAAACCTCAGGCTACACTCACCACCTTTAGACACATCACTAACCCACCAGGATACCAAAAATCTGGACAACAGGTAAAATAGGATGCTTGGGAATCAGACGTGCACACACAAACACAATTTTTCCTAAGGCTTGGACCTCACGTTCTTTTACTTGGCCTCATATCAAGACGAAAGGTAGTTCTTACCTTCTAAACTACTGTGTTTCATCATAACAAGGACTGAAATTATTCCATTCTTTGCCTTTCATTAATGTGGTGGAAAAAAATTCACTGATTTTTACTTCTAATATGAATTTTTATCTTAAAACTACAGAGGGAAAAGCAACTATCAAGAAGAATTTAAGACCAAATTGATAGTTCAGGTATCTAGTTTATTTAACTGAATATAAACACCCTCTCTTTATTTTATAAGGCATTTGTCTCTTTCCATAGTTTTGCTTCAAATAACACACAAAGTTCTTTATGAGTAAACAAATATACACACCAGCATATTCAAAAAAATGCATCTGAACATTTACGGAGTATATTTTTGATATGGCTGGCTTAAGACAATATATAGAAATACATTTGAAAAATTAGACAGAAACTAGAAAACCAATCCCAAACTTGTGATTTGGGCATTGCTCTCACCAAAGTCAAGTGGGAGTTCCACTTGAGTCAGGACTGCACAGCTGGACCCAGGATCCTGATCCAAAGCTCACTTAACCACAGGACCACTAGCGACTTCAATAGGTTTTGTATTGGGGCCAGTGTGAGTAAATGTCATTTTCAGACGCCGTCAAAACTGGTGAAAAATTGTATGCTCTTTAGTGCAGATTGGATAATAAGGAAGGTGACATTTTACAGACATTTTTCAACTATCATTGCACTTCTAACTAAAAATAGTACACACTGATTTGAGTCCCACCATTCATAGATTCCAAGGCCAGACTCTGTGATCCTCTAGTCTGACCTCCTGTATAACACAAACCACAGAACTTCCCCAAACTAATTCCTAGTGCACACCTTTCAGAAAAACCATCCAATCTGGATTTAAAAATGGTCAGTGATGGAGAATCCACCATGACTCTTGGTAAATGATCCCAATGGTTAATTATTCTCACTGTTAAAAACTTACACCTTATATTCAAAATTACCTATTTATATTAAAAAGGTGACGTCAAGAACATTAATTATAGCTGTTTTCAAGATGTACCAAACTGCCAGCTAATAATTTGGACAATGGTAAACATAGTTGTCTACTGATCTTCAGCACAGACAACTAATATAGCTCAGTATTCATGGGAGCTAATTCCTGTGATGAGTTAAAAGTGCTTCTTTAAATTTTTAAAACAATCAGTGGCATATATAATGTGGTGAGAGTTACATAATGGACAATGTAACTTCTCACACTGTGCCAGAATCAGTGCTGTCCTTATGAATTGAAAGCTTATGTTTGTGGGTAAAAGTAACACCTATTAAAGTGAGGGACTGATGACACTCTTTAGAACTGCACATCATGCATGTGGAAGCTGTGCAAGGTTCTGTGCTCAATTCAGTCCAGACTCCTCAATCCTGATTTGCCCCATACTTTCATATTCCAGTTCTAGGTCTCTGCTGAGCTTTGACAAACAGTGCAGGCATTCTGTGATGTGAACATATGTCCATTAGAGAGAGAGCCCAAACTCCTCTTCACGTATGACCTTTCTTGAAAAGGGTATTTTGTAGCTTGCATAACTCTAGACTATTTATTATGCTCTTTCTACTGCTTCAGCTTTTTTCTGTGCATGAAATTCCGCACCTTAACCTTAAATTATTCTCTCCCTCTGGTGATGGTCTCTGAGGCTCAGGCTTTATTCCCCTTCAGGGTTCATTCTTCCTCTAAATACTCATCATCCATTGCATTCTGTAAAAAGAGTTCCCAGCAGTAGTTTTTAAAATAAAAGCAGCTGAACATTTAAGGCTCTAGTGTCAGTACCTGGAATGCCTCCTGTTGACAATGATGGTTATCACTGGGGGCAACTGAAATCTGTTCATTCTAAACTGTCTTCAGAAATCAGCCTTATCTGATTGTTCTTTCAGATCAAAAGAAATAGGAAGACAAAGTAAGCTGTGCATATTCTTTCACTCTGCACTTTGTTGTTAAAAGGGGTAGGAATCCCACTAGGACCCCTAAACCACTTTTAGATATTACTAATCTTTGCTATGGATTTTTATTTTTTCCATTTACTGCCAGCTGACTGATTAGGTTTTGATATTTTAATGGCATAGAGAAGCACTGTTAGGAATTACCTGTGGAAAACATAACAAAATCTAGATAGACAAAAGAACATTTATTGCTCAAAGGGAAATGACATATAACTCTCAGCATTTAAAGCTGAGATTAGACCATTTATCCAAGTGTAATATGAACACTTGCCAGGTCTCAAAAATCACTCTTTGAACTCCTAGATTTAGGCACAGTTACCTTATATTTTAGATATTTCCGGAAGACAGGTTGACATTGCTGCTTAGACCAAGTTCAGTTTCAATTACTAAATACAAAATGACCTCTATCTGCCATTCAGAGGGCAGATGAGAAAACAGGCATAGCCTGGTATTCTTACCAGCAGAGCAAGCACTGTTGCTGACAAATAATCTTCTCAAGATACAGAATATGGCAAAGTGCCTGCCAATTCAACAGCAAGGAAAATAACAGAGTGCTTGGCATTCCCCTTAAAATGTGTTTCTTGTTGGACACAGGAAGTCACTTCACGTTAAATTGGGATGTGACATAATGTAACATGTCAAAGGCTTTGTTAAAAAACAAATTGGAATTGAACTGCATATAGTACATCTCAAGTCTTGCATTCAGTTTCACACACTAAGAAAGTCACACATGCAGAGCTCATAAAATTCTACTGATGGTGAGGTTTTTGGAGCCTTTCCCAAACTCAGTGTGATCTTAGAGGGGAACCCTCAACATACAAAAACAACAGTTATTTTTGAGCTCCTTAAATGACATCTGAGCAAATGAACAATTTGCTCCAGTAAAATTCCATACTATTGTAATAAAGCAATTCCTACAATATGTGTTTTGGTATATTTTAATAGTCTTTGACATTGGCATTAATCAGTGAATTATATTTTCAGCTCATAACTCACATCCTGAATTTGCTTTCTTCCTGGTACTTTTTTGCCACTAGACAACTTCTGGTAATGAAGTCTAGACATACCTAGCCCTTTATTTTCCAGCTGGCTCTATCTGTTTTATTGTTCAATGTCATTCTAATGACCCTTCTCTTGATTTCTCTTTTTCCATTACAAGGCAATCAGACCTATGAATGACCACCTTGCCTAACACCTTTAAACTTTGTGCTCACCATGGCCAGGAGTTCTTAGACTAGCTACAATGCTACAGTGGTTCTTGTGAGCAATATAATTTGTACACTAGTCCCTAGCATGCTGAGTCACTGCACTGGCTCTTATGGGTAGATGTTTGATATTGGAGCAAAGAACATGGATGACAATTCGATATGATACCAGGCTGCCATCAAGTACAAAGTAAAGAATGGCTGAAAATGCTCCCCGCTGTCTCTTTTTATTAGATGGGAAATGGACTCTTCAAACCTGTTCCAAACCACACTAGGGTAGGTCTTTAGGTCAAAGTCTGATATAGGAGGGGAAGAACTGTACCAGCCTTTATTTTGCACACTCCACCCTTCCTAGAAAGAGCTGTTATACTTAGTACAAATCTACTGTAAGCTGGCACTTGAATAAAAGAGCTTTCATCATTGTACATGAAGTGTGAGGATATTAAGCTATTTCAGCAAAAAGACAGAATGCTAAAAAAATTGTTACGTTCTCACTGAAAACGATGAGAAATATCAGCTCTAGGCTCTCTTGATTTCTGTGCCGCCTGACTTATCTCCCCTAGGCTACACACTTCAGATGGATATTTGAACACAAATAGGAAATCACAACATAAAATGTATCCAAATTGGTCTTAAAAATGAGTACAAAGAGCCCTTAATTCACCACATCAGAAAAAGGTTTTCAACCTCTTGTATGGAAATAACACGCTACTCTTAGAGATAAAGGCATGGATTATGGGACCATCCTTAAGCTGTTGAAGAATAATTGGAACAGTATTTTACAACAGATGGGCTGCATTGTCTAAAGCATCACTTGGTCTACTTTTAGGTAGGGAGATTGTTACTGTGCTGAAAAAATGAGACTGGCTTTCATGATTTATTTATTTATTTTGTTTTTCTTAACAATGGTTAAGTGCTTCTCCTAGCATCGAATGATGTATGGTATGTGGAAAAAAGAAATGAAAAGATTCTTTTTTTTGAAGCGTGAAAAATCCAGTCATTTACACCTAACATGCCTCTCAATCACAGTCACCTTTTTCAGTTAAGCTATATCTGTAATATCTTGCAAACCTTGACTTCTATTCCCTTGAAAGCATTTCCCCAAATGCTTATTGTAGTATTTCTCCTACATTTAGTTCAAACTTTACAGTTTAGCCGTGAGAGTAGCTTTCTTTGATCACATGGAACCAAATTCTATTACTTTTCACTGAACAGAATTTCCACCAAAGATAAATGAATTTGGAATGCAGAACTACAGTAAGTTGCGCCAGTCAATAAAGGGACCCAAGAGGCCATTACTGAAGCCATAGGTTGTCTGGATATTGTAGCTCCTGGACATTTGTCCTCTTTTCACAGCCATACCTCCTAGATCATGGACGAAAGACATGAGTACCCTCGCACTAGTTACTCAGCTGACTTTACCCCACCTGGCAATGCCCCTCACTACAGGGAAATCCCCACCCTACACTTATCTAAAAGTCAGTTCCTGCCTCAATTACCCACTTGTTAAATTTTCAGACAAGCACCTTTTGTGCTTTCTCCCATGCTGCCCTTCACACTTGGGGGAACTCCCCATAAGCATCCACAAAGCCACTTCATTGTTCTCCTTTAAGTCCCTCCTTAAAACTCTCCTTTGCTGAGATGCCTACAAAAACAATTGACAATGATTAGGCTCCTGGTGTGCTTAAGCCACTGCCTAATCATACTGACCAATAATGTCTCACTGTTTCCTTGTACCCTGCCTGTCTGTATCCAGCTGTTATTTCTAGCCTTAGACTAGAGCAGGGACTGTCTTTTGGTTCTGTGTTAGGGTTCCTAGGTGCTACAGTAACACAAATAATAAATAATCCACAGATTACTGATTGATAGTTTTCCAGTTGCTTTTGCACTGCAGAAGTAGGGGTCAAGATCTGGCCCACCATCTCACAGGTTTCTCACGCCTGTAGTATATATAGCTCAAGAAATATCTCAAAGGAAAACAGCACCAATAACTATAGAGATGGATCTTAAAAACAAAAGCAAATGACAACAAGGAATTTTTCATCTTTGAAATATAGCAAGGGATTAAAATACTTCCCAGAACATGTCAGACCTAGTCACCTGATGATCTGTAGCCCCCTCATCCCATAGAAATAGAATCCTCAGTATGCGATTGGCTGGAGCTTAATACAGGATCTCTGAATGGTGCCTCCTACTGCAAAGCCAGGATACATCAGCAAGTTGCTGGAGCTCAAAGCAGAGTCCAGCTGACACTTTCTGTTAGGAGCTTCAGAATGGTTGGCAAGCAGGCAGAGCACTATGCAGGATCTTGTGCAGGGATAACAAGTGAGATTTGTACTTTCGAGTCACCGGAAGGAACAAAGAACCAGCAATGCATTTGTTAATGTAGTGCTAGATATGGAACCATCTAATAACTGAACATTGACCAAATTTGTAACATATGATAGACAGACAAATATAGAGAGCAATTGTAATTTTTGTGTAAGGATGTCAAAAGATTCATATTGGAATGCAGGGTTCTGCATCTGCTCAATGGAGCAGAGAACCTTAGGCTGCAGCTAAGAGTAAAGGTTGATTTCTGTGGTGTTTTATATATATGTAAAGAGGGAAGAAAATGATTAAGTAGCTGAATACAATTCCTTCTTCCATCAATGAGAAGAACAACACATGATACTAGAAGTAGGTAGATTTGACAGCAGGAAGAATTTCTACTGCAATTTCAGATGTCTGATCCACACATAAATATCCAGGAAGGATGGATATCCTGAAACTACTGTTGAAATTAAGTGGAAGTGGTACAGAGTCACAGAATCATTTTGAACAGAGGTCCTTGCTATATATGGCTGCAATAAATGCATACACAATGAGCAATGACACAAAAGGGGACTTATTAACAACTGTAGCTCATGAAGAAGTCCTTGAGATTTTGAAGAGCTTCCTACCATTATACAGATACAAATAGGGTCCCAGCAGTTTGAAGTTTATTGTGTGCCCATGAAGAATGAAACCTACAACAATTTTCTTTTACATCTAAAATTGCAAGACCCAGCAGCCTTATAGCTTTGGATTCCTTGAGAGATTTGGTGATTAGAAAAGGCTGGCAGGGGTTACAGTGTGGGTAGGAGATGTGAGCAACCTGCTGAGACATTGTGAGGTAAGCTTTGAAAAGGCCATACAAATCTGAAAAGGCAGTGGCAAAATTGAAATAGAAGGCCTTAAGTGAATAGGAGAGTCAAGAAACTTTGCATGAGACTAACATAGCAGGATCTCAAAAACATGACTACACCATAAAATTCACTCCAGGAAGTTATTTACTTGTATGTGATGCTTTGTCCACTGTCTGAGATGAAACCCATCATAGTGCACAGTGTGTACAAGAGAGCACAACTCCTCACAGGAAAAAGTGCAAGAAAGGGTTCAAAAACTGTTACAGATAGTCTAAATGCTTGTGTTGAATTGAACATACAATAAGAAATCCAGTGACTGGTGTGGCCTGGAGGCGCTGTGCATTGATTTCATACAGCAGCTGCTATTGGTGGGGAAAGACTGATCTAGCACACTAAATGCCAGTGGCATGCCAATTACATATATGGTGAACATAGGTATTGAAATTAGTATGGTATCTGCATGTCTGTGCAACAACCCGACAAAGACTTCCACTATAGAAGGAAAAAAATGTCATGAAAGCTTTCAATGGACTATCAATTTCTGCAGTGATAAGACGTTGCCTTACTCTAGCAAATACATATTACAGTTGTTATAGGTAAAAGAATCTCTCTATTCCTGGTATTAAGTCAGCATGCCTAAGCAGTTTACAATAAAACCAGCATAGCCTCTCAGAGATTATCTGTTGTGACTGAGATCCACTTGGCACAGTAGCAAGGAGGGGCAGTCAAGGAGCTTGCTATAGCACCCCAATTCTCCCAGTGGTCCCACCCCAGAGAACTGAAGTTTGGAGGTCTGCTCTAGACTTTGGTAGGCAGCAACAGTCCACAGGGAACCATCCACTCACTAAGTTAGGTCAGCTGGAGCACAGCACATTTCAGCCATGCTTCCTCTCTGTCCCCTACACATCCCTGCAGCCCCAACATGTCTTCCATGCCAAGGTTGGTGGAGAAGGTGATATAGGAGTAGATATGCTATCTGCACAACTGTCAGGGAATCCTTCATGCAAAGGGAGTTCCCAGATGAAGAAAAAGGACCAGATTCAATTTCCTTTGAGCTGCCAGAACAATGCAAAGAGGGTGGAATGGAGGAGAGAATCTGATCCCAGAACTTTAGTGGACTAACATGCCTATGTGTTTAGAGGCTTTGAAAAGTTTTTCATATCTTAAATAATCTTAAAGAAAGATGCACAGGCTACCATACATGTAGCCTGTATAGTTCCTTTGGCTCTGAAGGGCAGACTACAGTAAGCACCAGCTAGGATTCAAAGTCTCTTACTGAATTTTCAGAAATATGACTGCACCATAAAATTCACTCCAGGAAGTTGTTTACTTGTACGTGATACTTTGTCCACTATCTGAGATGAAACCCATCATAGTCAGCCTCCAGAAGTGGAATTCAACATTGATAAGTACTCAGGTGCTCTGTTACGATGCACATGGGAACAGTTGCAAATTTCTGCAGAAGATGACGAGATACTATAAACTGTAAATTCTGGATGGGAAAATCAATTCACAGCTAAGCAATAGGTACATTACAGATATAAGCTCTTTTCTGTTGGATAGCGTTCTTAAAAGTAAGCATATTGTGATCCCATTAAGGTTCAAAAATTATACTTCATTCATGAAGTGCACATTGAAATGGAAAACTCAAAAAGGGCGGTCAAAGGATAATGTATTGGCTAGACATGAACAAAGGTACTTGTGACACAAATTCTTCAGAAATTGTGGTGACTGCTTGAGCAACACAGTTGCATATGCCACCCATATCTAAAGACCAGCTATTAAGTACGGACAACTCAAATTAAATATTTAACATGATAAGGTAAAATTTTCACTCTCCAGAGAAGATAATATTTGGTTGTCATTGATGGATATTCAAGCTAACTGCAAGTATCTTAACTAGAGGAGGCTACTTCAGAATAGATCATCTTAAAACCAGAAGCTATTTTTACCAGATTTGGGTGTCTGAAAATAATGAGGAATGACAATAGACCTCAATTTGCTATTACAAAGTCAACAGTGGTCTCTGGATTTGAGCATATTACTTACAGTCCAAAACACCTACAAATTAATGCACTGGCAGAATGTGGTGTTACAATTGTTTAAAGAGCACACACACACACCCCCTCCAGACACCCCCACCCACACACAGGAAATCCCTATCATCTATAAACCAAATGTGTGGATTTTTTTGGCCACCCCAGACTATCCAGTAATACTGTGACCTGCTTAGAATTACAGCAACATAGGCCTATCTGAAGAAAAACCACAGGTCTTGTTTGGTAATGAAGTGACGGACATACTAAAGAAATAATAAGGAGCTGCATCTTCAGGATCGCTAGCTGATTGGTCTGTTGCAACTCCAAAAAAGCACATAGTGTTATAATAGTTAAAAAAAACCCTGAGAATCATATGAAATTGAGTGTTTGTGAAATTATATGTGTTCATGTTGGAGATAAAAGACTAGTTTAAAATTAATTGTTGTATAAAAAACTAAAGATGGGTTATAGCTGTTATTTTTGCATCAGGACGTGAGACGTCAAAAGTTCACCTTCTATATCAGAATACAGGTTGATTTTACTATGTTAAGTAAGAACAAAATGCTTAAACTGTTGAATGCAAGTACTTTTTGCATAAATTAGAACATATTAGGAAATCAAAATATTCAAGCTTCCTTTCTCATGCACAGAGATCTCGAGGAATTAGTAAAATTAGCTCTTGGATAGAACTGGCAGGTACATTTTAACCTTAATTTGGCTTTTTGTTTGAAAGTCATAGAATCAGCAAAATTACATATAAAAAAGACTGGTTAAGTTATTCTATTAATTGAGTCCTGTTACTGCTGCCATCATATGCCCTATATTATTTCTTGAATTTTAGTGCACACAGTACAAGTAAATTAGCAATAGCTGTAGTTGTGGTAACAGGAACTTGTGAAATCCATCTGGTATAGTGGCAAGCTTATACCAGCCTGGTAAAAAGTGAAAATGTCATGTTATCACATGTTGTAGACACATATTAGCTCTATTTTTATTCCCACTCCTAAACCTTACAAAGGGAAATGCCTGTGTTTTTGTGTAACAATATACTCAACCAACATAAAGTACAGATGCTATGAAAAGTTATTTCACTGTCTCTCTCACAGAATCACTACAACATTCAAGTTTATACATTAGCTATTAAAGTCTAAATGCAGTGTAAGAGAGAGCATCTTTCAAACAACTGATGAGAAGTTTGAAAAGTGGATATTTATCAGACAAGATAAGGTTGACATGTTTTACTATAGTGGTAGCTGTTTTTCCGAGGTGAAAAACAGATGCTAGAAAAATGAAGAACTATAATCAACAATGTACTTCATTTAACCAGAATATGGCTTTTGTACTGCATATTGAGTTATATTTTTATAGCAGAAAGCCAACACAAGTGATTACCTTTTCAGCACAGCATGCCTGAAATTAGATTCACAAACTCCTACTGCACTGACAATTTACCTAAAAATACAAATCTAGTTTAACTCCATAAGTTTCTTGTTGCACATTAACTTTCTCAAAGGGCATAAGGTATATGATACACAGTTGACTGAAAATTTAAAAAAGGGGCTAGTATCGTAGAATAATTCTATTTAAAACACCAATTACTGGGTATACTAAATTATTGTGGGTATTTCTACTGGCTCTGTTTTCCCTATGCTGTTTAAATACAAGGGTAAATTTACTCCACTGATTTTCTAAGGAAGGCTACAGATGAAATCTACAATTGTAAATCATTAAAATCTGCTTTATCTTAACCAGGGTAAGTCTTAAGCTTTACTGCATTCTGAATACAAAACAATAAAGGAGTCTTACACTGCATTCAGGATGTGTACACTAACCCATCCATTCCGCCCAGAGCTTTATTTCAGTTTTGATTAATTACACAGGGTGGGTTTTTTTAAGGCCTATGTTATCACTTTTCTCTTAGGCCCCTATGGGGAAAAATAAAAGTCAGCGCCTGAGAAGGATATTAAAGAAACCCCAAGCAATCAGTGGTGTTGTGTGCAACATTTAAACCCCAATTATCTTATTTTGCAACTCTCTCTTATCTTCACAGTTCCATGAGCTAGACACCCCTAGCTCTTCTTACATATACTGGATCCATGTCAGATTCAAGGGGAAAACTGTTGTTCAGGACCTACTTTATACATTTAAATTAAATCTCAGAACAGGAGTAGAAATACAGAAGTGGGTAAGTGTGTAACAAAATGTCTATTATTATGGTGAGAGAGTGAGGCACCTTTTAAAGCATTTTCCTGTTCTGTTTTGTTTTGGTTGCCCGCCCCATAAAAAGAATTTGTGGTCCACGAATGATCAGAACCAAACTAAATTATGGTCAAGTAACTGAACTTCTCTGATGTGTAAATTGAATCATTCCCACACGCTGGTCTTTCATAATTAAAAGACCGTTTTCACTGTGGGAAATTTGACTGAATTTTGTATTAAAAGAAGAAACAAACCATCAATCAGGAGGGGGTAGGGAAACTCAAAGAGCTCAACACATTAAACTTGAAGAGTGCAGCTGAATTCTGAATGATTTGCTCCAGGAGACTGTAGATCTTTAAGGCAGACTACTGTACAAACATTAATGAGCAGAATGCTTATCAGATATTCTGTTCTACAATCTTTTGTAGTTCCCTAGTAGAACACAATTTCTATTTGGTTGAAAAGCCCCAGAATATGGTTTTAAACAAACCCTTTTTCAAGGTTCACAAGCTTTAAATTACTAAATGTTGGCTACCATTGAGAAAACTTACTGAGCTATAACCAGAGAAAAAAATAACCAGGTACAATTCAATTCACTATGGTTGCCATGTAAGTGCTCCTCAGGAGGATCAAGACTTGCTGGGAATAAGATTGCTGCCTAACATAAACACTTCCAGGTGAACATAGACATTTAACATATCATACTTTAACTCTGGTGCTTTTAACTGAGTTTATTAAAGTTCATGGCTACTGCTAAAAGTTCCAAAATATTAAGCAAGAATATGTACCATTAAAAAGCAAATATTTACATTGCTATAGCATGAATACTTCACTGAGGCTTATATTCAGAACACAAGATAACAGCCACGATAGCTAAACTCAATACTGAAATATGATAATTTACTTGTTAATGATGTCTTTTCTCAAGATCAGTAAATATGGGATGGCCTATAGGAAACAGAATGAGAAAAAAGGAAGAGTGGAAAAAAGAAAGAAAAAAAAAGATATGAGCTAGATCCTTAGCTTATGTAAAAAGGCATAGGTCCATTGAAGTTAGTGCTATGCTGATACACACCAACTCTGGACTTGACCCAACATCATTAATATAACAATTTAAAGACAATCATCGATCCAGCAGCAGAGATTACTGGTAATGGATTAGAAAGTAGGGTACAGAGACAAAGTACAAATTGGTCTTTTGTGATTTTGCTGCACTGCTACTAACAGATCAGTTAGACATTTAATCACTTCACTGCAATTTATGAGTCCCAATACAACCGGAGACCCTGGGATGTTTTGACTTACCTTCTCGCTTTCTTCACTCAGGAGCTCTTTGTTTTCTGAGTTTAATATAGTGGTTTTACTCCAGCAGGACACAAACAATCCAGAAATCTGTAATGCAAATGGATCACAAGCATGGATTTATCGAGGAGAAATGTTTAGAAAATATTCAATGTATAATTATTCTTACTTACAAAATATAGTAATAATTCTATTGAGGGGCAGAAATACTAAATGTTGATCTTGTTCTGGGTTATCATTGTTGTCTTTTGTTTAACAATAACATGTGTGTGTCATTAGATATATGGAGATATAACTATCTTATAGAATTGGAAAAGCCTTGAAAGATCATCAAGTCCAGTCCCCTGCCTACACTAGCAGAACCAAGTTCTGTCCTCTAACACATTTTTTGCCCCAGAACCCTAAATGGCCCCCTCAAGGATTGAATTCACAGCCCTGGGTTTAGCAGGCTAATGCTTAAACCACTGAGCTATCCCCCCCGCAATATTATTTAAAAGATAAATTGAAATGTAGGTTATCTGCTGTGAATATTTATGATGGATATTGCTAGAGTAACGTAAATTGGAAAAGGTAATTTTAGTTGATTGTACCTAGAATTTTTTTGATAAAGGTTTTCCATCAAGAAATTCTAAGTCATCAAAACCAAAACTTTTTGTAGAAATGCATCAGATTCATTAAACTTTTGTCAGGTCCAGGATGGAATTTCCCAGAGTAGACTACTGGTTAAGGCAGCATTTCAAAAAGGTGGGTTATGACCAGGTTAGAAATGGGTCACAGGTCTGGTGCTGAGGGCAAGCCCTGGGGAGTGAGGGGAGGTTCTAGAGAAGGAGGTAGCAGCACACCACTGCGGGAGGAAGAAAGGTAGCAATGCTGACTTGTGACATCATTCCCACCCTGAATTTACACCCTGGGAAGGTTAACAATAATAAGCAAGCAAACAAACAAAAGACAAAATGGAGTTGGTGGGTTGCCTTAGTAAAAAGTTAGTGAGCCAATGGGTTAAGGCAGATGCCTGAGATGTGGGAAATGTAATTCAAGTTTCTTTTCTGCCTAATTTGAAGCAGTGTCTCCCATATCCACTAACCACTGGATTATTGACTATTCTGAGATAGTCTGTCTTCCTCACCCTCATATTTCAAAAGGCTCTGGTTTCATAGCAGAACAAAAGCAGATGTCCAAACCTCAATTTGAAAACAACAACAGAATTCTTGTTTTCTGGCCAGCCTATTAAAACTTGGATATCAACTGTAAGAATGACTTTTTGTGATTCCATATTTGTTTTTTTTTCATTTATTTCCCTATTTTATCTTGTCAGCTCACAAGTAAAGTATTATTTCCTAACTGTCACTGGTCAAACTCTCCCTGTGAAAGTATAGCTGCATTCTTTCTGGCATTAACATTGTCAATAATAATGATTTTTCAGTTGTAACTTAACAATTCTGTTGATGTGTGAACTAGAAAACATTATAACTCACTCTCCCATAGTCCTCTAAAACCAATAGAATTAACAATAGTAAGCAACAAAAACAAACAAAAAGACGTTTAATTTCATAAGTAAGTAGAATACATGTAGACAACAGATTTATTGAACAAGCCATTTTCACATTGTCACTTTCCTGAACAATCATTTTAACTGTTCAGAAATGAATTGTAATGTAACTTTCTATGCTTAATATTCAACAACTTTTGGGGTACAGCCAGTCACAAAAATAGAGAATTAGTAACTAAAAGTGGTGTGCAGAATCAAACACTATAATGCTAGCTTCTGAAAGTATCATTTCATACTTATTGTACTCTCTTTAACATTCTGAACATGTTAAATTTTGGTACTCTCATTCGGGGAAAAAAAGATTTTCATGCTATACATTTGAATTTTGAAATTATTTTTGCTTTTACAGTTTCTCTCCAAACCTTAGTCCACAGTCCACTCAACTATTTCTCTGAGCCTGTCAGAAATCCTAAACTCCGCAACAATATAAAAGGATGCCGATGGAATGAAAAAGAAAAGAGTCAAACGTAACATATTTGTGCCAATATGTTTTCACCACAAGGTGTTTTCTTTTCAATGTATTTTCAACATCATACCATAAAAATGCATTGTGAAAGATAATTTCCTCAATATTTTATTTTTAAAGGAAACAGGCCAAATGTAAAATCATCACCACCACTACCACAACCAACAGCAGCTTTATAGGAAACCTTTAAACAAAGAGTTATCCCTTGGGTAGAGGGACCAGAATATGAAAAGAAATGATAAAATCATAATCTGAAAAATAGTCAAAGACCATTTTTAGTATGTTCTCCACACTTTAGAAGGGTTTCAGGGGCAATGATCTGTTTATGGAGGCAGAGACAATGGCTAATGTACTGAATGGCATAACATTCTGAAAAAATGGCTCAGCTATAATTTGTACAACCAACTCATAACTGAATCATAGGAAGAGACAATGTTATAAGAGATGATAAACACAAAACAGGATAATGGAAGCCCAGAAAGGAGTAGTGGATAGTAATCCCAGTCATGATGTCCTAACATCTTGAGACACTGCACATGTCTTGTCACATGCCTTTAACAGGGGCAATAGTTAGAAAATCCTCCAGGGATCACAGCTGTGAAAAAAAAAATTATGCACATCAAATGCAAAATAGATAAATAGTATTTATGTTCTGTTCTGAAGCACTTCAAAAAATTGAATGGCAGTTGCAATACGGAGACAAAGCTCTGAAAAGAGCTTGGAGAATCACAGAATCAATGCAAACTATTTTACTGTTTGATGGCCAGACACACAAATCATTGAGTTATATCAGCTGATGATCTGTCTCTGAAAGTCCACTGTTAAGAATGCTCATAGACTCATAGATTTTAAAGTCAGAATGGACCATTATAATCATCTAGTCTGACCTCCTGCACAACGCAGGCCACAGAATCTCACCCACCCACTCCTGCAATAAACCTCTAACCTATGTCTGAGGTACTGATGTCCTTAAATCATGGTGTAAATATTTCAAGGTGCAGAGAATCTTCCAGCAAGTGACCCATGCCCTACACTGCAGAGGAAGGTGAAAACCCCCCAGGGCCTCTGCCAATATGCCCCTGAGGAAAATTCCTTCCTGACCCCAAATATGGCAATCAGCTAAACCCTGAACATGTGGACAAGACTCACCAGCCAGGTACCCAGGAAAGAATTCTCTGTAGTAACTCAGATCCCATCCCATCTGGACCAGTGGGCCCATCTACCATGAATAGTCAGAGATCAGTTAATTGCCAAAATCATGTTATCCCATCACACCATCTATGCTAAGAATCTATCATTAACTTAATTTGGATTCTGTGTTTGGTTGTTCTTTCAACTTCCTTGTTTTCATCTTTTGTTAACGGATATCATGTTCATTTAACAAATTGCTGATTTCAAGTTTATTTGTTTTTGCTGTGGAAACAAGGTGTGAAAGTTCCTACAGAGCTACTTCATGTTCTTCTGGGTCACTAATATTACTGAATCCTACTGTTCAACACTAGAGTGTCATAAGAGAATGTGTGCCTATATATACACACACCCACAATTTGTGTGTGTGTATTTTTCCTATTTCTTGTAAACAAAAATTAAATGTAAAAATATTAAGCAATCAAGGTTAGTCACCAGTAACTAGACTTCTTTGAAATGAGCCTCTTTAAGTTCACACTTGTGGGATGAAAGTGCTTGCACAATTTTGGAATCTACTACTTCAGGAATTCTGAACCTACAGCTCCAAAGAAGCTGGGCAGGCAAGCAAGGAGTGTGAATATGCAGAGGCTCTTCTCAAAAAACTCCAGTTATTTGTCAGCAACCTTCAGTTGCTACAAGTGGTCTCTGTACATTACCAACTGTGAGAGTTTAGTAAGTAGTATTTTTTTAAAGGAAGGTAGAATGAAGATTTCTAGGTGAAAAAAAGGACTGCAGCATTGCTAAAAATCAGCTTCAACTCTTTATGCCAGGTCAAACATGTATTAGAAATGACAGGAACCTCTAACTCTCCCAAAAAAGCCTCAAATGAAGGAAAAATAGCTAAAAGCACATATGAAACTTCAAGTAGCTTCCTTACAAAATTCTGTGATGAAGACCATGGAAAAACATGTTATGGAAAACACATTAATAATTGTGATACATAAGATGATGAATTTGTGTAATCCTTGAGCTGTGATGAAAGGCCACTTAGTCCCACCTCCTGCTTTTGAGGACTAGGAGGGAACTTGAGGATTAATCTGGTCCTCGTAGAAAATATAATACACTGATATCCAAAGCATGGAGCCAAATCTTCCTGAATAAGACACAGAGAAATACAGACAGGCCTCAGAACATCATGGTTCTGGTATTTATAATATAGAGAAGAGGACTGAATGAGGCATTCACAGGGCTGGTTATAAACAAAAATACCATGTGAGGTAGAGCAGATGTTGGCATAGGGTAAAACCCTAAGTTACAGAGACTTACAAAACCTAAGATAAGAAGCAGGTAACTGAAAAAACCCCCTGACCTCAATGTCCACCCACATATGCAGATACATTGGTGAGAAGCTCTTTGCAGAACTTGACTCTCTGCAGTGGACTCTGTTGACTCTCATAGATCCAGAAGTTTAGTAACTATTACATTGAACTTAAAGTGAATGAAGCCAGAGAATTAGCATCAACCTGGACAGATCTGGGCACCTTGGCCACTTTGGAAAGTGATGCATCAGAGTCAAATATGCTTGATTGTTACTGTTGGACTCAGTCAACCAGCAATAGTCCCAGGACTATGATGCTGATTTTGTCAGACATATTTTTTTTAGCAGACTCCTGGCACCAGACTTGTTTGAACTAGGAAGATCTGAAGGTTCTGGCATCACTTATGCCAGCCACAGAACCACTTTGACCTGTGATTCTCCTGAGATAGTAGGGCAGTTCCTGGAGCATTTGATTCAGGCATGAATGGAGCTAGGGACAGTAGTGCTCCTTTTCCAACACATAGAATTGACAATGCCAGGTCCTCAACCCAAGATTCAGTCAATATGAATGAATCCAGGAACTCCTGTGCTACTAATGTTGAGCATAAAGTCAATGATTCCATATCCTTGGCACTTGATGGATTCAGGGATTCAATTCGGTGATCTGGGGATCAAGATGCTGCTCATAATGAGCATAAAACACTTTGGCAAGCAATTCTCTAAAGTTGATAGGGCTGGTTCACTTATAATAGACTTGGTTAACCCATACTCATGGACTCTGGTGCTGCTTATGACAAACATGTAACACTCCAGAATCAACGCTGCAGGATCCTGTTAGACTTAGAGCTTGTCTACAAGTGGACACTAAGGAAAATTAATCTGAATTAAATAAAGGCTTGTCTACACAAACACTGAGTTCATGGAAGGTGAGTGTGTGAATCTATTCCACACCTTTCTGCTTTAGAATAACTATCCATATGGACCCTGCTGATGCACATTAACAGTTTGTTAATGTGCCATGATCTAGTCCTTTCTGGAAAAAAACCTCAAGACTAGATCAAAGCACATTAACTGTTAACATGCATCAACAGGGTTAACACTGACAATAAAGCCAGTAAGGGAAGATTCACACCACAGTTTGTTGTAAACTGATCATTTGTGTAGACAAGCTCTTGAGGTGTGAATTGAATGTGGATTAGTTAAACTGCATTAAACCCTGGTGTAGACACTCTCATTCAGAATTGAAGTAGCCCTAATTCAGTTTAGTTTCATTCATTTTGGAAGTGAATTAGGGTTTAGCTACACTTACATTTTATAGCGCTCTAACTAGCTGGCTCAGAGGTGTGAAAAATCACTCCCTTGAGTGCAGCAAGTCTGAGCACTTTAAAGTGCTAGTGTGGACAGGCTCCGAGCACTGGGAGCCCATTTCTCAGTGTTCAGAGCTAATCCCCTCATGGAAGTGGATTACCAGCTCTCTCCCAGCATTCATGCATGACCACACTCGCACTTCAAAGTGCTGCTGCGGGAGCATTCCAGCAACAGTGCTTTGAAGTTTCCAATGTAGCCATGCCCTTAAACAAAGCCAGATTAAGGCGAGTTTAGTTCTGAATGCGTGTGTCCAGGCAGGAGTTTAATTTAGTTCATTTCTGAAGTGAATAAAGCTAAACCAAGTAAAGGGTGATTTAAGGCCATTACAATTCTGAATAAGCACCTTTACAAAGGGATTTAGCTAAACCATTTAAAAGCATGATTTAAATAAACTTTCCAGAGGGCTTGTGTACATTGCCCCACAGCTCAGACTCTGGGGGTATGCATAGCAGTACACAAAGTGCTGCACTGTAACGCTCCCATCTGGGCATTGAGGGTACAAACTAAAAAGTTCCTTGTTTGCATTATGTAATCCTGTTTGAATAGGATCGGGCAATGTAGACAAGCCCTGAGTTTCCCTATGTAGACAAAGTTTAAGTCAACTTAATCCCACTCATGCTAAGCACAGCGTTCATGTTTCCAGGACATCAGCACTGGAGTCTGTCGACTGAAAAGTATCTGGGTCCTCAGGACTGTCATGCTAAGCATAGTACCACTTTAGCAAGCAGCACGTCAGAATCCACAATGCAAAGTCCTCAACACTGGATTTTGCTGACTTGGATAGATCCAGGGACCCTTTGGTACCAAATCCCTGGCATGGCCCTTGATCAATCAAAATGGATCCTGAGATCTTGATGATATTTATGTCAGGGCTTGGTTACACTCACAGCTTTATAGTGGTTTTGGTTATGCCTGCCTTCAGATACAGGTCCAGGGATAGCGCTCCAGTGTGTCCGCACTCACAGCCACAATCGCACTGATGTGGCCACATTTGTGGCACTTGCAGTGGCTCGGGGAGTGGTGCATTATGGGCAGCTATCCCAGCATTCAGCTGGGTGCAACATGATTTTCAAACGAGGGGGGTAAGGGGGAGCATGTGCTGTGTACGCGGAGGGAGCGAGTGGATTTTTGGCGTGCTGAGAGTGTGTCAGCAAATTGTCTTTGAAATGCGAAGCCTGCTACTCTTCTCCTTCACGCTCGCTCACAAGGTAAACATTTGCACTGTTGATTTGCCGAGTTGCAGCTAAGCTCTGAAAACATACTTCCGCATTCCTCCAGCTGAGTTCAAAACAAAGGGAAGAGAGGCTTAATTGGATTAAATAGCTTAGGGGCGGTTCCAGAGATCACTCAAAGCGATATGTTGTTACTACCTGTTTACACTGGAGCCAAAACGGAGCACTCAATATGCTATAGCTGTTAATCCTCTGGCAAGGAGGATTACCAGGACTGGTATAACTGTGGGTTTATAGTGCTCTACATGCCTTGCTCGTCTGGACGGGTAGTGAGTTATAGCATTCCTGGTGGCTTTATAGAGCTATGATGTTCCAGTGTAATCAAGCCCTCAGACATAGTCTCAATTTGGTGAGTAACTCTCTAAAGGCCATGCTAGATTTACAGAGTACCAGATTTTTAGTCAATTACACCTGAATACCTGCTCCTGTCAGCCATGATGAGAAGCAACCTGGGTCCAGATGACGCCTGTGCCTCTTTTCCTCATCTTTCTTAAGAAAAGCTGACAATGTAAATGGCAATTTAATGAACTACAAATGAAAATATCCCCTAAAGTGGAGAAGAAAGAAAAGAATTATGGTTCATTGCATCTGACATCATTGCAGCTTCAGAGGTTAGAAGGAATTGAGGGGCAGTTGGGTCTATTCATCTTTTTTAAACCCCTGAAACTGTGCATGGGGAGGGGAAGATAAGGGGCATAGCCTCAACAGACATGGCTTTCTAGAATATTGTAAGGGCCCACAGTGCAGGCACCTTGATCCCACAAGAAGACTCAACACTTTCAAGTGATCATTGTTTTCCTTGTTAAGAATAAAGCCGTTCCTTTAGACAATGTATATAAGAGAATGCTTGAATATGCACTTTATCAGATTAGTAAAAAATCTTTTGGTTCTTGCTATTCTGGAACTCACATTTTTCCTTACTAACATTTAACTTAGGTTCCCCACTGACAAAAAACACATTCTTTTGGAACATTTCCTACCAGCATTTCACAAATATAGATCTTTAGAGCCTTGGCATAGTAAAATAAAATAATGTTACTGTATGTTAGTAAAAGAGAGTTAGCCCATTCTATGGCAAGTGCACATATTTTTGACTCATTTGTAACTGAAATATATCTATAGGGTCTCCATGGAGTCTTGCATGCTGTTAATTCATTTTGTTATTAACCCAGCTGCTAGAGCTGCTGATAGCAAGTACATTACAATAAAAATGCTTCTGGAACAGAGTATGGAAAAATACATTTTAGTATTAAAAAATGTCAGTTATAAACCTGCACCTAGGTTTTTAATGAGTGAAAATGTTTTTGTGGCAGGTTGTCTATGAATTCTTTCCCACTGAACACACTTTTTTATATTATTTTCACAATAATATAATACTTCACAGTATTAAGGGTAAAACCTGCTGAGATGCAGCCTCCCATTTACAGGATGTCAATGAGCCATCAAACACATTTAAAATAATTGGTATCACAGGAGAAGGTAGCATTACGGAGCAGTCCTCCCTGCAATATCATCTATTGGCACATGTTCAAAATGCACATGATAATCAAGGCACCATGTTTCTCTCTTCTCAGACCAAACTTGGCATCATTGAACCTGGTCGGAAGTAAGAATTTCATGCTGTAATTATTGGTACTAATGATCCACAATCCAGAACATCTTTCTTCAGTTAAATATTTACCCACACTATGCAACTTTCTGAACTTCATATTTCAGCACTTACAAAGAACCAAAGAGATCTTAAATCCCTCCACAAGTCCCACAAAGAACCCCAGAACACCTTTTCACTATTAAAATATTTATTATAGTCTCACTAGTACAGAGAAAAGAACATTTAGTAATGAAAACTGAGGAAAAGGAGTTTTAATAAAGACTGCAATATTTTATTGTTTAAATTAATCTAAGTCAAGAGCACATTCCCAGATAAACTTTTAGTGGCAAATCAGTAAAGCTCTACATAAACTAAACAAATACAACACCTCATTTTTTTTTACCCAAATTACTGTTTAAACAGAAGTAGCTATTCTTTATTTACATGAAATGCCATTAGGTCTGCTGCTGTCAGTACTGTGAAAAATGCACCTGCTCAGGGGAGGCTGTATATCTGAAAAATATATTTTTTAAAAAAGTGAAGGATGATTGTGTGTATGTAGTGACAATGTTCACTTTGGGAATGTAAATACCATTCACAATTTTAAATTGGCTTGGGGCTCAGGGTATCATTATATTGTAGTTGTATAGAACACTTATTTAAAAGTGTTTTCTCAGCCACTCTTGATCCTAAGTTTAGATGCTGGACATTCATGTGTAACTGAGCAGACTGTATATGGATTAAATGATATGATAAAGAGCTTGTGTGTGCAGTTTTCTACTGTAGATTGCCTCTGAATGCAGAACATGCTAAACACTGGTAATTTCGAGACAAAGAACAAAATACCTCCGAATGCCAGATATTAAGGAATGCCTGTATTCAGATTTGAACTGTCTGCATAATCAAGTTATTTGAAGTTTTAGAAGGAACACTGACTTATTTGGGGGACAGGTTGTTGGTGTATCAAAAATATTATTTTAAACACTCCATTTCCAAGTTCAAATCTGGCCCATCAAATAACAAACAGTTCAATCATGAGTGCACATGAATGCCTCAAAAGAGTGTTCTGTGAGCCTATGTTCTGAGCTCTCTCCAAGACTGATCCTCACTCCCATGTGATGAAGGGTGTATAATTTTCATGGTTAGGCCAGGGTGCATCTGTGCACAAAGATGCTGTCTGGAATAAGGCCCTGCAGCTGTGCCTTCCTGGTGGCCTAATGAGCACAGCTGGGCTGCATCAGTTAGGCTGCCTTACAGATCACTCTGTTTGATTGGCTGAGGAAGCTGGCAGGCCTGCTCTTAAGACCAGCAGCAACAGTATCTTACGGACTCTAGGAGCACCGTTTGATAATAAATTAACTTGGAAAGGTCACTTGGATAATATTGTACAAAAATGTAAATGTAGGATGAACTTACTGTAGTTGGAAACAAATGGGATACAGATAAGAAGGCATTGATGATGATGCTGTATAGCGCATTTATAAGACCAGTTTTGAGTACAGATGGCAAGCTTCTGGTTCTGCCTCAAAAACAATCCTTAGCAACTTGGAATGGCTTCAGGTCAAAGCTCTGCAACTGGCATGTGGCCCAATGATAGCATCAGTCTGTATGCTGCAAATATCCACTGGAAAAGCATCAATAAATCTGAGGATCAAACTATTTGATCTAAATCTGGGGCAAATGAAAATGAACTCCACAACAGATTTTTGAGGACTGCTGGGTGCTTAATAGACAAAGTGTGTAACAATAGTATGTATTCTAGCACATATTTGAATATATGGAAATGTGATAGCTGACGGAGCAGCAAAAGAAGCTCTAAAAAATGAGCAGGGTAGATATTAGGATACCCTTAAGTAGACAAGAATTTAAAAGTATGGTCACAAAGGAGCTTGCCAAGTGTCATAAGTGTGAAGTAGCCTAGAATTAGTGTTTACCTGTAAGGGGTTAAGCTAAAGGTAACCTGAGAGGTGGACAACTGACCAATGAGAAATTCCTCAGGAGACAAAGGATTTTAAGTTTCAGTTTCTCTCTGTTCACCTCGGCTATGGGATGAACACAGCTATGTCTTTCACTATAACTATAAGATTCTATTAAGTATTGTAGTCAGTAAGTTTACCTTCTCTTTATCACTTGGAGAGTTCTCAGTGGTGAGTGTTGGCTGGGTGCTTCTTGATATTGTAAGATTCAGCAGAGATATCAACTGTGGGAGAAAATTGCCTCGGGGGAGAGGTTTGGTTTCTGAATCCTTTTGTTGATTATGGTAGATGCTGTTCTATTGATGGTTATAAGGGATTTATTCCTTTCTTTTATTAAAATCTTTCTTTTAAGAAGCTGACTGCTTGTTTTTCATTGTGTAAGATCCTGGTTTTGGATTGGGCACGTCTCGCAGGATCAGGCGAGGTTTGGGGTTTTTTTTTCTCTCAAGCTTCCCAGGGAAGGAAGAAGTTTGGGGGGTTAGTGGAAAGGGAAAGAAGGATCCCAAACTACCCTAGACCTAGTTTGGTGGTGGCAGCGTACCAGGTCCAAATACAAAAGAATTTGTGATCTGGGGAAAAAACATTTTAACCCAAGCTGGTAAAATAAGCTTGTGGGGGTTATTTCTTTTTTCATGCGGGTCCCCACATCTGTACCCTAGAGTTCAGAGTGGGGAGGCAATCCTGACACCAAGAAATGACAAGAACTATGGACTAAGGAAACAAAAGGATGAAAGTTTTATGATATATGCTCAAAAATAAAAAATACTACTGTATTTCACAGTCATGACAGACAAAATGGAACAGTAATTTTTAAGAGTTAGCAGGCCATTGTTCCTTAAAATGTTAAGTTAAAGTTATTAAAAAGACAAAGATGCATGCTGTGTAGTGTGTTCAAAACCACGGATCATGCTCTGTAGCATTGTGAGCATTATTCTATGGAAAGAACCTTTGTTTATGAAAATTGAGTCAGCTTGGAATCAAGGTTTTTTCCCTAAAGGGACTAGTGACAATATTAGGAAAATGGAATAGTGCAAAAAATAAAAAAAAAATTCTTGCCATGTTTCTGTAAAAGTACTAGACTGAGTGAAAGGTGATTAAAAAAAAAGAATGATGAAAGTGGTGGTCAGAGCCTTGTATGATGAGGTAATAAGATGAGGCTGAGACCCCAAAAACAAAGACAGTGAGACAAGCTTACTGATTGCTCAGTACACATGCCTGCAGATTCTCTATCGCCCTGTGCTTTTCTTCTGCCTTTCTCCAGCCTGGCCTGCTCCTGGCCTCGGCCCAACCTCCCTCCAGCCTTCCCCCACTCCAGGTAATCTGGTTCTGACTTTTGGCTCCGGATTTCTGGACCTGTCTCAAGCATCAGTGCTGGCATTCAGACTCTGACTTTGGTTCTGATCCTGCCTTGACCCTGGCATTCAGATTCCTGCTTCAACCACTAAGCTGACAACTCACTGCCTGGTTTCCTGACACATGCAAACACTCCCCTGAGTTCTGTGTCATTCCCCAGCTTCTATTCTTTTTGGTCCTACAGAAAATCTTTCCTGTCAGTTTTGTGGGAAAACAATCTGGTTGGAAGAACTCTGCCAATACTCTTGGTCTGTCAGTTGATTCTTTTCCAGGAGCTAGTGCAGATATAGGAGCCAGAACTTACCTTTAACTTTATATTTACTTCACACAGATATTGCCAGTATAATTTTGAAAGATCAGAGTCTCAATTACAATTGCCTACGAATGCTGAAGGTGCAATTATACAATTGCAGAATTACATAAAAAGATGCCTACAAAACCTGCCAAGAACACATTATGAAACTTTCCAAATTCAGTGATCTATAACAGTCTCAGTTATAAAGTAACTATTAGTACCTTTGTCTTCTCTGTTGTCTCTGTCTTCTTAATCAAAGAGGCATAGATTTGCAAAATCAGAAGTATGCAAATACTTGCATGCACCTTAATTATGTATGTAAATACCAGATATGCATGTGCCAGTCATGTATATCTGGTATTCTGAAGAAGGGCTCTTTGTAAGCTCAAAAGCTTGTTTCTCAAAACATAAGCTGGTCCAATAAAAGATATTACTTTACCCACCTTTCTCTCTAATGTGCCCATCAGGCACTTACACATACAAATGACTAATTAGATTGCCAATTTCTGTTCTAAAGTGCAAAATCTGTCAGAAAACAAACAAGGCCTTTCCCCACCTGATGGGCTTTTATCTTTTTTATTCTAAGGAAACTAAAAAGAGTCATTCTACCGAATTCTTTTAAAAATCTTGAAAGCCCACTGAAAACTCTGAGTGCTTAGTTCAGACGGGTTCATTGTAATTGAAGTATTGTGTTTTTCAATCACCATACCTTATAGCACTGAGTGCTTATCACTAAATAGCAGCTGATCATTAAGGTATCCTATAACGTATAGGTACAATAGGTTTATCTATGAAAATTACAGTTTCCCTTCCTATATTCTGAGAACAGTAAAAAAATGAAGGTGAATTACACAGTGGGTTGCATAAAGATTGCCAACAGTGAGCCTTCACTAAAGCCATCAACAATTTGATGAAACTTTAAGTTAGTTTGCAGATATTCATGTCAAGCCATGCATCAGATCTGATTCACCTAAAACTGAAGATTATCACCATAGGCTAAACCACGATGTGGTTTTAGATCCAATATTCTTTGTTCCTCTTTTCTGCACTCTTTTCAGAAACTTGTGAAACAGTAAGGTGGAGGGAGGGGGAAGAGAAGGGCTAAGTCTTAAAAGATTTTGATGGTTTGTTCTTCAATATCCATGACTGGATTGACTGAAAGAAATCAAACTGTTTAAGAAGTATATGCTGATCAGCAAACGCATGCCTCAGGCAATATTTTTTACAACCTGTTTATTAATAGTTATATATTGTGAGGACGTAATTTTTTTTCTCTTGCTTATTTTCAAAGAATTGAACATGGCAGTGAAAAGGTGGTATGCCCATAAACCCAATAAGTGTTTTACTGGAAATCAATGCCTTGGACAAGTATGGTGACTAAAACATTGGTGGGGTATAATTGCCCTTGTCAGCCTTGAACACTGTGACTAAACAGGAAAATAAAATCGATACCACGGCCACTACACACATAACTAAAATGTTTATATGTTCACATAGAGAAAACATCAATTTATTGTGTGAAAACCTGCAACCTGTTCAGAATTTGCTCTGTCTTCTGATGTATTAATGCTATTAATTACACTGAGCTAAACTTACATCATATCAAAGCTTGTCACTTGAAAATGGTTACTTGTGGGTTCCAGTTTAAAGAAGGTTTGATTTTATTCTATGGGATATGTATTGCCCAAGAGATAAACATAGAGCTCCCATTGATATAAATGGGAATTCTGAATGAAAATCTATGCCAGTAATATCACTAAGTCTGCATTAATACCTTGGGTTCCCACCTGCTTACATTTATACTTAAAGATTTATATCTAGAATCCTCTTTTCTAAGAACTCTGACAAGATGGACATGAAATATAATTGCAATTAGAGATGTGCTGAGCTACCAGAAAAATACATCTGGACGCTAAGTCATGAGGAATACCTGCTGATTCCCAGGTAGTGTGGATACTTAACTTATCTGCATGCTGTGCATCTAGTTACTGTTTGTATTTCAGAAGAGAGATCCATTACCCATATCAATAGTGGCCATCCAATTATAAACAGAGCATGTTACTTTAACTATCATAATAAATTAGTTTGCAAAGTGGCAAGTCATGAAGACAATACATCATAATTACAACCAACCGATAACAGGTTATGTGAATGTGATATTCATCAAATAGCAACACATTTCATCCAATATCAACACCAGCTATTAGACTAGGCAGACTGGGTTCTTTTGCTTTCTCGTGTGGATTATAATGACAGAAACATCACTGCCTACCTATCATATCTAACATCAAAGTACTAATGCTTCTGCTTTTGAATTATGATTTGTACTAGCAGGATTTTTATTCCCATAATGGCAACTATATGCTTTTCTTTTCACCCTGGAGAACCTCATGTTGTTATGAGTGAAATGCTAATAAAAAGGTAGACGAAAATGTGGTGTTTGTCTCAGTGGAAAACTTGCATCTATCTGGAAAAAGTTTGTTCCCAGAGTGGATCTAATTTATGTGCTTTTATTGATGCTCAAGTTGTTTTTAAGATATTCTTATGTTTCCTGTAAAATAAAGCAAAATTTGATTAACTTTTTTCAATACAGACTCAGCTAATACAGTCAAGACTCAGCTAGTACAGCTGGAATGAGGGAAGATGTTAATAATGTTCCAAGGGATTTTTATACAAGGCTCCTTGTTGTTATGTGCACTTTACAGAATTATAAACTTAATAGAGGTGTCTGTGCATTATGGTATAAGCTCCATAATGTATATATTGGTAACAATACAGCTGATGAGGCAATCTACCATATTTGATCAAAGTCACTCCCTTACTCCTCACAGAACTTGTGTAGTGTCTAGTATGCATAATAAAATACTTAAAATATAAAAATCCCAGCCCACAGTATCTCTCTTCCCACAGAAAAGCTAGGAAATGATATTTTTCTGTTATTTCTGATCCTATAAAGCACAAACCAAGAAATGGAGATTAATACTAGTTATATCAGTATTTTCCCTTTAAATGTTATATTAGGAAAAATGGTGCACACAAAGCGATAGATACATTATTATATGTTATTAATAATTATTTACATATTGAAGGATCTCAAAACTTTATGGGAAATCAATGCAAGCTTGGTAAGTGGATGCAGATTCAGACCCTGAATGCACTACTATTTGTGTGTTTCCATTCTACAATATACAGAAAGAAAGACCATGCCTGCTCCAAAGCCCTTACATTCTGAAGACAGTCAGAAATATACTGAGCCACACTGGGAAATCCAGAGATTTGGAGATAGCTTAGATTTTGTAGAGGTTTTTCTCCCATTTCTTTTCATTCTCCCATTTAGCCCTATAGCAATCTTGAAAAATCATACAAATTTACCATCTCAGCTTCTATATCAACTTGCCCATCCTTTCTGAGTATAAAAAGATCCCACCAGAAAAAAAATATTACCCATCCCAAGGCTAACATACAGGTCACCACTGACTGCCACCTCTAGTTTGCCATTTTAGGTAGTGCACTCATTTACCATAGTTCTACAGGACCTTGTTACTAAAAGGCACTTTAAAAGGTACTCCTCAGTGTGCTGTTTTGTGGTCAATAGTCTTTTTAATGAAGTTCTGATGCTCTGGAGCCTTCTACAGGAACATACAAATCAACTGGCACTCCACATGGATTCATCTGAGAGCTATGTGATTGAAACAGCAGATGTAAATCGCACAAAGACCTGGGATGAAGATAAATTTATTTTACTGGAACTTCTTTTTTCTGAGCGTACAGTATTATGTATTCCCCAGGTAACACCTTCAATAGTCAGTTTGGGGGTGTAAAAGATGGCAATACCTTTAACATTCAGCCTATGAGACTGAGCACATGGCTGAACATTTGGGTACATTTAAAAAAATATTAGGATCTCCTATTAGTCACTGCAGTAGGGAAGCTTTTGTTTGAATTTAATTATAAAATAGAACACACAAGTGAATCTTGTTTCTCTAATTTCTAAACCTAGCTTGGTCATTCTGATATCATATAGGCCTTCCTGGACTCCTCAGTTAATGCCAAATGCCACAAGCCACAGAAGATTTCTTGGTCTCTCTCAAGCAGTGAATGAAAGCACTTTATAATATCAGAAAAACAAAGGGAGGGTCAAACTTTATAAATATATAATATGGTCTACCTCCTATAGATAGGAGAGAATGCTATCCTGGAAGCTGATTTACCATTCTGAAATACCTTTTCTGTCGGTACTCGCTACTTAGGGGCAAGCTATTCCCCTGGAATAATTGTGATGATCTAAGAGGTCCCCCGGGTATAATTTCAACGTTGCTGTATTTTCCATGGCTTATTTTCACTGTTTACATCTTCATTTTCAATGGTGGATTTTCAAAATGAATTGCACTTCGCAGCAAGCAGAGGTGCAGACTGTGCAAAAACAGTATGTGATTTGTAATAATGGATTTCATGTTAACCCTTATATCTTTTTTCCCATTCTTGTCCCTTTCCTCATGTTTTATAATCAAGCCTCACATTGTAAAGATCTTTCCTCTTGTGAGAGTCAGTACTGCTCCCGAAATCATCAGTCATGGATTATTATGGCAGCAATACAAGATTCAGCCTCTCCTACGTGTTGAGTCCATTTGGGGGAAGGGGCATTGTCTATTGCATCCACTGGTGGGTGAGGTTTAGGAGTGTGTGCCACATTCCTGCCATTTCCATAGTGCCTACTAATCAATGGTAATCCTCTCCTGTGAGGAGGACTGCTATCAGTCAATCCCAGCATGTCTACAGTGCAATGAAACTGACCCAGAAGGGTGGCAGAGGATGCCCATAAAAGGTGGCACCAAATAAAAGTAAGCCTCTTCCTGCTTTACCACTCACCCATACAAAAATCCCACCACTCTTCCCTTTCCTTCAGGAAATATGAACTTCTTATTGCTCTATGTGCATAATTTTTGTACTGTGCACTGAATTAGCCCGGGGTGTCATTGTTAAAGCAATTAGACTGCATTGGTACATCTAGATTTGACACAACTAGGCAGGTTTTGTTTTGTGCAGGCACAATGTATTTACTGAATAACTAGGTTTTTTGGGTTAAAAGATTTTTTTTTTTGATTTGCAGAATTACAAATTTGGGAAGTTATGGGAATGGTGGTTGGTTCTTCTGCCCTCACAGAAGTTTAGATTCAGGGTAATATTTCCCTTTCCTGTAAATTAAATACCAAACCACTTTCAGTGTAGCAAGGTTTGGGATTTGTAGGGAAACTATTTTTTTCTGGGAGACTCAGCTGTTTCCTTAGGCAGTAAACTGCACAGGCTGTAATCCTGGGTTAGTCATTGGAACGGCTGTGGACCTTGTGTTTTGGTAGGCTGGTTAAGCCTGGGACATATTAGGATGCTCTTGATTTTAGCACTGATTGGTGGTGGGGAAATGTAAAGGATGCCCATTACTTTCCCCATTTTGCTTCTGCCAGAACAGTCCTTTAGGAGTTATCTTGTTTGAAGTTAAAGGTTAAAAAAGTCCCAGTCACTTGGCCAAAAGATTATATTATCAGTCTCTGGCCCCTCACTATTTGCTATGTGAAGCTGATAAATTCAGGTCTTCCACTTGTCAAGGCAGAAGATAGCAATATTGGAACACTTTAAAAATGAAGGTGCATTGGATTGTCTCTCAGGGAACAAGTGTGTCGCACTTACCCACAAAACTCAGATGGTTTCAGAATGTAATTTTTTAAAAAGTAAAGTTTACTCAAATACCCAAGTTCACATTTTCTTTTTCTCTCCTCTTTATTCCCTCTCCTCATTATTTGGGAACTCTTGTGTTGGAATATCTGCTTATAAGGAATAAAAATTAGCCACACTCCAAAATTGTGGGGATTTTTAATATAAACAAAATTAATTCCAGTGACTGATTTCTGAATTTTATAGTACAATTGAGACAAAAATATAATATTTTGTCTGTAGAACTACTGCACTCTCATTGATTCCAATTTTTTATTTGTGTGCTTAACTTCTAGCTCCTTAATTTTTTTTATGCAATCTGTTAGTTAAAATTCTGCTTGATATAACCTGGTTCTTGACTTCCCCCCCCTCTGATTTTTATTATTAGTTTAACAGTATGAAAATGTGGCACTGATGTTTGTGTCAGCACGTTTTATTCTCTTACGTCAATCAGCAAGTTACTGAGTCTTATCAATACAAATATCTGCTGCTGTAAGAAAGGAAGAAACTTGCCTAATAAAGTTCAAGCTGGGCTAACGAAGCAGAAATAACTGCTGAAAAACCACCTGGGTGGTAGGTTTGTTAGCTGAATTCAGCAGCATGGAACCCTGTAGCTAATCAGCTCCTTTCCTTCACCTGCAGGTATGACTGCAATGAAAGGAAAATACTCCAGAGGGTTGTAGTAGAAGGCATAATTAAAGAAAATAACTTAAGACAAAGTCACATAGATAATCCCTAATATTTGAACAAAAAATGTAGTTCTATTAAATTCTTTGTAATCTTTGCCCCATAAGACATTTTATCACATCTTTTAAAAAGTACTAAGGCTTTATGGAGAAGCATACAGAATTATATAAAATTATATCCTTTCTATGGAATTTTAAAACTAATTTTAGAGCAGGAAACCAATCTTCATTAGGCCCCAATTCAGCAAAACTCTTAAGCATGCAATTAAGTCCAATTGACTTCAATGGGATTTAAGCATGATCTCAAAGTTGTCAATTCTTAAGTGCTTTGCTGAATCAGGGTCTAAGTTTGTATAGTTTGACTTCATAGTCACTCATCATTAAACTCCTCAGGTTTTTAGATTAATTTCTATAAAGCTTCTGATTCCTAAAACCCTAATAGTTTCAACACCATTAAAACACGCTAGAGCTTTAAAACATCTTCAGGGCTAATTTTGATGTTCAGAGTAGTATTCTCTCTCCCAAACTTTATATCTAACCCTATTCTGTCAATTTCTGGGCATTCTACATCTTTGTGTTATTGATTCTAAGAGACAGCATGCTAATTTGGTTGAAAATAGAACTACCCAGCATAACAATATACAACCCACATCAATCTGCCTTTTGTGTATTTCAAAGTGTAAACACAATGTTCATATTGAACATCAAATTTATTTCAAAATGTAATGGACAAATCACAGTCTATTATTGTGAAGCTTTTCCAGTTTGCTGTGTTACACTTTGGGGTTTTGTTTTGTGAACACAAGTAGAAAATAAACAGAATGTAAATATTTACAGAATATAAAAAGTGGGACATTGAAGGTCCTTTTTAAAAATACAGACCCTTATCATTGAAGATACTTTAAATATATGGGAAGTTTGAACAGAAAGTAAAGGTAAGAAACAAGAAGTCAATCTGTTGATTACACTGGTGTTTATCGTAACTATAGAACCATGGCATTTATTCATGAAAATTCTTATGTATAAATCAAGGAGGCATAAATAACTGTTACAGGAAACAGTTCATTAATTTATCTAATTTATCTTGTCCAGATGAAATTCCCTTGCAACAGCAAAGCCAACAATGTAATTCTTTCATATTTAACCAATTAATTAGTTGAAGTTGCTCAATATTTCTAATAAAATAGCATGGATATTATTATTCAATAAGTCTGTAAATAACATCTAATTGGAAGAGAAGGCATGGATGGGGACATCCAGCTATGGGGTAACAAAGGTACTATGTACTGACCTCTTAATAGAAACCTAATGAGTAAAGTTTAACATTTGTACCTCAGCAATAACTTATCAACAGGCCTATTAACAAAATGAGGGAAAAAGCCTAATTAAAGCAAATTAGCTTTATGTGCACATACTAGATAAGACAGAATACTTCTAAAAATCCAGGAAGATAATAATACCCATATGGGATATGTTTTTGGCATTTTTCATATAAATTGGACAGTTTTAGAGGATAAATATGGTACAAAGTCCTTACAGGCAATTATGTCTTTACAATGCTTGTGGCTGACATCATAAATGTATAATTTTAATTGCTATTAATTGCATTAAGTCTACTCTTATTGAATACTTAATGCCATCTTTGACAGTACTACTAATTTATATACTTTAATGAAGCTTCACAGTAGAAGTTTGGAATTATAGATACATTTACACAATATTTTAAACAGCACCTTTTATCAATCTCTTTTTTTAATGATGTTCATTTTTCTTAGCCTTACATGATAACATGTCAGCTTCTGTCAGACACTTTTTAGAATACACCATTTGGGTCAGGATTTACTCCATATTTCTACAAATATATGTACTGTGAATGCTTTGTTTAAGGAGAGCTACGTTAGATAGTGGCAATCATAGCTAAATCACAGATTCATGTCAATATTACTATCTCATTTGAAAATATATTAACAGTAAGATAGGGCCCTGACATGATTCCTGACATATTAAAAGAACAAATTCACCTCAGAGATTAAACAGAGCTGTTCCATGGATGAATTTGTCCCTATGTATTTATCTCACAAAGAAATAAAAGGATATAAAGTGACTAAAGAAATGGAAAGTAACAGATAAATTAGAGAAATATAGAACACATTTTCACCAAATAGAAAGAAAGTGTTATCAACTTTGCAATTCTGTGCAAACACTCTTAGTCATTCCCCTAGTGCCACTAGATATTGCAGGTTGCTGTTGTTAGTGTGGTTCGCATTACTAAATTATGAGTAATTCATTCATCTCTATCAGTGCTAGTTTCAGTATTTGTGAATTAGTAATCTGCTAAATTGCACTAATAGTACAATACATCCATTATTGCTTTTTCAATTTGTTTTCATGTTCGTTTTCTAAAATTACGTAGTCTATTGAAAGTGGCAAAGGCACTACACAAGGGATAAATTATTGAATGGTGTAGGAGTCTGCTTTAAAGTATTCCCAGCCCTTTTGTAATTTTTTAGTCTGTTGCCAGAGCTCTGCAAGGCATATTTAACAGAATAAAAGAGCAAAAAATTTAAGACAAAACATGCTATTTATTTTTGTCTGACCTATCAAAGCCCCTATAATTAAAGTGATGCCCCCTTATGGAACTTGTGGTGATGCAGAATAGTTTTTAATAGTTTTGAACCAAGATTTTCATGTACACTTTCAAAGACAGTATCTAATATAGTTGCTGGCTATAAGTTACCAATTCCACTCTGCTTTCTACGGATCATATAAATCGAGCTGGGAAGTTTTAAAAAAATATTTTTTCCCTCCTTTTAAACTTTAAGTTAATTGCTTTCCAATTACCTGGTTTTTACTACCAAAATAAATAAATACAGCCAGCAACTGATAAAAAGAATTCCTATTGTTAATTTAGCTGTAGGTACCAAATATACAACAAAAGTATCTTAAAAAAACAAAACGAAAACAAAAAAATCCCTTAGCCTTTCAGAGCCAAAAGTTTCCTAATGATTACAATATTTTAGTCTGGAAAAATAAAAACATTTAACATTTCTATTTTTAAAAAGATGCTTTAAGCACTTTTTCAATTTTAAAAAGTAAAATAATTTAAAAAATAAACAGAACATATATTGTGGCTATTCTACATCTTGCATTTTCTTGGGCCTAGATCCATCCATATAGCATCTGAGGCACATAAGAATCTTGCAAGACAGAGCCTTTGATGTTTTATTACTTATACCAAGGGCCCAGCTCTGCATTCTCCAACCAAGAGACACTACAACTGGTGGAAATGAGAGTTTTGCCTGCATTCAAATTGCAGGATTGGGCTTAGAGTGCCTGATGCTGTAGAGCTGAGGGGCAAACTATGGCCTATGGGCCACATCTGGCCCGCAAGCTAATTTTACCCGGCTCCCTGAGCTCCTGGGTGGGGCGACTACCCCTGGCCTCTCCTCTGCTGTCCCCCCTCCCCTGTCTTCCCCGCTCACCCGGAGCTTCAGTGGGCTGCATCCAGGAGCGGCCCTGGACAGCGCTGCAGCGTCGTGGCTCGGGGGGATGAGCTCCTGCCGTGCAGCCTGCTGGAGCTCACAGCCCCGCCCCCTTACCTAGCCATTTCCCCATACCCCAGAGCTTCAGAGTGTAGTGTCCAGGAGTGGCCCTGGACAACCCTGCCGCAGTGTGGCTCCAGGGGGGCCTGAGCTGCTGCTGGGAGCGGCATGGTAAGGGGTGGGGCTGCAAGCCCTGGCAAACCAAGTGGCAGAGCTCATGCCCTGCCAGAGCCACGCTGCTGCAGCGTTGTCCAGGGCCGATCCTGGATGCAGCACATTGAGGCTCCGGGAGAAGTGGGAGGCAGGGTAAGCGGCATAGTAAAGGGATCGGGGGGTTGGATGAGGGGCAGGTAGTTCCAGGGGCAATCAAGAGACAAGGAGAGGGGGTTTGGATGGGGCAGAGGCGCTAGGGGGTGGTCAGGCGATGTGGAACAGGGGGGTTGGATAGGGTGGAGGAGTTCTGGGGGGTCTGTCAAGAGGCGGGTGGGGTGGGGTGGATAGAGGTGAGGGCAGTCTGGGGAAAGGGAGCAGGGGGGTTGGTAGGGGGTAGGGTCCCAGGGTGGTGGTTGGGGGGGGGGTTGGGAGTGGGCATTCAGGGGACAAAGAGTAGGATGGGTTGGGTATTCTGAGGCAGTCAGTGGCAGGCAGTGGGTGGGGGTTGGATATGGGGTGGGGCCTTCCCTATCTAGTCCTCCCTACAATTTTGGAACCCTGATGTGGCCCTCAGGTCAAAAGGTTTGCCCACCCCTGCTGTAGAAAAATTGGTTCTAGGACTCTTCCATTTAAGGTTTCAAAAAGAGAATTGGTGATAGGGGGAATTATTCATTTTAATAAACTTGGTTTTTAGTCCATTATTTATGAATTACTTAATAATTCAATAGATTTAGTTGCATGTATAATGTCTCATTCCCAATTTGTCCAGCAAAATACTCAGGTTTGCTTTGCTGTCCACAACCCGAACTAGAATTTTTCTTAAGACATCCCATGCAGACAAAGATGCTTTTAATGCACCTTTTTTTGGTTTGTTGGTTTTTATTCTTATAGAAATACCAATTTGTTATTTTGCTAGTACTAGCTATTATGATAGTTGTCCCTGTGTCAGTTCTTGTCTACATGGTGGATTAATGACCTCTATGGAGGTGTGATTTCCAAAGCATATTAACATATTGTACATATAGAATATACTGGTGCACTTTAATGTAGGGCTTTTTGAAACAGGACTACATAAAAGAAAACTATGTTGAAGTGTACTAGTGAATCTTTAGTGTGCATCAGCAGGGCCTACGTGGATCAATTAATAAACAATACATCAGTGAACTTTAGAAAGCAGACCCCCAGAGAGGGGATTTCTGCAGAATGTAGATGAGCCCTTAGAAGAGTGAGATCTTCAGGTTACCTAAGCTAGAATAAGACTTGCTTTTCTATTTTGTTTAAAGTTTTTTTTACACTGTTTGAATAGAATTTTTATTTGAAAAAGTGCCTGTTTCCTCAAAACCAAATTAATCTAATGTTAACAGAAATGGAGCAAGCTACCTATTATTAAGCTTCCTGTCTTTTCATTCCTGGTTTCCCATTCCCTTTAGTATAAGTGGGGAAAAGAGGATCATCATTTTTTTTTAATAGAATGCTATTTGTCAACCAGCCAACGAAGCAAAACAACAGAATGTGACAATGGGTAAGGGTATGGTTACACTTACAAGATTATAGCGCTATAGGTTATAGCGGTCCCCTTATACAGGAATATGTATAGCGCTATTGTATGTCCACACTCAGATGCTCCTGCGGTATAGCATGGCCACATTTGGGGCACTTAATGCGGCATTAAGAGCAGCGCATTAGGGCAGGTATCCCAGCATTCAGCTGGGTGCAACGTGCTTTTTAAACGAGGGGGGTGAGGGGGGACGCATTGTGTATATGCGGAGGGAGAGAGACAGTGGTTTTTCCGTTCTTCTGAAGCCTGTCAGTGAACCTCCGTTCACAGAAGGCTTTGTTTTCACACAGGCTCCCTCCTTAAACATTTGCATTGCTTATCTGCCGAGTTAAGAAAGAAACTCTAAAGAGGTACTTCCGCATTCCTCCAGCCGAGTTCAAAACAAAGGGAAGAGACGTCAATTGCCTTAAATGGCTCTAGGCATCTCCAGAGATTACTTGTAGCACAGTGGGTGTCCACATCCTTGCTGTAGCGCTACAGCAGCTGCGCTACAGCCCTTATTCCCCATGCGGAGGTGGATTAATAATAGCGCTATAACTCAGCAGTTATAGCGCTCTACGTGCCTTGCCAGTGTGGACGGGGAGGAGGTTATAGCGCTCGTGGGGGCTTTATAGCGCTATAAAGTGCCAGTGTAATCATGGCCTAAGTGACGTGAGAGGCAAAGACAAAGGATTATTGTTTGATTCAATACCCACTTTCCATTCATAGCAAATCTGAAATTAACCCGGCAGGCCAAAGAATAGTGTGTCCTAAAGTATTCACAAGGTAGGAGATACTATGTCTCTGAGTTTTCACATTATCTGCAAACAGATTCCTACATCTCAGGCACATAAACTTGTATGCATGTAGCATCTGCCAGTGCTGAACTTTTAGAAGCCTGGTGAGAATAATAATAAAACTAAAATGCTGTATATGGGAGCGGCTGCCCAACTCCAGCAGAAAAGGGGTTAAAGTCAGCCCTAGGAGAAGGCTGGGGCTGAGAGCTGCTAAACTGGGCTGACTGGGGAAGAGGCTGCAACTGGGCCAGGCCTCAGTCAGGCCACAGCTGGCCTGTATAAAATGGCTGTGAGCCAGGAGCTCAGGTAGTCTCCAGTCTTGGAGGGAGCAGGGCCTAGCTGCCCGGAGAAAGAGTACTGGGAGTGAAGCAGGGCTGAGGAAAGGCCAGAGGAGCTGGGGAGCTTCAGGCCAGCAACTCCCCGGGCTGCAGGGTCTCGTCCAAGGCCCACTGAGGTACTGGTTGCAAGGAGAGGCAGCAGGCCAAAACCCCCTTGCCTATAATGACTGGCTCTTTCACTGCAGTCTGCCCCAGGGAATGGGGGCTCGTTGCTGACTAGCAGTAGCCGCAGACTGAGACAAGGTGGGGATAGTGGCTTGGGGGTTCCCCAGGAAGGGAGACCCAGAGGCAGAGTGTGGGGTATTGCCAGAGTGCGGGGTGTTGCCAGAGTGCAACGCTCCAGGTGAAAGGGCACTGGGAGGAACAGGGGGGCCAGCGAGACACAAGCCTGCAGGGGGCGCTCCGAGTGCTAGTGAGCTAATTTCCAGATGGCCAGCAGGAGGTGCTGCAGGAATGAGTCATTGCCCCGCTACAGTGACACAAACATTTATTCTGTACAAATCTGAAGTATTTTGAATGTTTCTCTTGATGCCATTGAGACAGCATATCTGTTTCTAATTGATAAAGAAATAAGGAAAAACAGTTCTATGGTTTTTTAAAGCAGTCTTGCATTTAAGGTCCTTAAAGGATCGGACAGCAGAAGCTCATTTTAAAAGTCACCAAGTTAAGGTAATCAAAACATCAGCCCTGTGGAGTGTTTGAGATCACAACAGGCTTTAACAATGCAGAGAGAATGTTATTGTATGCTGGACTTTCTTTATACATTGGTTTACAATATGTAAGAAGTATGCTATGACAATGGGGTATGGGAAAAAGAACGACGGAATACTGAAAGAAAAAAAGCAAAGATGCGACCAGTATATAGATAAGAGAAAGGAAAACAATACATTTGTGGGATTTAAGATGAAACTGTACCACATGGTGAAGAGTAGGGCAAGATAATGAAAGACAGAGGAGGCCACATAATACAGGATAAAACAAGCAACAGGATGGCAAAGAACATTGTAACAATCAAGTAGACAAACAACTGGTCCATTAAAAGCTTTTATCTCCCTCCCTTTGTCTTCACTGAAATAAACTTTCATCCATATTTTGAACCAAGCTCACAATGAACCTCTTTTTAGATCCTAATTATTCTGTTTTTTTGTTTTTTACTTCAGCTTCCTTCCAGGACCGGCAATGTCAAATCTCGCAAGAATGCCTGGTGTCATTATGAGGATGCCAAATCAATTGAATTTTGCCATTTAAAGAATTTTATAAAGGTTATGATAAAGCATTCAGACAGAAGCTCAGAGCATCCTATATCCATGGAGAGAGGGTACATCACATGAGGTTCTTCCACTTAATGCACAGGCCACTATCTGTCCCCCACACCTAGGAGTTCTTGCCACATATCCAGGCTGTATTGGTGGGTGGGTCAGAAAAGGATTCAAGGGGTAAAGCATGTGGTCACTGTTTCTGTGGTGAATCACCTGAAAAAGATGGTCCCAGGCTATACTATCTTTACCACTGAACCTCTGTATGGGGATCCTCAGAAATTTCCTCAAAATGCATACACCCAAGGTCCGAATTCTCCTTTAACTTATTGCAGCACATTGTCCATTTACTGCCTCCTGAGTGCCCCCATACGGCTAAGGCTGTCTCTATTGCAATCCCATCTCTATTTCCCTTTTGTCCAGTCCCCTTTAAGAACTCAGTCTTTAGTGACCTTCTGAGATCAATCCTTTAATTCATTCTTCACCTGTTCTGCTCAGGCTGGAAACAGAGCTTGCCAAAAACAGAACTAAAAAAATCCAAAACAGTTTTCAGGTCATCTTTGCTTCTTACCTCCCACTCACAGCCTTTATCTGGCTAGGGCTTTGCAGGGGCCACATTTGCTCCTCGTAGCTGACCCTTCCACCAGCCCCTAGGCCACACAGTCTCCTGTTTCATGACCTTTCCCAGTTTACTGCCACTCCTCTTTTAGCAATCTCTATTGTTCTCTCAACCACACCTGCCCCAGAGCTGCCTACTGCATTTTATATTGGATTCACCTGATCTCTTTTATATGGGGGGTCATTTTATAATCAGGACTGGTTTAGACCAAGGGTCTCCAGCTCACAGGCAAATCACCGTATTACACTTATACTGGTGTAAAATAGGCATAACTTCACTGAAGCCAATAGAGTTACACTAAAACAAGTGTAATTAAGAGGTGAACCAGGCTTTTCACCCAAAAGAAAAATATCTAGGAAAATCTACTCGAAGGCTGAAAATTCTGTCTTAAAAACAAACAAACCAAAAATTATGAACATGTATTATTTAAATTAAGGGAAAAGCATGGGTAACTTAGTATTTACATTTTCTGTGAAAGAGAAGGAAGGAAAGAGACTATGAGCAAGACAGAAAATGGTCACCAGGAGACCTGACAGGATGTGAATCATAACAGTGTATAGAGAACTCAGAGAGGAGTACGATGACACCAAGAAGCTTTGTTAAGGTCAGAGCAAAATGAAGCAGGAGAGTTGGAGCGGCCACAGGAACCATTATATTGTCAGTGGAAATATCTAAAGTGAAAAAATCATAAAAATACAGAAAGGAAATTTAATAGAAAAATGTAGGTCACAATACATTAAAGGTCTGTCTCAAACCCCCCAAAACGGAAGAAATTCAGAGTTCAGGAAAGAGTAGGTCTGTGTCAGAGGTGTCGCATATCAATGGGTGATCTTACTCTATTCTTAACACACCTCATTGAGTTTTTGACTCCCCTGACATAGTGTGATTCCCACAAATGTTCATTATATGGAGAAATTCACTGTGGTTGCATGCTGCAGTATATCAATATCTATATTTTTCCTGGACAGTGAAGAGCTAGGAGCAGTTTATCAGGAAGTATCCCAATGGGTGCAGATCAGTAGAGAGAGGAGAACTCTCTTATAGGAAAAATAATTGACAAACTGAAAATCCTTTAAAAAACATAATACTATCCTATTAGTATTTCAGCCCAGGTTCTGGGCTGGTTCTGTCCCAGTGTAACAGGGTCAGTGCAGGGCTCTCCTGCCTCCACTTGACTGAGAAAGTCACTCAGAACCTTTGTTGCAGTGCTCACCTGGTGCTTTTATTTACAAATAGTGTTCCCACCACCTTTCCACCATACACACAGACCCCTTTTCACAGCCTATCAGCAAGAGGGAGGGGGCAAGCTATTTCTCCCTGCTTCCCCTTACTGCCTTTCCCTCAGTGCAGCTTTCCCTCTTTCCAGCTCCACCTCCTTTCAAGCAGCTCCTTGGCTTCCTTCCCCCTGGGCTTTTATCCAGCCCCAGCCTGAAGAGGCAGCAACTGTTCCAGCTTCCCCCAATCAGGGCCAGCTCCAATTCACCTCCTTAATTGGAGGTGGAGTGACAGAGAGTTGGCTAAGCAGTTTTCTTTCTTAGCACCCTGTCACATCCAGATTCTGGCTCAGATTCTGGTCTGGTTCTGTCCCAGATTTTGAGTTGGTTCTGGTCCAAGCCTGGCCCAGATTCTGGTCCAGATCATTGCTTGTATCTGTCTGATTTTTTTTTTTACTCAAATCAACTGAAAGTTTCAACTGTTGACTGGAATGGAGATTACTACATTAAAGAGGGTCTTGTGCAGTTTTGTGAATAGATTACTTGCAATGATATTGTGGCAAAGTCTGTCCTCTCCTCCAATCCTGTGAAGGGCTCCAGATGCAGTAGAGCTGATGTGGCTGCTATGCAGAAGTGAGGAGGGAGCAGAAAGAAGGGATTTCTGGGGACCATGCATAGGAGCTAAACTGATTGCTCCATGGTTTACAGATCCCAGCCCCTGGAGGGTTCCTTGCACATGCCAGGGTTTTAAGACAAGGGTAGAGAAAGGGGCAAAGAAAGGAGTGGGTGAGCAATGCCATGCTATGTAGATTCAGCATCTACTGTTCACTGTAGAGTGGGAAAGAGGAGAGGAGGAAGTGATGCAAAGCAATTCTGCTCCCACCACCTCTCTGTGGCTTTGGCTAGCAATGTGTGGGCAAGGCTTCCTCACAGCTGTTGAGAAGGATTTGGCTCACTGAAAAAATATCCTGGGGAGAATTGTTTACATTTACTTCTGCTGCCATAGTGGAAATAATCTCAACTTTTACTGACTCCCAAGGCCACTTATTTGTTGTTCTACTTCTTATTCCTGGCTTATTCACCATGATGCCAAAAAATTCATAATCCAAGTATCCAATCTTTCTTCAACCCTTATTCGCAAAGTTAGACTTAAAATAAAAGATTGGATGGTACAGAATACCTCATGTTCTGGAGATGTCTTCTTATTTGAAGACTACTCGAGAGAATGTGTCAAGGTTGGCAGGAAGTAAAAAAATTAACTGGTGCCCCCACTCTTCTATCTTTAAGTCTTTACATTGAAAACCACCTATTCTTTAATTGATATTCTTAAATCAACCATTCCTAACAATAGAAATATAAACCAAAAAGACATACATCTTTCTGTAAGACACACTAGTTGTTTAGTATGTGTTTATTATCTCATATCTAATCTTATTTCTTGCTTTTCAAATATTCTAAGCAATGCAAATGATTTCTGTTTAAATAGATACATGGAACACATGAATTAAGGACTTAAATTGAGACCTCTCTCAGATAAATCAATGTTTTGATCTACCAGTCTTATGAGAGTCCCTCTGAACAGTAGTACAGGACACAGTAAGCTCTATTGCACAATAACTGACAGCAAGGAGAGTTGCATGTAAGATAAAGATGGGAATGCATACCAAAAGTCAAAGTCAATTACTATTGCCAGCAAACCTGATTGAACATGTTTTAATTACAAGTTCCAGCATTTATAAAAGCCCTAAGAATCTTTAAAATGGGCCATTAGTGTCAACAAATATATTGCTATACAAATAAATCCTGGATTTCTAACAAGATTACGAGTCCAGTGGAAACAGAATTAACTAGTTGACATTTTGTGACAGAGTTCTGATTTTCTGCAAAAAACCAAACACTTAATTTGCTCAGGTATGATAAAGCATTATGATAACTACAGTAATAATGTATCTCTCACAGCACAATATTCAAAATCATAGAAGTCCAATAATAAACATCTTTTACAAAATCATGCTTTACTCAATTTCCACATTTTCACCAGCATTATTCCCACATTTGTTCTGACAATATTAGCTGTATATATCATCTGTATCTAATTCCAGTCAGAGAGCTAACACAGAATAAAATTTCCTAAAATAAATTTGGTTCCATCACAATTGCAAATATATTTTGAGAAATAATCAGACAAGCCTACACTAAATCCTGACATAAAACCTCTCTTTTTTGAGGAACAATTATATTTTATGCAATCTGATATAAAACATTTCACAGAACAAGAGGAAGAAATGCCAACATCCATCCATAAAAAGATGGACCATTTGCAGTTTTTTTAAATAGACGAGAGATAGCTATTTACATTGCTTTTAAAAATAATTGTAATTTTTTAAGGTAATTACAGTCAGAGACAGAGCCATGTGTGAATTTATCAATCCTAGCAGACTATGTGAGCTTTAAATTTAATCTAATTTTATAAACATCAGACTCCAAATTCAGTTCTTGTGTTTTGTCCATCCATTTGTTTTTGTGAGGAGTTTTAAATACGACATTTATTTCTTGTCTTGTTTGATGTTCTACAAAACTGGAAAAAATAAGCCAATATTGAAATGATTGAAAAAACAAACTAATAAAATCAGAACTATTTCAGGATCTGAACAGAATGAGCCTTGCTGCAAGGCAGATGCTTTATTCATTAAGGTACCAAGTCTTTGTAAAGAGTAAGGTGAATTTCCAGGAACTATTTTGACCACTTTATAGGTTCCATATTTTTCATTAATAAAATTGAATCATTTTGAGATGAATACAAAAATAATTAAAAGTGAACAGAAGTTTAAACAAAGTGTGTTCCCTAATTCTTTCAATAAATGCAAAAAACAAATCAGACTATATGTTTTGTACTTCCTCCACTCCCGAATAAAGAGACAATAAAAGTAAACCAAAATTTCCCTGTTTTTCCAGGATAAGTTCTGAGTCTGTCAGTCATTTGACCTAACCACCAAGTTTTGTGCAGTTCCATATATCCTTATGCAACTGTGAGAAATGATCACTTTCCCTCCAGGATGTCCATGAGAAGCAGGAAGTACGTAGGAGATGGGCAGAAGCACCTCACTCTGCAGAAGCCAGCGCGACCAGAGTGTTGGAATAAGTCAGAGGTACACACCCACATGGCTTGCCTTCCTTAAGTTCCTAGTTCTTCACCTGCCCCTGCACCTCCTGTGCTTTGTTCCTGTATCTTCTTTTTGTCCCCTTTTCTGCCCTATTCCCCCTCTAGCCTATTCCCCGACCCTGCTCCTGCATCCTCAAACCCCTATTCTTCAGCCTGCCCCTCTTTCCTCAGCCAGTCTTCCTCCTGCCTTTGTGCAGCTGTTCCTCACTCCATAGCCAGAGAATCACTGGTGTAGCCATTAGCTGCCTCTTTCACCTGCTGGCTTCAGACTGGCTGGGAGAGCATTGAGGGAAGAGGAAGAAGCAATTTCCTTTCTCTCAATGCTAATGCTTGAAACCGCAGGGGACCACAGTAATAATTCAGGAAAAGATCTTCTCAGTGCCTGCAGCCCTGAAATATGTGTGATAATCCAGCAGAGTTCTGAAAATGTGAGCGAGCAAGAGAAAATGTATGAATCTTGAATTCAGTGTTTGATACTTGGTATCCCTGGTTCTACTGAAATTGGACTTCTGTCTCAGTGTCATTATCAACTAGACAGTAATGTCCTGTTACCTCTGGCTTTTCCAACTCCTTGTGGCATGTGGAGATTGCTGATCTGCCCTCTTTGTGAAGAACTTGCTAGATATACAGTTCCTGCTATCATAAAGAGAAATTCACCCTGGGCAGTTTGCCACCATTAGGGCTATGTACTACTTAAGACCCACTCAAACCTTCAAAACTTAAGTGGAACTTAAGTGGCGCTTAAAGCCCTGAGCTGGTCTGCTTCCCAAGAGTGAATTTCACCCGCATAGGAGATCCAGAACCAGGATAAGGAAATACAATCACAATCAGGGTTCCCCCCCTATAAAACTAGGGGATATCACAAATCAGAAATCTAGAGAGCCCAGAGAGATAAAGCCTCCTGACATTGTTCCTACTTGTAAAGTATCATTATATCCTATTAGTTATCATTTATAATGTCTAGATCTCTAAATGTACACAATACTCTGCAACATAAAAAGGAAAAACATAAATAAAATACAATTCCTTTTCCTTCAGAGTGGCATAAAAATGTGAAATACAGTGAACAGACACATTGAATTCAGAGGAACTGACTTTAAAGATAGTAGAGACCATTGTGATCATTTAGTCTGACTGCCTGCAAAACACAGGCCACAGAAATTCACTAAGCAGTTCCTGCATCAGTTCCATAACTTCTGACTGAGCTAGTGCATACCTTTTAGAAAGATGCTCAAATGATTTCAAGACCCTGAGTGATGGAGAATCTACCACATTTCCCAGATTAGTTGTTTATATTATTACCAGGAAATCTGGTAAAAGGGAAGCAATATACGTTGGTAGCAGGAAACCACACTGGGAGTACAGAAACCTAGGTTCTTCTACCATCAATTTTTAGAACTTGCTGCATAACCCTGGGAAATAAAATTCCCTCCCTTGACCTTAGGCTCCTGATCTCTAAAACTGTAGTAATGATGCTTGCTCATCTTTGTAAAGTGATTGGCAATCTACAGATGAAAAGCACTATGTAAATTAAATATCATCAGAATATCATCACTAACTGGCATATGGTCTTCATAGCTGTCAGGATTCACAGAAGATGTAGTTTTGGGGAAGATTTTTGTAAAAAGAGGGTTAAGTTTAGAATATCTTAGTTAGGAGTTTGTTTGTCATAAAGTTCATGGGACTGCTAAAACAATGATTTGCAGTATGGTCACAATTCTATGTGAAACTGCACAGAAGAGTAAATGTAGGACAGCCAGAATCACTCAAAGGACACAGAAATGGACTAGAGAGACAAGGTGGATGAGACAATATATTTTATTGGACCAAATTCTGTTGGTGAGAGAGATATGCTTTTGAGCTACACAGAGCTCTTCTTCAGACCTGAAGATCTAGATCCTTTCAAAACTTAGTATATCGACAATAATGAAGGGAAATAACTAGAAATTCACCAGTTAATTGTGACCTGAAGAGCTGTATGTAAGCTTGAAAGCTTGTCTCTCTCACTAACAGGAGATGGTCCAATTAAAGATATTATCCCTTGTTTTTCTAATATCCTGGGACCGACATGGCTACAACAACACTACATAAAAGATGATGTTGTCTAACATTTTCAAAAGCACCAAAATGTCTTAGGATTCTTGGTTCCATGTTCAAAAGTGTCTGAGACTCAGTACTATTGTCTGTCAGTTGTTTCTTATATGATGTTGTCGTTGCTGCATTAGTAATAACTACAATATCATTTTGTTTGTAATATGTATATTCTCCTACCTGTTAAAGCAATTTATTTCTGTTCTAGAAAACCCAACCTAAATGGATTCATACATATTTTGACTTCTTTTTTAATGTTTATCATACTTCTCTCTCTTATGCTATAAGTGTGACCATTCTTTGGAGTTCTTGTGTGCTTATAAATCAGTATTTTCATGCATTAATAAAAATAACTTATTTTAATGGCAACCGATTCAAAGGCTTTCTAACTATGAGTGGCATTTTATTTAATTCAATCTATGTTCCATTTGCCAGCTAATGGTACACTATGGATTATAGAGTGATTAGGTTGTTGCCAAACTCCCAGAAAGGGAAGCAAAATTACCTTTCTCCAATTGGCAGGTCTGGGTGTGCCTTCTAGTGCTGAACAGCAGAACAAAATCCAGTGTTTGAACAATGAGCCAGTATATAACCGAGAAATAGGAGAACTCTTTTTCAATCCTGACTTGATTTACTGTACCTCAGTTTAGTCTACTACTACTACTTATTATTAGTAGTGCTTAGAGGACCAATCTGAAATCAGGGGCCCATTATGCTAGATTTGTGGAAAAACTTAATGTGCATACATGCATGAAGAGCTTTCTGTCTAAATAAACAAGACAGACAAAGAAAGGATTCTTCTTCTTCTTTATTAAAGAGGATAGGATAGGTGACTTGCCTATGGCCCCACAGAAAATCTGTGCAATAGTTAGGAACTGACGCCAGATCTCCTGAGTCCCAGTCCAGTGCTTTAACTACAAGACCATCCACGTGGAAAGTTAATAGGTTTTTCAGATACACTCTTTTCTACATTACTGAAACTGCTCTTTAGAATATTCCTGGGGGATATACCCACAGTTATATTGGAAAGGGACATTTTTAAAAAGTTTAACACTGTAGTCCCAATCTCAGAACTTAGTGTATTGAGAATAATGAGGAGGAAATAATTAGAAACTCACTAATTAATTGTTAATTGAAGTTACCTACTTTAAACAAAACAAAGATAAATTAAGCTGATTATTTCTTGTCTTGGAACTGGCTGGCTAACAAAGCCTAAAGAAACGATAAATAAAATGGAGTTTCCTTTGTGGTTGAATTTCATCTTGCTTCACTAGACTATAAAAGCACTGTCAAAGAGAGCTACCCATTAGTCCAATTGAGTATAATTTCAGAAAGCAAATCTCCAAGTCTCCAATGACATCAGTTAGACAACACCCTAATCTTCACAAGTTTTTATAAAAATTGAATAAAATCTGCCTGTCATCAATACTGGCTTTCACTGTTTTAAAAGAAAAAGATGCATGACCTGTGGTCACTTAGATAGAAATGACTGATTCTAAGAGGAGCACAGCATGTGGAATCTACAATACAATATCTGAATATCCTCTTGTATTTCTATTTGTCACAGATTGTCAACATACCGAGTATAATAAACAATACATAAGTTAGAGACACAGAGACCTGCTGTATGTTTATGCATCAGCACCTCAATTCTGCTATCAATTTAAGAGGCTGGATCAAAGTATCTGTCAAATCTTTAACCTACCAAATTTAATTTTATCCACCTGTCTTTAGGATGTTCCAGCAGAAACTCTATATCCAAACCCAGCAATCAGGATGAAAGAAAAAAACTTCCAGACACAGACTTAAAACTTTAGCTCCCTATGGTTTAAACTGAAAGACAATGTATCTGCTTTACATCAAGCAGTTTTCAGAACTCTCCTTGACAAATTTTCCCTTTCTCTATGGTTCATGGTATACCCTTTATCTGCTCACACTATTCATCTTTTAAAGTTCAGATTTTTTAAAAATAACTTTAGAAAGAGTCATGCTAACTAATAACTGAAATAAAAATACAACTGTTAAAAGAATACATTCTGCTTCCAAACTGTGCATTTGTAGTCATAGCTTTTTAATGGCCACTGGATAAAAAAAATCTTGCAAAGAGACCTCCTACATAACAAAACAAAACAAAAAAAAAGCATACACATTCTCAGATACATGGAAAAAATGAACATTTTGAAAGCAAAAGAAAAGACATTCTTGCATCAATGTATGTTAATTTGTTAGAATTTAAGGCTAGGTCCCAAAGAGACTCTTCCCATAGTACTGGCTCAACTCTACAAGAGTTGGTTCAAATAAATTTGCAAACTGTATTCAGCCATATTTACTATGCTAATGTTCATTATTTTGTTTGACGTAGAGTGGTTGACCAGTTTACCTAGTGTCAGAATCAGACTGAAGCTTGGATGAATATTTGTTAGCTGAGGCTCAATCTGGAGATGGAGGTGATATTTGCATGTTGGGCAAAGCAGATGGAAAAATGGCAAAGACTATATTAGCCCTCATGGCTGAAAGACTGTTCCCACTTCTTATTGTTCATGTTTTTCGTTCTTGTCAGATACTTGAGTCACAGCAGTGCTCACTCCTGCTTCTTTTAATATATCTGCTTTAGGATTTTGTACTGGCACCCCACTGTAGAATCTGAGAACACAGTAAGAAGAATGTAACCTTTTCTTTCAGATATGGAACTTGCTACAATTATCCAGGTCTCTGTCATCACAAGATTTGACAACTGCAGTGCATTGGTGTTTTGGTCCTTAAGATCATTCAGGACCCACATGAGACTATGTGGCTCCTTAGTGCACATAGTGTGCTGGCACTCCCAGGGTTAGTGGGTTACTTGTAAAAGTTGATTTTACTTGCATATTTTAATTTTAATGTTTTTCTTCTGAATGTTTTTCTTATATCTATGTTTACTCTTTGACCTGTGTCTAATGCATATTTTTGAGTTGAGAGCTAGCTGAGCCTTTGCTAGTGCTTGTCATATGTTGACAATATTTAATAGTGCATAAAGTATTAAAACAACTTCATACAGACAAGGGGAAAAAACACATCAGTATTCGCAGTTTGTCATCAGAACACCAATCTTTGTCCAGATATCAGTAGTAAGAAACTTAGTGGAAAGAAAAGCAATGATATTGTGCTTCACAGACACATTAGTGATAAAGGAAAAGGATGCAATAAGCAATTTTCTGAAACTGAATGGGTATGAAATAGAAATTCTAGACAGAGCCACCACACAAACAAACAAAACAAAGTTCACTGCAACTGGATATACTGTAAGTCATAGCTGACTAGAGGATGCAGCTTTGAAGGATGGCAAAAATAGCCCTCAAACTTCTGTCTCCCAAGGCTGGCTATCATCACCTAACACAGAGAGTCAGTCATCAGAGAACTCTAGACCCTGCTTCTGAGAAATGTGAGCTACCAATTCAGCTTGACATAATGGTTATCTTATTATATGTAGCTATCACAAGCATGTTAATATTCACATGCCTTTTTGCATTCTCATCGAGAAAGTTTTAGTTATGCATTTTTCAGGCTTTCGTATTCCTACTACCATGGTTTACAAAGTACAATTTCCATTAAATTGTAATTATTTCTTTCCATCAAATCTTTTATCTTTTAACTAAACTGCTAGGTGCTGCTCAAGGGAAATGGGAACTTCACTTCTATATATCTAGTCAATACAATTCCATTGTCCTTGCATTACTTACTTCATGTCACAATAGGTACTTTAAAGTTTGCTGTTTGAAGCTATTGGACCTGATTGTCCTCTGTCTTACACTTTGTGCAATTATATCCAGGCAACGTGGATATGAAAGGCTACCAGATTCAAATTCAATCACGTATATTGGGGATAGAATTTTACATATATTTTGCTTTGCTGTAAATGACAATTCAAGATGCATGGGAATCACGCCTAAAGAATCTCTCTCCTTGGAAAAGGTCTATATTGAAATCCAGCTGCAGCGTGGTATCTTCTTTTATTCATCTCCATTTCCACTCAGCTTTGTAAATGAACAAAACCACAAGCCAATCTTTGATCTAAGAATCATTTGAAAACATATTAGGCCATTCCACAAGAAAAAAAAAAGATTGAAAGCTAAATTTTTTTACTCTCATGCCACTACATACTCAATGAATTACTCATTTTTAAAAATAATTTATCTATAACAGACAAATTAGTGCTTTACATTTGATTTTTATATAGTCTGAAGATTAAGGATCTTCATATATTTGCAATTCTGAAAGACAACACAGAGAAGAAAGATGAGCAAGTATGTTCAGAAAACAAAATGCTCCTACTCAAAATTTGACACCCTCGACTTCAATAAAGATCTAAATTTTATCTCATTACAGCAATAACATACTGTATCAAGAAGAAATCAATTTTCAAAACATATTCAATGGGAAAAAAAATCAATGTATGTCTATGCATCCTGTGAAGAAACAGTTTCCACGGTCTGCGGAGTTAGAACAAATAAAGAACAGAGGCTTTAGAAAGCAAGTAGAAAATGGGCTGATTAAGACTTTATGTTGAAAAAAAAGAAACATCACCACAGAATAAAAAAGGAATATTCAGTTGATAGAACAGAAGGTCATAACGGATGTATTTGGATTTTCAGCATGCCAGATTACTCATTCTGCTGTGCTTGTAGTCTGTAAATGGTAATAATTCAAATACTGGTATTTGAATAAGAGATCATCTTGGCAAGAAGTCAGTGCCTTACAGTTCACAAACAGCAGTAGTGTCTTTCTGTGAACTCTGTTCTGTCTCCTGGCTTTATTTTGGAAGTGGATAGCAAGTTTCTAATTCTTCTAAAATAAAACACCCTGCATAACTCTTTATACTAGATTTTTTTTTAATTCTGTGTGATCTGAAGTGCTGATCCAATGGCCCACGCTCTATCCTCGCTTTCAAAGTCCTCAGCTAACGCAGACTTCTAATTGCAAGGAAACTTTATTCCCTCACAAGAAGGTACATGACATATATGAGCAGCTATAGTGGGATCCACATTGATTACAACATCTTGAAGAACCATAGTTACTGTAGGGTAAGTAACTATTCTAAATGTTGGCACAAAAAACCAACAAACTGAATTCTCAGCTTTTTTTTCCCCCCTGGTGAAAATTAGAAGCTATGAATTTGATATATTGTAAGCCATATAGCTGGACTCTGTTTGGCATAAATGTGACATATGTCCCAACCAAATTCCTACACTAAATCCTTTCAAAGCAAGGAGTCAAATTCTCCAGTGAGATGTCCATTGCCAGTACCATATGCACTCAAACTGCTGACACCAAATATTTAACACCTATCCTGGAGTTCTTGGTTTACTGAAATGGGTAGTGCAGATATACAGAGTATACAGCAATAAAATCAGATAGAACACTCTAGATCAGGGGTGGGCAAACTATGGCCCACAAGCCATTTTAAGCTGGCCCACTAGCTCCCATTGGAGAGCAGGGTCGAGGGCCGCCCACATGGTTCAGCCATGCTCTGGCTGGGGTGCAAGGGACTCCACCACGCGACTTGGCCCCCCTCTGGTAGTCTGGCCAAGGCACAGGGTAGGGGCAACACCAGGCAGCTCCTGGAAGCAGCGACATGGCCCTGATCTGGCTCCTACATGCGCCAATGGCCCCCTCTGGCACTACAGTGGGAGCTGCAGGGGTGGTGCCTGAGGATGGGGCAACATGCAGAGCTACCTGGTCGTGCCTCTGTGTAGGAGCCAGAGAAGGGACATGCCACTACTTCCGAGAGCCAAGTCTCCCTCCTGCTCTCTAAACTCTTCATTCCCAGCCCGGAGCACCCTCCTGTACCCCAAACCTCTCATCTGCAGCCCCACTCCAGAGCCTGCACTCCTGTACCCATGCACCAATCTTGATCTTCCTTCCATCGTCTGAACTCATTGGTCCCAGCCTAGAGCAGTCTCCTACACCCCCAAACTCCTCATCCCCAGCCCTACCCCAGAGCCTGCACCCACAACCAGAGCCCTCACTCCTTCCCTCACCCCAGCCTCAATTTTGTGAGCATTCATGGCCTGCCATACAATTTCTATTCCCTGATGTGGTTCTTGGGCCAAAAATTTGCCAACCCCTGCTTGAGATCAAAAGGGTTATTTTTTTTTAGCATATAAGAAATTTGGTTTTAGCTGCCTTTATTAGTATTTTGAATCTAACCTACAAATATATTCTTTAAAAAGCCACACCACTGGATATTTGTGGAAGCTGCTTTCAAATAACCAGAGAATGGTGGGGAAAAAAGTTTTTTTATTTAATGCATAATGATTGCCATATTTCCTGGCAACTTCCACGCAAAGTAATCAAACACTTAGTTTTGCTCTTGGATGGGATATTCTCACCCAGCATGAAAAAATCAACTGACACTAGACATGAACCAGATTCTGTCAAGTGCTGAATGTCTCTTCAGAGATACTAGGGTATTCCTCACCCTACAAGATCTGTCACTATATAAAGGGATAAAGTATAATAATAATAATAATAATTAATGATATGGCACATTAAAAATCTTGTTAATATACAGTTTTGTGTACCAAGAATGTGATATTTGAGGTCTGTTTTGATAATCTATTGGACCTAGATCCAGATCTTAGTGAATTCCATGGGAGTTTTGACGTACATTTTATGGAAGCAGGATGGAACTCATTACTGTCATCAATCACACTTTTTGATTACTAATCATGTCTTTCTTCCCCCGGTGAACCTCTCTCCCCTCTGAACAACTGAGCTACATTTTATTTATGTCAACTGTTTCACCTTGCTTTTTATATAGGATTTGATTGTGCCAAGCCCTTAACACAGCTGGAGAGTGTAATAAGGATACACCTACAACATCCCTGCTATACCCAGCCAGATTAGGGCTTCTTGGATAATAGGTCTGAGTTTCCATCATAGCCCTGTTCCTGCTCCATGAACAAATGGACAAGGAGGGAGCAAGGACGGGAGGGAAAATAAGTGGAGTCATGTTTTTTAAAGGCCTGATGCCCACACAAGAAATGGGAAACAATCTTTAGAGCCCATTCTTCCCAGATCTCTTACTGGGTTGGTGCAGTTTACATCATACTTCCTCATACAAGGCTGTGAATAAGGACACAATCTAATTCACAGTTATTATATGCTGTATTGCAAATCTTTTGCTACCATCTTTAAAAATATACTATTTCTTTATTATTTTTATCATGACATACAACAATGGAACTATCAAAAATATTTTTTCTCCCTCCATAACAAATTAATTACACTAATTCAAAATATATGTATGCACTATATAGAAAACTTATTATTTATAATCTAACCTGTAAATTATAGATACAAGTTTCTAAAATCTGCATTTCTTACCACAGTTCATTGGAGGAGCACATAATTCTAAATATATATATATATATATATAAATATAATTTTTAAATCTATTTGCAGATCATTTTTTAATTTGGAGGGAAAGACCATGAGCTTTATATATCAAAGGTCTTTTGTGTAGAAAATAAATTATCCAGAAGTAACATAAACTTATTTCATTTTTAAATACCCTGAAAGGAAAGACATGCATTTTGCAGTTCTTGTGACCCTTACTACCAAAGACCCTGTTGTTTTATAAAAGATAACATACAAGCTCCAACATACTGCAAAATAGTCTGGGCTTGTGGGGAGAACATCAGGACCAAACTATAGCTAAGATGACGTATAACAACAACAGATGATAGCTAGGCTGGGTTTTTTAAAGACCTCACATTCTCACTCCTTCTGAACTCTTGGCTATATGCAAGACATTCTTGTTCACACTTGCTACTTTGCCCTGCTTATAATAGACATAAAGTGTGGAAAAAGTTGACAACAAGAATCACTCTGCTTTAAGCAAAATGCACTGTTGATCCAATTATTTTAGAGTAGTGGATGACTACAGATAATTGCTTATATGCACACATAAAAGCTAATTTGGGTCTCAGTTCTCCCTAATGCCCACTGCCAGAGTGCCCTCAGCACCCTTGGCTGGATCACACTGCTAGACTCATATTCACTGGGAAGGTGTTATCTTTAACAGCTATCTTGAAAACCTGTTACAAAACTGTGTCAGCAGCAGGTGGTATTCTGCATGACCATCATCACTATAAAGAATTAAAAGGAAAACCTGGGAGCAGAACAGATTGGAGAGGATAAAAAAGTCTAAGGAAACAATACTTGTGTTAAAAAACCCCTGAAAATATAACAACATATGTTTAAAAAACCCAGTACAAATTGTTACTATTGAGGGAGACTTGTGAGATGTAAACTGACACTATTTGTACAACCTATAGCCTTTACAGAATGTCAGAGGTTGGGACACTTCTTCACTGTTTTACCAAACATAAACCCTCTTTACTTAAAGACAGGCAAATTGAGGTTCAAGGCCGAGTTGATGCTGAGCCTGTTTTGAGCAAAGGCTGCCAACTGTGTCAAATTGTGCAGGCTTTTGTACTATACAGACTCTTCCAAAGGATTTAGTTGAGATCACCAGACTCAGTCCTTTGGGGACTTGACTTGGATTTAAAGTGCATCATTCAGAAATGGTTGGCTGTCATAACAATACACTTAATTACTTTGCTTTGGGATCAGTTCTTCCCCCCTCCCTCAACCTTCTGGTCATGTGTTGCTAAAATCCTCTTGAGCAATTTTGAAAATGTTCTCTATTGTTAGATGATTCATTATGTTAGCATAAAAGCAAAACAGTCTGCTAAAGAGCGGTGGTGCCATTTTAAGCAATTTGTTCTGTTTGTCATTCTAAAAGAATAGCTACCCCCACAACATTAATGCTAAACAGATGGCAAGAGTACAAATAAAATACAAGAATATGTACAAATGGCTTTTTAATTCTTTTGTTTTCTAAGCTGGTGTCAAGGATGAATCAAAATTTGATTTAAATATAGGCATTACTATAAATATTTAGGAAATGATGCCTAAAGTCAGTGAAGAAAATGCCATTACATTTTCCACGTAAGTGTTTTGCCCTTGAACTTTGACTCATTAGTTGTCAATGTAAAAAAATTCATAGCTTCTAATTTTCAGTGTGGAGGGAAAAAGCTGAGAATTCAATTGGTTGGTTTTTTGTGTCAAATATAGAATAGTTACTTACCTTACAGTGACAGTGGTTATTCAAGATGTAACCAGCGTGGATCCCACTACAGCTTCCCATGTATCTTCTTGTGAGTGAAGGAAGGGTGCAGCAACCATTACCATTCTTCAGCTTCCTTGCAATTAGAAGTCTGTGTTAGCTAAGTACTCTGAAACTTGGGGTGGACTGCAAGCCACTGGATCAACATGGACAACATCATCTTGAAGACCATAGTTACTTACTACTGGGTAAGTAACAGTTCTTCTTCTTTCAAGTAGGTGTGAGCACAGACCCCACTGTTGGTGACTGGCATATGATACCTTCCTGGATGGTGGAATGAGGAGTGAGTACCAACTGTATCAGTCAGATAATGAATGTAGAACTACCCTCCTGAACTGCTCAAATAGCTAACTCTGTGCATAATGCTTGACAAGAGTAAATAGGCTATTTCACTGCCTTGCAGATCTGAAAAATGGTACATTTCTGAAGCAGATGCAGGATGTCACTTGAGCTCTGACAGAGTGACCTGTGCACCACCAACTGGTATTATCTGCCAGTATATTATTACATTGCATTATCACAAGTATATTATCCACCTAGATAGCCTTTGTGGTGAGATGAACTCTTGAACCTTGGAGTAGCTGGAAATAAATGGGGAGACAACCTTAACAGCCTGATTCTGTCCTCAGTGTAGTAAAGTAAGGCACGTAAAACTTCTAGTGTGGGTAACGTCCCTCCCAATAAGAAAGGGGTTTAGGGACAAAGAGAGGCAGGTTGACTGGTGGTCTTAGAATTCAATCTGAATAACCTTGGGGATGAACTTTGAGCACCATCTTCTCCATATGAAATGTCCTGAAGGGAAGATCAGCTATAACTACTTGGGGCTTGCTCACTCTCCTAGCCACAGTGACGATAACTAGGAAGACAGTCTTCAGAGTTGGGTGACATAAGGAGCATTCTGAAAGGGGCTCAAAGAGAGGTCCCAGGTGTCTCAAGAGGATGATGATGCCCCAGGCAGGAGCAGGGTTCTGACCAGTGGGTAAGTTGTCAAGCCTTGAGGAACATTGCTACCATTGCGTGAGAGAAGACAGAGCATGATTATATGGGTGGATGGCAAACCGAGATTATGCAAAGTAGATCTTAACAGAGCTGAACAAAGAGCTGAAGCATTGTAAATGCAGTAAGTAGTTGAGGATTTGCAATCCTACATAGGGTCCAGCTGTCTATATTGAGCTGTCTATATTGAGACCCTGTTGAGCTGTCTATACTGAGAACCTCTTCCATTTAAGTGAATAAGTCTTTAAGATGTATGGCTTCCTGCTCTGTATCAGGATCTCTTGGATTTGCCAAGATTGTGTCTATGGCACGTATAAAGCCAACATCCAAGCTATCAGGGATTGCAGGGATTTTGGGTCTGGGTAGAATATCTGACTTGGTGCTGTGAGATTTGGTCTGGGAAGTCTGGTAACTGGATTGGTGGCTGAATGGACAGCTGTAGTAGGTCAGTCAGCCAAAACTGCCTTAGCCAGTAGGAAACTACAAGAACGACTGTATTTTTTTCTCCTTTGATTTTGGAAATTATCCTAGGCATCAGTGGAAAGGCATAAAGGAGACCTGGAATCCACTGTAGGTCCGAGTTCCCTATACAACAGAAATTGACAGTTGGTGTTGTCTTGATGACAAATGGATCTATAACAGGAACCCCACAAAGACAGATTATTGGTTCCATAATGCATCTTAGCAGTGACCACTCAGGATTAGCCACCTATTCTCTGCTCAATAAATCTGCCAAGTTATTTCTGACTCCCAAGAGATGAAGAGCCATAATTCCATGTTGGTAATACCATGTTGAGAGATTAATAGCTTCCTGACAGAGGGGAGAGGAGCGTGTGCCATACTGCTTGTTGATGAAGTGCATTGCAGATGAGTTGGTCCAGTCCACAGCGCAAATTCTGAGGAGTTTTGGTGAACAGGTGGGAAGGATATGCAAGCTAGCCTGATTATCCTGAGCTCTGGGACATGGATGTGGAACCTTCGGGCCAGGTCCCTGGCATATTGAGATGGTCCAGGTGGGTTGCCCAACCTGTCCCTGATGCATATCCATGATTAAAGGAAGAGGAAGAGAATATCATCCTTCCACACATGTTCTTGGGTTCCTTCCACCCTCTTAGTTCTAGAATGACATGAGGCATGACTACAACCTTCTTGGACACATGGTGATCTGGTGTTTTGCTGGGGAATAGACAGACCTGGGCCAGAATTGGAATGGCTGCAGAAGAAGTCTGGTACATGCATGCCATCATATGACCTAGCAGCCCCTAACAGAATTTTTTTTACCATCACAGTTTATTCTGTTTATATCCAAATAATAGTGACTGCATTGACAGGAATTTGTCTTCAGATAGCTACGCTCTAGCTAACCTAAATCAATCAAGGACCCTATAAATTATATCATCTGTGAGGGATAAGAGACAATTTCTGATAGTTCACCAAGAGGCCCAGCTGAGAGAACGGGAAAAAGACATGGTTCAGGATTGTAGTTGTCTTCTTCTGGCATATGGCCTTGATTAGCCAATCATCAATGAATGAGTAGATGTGAATATCCTTTCCTTGGTCTCTAGAGGTTTTTAAGAACACGTTAGACAAACACCTGTCAGGAATGGTCTAGAAAATACTTAGTCCTGACTTGAGTGCAGGGCACTGGACTAAATGACCTCTTGAGGTCCCTTCTAGTTGTACACCTCTATGATTCTATGAGAGGGGGAGCTATTACTAGTAGACACTTTGTGAAGACCCTTGGTGCTGTGAAAAGTCCAAAAGGCAGCACATAGCATTGGTAGTGATTGGGCCCCACTGTGAACCTTAGGTATTTCCTGTGAGATGGATGAATGTCTATTACACATCCAGTAAGTCAAGAGCTACAACCAGTCTTGAGCCTGAAGAGAAGAAATAATTGAAAAAAGCATTACCATCCTGAATCTGAGGCTGCATATGTATTTGTACTGTCTCCTCAGGTCTAGAATATCTTCTTTTCCATAGGGAAATATCAGGCCTCTTTTTCTATGCGCCGTAGGTACCTCATCTATGTTTTCTAGACGGTATAACGAGGCTGCTTCTCTTTGTAACAGACTCTCATGAGAAGGGTCCTTACAGAAGGATGGGGTAGATGGGTAGCCTGCTACCTCCTGCTTGAAAGGAACCTGTCAGAGACATGTCACCCCCTGGTTACTGATTTCAGGGCTGAAGTTCTCAGATCCTCTTCCTCCTCCCTAAATGCAAATGCCACCAGAACCCATTTTCTGGTTTTCTCTTGAGCCCCCGTGACCAGCAAGGAGAAGCAAGGAAGAGTTCACTCTGATCCCAGCAAGGAACTGACTTGTTTTGGAGTCACAGTTTTAGCATGAAGGCAAGGGATAGAGTAAAAATGCCAGTCATGGAATAACACTCAAGCAGCTAATTTATTTCTGTTCACAGGTGGCTGTGTTGGGAAAAAGTTTTTTAGGGGCAAATCAAAACTAGAAATAACTGTGAATAATCTATATTTATAAGTTACTTTAACCATAAAACAGAAGTCATAATTTTATTTAAATGTATGCCAACAAGCAGATATAAAAACACAGGTTTTTACTAACTGTTTATTTTGGCCATTATTAGACTATAATATTTCATTTTATTAACATATTGTTGTAATCTGGGAGGTTTCTTGCCCACCTAAAAGCAAAATGGATCTTGGGAAATGTTCATATGAAGATCTAAACTTCACCTATACAGAGTTTTTAATAAAGTTTTCTGCAAAAAAATGATGGTCTCAAATAATGAACTATCATTTAATGTATCTTTGAATTCACTTGATCTCTTCTTATATTAATCTACTTAACAGTGGACAATCATGTTATAGCTACACATGCTGGGAAAGGTGGAATCAGAACAATCACTAGACTAAGTCAAGAAAGAATGTGTGACTGGATTTATAAATGAGGGATACCATGGTTTTCATTTTCCATTTTTCCCACAGTGCTAAACACTATCCTCCTTATCAGTGAAGAATGTAACCTCTGTACTGGTACAATGTAAATCCAGAAAAATGGAATGGATCTGAGCTGAGTGGAGTTTATTTATGTTTCCCAAGGAAGCAAGTTGATTTTTGTTTCCTTTGAAGAAGGTCAGAATATGATAGGTAGGGGAAAAATCATTTAAAAATAAATAAAGTACTAGTATAATCCCTGAAGAAACAATACATTTTAGAAGAGATCCAGAAACTCAGCACAATCTTATCATGAGTTAGGTTCTCAGATGGGATTTGAACCCTTGCACAGCATTAAAACAGAAATGATTAGTGTATAGAGGCTACTACATTGACTTTGTCTATCATTCTTCATAAAAACCCACACATTTTTGAATAACAGTTCACCACTGGGCCTAAATTCAATAGTTTCCCAGAGACCAATTTCTACTGTCAGATGTTAATATACTAGTGTCAGCACAGTCATATGATTTAGATGTGCTTGGATTGTTAGGACATTAGGGGCGGTTCATCACTATTGTAAATTATAGTAGTTCCGAGTAATGATAAATGTTGCAAATCTGCTGATGTATTGGAACATTTAAATTATGTTGCATGACCATTTGCTGTCTGTTTAAACAAGAAAGGAATTCAGATTCAAGTTTAATTAAACATTGAAATATTTTTAGAGATATATAAAAGCTACCCTGTGATTTTTTTGTTCTTATTCTCACAAAAATAAATTGCACATTTCATTGGGATTTGACCTTAATTAATCCTGCACTTTCTCATCCACACTCTTGCTGAAATAGTCTTATCAAAAAGAATGCAAGCTATGGACAAAGATAACAATAGGTCATTAACTTGTGCATGTGATATTGGCTGTGGTCCACAGACATTAAATTCAAAACTCTTTGTACACAGTTGTGTCTGGGGTTTAGTGCAATGTGGCAAGGAGACAAAACAAACTATAGAGAGTAGCATCTTTAAAACATCTACACAGGTACTTACAACATAGTAAATAATAGTGTAATTCTGATGAATTTATCCTGCAATTGGTTTCAGAGTAGCAGCCATGTTAGTCTGTTGCCACAAAAAGAACAGGAGTACTTGTGGCACCTTAGAGATTAAATTTGTTAGTCTCCTGTTCTTTATCCTGCAATTGGCATTCTGGCAGACAGTACTGTATGTGGCAGTTTACACAGAATTAGAAGATTTTGATATCATAATCAGCAGAAAAAAAGGACTTAAGGTATAAGTTATTTAAAAGGTTATTTTCTCCTTTGTCTTTTTAAGGGACAAGACAATCATTCCTTTTCCTTAAGATACAACACCATAGATAGAGACAAAATCTACATGAGTAGGTTAATTTAGATCCATAAAATGAGGGTTTCTTTTTCCACAGGCAGCACCATTGATGGAACTCACAGGACATCTATAGGGGCTGCCCACATGTAGCCCATCTTTGTTTTCTACCCTATCCTCACCCTCTTCTGTTTATATTGCCATGTTGAAGGAGTCTTTTGAGGATGGGCCCTCCACCAATCTTGGAAGCTGACACAATAGATGAGGCAGCAAGACCCTTATACATGTACTCCCACAACCCCATTCCTGAAGAATTAAGGAAGGCTGTGAGTAGCACCAGAAACCATTAATTCTTTCTTGCTAACAAAATGGGTCCTCCTACTCAGCCTCTCCAAGTATTGGCTGAGGAGGGACATTTTCATTGTGTAAATCAAAGTAATTAGCTAGGCTTTGATTGTGTAATTAGGTCTTTATTCATATAATTCAGGTGAATTTGATCTGAATATTTTGTGATGAGAAAGATCTGCTTCTTCTACATGGCACATTGCCTAAGTTAGTGAATTATTTTTATACTCTACAGCATTATGAAAGGATCACTGGGTGAGAACATAGTGTTGAAGAATAGGTTTAGAGAGGGAGATCGGTTGTAGATGGGCTGATGGTAGCCTTAGTTAAGTACTGTCATAAGTGTAAAGTAGCCTAGAATTAGTTTTTACCTGTAAGGGGTTAAGCTAAAGGTAACCTGAGAGGTGGACAACTGACCAATGAGAAATTCCTCAGGAGACAAAGGATTTTAAGTTTCAGTTTCTCTCTGGGTCTCTCTCTGTTCACCTTGGCTATGGAATAAACACAGCTATGTCTTTCACTGTAACTATAAAATTCTATCAAGTACTATAGTCAGTAAGTTTACCTTCTTTTTATCACTCGGAGGGTTCTCAGTGGTAAGTGTTGGCTGGGTGCTTCCTGAAATTGTAAGATTCAGCAAAGATATCAACAGTGAAGAAAGTTGCCTCGGGGGAGAGGTTTGGTTTCTGAATCCTTTTGTTAATTATGGTAGATGCTATTCTATTGATGGTTATAAGGAATTTATTCCTTTCTTTTTCTTCTTTTATTAAAATCTTTCTTTTAAGAAGCTGACTGTTTGTTTTTCATTGGGTAAAATCCTGGTTTTGAATCGGGCACGTCTCGCAGGAGCAGGTGAGGTTTGTTTTTTTTCTCTCAAACTTCCCAGGGAAGGAAAAAGTTTGGGGGGTTAGTGGAAAGGAAAAGAAGGGTCCCAAACTACCCTAAACCTACTTTGGTGGTGGCAGTGTACCAGGTCCAAATACAGAAAAAGTTGTGTTCTGGGAAAAAACATTTTAACCCAAGCTGGTAAAATAAGCTTGGGGGGCGGGTATTTCTTTTTTCATGTGGGTCCCCACATCTGTACCCTAGAGTTCAGAGTGGGGAGGCAATCCTGAAATGGTGACGGCAGTGGGATGAAATTTTGTGAATCTAAGAACCAGAATTTTGCAGAAAGCAGTTTAAATTTCCAGCAGTTTTTTTTTCTAAGGTGAGACCTCTCAGCAAGTACAAACCAGGTAAACACCACAGGGGGTCACTCTGGTAAAACTTGTTCTGCAGGTCTTGAAGCTGTACATAGCTCCACGCTTTGTCTTTTTCATTTGCCTGAGGGCAGGAAACTGAAGGTTTTTTGGGGGGATTTTTTAGAGGGTTTTCTCCTGCTGGATAGCAGAGAGTAGCCCAGGTTTGCAGTTAAGAGTTAATAGGCTCATTAAGTGCTAGGCAACCATCCCAGGGGTCCCTGTGGGAGGGGGGAACTGGTCAGTTCAGTTTTCTGAGAATCAGTGTAGGGGGTCTTTCTCCCTCTGCTGGTAGGATTAAAATCCTGCTAAAAATTTCCAAGTAATATAAGAAAATTTTGTTTAATTTTCAGTTAGTAAGTTAAACACAAAAAGATTAAAATGACAGGTGGTAAGGGTCAAAAGGATTTAGAATTAGCCAAATTCCAAGCTGAAGAGAGACAAGAAAAACATCAAAGGCTGATGGAGAGAGAGGAAGCAGCCCAAAAGAGAGAGGAAGCTGCCCAAAGAAGGGCTATGGAAGCCCAGATTAAGAGATAGAAGCATAAACTGGCTGTTTTGGAGCTGCAGAAACAATTTCCTCCAGCTGCTGACTCCACTTCCCCAAAAATCCACAAATGAAAGTGACTGTGCCCACAGTATGATGAGTCCAACGACATTGCCAAATATTTCATCACCTTCGAGAGACTGTGCACTCTACATAAAATCCCTAAAAATCAAAAGATGACCACACTGATAGCAAAATTGACTGGCCAAACTTTGGACATCTTCAATAAGATGCCTATTAAGGATGCTTCAAACTATGGTAAATTTAAGGATTTGGTTTTAAAACAATTTCAAGTCACACCTGACACTTACAGAGTAAAATTTAAAGCCCTTAAGAGAGGGGCTGGACTAAGTCATCTGGCTTACGTAAACCAGATGAAGAATCTGTTAAATAAATGGGTCAAAGGAAGGGGTGTAACTACCTTTGAAGAAGTATGTGATTTAGTTCTACAGGTCAACTGACTATGACCAGTGATGATGTAAAACAGTGGTTATGGGATAAAAAAATGAACTCAGCAAAAAGTCTTGCTTCTTATGCGGATCAATACGAGCAGTCCCAAATCGCCAAAGAGGCGGGAAAAATCGGGACACAAGCGGGGGAGGTGGCAGAAAAGAAAAAACCTAATAGCGGTTGGAGTGGGTCCCAGAAGGGGCAACCCGGGACCACATTCTATCAGAGGGGGCAGCCCCAAACCCCACCTACCTCCCAAGAAAAACCCCAAACACCTCACCATTCCACACCACCAGTCCACAGCAACCAACCTCGCACCAGTGACCAGTCAGCTGGGTGATGTTTTAAATGTCATGAGCTGGGGCATATTAAGGTCAACTGTCCCCAAAACACCAACCAAACGCTGTGCATTACCCCAAAGTCACACCCAAGGTCCGCAGGCCCAGATACCTCCCAAATACCCTCAGAGCAAAGGAAAACTGTGAGAGTGGGCGGAAAGAAGGTTACAGCGTGGCGGGACACTAAAGCTCAAATGTCACTTATCCACCAATCCTTAGTGGACCCCAAGTTAATCAACCCAAAGGCTAAAGTGACAATTCAACCCTTCAAGTCAAACTCTTTCAACTTACCTACAGCCAATCTACCTGTCCAGTACAAGGGCTAGTCAGGAAGGTGAACTTTTGCAGTCTACAAATGATTATCCCATTCCCATGCTGCTGGGGGATGATCTAGCCAATCATGTAAAGCTAGCCAAGAGGGTGGGAATGGTCACCCGCAGCCAGGCTAAGCAAGCTTGCACACCTATCCCTGTTCATGAGCCTTCCACCAGGGGCCCAGCTGGGTTACCAGGAACCCCAACGACGATGGTGGAGCCGAATTCCCTACCAACGACTAAAACAGCCGTGGAGGATCCAGTCCCAAAAACACAGCCCAAGCCAGTCTCCAAACTGAAACTGGCAAAACAACCAACACCTAAACCATTGCCAGCGCTGAGCCCAGCGCTTGCAACCCCATCTACCACTCCAACACCAAAGGGCAACCTTGAGCCGGCACCGACAGCAGCAGCTACACTAACCCAAAAGGCTCAGCCGAAGCCTGAAATGCAACCAGGTGCACCAGCGAAAAGCGGTCCACCGCCAAGGGAAACAACCCCATCACCTCCATCACTTCCCGAGGAACCCAACCTGAGTCCACAACCCAGTGAAGAACTAATATCTCCGGCAACAAGAAAACAGTTCCAGGCCAAACAAAAAACAGACAAAAGCCTCCAAAAAGCTTGAATGGCGGCACGGGGCAACCCACCGCCTCTCAGCTCTACCAATCAATCCCGGTTTGTGGTCAAAAATGAACTTTTATACAAAAAAACTCTTTCTAGGGAACACCAGAAAGACTGGCAGCCTCAAAAACAGTTGGTAGTTCCAGCTAAGTACCGGGTAAAGCTCCTAAGCTTAGCCCATAATCACCCTAGTGGGCATGCTGGGGTAAACAGAACCAAAGACCGTGTGGGAAAGTCATTCCACTGGGGGGGGGATGGGCAAGAACATTGCTAATTATGTCCGGTCTTGTAAGGTGTGCCAAAAAGTGAAAAAACCCCAAGACCAAGTAAAGGCCCCTCTCCAGCCACTCCCCATAATTGAGGTTCCATTTCAGCAAGTAGCTGTGAATATTCTGGGTCCTTTCCCAAAAAAAAACACTCAAAGAAAAGCGGTACATACTGACTTTCACGAATTTCGCTACCCGATGGCCAGAAGCAGTAGCTCTAAGCAACACCAGGGCTAAAACTGTGTGCCATGCATTAATAGACATTTTTGCCAGGGTGGGTTGGCCCTCCAACATCCTTACAAATTCAAAAACCAATTTCCTGGCAGGGACCATAAAAAGTCTGTAAAAAGATCATGGGGTGAGCCACTTGGTTGTCACCCCTTACCACCATCAAACAAATGGCCTGGTGAAAAGGTTTAATAAAACTTTGGGGGCCATAATATGAAAATTCGTAAATAAGCACTCCAGTGATTGGGACCTAGTGTTACAGCAGTTGCTCTTTGCCTACAGGGCTGTACCACATCCCAGTTTAGGGTTTTCACCCTTTGAACTTGTGTATGGCCGTGAGGTAAAAGGGCCATTACAGTTGGTAAAACAGCAATGGGAGGGGTTTACACCTCCTCCAGAAACTAACATTCTGGACTTTGTAACCAACCTACAAAACACCCTCCAAACCTCTTTAGCCCTTGCTAAAAAAAACTTGAAGAATGCTCAGGCAGAGCAAAAGGCCTGGTATGATAAACATGCCAGAGAACGTTCCTTTAAAGTAGGGAACCAGGTGATGGTCTTGAAGGCGCTTCAAGCCCATAAAATGGAAGCATCATGGGAAGGACCCTTTACGGTCAAGAAGCGCCTGGGAGTGGTTAACTACCTCATTACATTCCCTAACTCAACCCTAAAGCCTAAAGTGTACCATGTTAACTCTCTAAAGCCTTTTTATTCCAAAAAATTAAAGGTTTGTCAGTTTACAGCCCAGGGAGGAGATGATGCTGAGTGGCCTAAAGGTGTCCACTATAAAGAAAGCAGTGACGGTGGCGTGGAAGAGGTAAACTTCTCAATGACCCTTGGACGCATGCAGCGCCAGCAAATCAAGAAGCTGTGCACTAGCTTCGCGCCACTATTCTCAACCACCCCTGAACAAACTGAATGGGCATACCACTCCATTAACACAGGTAACACCCACCCAGTTAAAGCCCCACCTTACCGGGTGACTCCGCACGGCAAAGCTGCTATAAAACGGAAAATCCAAAACATGCTACGAATGGGTGTAATCCGCCCTTCTCACAGTGCATGGGCATCTCCAGTGGTTCTAGTCCCCAAACCAAATAAAAAGATACGCTTTTGCGTAAACAACCGTAAGCTAAATGCGGTAACCCGCCCAAATAACTATCCAATGCCTCGCACAAATAAGCTGTTAAAAAAACTGGGACGGGCCCAGTTCATCTCCACCTTAAACTTAACCAAGGGGTACTGGCAAGTACCGTTAGAAAAATCTGCCAAAAAAAAGTTAGCCTTCATTACGCATGTAGGGCTGTATGAGTTTAATGTGCTCCCTTTCGGGCTGCAAAATGTGTACCAGGTCCAAATACAGAAAAAGTTGCGTTCTGGGAAAAAACATTTTAACCCAAGCTGGTAAAATAAGCTTGGGGGGTTATTTCTTTTTTCATGCGGGTCCCCACATCTGTACCCTAGAGTTCAGAGTGGGGAGGCAATCCTGACAAGTACATTATATGAGTAGTTTCCCAATATGATATAAATTCACTTTCATAGTTCTTCTGGATTACAAAGTTTGGTTAGTCTGTTATTAACTTGATAGGAAGGAATCCCTTGGAGCTGAAGTTGGCTGTTAATACTTTTTTTTCAGAAGACATAAAGAGATTAAGGGAAGATATAGGGTCCCACAAACAGACATGTTCCCCTCCTGTGTTGGAATGGTTTGAAAGCTGCAGTTTTGGGATGCAAGTAACTGGTGCTAGGAAGCATGGTAGATGCCCTCGGGCCTTATCATTTAGGACTGAAGATAGCAATGGCTGCCAGGTTTCATTCCAAATGGAGGTATTTTAATAAGAACTGTATCCAGTTGTATGCAGACTCTTGTAGGGCTCTGCTCACCATGATATCAAGTTTCAGTCTCAGCACCTAATCCAATTCCCAGTTTGTTGAACTGAAAATTATTCCTCAGCATTTATGATAAAAACATCCTGTAATATAGCAATAATTTTCTGTTGACATCTATCAAATTAGTTCAATAAGCAAGCCTTTGAACAGATATATGGCAACTTTGTGATATAAAAGCACGTTAAACCTGTTTATGAAATCAGCTTGACACTTGTCAGTAGAAGACAAGAACAGTGCGCGCACAAACACACACAGGATTCTTATTGAAAGTGAATGCGAGTGAAGTGCTTAATTGCCTTAGGCACTTTTGAAAATACCATTCATATTAGAGAGAGAGTGGGAAGGGGAGTGGGAGAAAGAGAGGTCATCCATAAGAACGATATTAGTGACTAAAAAGTTACTAGTAGTCTAAAGCCAATACAATCATGGAGATTGTTATGCACATAACTATTTTTTGTTGTTGAGACACTTACCTGAAGGAAAACAACCTTAATTTCTGATGTTCCTGTTACTAGCAATTTAATCATTTTAGTGAATACAACATTTCTAATGTACTTTACACATACAACATATCCTTTCATCCCAAAGTGCTTTAAAGACCTTAGTAACTAATTTTATGTATACATAAACCCATTGTTCCATCCATCATATAAAGGCATCTACCTCGGTGCCAAACACCACTACCTAATATTACAAAACTCTCTAAGACAGGAAAAGAAGACTATTGTATCCAACTGAAACTAAAAGAAAATACAAGTTAGCTTAATATAATTACCCCAGCTGGAATTGTCCAGAATATGCGGACGTGGCTGTTGAAAAATATGTAATGGAATTTTTAAAACATCGGTGTTTTGTCAGGACTTGTACTTAATGTCTCACTCAGAGTGCAACACTGTCCCCCAGTACCAACCTAGTGCACTGTTGAATACTGACTTTGAGGAAAGAATGGAAAGTCACCTGCTCTGAAACAGCAACACTTCCTGACCCATGCAAATAGTGATGCAGTCAACACTTAGTTCTGAGATCTGATGAGATCACACAAGATGTGGTTCCAAGATATCCTGATTTTCCCCACTATGTTAGAGAGAAATTCATGGATGTACATACACATAAAAGAGCGTATTAGTAGACATAACACCACAATAGAGTTCAGCCAAACACACTCATATTTGTGCTAACTACAAGGACACTCGATGGAGTTCTTACCCATTTCCTGCCCTTTCCAACTTGCTGGATTATAAAGTCCGGTTATTAACTTGATACATATGATGCATGAAAACATTATTAGGCTGCTGCTGTTCTGAATTTTTTCTCCTGGACATTGCAATTATGTCACTATAGAGCAGAGAATTTCCTAAGTTTATTAATCTCCCCAAAATAAAGGAATGAATAACCTACACTGAATTTCTTAATACAGTATTTACACAGCTGCTGTTTGATAAGGTTAGTATTAATGAAAACCAAGAAAGTATTACTTATGTAACTGAAGAGAGAAAAAGGTCCCAGTTTAGAAATATAATGTGATTCAATCCTAAAAGAAAAACTATACAAATGGGTTAAGTAAAAACAGTCATTCTAAAGATCACATCTCTAATTATTCTCTATTTTAAAGGCTTGTCCTGCTGAAAGTAAGAGCTGTGACTACTTTGGAATAAGCTACTGTGAGATATTAATCAGCCATTTTGTAATGGATTAAAATGCCCATTACAAGACACAAAAAGTGTTTTTTCTCTAACACTGTCCACCCACTGGACTACATTCCTTTTAAAGCAAGTGTGAGTGGCAGAAGCAATTAATAGATCAGACAGACAGAATGGGGGGAGAAGATTTGTAATTTAACACTGTCTTATTTTGTAAAATTTGCAAATGTTTTCACATAGCGTAAAGCCAAAAGAAAAAGGATAGAAACATTTTAAAAAATGGAATGAAAATCAAGCTCAGCCCTTACTGTAAACCAGTTGTTCTCAAACATTTTTACCATCTTACCACACCTCTATCAAAGATAATAAGCTCACAAGCTCTCTCTCTATGATCGAGTGATAATATCTATATCTATAAAATAGAACTGGTCAAAAAAATTTCAACCGAATCATTTGCCATTGGAAAACTCAGTTATGTGGAAATCAAAGCATTTTGTAAAATCATGTTGATTTCACCAAAATTTTGGTTTTGGAGAAAAACAAAAAAGTTTTGAGACATTTTGACATTGTCCGAAACAGACTGATCTGAAATGATTTTTTTAATTAAATTTTCATTTGCAGAGAATTTAGAAATATTTGCGTTTTGTTCAGAATCATTGAGCCCATGAACAGGCCATCTGAGACATGTCTCTTTCTTTGCATCTTAGCGAGGGCCTTGTGGGATGCAATCCCAGTTTTTGAAGTCTCTGTGTAGTAAGTCGCCTCCAGTTAGTAAAAGAGTGAAGCTAACCAGCAAGGCTTAATATATTTGTGATGGAGTCAGACCAGAAAGGTATAAGAGAGTGCTGGAAGGCAGGTATATCAGCCTCAGGATGTGCAGGTCCCTGTTCCCTGGATAGCCAAACAAAGGCTACTCCAGGCCAATCAAGAAATTTCTACAAAGCAGCAGAAATAGCTAGCCTGATTGGGACACCTGAAGCCAATCAGGGGCTGGCTGAAACCAGCTAAAAATCTCCCAGTTAGTCAGGTGGGGGAGCCAAGGAGAAAGGAGCTGGAGGAGAGGAAGCTTTGTGATACCCTGAGGTAAGGGAGAAGTGGGAGAGCTGTGGGGAAGTAGCCCAGGGAAAAGTAGGAACTCTGTCAGTGAAAGGTTGGCTGCCAATTGCTACTACCATTAGGGTCCCTGGGCTGGAACCTGGAGTAGAGGGCGGGTCTGGGTTCCCCACAACCTGCTACTACTGAAACACCTCCTGGAAGGGGAAGGCAGGCCCCTAGCAGGACAGGTTATAGTGTCCTGAAATAAGCCCAAAGGGACAACAGAGACTGTAGGAGTTCTCTCTAACAGCTTTGCTGGCTGATGATGAAAAGGGCTCAGTAGACTGTAACCCTGGCCTAGAGAGAGAAGGGCTACGTGGAGGGTCGCAGTGAGACTCTGAGGCTAGCACAAACCGCCTGGAAGCGCAGGACCCATAGGGACAAGGCCAGAGATTTGCCACAATTAGATAGTTGCCAAATGAGCAACTGAGCTAGGCGAACAGGAGTAGCAAATAGAGGAGTTTTGGAGGAAGTTCAGCATGGGATTGTGATTCTCTGTCTTTTAGATATGACTATTCTAGGTACTAGATATGGACAATTAGGGAACAACTGTTCTGCCCTGCTTTGGATGTGCTGTTTTGCTTTCTGCCAGAAGACAAAAATTGTTTCTGATACATCAAGTGCAACCTGCTGGACATCCTGGAGAATGGATATGGTTGCAGTGACTTCTTGAACAATCACTTTAAAAAATGGTTGTCACGGACACCACAAGGGGAAGCGTCAGTGATAAGAGAATTGGAAAAAACAGAAACCAAAGAAGCAAACTGGGGATTTGCAACAAAGTGGGGAAAGAAATCCAGGAAGCATTCAACCCAGCTAGAAGCACTAAATCTTTATCAGGTTGCAGAAAGATAGACTCATTGCTGTAATGCCCCCTTGCTGCTAGGTGTGATTATAGCAAGATCACCTCTTTAAGTTCTACCTGCCGATGATCATTTTGGCCCTGTGCCTCTATCTCAGCACTCAACCCTCTGGCCAGGTCATGTTTTAGTCTGATGCGTCCAGGTAACAGAAAGTCCAACAAACAACATTCTAACTTTGTTACACTCTTCTGTATATGCTGAATTGTCCTTACAATCTTACATCAGAGGGCTTCATGAGATCTTCCCCAGTGGTTAGTAGGGGAAACCAGGCCCTTCTAATATACTGGGTTCCAATTCTACTCCTGGGGGAATTCTGCACCTCTTTCTGATGGGGGAAGCAAGGGAAGCTGCAAGAGCAGTCACACATCTTTTCCTCCTAGCAATGTCTTCACCTTGTTTCGAGCACCCAGAGTAGCTAATGGATAGGCAAATGACCATGGGAGGGAAGTTGGCAGTTTTCTATGCACCAGTGGTCATGAGCTGATTACATTCCATATAGACAAAGAGAGGACAGTCCCAACAAGTTCTCATCCATCTGTCTCCTCCCCACATTATACTCAGGTGTACACACACACACGCACGCATGTGCAGCCTTCTATGATGAATAACTGACTCTGTGGATGAGGGGAAAGCAGTGGATGTGCTATTCCTTGACTTTAGCAAAGCTTTTGATATGATCGCTCACAGTATTCTTGCCAGCAAGTTAAAGAAGTATGGGCTGGATGGACTATAAGGTGGATAGGAAGCTGGCTAGATCACTGAGCTCAACGGGTAGTGATCAATGGCTCTATGTCTAGTTGGCAGCCAGTATCAAGCAGAGGGCCCCAAGGGTCAGTCCTGGGGCCAGTTTTGTTGAATCTTCATTAATAATCTGGAGGATGGCATGGATTGCACCCTCAGCAAGTCTGCAGATGACACTAAACTGGGACAAGTGATAGATATGCTGGAGGGTAGGGATAAGATACAGAGGGACCTAGACAAATTAGAGAACTGGGACAAAAGAAATCTGATGAGGTTCAACAAGGACAAGTGCAGAGTCCTACACTTAGGAGGGAAGAATCCCATGCACGGCTACAGACTAAGAACTGAGTGGCTAGACAGCAGTTCTGCAGAAAAGGACTTAGCCTTCTTGGCAACAAGGGCACACTGTTGACTCATCTCCAGCTTCTAACAGCATTTTGGGCTGTATAAGTAGGGGCATTGCCAACAGATCAAGGGATCTTATCATTCCCCTCTATTTGACACTGGTGAGGCCTCATCTGGAGTACTGTGTCCAGATTTGGGCCCCACACTACAAGGAGGATGTGGAAAAATTGGAAAGAGTCCAGTGGAGGGCAACAAAAATGGTTAGAGGGCTGATTTATGAGGAGAGACTGAGGGAACTGTGATTATTTAGTCTGAAGATGAGAAGAATGAGGGTGGATTTGATAGCTGCTTTCAACTACCTGAAAGAGGGTTCAAAGAGAATGTATTTAGACTGTTCTCAGTGGTACCAGATGACAGAACAAGGAGTAATGGTCTCAAGTTGCAGTGGAGGAGGTTTAGGTTGGATATTAGGAAAAACTTTTTCACTAGAAGGGTGGTGAAGCACTGGAATGGGTTACCTAAGGAGGTGGTGGAATCTCCTTCCTTAGAGGTTTTTAAGGACAGGCTTGACAAATCCCTGGCTGGGATGATTTAATTGGGGATTGATTCTGCTTTGAGCAGGGGGTTGGACTAGATGACATCCTGAGGTCCGATCCCTTCCAACCCTGATATTCTACGATTCTATGATAATTTCCCAAAATTGACTGGGAACAAAATTCGGATAGAAAAATGCGAATGAAATAAATCACAAATTCTTTAAGAAAAGTTTATTAGAAGTGTGACGGAGTCAGACCAGAAGGATATAGGAGAGTGCTGGAAGGCAGGTATATTAGTCTCAGGATGTGCAGGTCTCTGTTCCCTGGATAGCCAAACAAAGTCTACTCCAGGCCAATCAAGACACCTGGGGCCAATTAAGAACCTTCTAGAAAGGAGTAGAAACAGCTAGCCTGATTGGGACACCTGAAGCCAATCAGGAACTGGCTGAAACCAGATAAAAACTTCCCAGTTAGTCAGGTGGGTGTGGGTGTCAGGAGCTGTGGAAGGAGGTTGTGCTGTTGGTTAGACTGAGTGGTGGACAACATATCATCCAGAAGGAAGGAGGCCCTGAGGTAAGGATGAAGTGGAGTTTGAAGAAGCAGGGACTGCTATGGGGAAGTAGCCCAGGGAATTGTATTATGTTTTGTGGATAAAAGGTCAGCCATCTTAGCTGATACTATTAGGGTCCCTGGGCTGGAGTCTGGAGTAGAGGGTGGGCCCGGGCTCCCTCCTTTTTCCACCTTCCATACTGGCCTGTGATGAAGGTAACTCACTAGGCGGTGACTCTTGCCAATTATACTGAGAAAGGGAAGTCACTCTGGGGCCTAGATGAGTTTCTGAGGCCCCTATATCTGCCAGGAAGCGCAGGACTCACAAGTACAGACTTGGAGTTTTGTCACAGAAGGTAAAAAAATCCAAGATTCCACAATCAAAATGGGCTAGAAGTCCATCATGGTTCAGTGATAAGAGTGAAGGCAGCAATTAAAAATAAAAAGCAATATATAACAAATGGAAAAGAAGGGAAATATATAATAATCAATAGAAGTTATGAAGTGTAGAAAATTGATAAGAGAAATTAAAGACAAAAAAAAAAAAGGATGGCAGGGCTAAGGAAAGTATCAACAAGGATGTTTTTGTAGGTATTATCATCTTCATGGCAAATCCCAAAGGGACATAGCACCCTTGACAATTGAATGCCACCCATGGATCTCTCAGTGAGCCACCAAAGCTTTTGGTGACCACAAGATCACTGGTATTCCTTGGTAAATATGCTTTGGAATTAATTGGTTTCCCATCCTGATACTATGTCCAGAGAGCTGATGGAAGCGGTTGCTGCTTTCAGCTTCTAATACTTTAATTTCTGATCTTGTCCTGTCACAAACTATAGAGCAGCTGAGAAAATTATGAGAGTCAAAACCATCAATCTAGTGCTCTTCATACTTCGTCAGTGCTCATGTTTTATTGCCATAGAACTGAGTTGGTATAACTGTGTTTCCATAGATCCACAGCTTTATAGCAAGCTTGATTTTGCAACTTCTCTACAGAGGCTGCTGAAGGGCCCAAAACAGAGTAGCAGCTGCTTCTACATGTGTGGTGTGTACCATGGATGGATAGACTGCTCCATACCATTTGGAAGAAGGGTGTTAGTCTGCCTTTGTTCAAAAAAGGCAATAAGGCTGAGTGTACCAGCCATAGAAGTATTAAGCTGTTGGTTCCAGGAAGAGTCTTCGCTTCCACATTAATGTCTCAAATCAGTTTTGTGGCAAAGGGTATGATTCCCAGTATGTCATTAGATCTGGTTAATTCCACTGTTGATCAGATCTTTACCTTCAGACAGCTTTTTGAGAAGATTACGAAATTTAATAAGCTATGTAAGGGAGTTTTTATAGACTTTCATCAGGCTTTTAATTTACGGCATCGAACAAGTTTGTGGGATCTGATGAGGTGACTCAGCACAGTGTCATTGATAGAAGAGTTCAGTAACTACAGCACAACAGAAAGCTGTGTTTGAGACAATGGCAGATAGACATCATGTTTTCCTATCTCCACAGAGCTCTCTAAGGCGGCATTCTGTCATCATTATTGTTCAATATCAGCGTTGATTGATTGATGACTAACCATGGAAGCAGCAGCTATTAGTAGTGTTGCTGTTAACTCTATTCTGCCAAAGACACTTCCTTGTTGGTTCAGTCTGGTGAATCGCTGCAGCTGATGACCCATCTGATCAGGCAAGAAGCAGCACAGATTGCTCTGGTTACTAATCTGGATAAAACTAAGTCCTTGGCCATTACCGTGAAGCAGGCCTCAGCTCCAGGTAACAACCAATTCAGTATTAATTCATCCAGAAGGGACTTCAAGCAGGTGGCAACCGTCAAATACTTGGGAAGCATCATACACAGTGCTGATGTATATGTTTTTCTGTATATTAGGAACAAAAGAAATTCTGGCAATGGTATAGGCCCATTATGAGAGGGAGATGGTTAAATTGTTAATGATGCAGCAAAGGCAGAAGTGTTCAATAACTATTGCTTTTCTGTATTTGGAAAGAAGGAAATAATGTACTCATCATATGAGTATGATAAAGTACTTTTCAGCCTATTACTAACTGAGGAGGATGTATGCAGACATTATCTACTAGGAATAAACATTTTTTAATCACAAAGCTCAGAGTAACTATCGGACAGTTAGCTGACATCAATCCTGGGCAAAATAATGAAAAAGCTGATACTGTATTCAATTGATAAAAATTATACTCCCGTTAGCTATATTCCTATCTTTTAATCAATATGGTTTTATATAAAATAGGCCTTGTCAAACAAACCTGATTTCATCATGTGATGAGATTAAAAGTTTGGTTAATAAAGGAAACTGTAGATGTAATAGACTTCTGTAAGACATTTGAGTTAGTACTGTATGGCATTCTGCTTAAAAATTAGCACTATACAATATCAATAAAGCATGTTAAATGGATTTAGAACTGGTTAATTGAGAGATCTCTAAATAGTTGTGAATGGGAATCATCATCAAATTGGCTGTTTCTTGTGAGGCTCCACAGAGATTGGTACTAGGTCTGATGCTATTCAACATTTTCATTAATGATCTGGAAATAAATATCACTGGCACTGCTGATACAATTTATAGATGACACAAAGACTGGTGGAGTGGTAAATAATCATGAGGCCAAAGCAGTCATATAGTGTGATCTGTATTGCTTGGTAAGCTGTGCCCATTAAAACAAAAGGTGCTGTAGTAGTACAATTAGATGAAGTTATACATTTAAGAACAAGGAATGCAGACCATACCTACAGAACGGAGAACTGTGTCCTTGAAAACAGTGACTCTGAAAAGGATTTAGGGGGGACTTAGTGGAGAAGCAACTCAATATGAGCTCCCAATGCGATGCTGTGGTGAAAAGGACTAATGCAATCCTCGATGAATAAACAGGGTAGTTGTGAACAGGGGTACAGAGATGATTTGTTGTCTATAGTAAGCACTGGTGATACTTATAATGGAATGCTTCATCCAGATCAGGTATCCACATTTTGAAAAGAATACTGAATAATTGGAGAGGTTGCAGAAAAGAGCTGCATAAATTATTTGAGGGCTGAAGAAAGTGCCTTACAATAAGAGACTTAAAGAACTCAATCTGTTTATTTTACCAAAAAGATTTAGAGGTGACTTGATTACATTATATTTAAGTAATTTCACAGGGAGAAAATATCAAGTACTGAAGAACTCTTTCATCTAGCAGAGAAAAGCATAATAAGAACCAACAGCAGGACGCTGTGGCCAGCAAATTCAAATTAGAAATTAGGCACAAATATTTAACAGTGAGGGGGATTAATCACTGGAACAAACTACCAAGGGAAGTGGTGGATTCTCCATTTCTTCAGTCTTCAGATCAAGACTGGAAGAGATACTTTAGCCAAACAAGATACTGGGCTCAATGCAAAGGGGAAACTGGATGAAATTTAATGGCCTATGATATACAGGAGGTCAGGCAAGGTGATCTAATAGTTCCTTCTGGTCTTAACAGCTATGAATCTATTAATCAAGTTTTGAAATTTCAAAATCCTTTGCAAAATGGAATTTCTGCTCTCTGCACAGTTCCAATATCAATTATCAATCAAATACTAAAATATTCAAGATTAATATCCTTACCTTGACACCTTTCAGTGAAATGGATGAGTTTGTTTCTGTGAACATAACTATCAGTTTGTAGAAAGATTGACCAAAACCAAAACTGGGGAAAGACTTGTAAGCTCCCCTCCCTTAGCGGTATGGGACTTCAAGAGGGAAGAGGAATTCAACCTGGGTGTGGGGAAAATGGCAAAAGGTCTCAAGAAAGTTCAAACAGAGACCCTGAAGTTCTAGTTTGTTCCTTCTTGAATCCTGTCCCCCACCCTCCCTGCATTCTGTCCCCTTTCAGTTCCCTGATGTCAAGCCTTGAGGTCATTTGCTTCTGAACTCTGCCTTCTAACCCTCCTCCATGCTGACTGGGAATTTACAGGGGAAGTCTTGAGGGCAGCAGAGGGAGAATCTTCTTGATTTCTGCCAGCTACCTTAGGAAGCCTTTCTTAATCCCTAAAGTCCTGCTGGATGCATGAGAGAGCCTTTAGTTGGAGCTGGAATAAGCATATTGAAAAGAAAGTCCCATGCAGTGATCTGTATGTCCTTACTTTCAAGAATGTAAATAAAATTGACAAAAATTTCAGGCCACACCAAGATAGTGAACCAGTGGGGTCTGGGCCCCAGAGCTTGTGAAAGTCTTTGATTAATAGCACCATGTATTTTAACTGAATATATTACACGAAAGTTTTGCAACGTCAGTGAAAATACAGCAATTTAAAAAGAACTTTTTGATTCCTACAAGCATATCTTTTTTTACCTCTGCATCTTTTCTACTGAACAAATTAGGTGTTGCATTGACTTCATTGTATTTAAGCTTGTTGGGGTATACCTGACAAAATGCTTTAGTCTAGGTTTTATATACGGGCACCACCATTCCCCTTTTCTGACCATACTGTTTAAGAAACTGTACAAATCTTAATGCTAACAGAAGACTGAATCCATTATATACTATAATGAACTCATTATATATTCACCCATTACATGTCAGCCACTATCAGTACATATTGCAGAAATACTGGTATGTGTCATTGTACAGGGTATGGTGCTGAAGTTTGAGATTCCACAGTTTTTGGAAATGCCATTTAGCTGCTCTCTACCTCCTCTACATCCTTAACAAACTGATTTCAGATCTGAGAAAATATAATCAGTGGTGCATAAAGTCCCCAAATATTAACAGTTGTTCTATAGCACTGAAATTTGAGGGAAAAAGTTATTTTCTTTTAATGAATATCATGTGATCAACATTTTGTACATTATGATTAATTATTTTCCTTATTTTCCCTCTATAGTTCCTTATGTAACCCACATCTGGCTCTTGTATTCATCCGTCGTCTATAATTATTTTCAATAAGTCTTGGAACACTAGGGAAGTACCAGAGGACTAGAAGAAAGCTCATGTTATGTCAATATTAAAAAAGGGTAAATAGGATGAATCCAGTAATTATAGGCTTGTCAGCCTGACATCGATCCCGAGGAACATAATGGAGCAACTGATATGGGACTTGATTAATTAAGAATTAAAGGAAAGTAATATAATAAATGCTACTCAACAAAGGTTTATGGAAAATAGACCCTGTTATATTAATTTGATATATTTTTTAATGAGATTACAAGTCTGACTGATAAAGGTAAGTATTGATGTCATATACTTAGATTTCTGTAAGACGTCTGACTTGGTACCACAAAATATTTTTCTTAAAAAAAAAAAAAGACTACAAAATGAACGTGGCACACATTAAATGGATTAAAAACTGACTAACTGATAGGTTTTAAAATCATTATTGAGGGGGTGTTTTTCTAATGGTGTTCCACGGGGATTAGTTCTTGGCCCTATGATATGTAACATTTTTTATTAATGACCTGGAAGAAAACATAAGATTATCACAGATAAAGCTTGCAGATGACACAAATGGGAAGAGCAGTAAATAATGAAGATAACAGGTTACCAAGACTGAGTGATCTGGACTGTATGGAAAGTTGGGCACAAGCAAACAATATTACTTTTAATACAACCATCTCTAAAATGATACATTTAGGAACAAAAAATGTAGAGCACACTTAAAAGATTGGGGACACTATTAAAAAAAAAAGACTCTAAAGAAGACTTTGAGGTCATGGTAGATGATCAGCTGAACATGAGTTCCCAGTGCAACACTGCAGACAAAAGAGCTAACGCTATCCTTGCATGTATCAACTGGGAAAGCTCGAGTAAGAGTAGAGGGGTTATTCACTGATGGAAAACTATGTCCATTTTTGCTGTCCACAATTCAGGAAGGATGTTGATAAATTGGAGAGGGTTCAGAGAAGATCCATGGAAAGGATAGAAAGCATGCCATATAGTGCTTGAGGTCATCTATTTAGCTTAACACAGAGAAAGTTAGGAGTGGGGGATTTGATCACAATCTGTAAGTACCTACATGGGAAACAAATATTTAATAATGGGCTCTTCAGTCTGGCAAACAAAGGTATGAGAAGATCCAATCGCTGGAAGTTGAAACTTCCAGTACACAAATTCAGACTGGAAATAAGACACATTTTTAACCATGAAGGTAATAAACACTGGAACAATTTGCCAAGGGTCATGGTAGATTCTCCAGCAGTGATAATTTTTAAATCAAGATGTTTAAAAAAATATTTTAAACATATGCTCTAGTTCAGAAGGAACTGTTTTGAGGAAGTGCTATGGCTTGCGCTGTATAGGAGACCAGACTAGATGATCATAATGGTCCCTTCTGGCCTCAAAATCTGTTGCTTTACACTGAGATTGCAAGATCTTTGGGACGGAGACTGTCTCTTTGTTATGTGTGTGCACAGTGCCTACCACATAGGGGCTCTGACCTATGACTGACACAATTATGCACTATGAATACAAAATAAATACATAAATAAATAAAAAGTACACAAGAATGTTTGCGAAGAAGGAACATGTTGGGAATTGTCTAGTAACCCGCCCCCACCATCCAGGTGACTATTTCTTTCTCAGGTAACTCCACACCTTCTGAGACCATTGCAAAAATCCAGAGTCAGTACTTTATCCTCCTTCAGATTCTTTCTTAAGCATCACCTCTGCCACAATGCCTTAAACACTACTAGATGAATTAGACACAAAGGGTATAGCTACATCTGAACTGGGAGATGCAACCAGCTTGTGTAGACATACGCAAACTAGCCCTATTTGAGGTAGTGCCTAAAAATAGCAGTGTGTCCATGGTGACATGGGCAGCCAATTGGGCTAGCTGCCTGAAGTACAATCCCACCTGAGCCCTGAGTACATACATGGGTGGCTAGCCTGAGCCATTGCCTGCCCCTGCAGACACACTGCTGTTTTTAGATGCTGGCTCTTACAGAGCTAGCACAGGTACATGTATGCAAGGTGGGAAACACCTCACATCTCAAGTATAAAGGAACCCATAATGACCACTGAATATTGTGTGACAGTTTGCTCATAACAGTGTTACCTCAACCTCCCCAGCTCCTGGTTTCTCTCATACACATTGTGCCGGAAACTACACTTTGAGCTCTTTGGTTTTGATGTCTTTTTACTGCATACTAATAAATCACTCACAACAGTGATATTTAGATTTTTGATTGGTGCCTCTAGACCAGTGGTGCCCAAACTTTTCCTATTGCATCCCTGCCGCTTACTAGTAATGGAATCTGCCTGTTTACCTCCCTCCCCCTCACCCCCGCTATTACTGCACAGCTGGCTCAGCAGTGGAGCATGGATTGAAGGTGGTCCTGGGGGCTGAACTGAGGATGGGGAGGAGCTGCGGCTGGAGGCAGAGCAGAACTGGAGGCTGGGAGCGGGATGGAGCTTGGGGGTGCTCCTTCGCTGCTCCCTGTGCTCCAAGGCCTTGTTGTGTGCCCTCTGAGTGTTCCCTCCACACCCTCTAGCGGGGCATGTCCCAGAGTTCAGGGAAGTGATAAAGTGTGTGAATGATAAGTCGGGATTAGATTTTACAAACTTAGTGACTATTTGTACTGATGGTGCTCCAGCCCTGTGTATCTTTTCGGCCCACAGCTGTTTTCTTTGGAGTAATATGTCCCCTACCACTTTCCGAGTTGTGCAGGCCTGCTCTATACTGAATGTGTTCACATAAACTATTTATCAAATAATTTTAGACAACAATGCTAACTGATCATTAGCAACTGTTGACTAAACTCTAGCTTCTGACATGTCATGATGCGTAATAAGTTGATATAAAGAAATGCAAACTTGCCCTCTGGATGCCTTGAAGACATATTTTTTACATATGCTTGCTACCTCCTATTTTTACAATTCTAAGTCTTCACTTTTCCTTTCATACTATTGTAAACTATGCTTTCTGCCAATAATAATTTTAATGGAGTTCCCCAAGTATTTTCTTATCTCAGTCTTTTCTCACAAGCCTTGACGATGCATGTGATTTTTCACACCTTTTAAAATATCTTTAATTCATATATGATTGATAACTGAGGAGAATAGTCTAAAGTCCATTACATTTTTAAACTTAGCAAAGAGATTCTGGACCACTCAAAATAAATCTTTTTATTTTCATATGCTTGGATTTTTTTATGCAGATAAATCAAATTATTTTCTCAACCCCAACCACAAAATAAAATTCAGAATGCATCTTAAAATTGTTCATGTGTGGCTATCTCTACTGTGACAGAGCTTCGTGGATCCTGCGCTTCCTGGCGGATTTTCACTAGCCTCAGAGGCTCACTGTGACCCTCCATGTAGCCCTTCTCTCTCTAGAGACAAAGTCACAGCCTATTGAGCCATTTTCATCATAAGCCAGTGAGGAGAAGCTATCCTTCCTGGCACAGTCTCTATTGTCTCCCAATCTCAGAGACTAATTAGGGGAGGCAGAAAGGGGGGGAGCCTGGGTCAGCCCTCTACTCCGGGCTCCAGCCCAGGGACCCTAACAGTATCAGCTAAGATGGCTGACCTTTTAGGCACAAAACACAATACAATTCCCTGGGCTACTTCCCCACAGCAGTCCCCACTTCTTCAAACTCCACTTCACCCTTACCTCAGGGCCTCCTTCCTTGCGTACGATATGTTGTCCACCACTCAGTCTCACCAACAGCACAACTTCTTCCCAATGCTCCTGACACCCACACCCACCTGATTAACTGGGAGGTTTTTATCTGGTTTCAGCCAGTCCCTGACTGGCTTCAGGTGTCCCAATCAGGCTAGCTGTTTCTACTCCTTTCTAGAAGGTTCCATTGGTACCAGGGATTTGTTTAGCCTGAGACTAACATATCTATTCTTTAGCACTTTCCTATAGCCATCCAGTCTTGCCCCATCACATATCCCCCACCTCTGCTCAGCACCATAGAGTTGGGCAACTTGGGACGCCAGGCAGTGTGCTCATGACAGACCATCAGCATTGCCGTACTGGCATCCAGCCCTGTGTTGTATGCGGAACTGGAACGGTTGGAGGGATAAGAACCACCTGGTGACTCTTGCATTCTTTTCCTTATTCCGCTGCATCCACTGGAGGGGTGCATGGTCCATCAGAGGAGTAAATCACCGGCCTAAGAGGTAATAACGCAGTGTCTCCATGGCCCATTTGACAGCAAGGTATTCTCTCTCGACTACTGCATACTTCTGTTCTCTTGGGAGTAGCTTTCGGCTTAGGTAAAGGATCAGGTGTTCTTCTTCTCCAACCATTTGTGACAGAACCATCCCCAACCCCACCTCAGAAGCATCTGTTTGTAGAATAAATTCCTTGTTAAAGTCCGGGGCTATAAGTATAGGATCATTACAGAGGGCTGTCCGAAAGTCAATGAATGCCCTCTCTGCTGCATCAGTCAACTTTACCATGTGGGGACCTCGGGCCATCACCAGGTCCATTAAGGGACTTGCTCTAGTGGCGAAGTGGGAAATAAAACATCGGTAATAGCCTACTATGCCTAGGAATGCACGGACTTGCTTCTTTCAGGATGGCCAGGGCCAGTTTTGAATTGCCTCTAGCTTATTAGTTTGGGGCTTCACTATGCCCCTTCCTACAATATATCCCAGGTATCTCGCCTCTGCTAGCCCTATGGCACATTTAGCGGGATTAGCAGTGAGGCCAGCCCGCCTTAAGGTGCGCAGTTCTGCTTCAACTTTCTCCAAGTGTGTTCCCCAGTCTGGCGTATGGATAATGACATCATCTAGGTATGCGGCTGCATAACTAGTATGAGGGCGCAACGGTTTATCCATGAGATGCTGGAATGTGGCCGGGGCCCCATGTAGCCCAAAAGGGAGGACAATAGACTGGAATAGCCCATCTGGGGTGGAGAAGGCTGTCTTTTCTTTAGCTTCTTTGGTCAGGGGAATCTGCCAATAACCTTTTGTCAGATCCAATGTAGTCAAGAATCGGGCACTACTCAGTCGGTCAACCAGTTCATCAATGCATGGTATGGGGTATGCATCGAATTGAGATACATCATTCAGTCGGCGAAAGTCATTACAGAATCTCATGGTTCTGTCAGGTTTAGGCACTAGAACAATTGGGCTGGACCACTGACTGTGAGATTCTTCAATCACTCCTAATTCTAACATTTTCTTTACTTCAGCCTTGATTTCTTCTCTTTTGGCTGGTGGAATTCGGTAGGGTCTCAATGTTACCTTGGCTCCAGGGATCATGTGGATATGGTGATAGGCCTCAGTCATCCGCCCCGGTTTTGTAGAGAACACATCTCGGTTGTGATTGATCATGTCGGCTGCCTCGCTCTTTTGGATCGGCGTCAAGTCTGGAGATATCCTTACTTGCTCGTGTAAATCATCTTCCTGGGGAAGGGTCTCCTGGGTGATTAAGCATGTCTCTTGATCATGCCAAGGTTTTAGAAGATTGATGTGGTAAATCTGCTCCGGTTTCCGATGGCCGGGCTGCTGTACCTTATAGTTCACCTCAGCTTATAGTTCACGACAGCTTCGATCACTTTGTAGGGTCCCTGCTACTGGGCCAATAGGTTTCTTTCTTCTGTGGGCACCAGTACCATCACCCGATCTCCTGGTTGGAACTGCTGAAGCTTTGCTTGGTGGTTATAATGGGTTCATTGGGTCTCCTGTGCGCTCTCTAAGTGTTCCCGTACAATGGGCGTAACTCGGGCTATCTGATCTCGCATCTGCAGTACATGCTCAACTATGTTCCTTCCAGGATTTGGCTCTTCTTCCCAGGCTTCTCTGGCTATATCCAGTATGCCCTGGGTATGGCGTCTGCATGGTAGTTTGAATGGAGAGAAACCCATGGAGGCTTGCGGAACCTCCCGGATGGCGAACATGAAGTAAGGCAATAGCTTATCTCAGTCTTTCCCATCCTGGCTCACCACTTTTTTAATCACTGCCTTGAGGGTCCTATTGAACCTTTCCACAAGGCCATCTGTTTGCGGGTGGTATACAGAGGTCCGTAAGGCTTGTACATGGAGTAATGAACAGAGATCTTTCATCAGTTTAGACACAAAAGGTGTACCAGTCAATATCTCCTTAGACACAAAAGGTGTATCAGTCAATATCTCCTTCGGTAGCCCAACTCGGGCAAAGATCTGCAGTAGCTCCTTAGCTATTGTCTTAGAAGGCGTATTGCGTAGAGCTTCTAAGACAATAGCTTGCCCCATCACACTATATACAACAAGCTTAGTGGCTAATATTTTTTTTAGTAATGCAGGCATAGGAAGGCAGATAGAACTGTGATTTTTTTAGAAGCTTGAGAGGGAGAGAGGGTTGGGAACGTGAAAATTACTGCTAGATATCCAGAGATGGAAGGTCTGTTTGGATCTATTCCTTTTCCTCCTTTGAGTGGTATCAGCTGAATCTATCAGATAAAAGAGACGGTTCCATTTACCCAGGCAGTTGCCAAGACCTTAATCCTAACAGAGTCATTTTACAGTTCAGATAGTAATCTAATTCAGACACAGGAGGTTAACATAGTAGAACATCAGTAAGTCTGAATTAGACATTTCTGAGAAATTTAGGAAGGAAGAAGGATGTAAACTTTTTAACAGGCACCAATCTTCTGTAAAAGAACTTTTTAAAATCATTTATTCATGTACTCTAATTTCAGTATTCACATTCAGTAATTCCTTGTCCCAAAGGTCTGACTTTCTGCTTGCGTGTATATATTTATCAACAAAACGGAATGGTATCAGACTGTAAAAATAACACTACTTTAGTTTTTAAAAATGAAGTACCCAGGAGAATCCAGGAATATTTCTAGAGTACAGGTTACAAAGCAGATAGGCCTACAGAATAAAAAGTAAATACTGATCAGTCAAGATAGAAAAAAAATCGGGGGTCCTGTTCAAAAAATGGAACGTCTTTGTTTCATTTTGTAACACAAAGTAATCAGACAAGGAATAAACCATAGGAAAGCTATCCTGACAGAACAAGGAATAATGGTCTCAAGTTTCAGAAGGGAAGGTCTAAGTTGGATATTAGGAATATTACTTTTTCACTAGAAGGATGGTGAAGCTCTGGAATCGATTATCTAGGGAGGTGGTGGAATCTCCTTCCTTAGAGATTTTTAAGGTCAGGCTTGCCAAAGCCCTGGCTGGGATGACTTAGTTGGGGATTGGTCCTGCTGTAAGCAGGGGATTGGACTAGATGACCTCCTGAGGTCCCTTCCAACCATGATATTCTATGATTCTATCTAGATAAAATTGTAAGTCATTTTCATCATCACAGAAGTCACAAATTGACCGCCATAATGTATATGGTTAAATGCGTCTGTAACAGGATGCTAGCAGCAGAACTGCTTAGCAAACCCTCTGTCACCCCAGCTACACTGAGGGAAGGTAAATTGGAGCTGGGGAGGTCACCTGGTCCTGATTGGCAAAGCAGGGACAGTAGCTGTCTCTGCAGGCTGGCGCTGGATAAAAGCCCCAGAGGAAGGAAGCCAGGAGGGGCTGGACAAGAAAGTACCTGCAAAGGAGGTGGAGGAGCTGGGAAGAGGGGAAGCTGCTCTGAGGGGAAGCATGAAGGAATAGCTTGCCCTTCTCTCCTGTTGGGAGACAAGAAAGAAGGAACTCTGTATATAGTGTGCTGTGAAGGTGGTGGGAGCACATCTTGTGCAATAAAGCACAGGTGAGCACTGCAAACCGGGTCTCCTGAGTGACTTTCTGGGACAAGCGGGGCAGGAGCCAGGGTGCCTTCCAGGAACCCCGTTACAGGGTCCATCCTGGAATTAATCACATGATGGAAAATTCTGCTGAATGATGGAATCATCTGGGAACTTCACCCTTTGTGATATTGATGCATGATCAAAATAAATCTCTAAACAGCTGTAAATAAGTCTTCGTTCTGACACATATTCCACACAGTGTTTTAGGAAGTGTAGGCATATTCAGTAAGTATTACTATTTATATGAGATTAACTTTTCTACAGAGTAAGTAATTCTAACAGAAATGAGCCAAGAATTTTAAGACAATGATTAATGGTTGGATTTCATAACATGAGTGGAACAAAGGAAATTTAAAAGGAAAACTCTGAACCTTAATAATAGTAAGATAATGATAGTCTGGTGCATTCTCCTTTCTGCTTCCCAAACCTGTCGAAGTTCCTTCATATGGCTGGAGGCTCAGAAACTGGGGGGATGGAAGGCAGTTATCGAGGCCATAAGGCCACAAACTACACCAGATTTACAAGGGAACAGCACTAGGTAGCATATTCACATTTAAACCCATTGGCTTTCTGTCTGAAAATCTGTATGGGAGCTAATATACCTCAACACCCTGGCGTGCAGGATGAGTTACTGGTCCCAAGGGAACTGTTCTACCAGAGCACAGGCAGAAATAGAAAGCAGTGTGGAGGGCAGGTTTTACAATATGACCCAGGATCCACAGAGTTATTATGGCTAAAGCATTACAAAGGTGAATGGTCCTTTAATGTCATAATGAAAGAAAATGTACCTGCCTTGAAGAGATTATAATCTGTATTAGACATAAGGGGATGACAGGACAGGGAGGGGAAGCATAACAAAAGCTGTAACATTTGGTTTAGGTTTGGCCTGCATCTTATTACTTCTCAGTTACACTGTATTCTTTGTCATAAAAGTTAAAATTCTAGGATTATGAAATGAACACGCAATTTCAATGTGAATTCTTTGAAACCTCTGCTTCCTTCAGGAGGATACGAACCTTTTTCCCCTTAGAGGAAAGTGAAGTGACAACACTAAGAAGTTCTCAGAGTTTCCTTCTCCGCGTAGATTTTCCTGTGGGAAAGAGGTGTTCGCCCCCAAGGACTCTAAAATCTCTTCAGATGGATAGCATGGAAAGAAAAAGTTAATTATTGGACTGATCCCTCCATGGGAGAAAAGGGGCACTGAAGTGGCATTTCCCGCTCCCCGCCTTCCTTCAAGGCTTTGAAAATACCTCTACACCAGTACTATTATGGATGGATTAAATGTTGCTGAAACTGGTAGGTGTAACAGCTTACCTTTATTTGGGATAAATGTAGCAAGCAATTATTTTTCTTTATGGAATCAAATAGCTGAAACCATAGCACCTGCACCCAAAACACAGGCACCTGCCACTCCCCAAAACAAAGACACTTGCAAGGCAGATGTAGGCAGAGAGGTTTCACTAGGTCTTGTTTTGTGCAGGGCTGGAATAATCCTTTATGGGCCCTGGCACTCGGATCGTGGGCCTACCCCAGCTCAACCTCTTTCCCCTGGGGCCCTGCCTGCCACTCGCTTAGGGAGGAGGTGGAGAGCAACAAGCGGCAGGTGGGGCCTTGGTGCAGAACAGCAGCAGGGCCCCTGCTGAGTGTGGGCCCAGCACTATTAAAATTCAGTACTGGTTTTCTGAAGATTTGCATGTCTCTGAACAAGAGGCAGTAATACCAGAGAAGCTTAGAGATAAGGTGGGAAGAAAACACCAAACAGGCCACAAAGGCGCTGGTAGCATGGCTCTGAGAAAAAAAAAAAAAAGAGAGAGAGAACTTTTGGGCTAAATGCATGCCAAGAAAAGCTTGGAGCTGTGAACAAATAAACAGTCACCTGCTGTTTAATTCCTGCTGTATTTAGGGAAACAAGACTTTGTACATTCTTTGCAAACAAACAAGATTACATCAGAGATACCGGACTCCATCATCAATTTCTCTTCTTAAACAAAATAACTGTCAGGAACCCTGTGCTTATGGTGCAAGGTAGGCTCTGAGCCCCATCACTAGGGCAATTAGGTGTAATCTCCTGTGATGGAATCCCAATAAAGCTTTTCTTATAAAAAGGCCTTTCCCGTGCTTTTAAAGCACAAGGACACAATCTTGCCATTCCCTGTGGTTAGTTTGTAATTTTTTGTTCATCTGTCTTTTCTGTGGGACAGAATGACCAGGCCCTAAATATTTGACAAAATCTTGTCAAATGAGGCTAATTTCCTCATGTGAGAAGGGAAACATTCCCCCTAATAAGAAAATTGTTTCTTGCCACCCCTAATTTCCATTAATGGGAATGAGATTTATGCATTGAGGGAAGTCTATACCTCAGGACCTGGATTCTGCCACTTTACTAGGGGAAATAAACATAAAAAGTGGACTGGCCTTAATATATTTTATATCATGATAGTAACAAGAAAACCTCCATAGGAGCCTCAAACATCTCCAGATGGGATAGTAAGAGAAAAATATCTCAAGAATACAAAGAAATCACGTTTTTAATTTACCCCTTTTCAATAACTACTTCAACTAATTCAAAGATACTTTATATTAAATCTTCATTATTTTTTCAGATAAAGTAAACTTAACAAGGGAAAGAGAAAAAGCCATGTTACTTTACATTTAATATAAGCATATAACAGGTGGAGCAGAGGCAGAACGATATACTATGAACTGTAAAAACAGATGTTTCAGACACATACCCCTAAATCTAACAGATAACCAGTGGATAAAGAAAAATAAAAATATTAAATATTAAGAAATATTATTTCAAACCAGAACATATCATTGTTTTCACTTTAGATGAATCATTGTTTTAGTTTACCCAGCTGAGATTTTATTTTATTACGTTGAATGTTTAATGTACTATATCTTGTAATTTATATAATAATAATTGGGAGGTTATTTAAATACTTTTTCACATTCAATCTAAAAGAAAATTAATTTTTAAATCTGTTGCCCTTAAACACCATTTAGAAAAATCCAAGATTAAACCTCTCAGTTTTACTTTATGTCAGAATTACCATCATGCCCTCTTACTGAAATTAGGGAAATTATTTTTATTAGGTAAGGTTTGTCAAAAAATAATTTGTTGAAAAAAAAGTTATAAGTGTTTAAGAAAATTTCTCTGACATGGACTGGTCTTTAATCGAGGCTAACAGTACCGTCAATAACTATTTCATTCCCGATCACATGAACACTGTTAGAATTGCTAATACCAATTCCAAAGGGTGCTATAAATCTGTTGACAGTTTACTAAATACGCTTCACCAATGAGCAACAATTAAAAGCTTTTGAGAAAGTGCCACATCTAGATACTACATTAGCATTATGTATCCTGCTACCTTTTTTTTTTCCTTATCTGAGGCAATATTTCACCAAAGATGGCTATCCAAATCATTTGGAAGATTATCTGCTCAAAATCCTCAAATGAGTACAGGTGACTTGGTTGCCGTGGAAAAATATCTTTCAAGATATTCATTAAAATCAATATTTTAGCCCAATTTTTGTCTAATTTTTAATATCATATAATTTATAAGATTAAAAAAAATTATTATATTTTCTTCATCCAGTAAAAATTAGTTTGTTGCCTTTTCCATCTCCTTTGCACTTTTCCAATTTCAATTGTTATACTGTCTCTTTGATGGATGACCTCTTCTGTATAAAATCCATAAAAACATAGACAGAAAGACATAGAAAGTCAACTTCCCTTAGTAGGAAAGAATCACACACATTATCTAGATGGTTTCATAAAATCAAAGAGTCTTGCATAGACTCCCTGGAAGGGATTGAGTATCAGTCAAAGACTTTTCTGGTAAAAGAAAATGAATATAAAACTTGGTGCATTTTTGGATCTGTTAGGTGTGGTCATCATTACTTCTTAATTTATATTTTTATTAATCTTTCTGTGCATGAAACTGTACATATGTATTACCCTGTCACATAATCAGCTTGTAGACATATATAAAATGATAATTTTTAGCTACCTATATAATTTGTGTTTTTGGAGAGAGAGAAAATCAAATCTAAAATGAAATCCCTTATTTTTACTAAAGTAGACTTGCATAAACATTGATATCTTATTAAGAATAAAAACTTTATGCTACAGTTTTTATACAACTCAAAAGATAATAGAGGAATTGGCCCTGGAAGTTGCTTCCTTGTCAGAGATTTATTTGATTTCTCTCTCTTTGTGTTTTCAATACCAAAAATGAGTATGACATACATTCTTATCAGGTTTGGTCCATCTTTTATTTACTGTGTATTATAGCAGACAAATCATCATTTATTTTCTCATTCAACTGTCATCCACAACAATAATTTAAAACTAGCTAACATTATGGTTTGTTAGAACTACTACCGATTAAATCTTAAGTGTCTAAAACATACAAATATAAACAGAATGTAATTAGAGCTATTTAAAGAAGCCATTTTTAACTTAGATTAACCATACTTTCCATTTGCTGGGGATAAACACTCATAAATGAAACCCATTGCTGAGCAAGAAGCAATTACTTCAGTTTAAAATATTAATATGTACTGCCTTTTAAAAAGCTGTGGAAAATCATTTATGTACTGTACAATACAATCTCAATTCATGTTGAGAATGAAAATGGGATAGCATTGTGAGTCCTGAACCAGCTGCAATCATCTTTGAGGTACAAGTTGTTCTTACCCATTTATGAGACCATAAGACTCTTTTCTTCAATTAGCAGTGCTCTCAAAAACTCTTTATAAAATAAAAAATATTTGAACTTTTAAGTCTAAATAAAAGTGAAAAGAGCAATTCTTTTTTTGAAGAGCTGACTCTCTCAGAATGTTCATTCTTAGTAATAACTGAGACAGGCTAATAATACAGTCTAATGACCAACATATGGTGTGCTGTACCTAGACAGTCTAGAAGGGAAATGACTGCCGGCTGTGAATACATCCCTAACCACATTTTATTGAAGCACTGCCTAGAAACACATATATATATGTGTGTGTGTGTGTGTATATATATATATATGGCTTGAATTGTAAAAGTTACTCCGTAACAAAGTATTGCTTGTAATACCTTAGTACAGGTAATTTCAGAAAGTCTCCCCCTATATATTAGCTTTGATGCTATGATTTTGTTCTGACTAAAAGTTATTGGTATGTTTCCGAACATGCCCCGTGAACTAAATTTCTCTTTAGTAAAATACTTTAAGGTATGACTTTTTCTGGAACCATAAAAAAAACTTATTTTTCTCCAATCAGACACTAAAACACCATTGAGTACTTTGTGTTCCATGCAGCTGTCGAACTACTCCCTCAACTGGAAGGGCAGAAAGCAGATCCATTACAGCTGTCATCCAGAGACAGACTCTCATTAGCTAACATTGCCAAAGCTAAATTAGTGACTTCTCACTCTTTGCCCTTTGAGTACCAAAGGTTATATTTTCAAAGCAGCATGAGTAAAAATCCAGACACTTATAAATAGGATTTTTATACATCCTTCCTATGAACTATTGTGAACTATTGAATGTGTCACCTTGCAATAAACCTCAGTACATAGTAAGCTAGGGATGAGAACTTCAAGATTACTCTGCGTTTGCCTCTGGCACTATTTTGAGCTGGTACTAAACAATGATCCATAATATTCTAATTTTTACTAATTTTTCACTTTAAGTAGACAGAATTAATTGGCAATATTGTTTGGTAAATACTTGATGACTGAAAGGTTTTAATAAATTGTTACTTTTTCTATCCATTTAAACATAGTATTTTTACATTTATAATTAAGTACATAAAAGGCAATTAGCAATCTAGCCACATGAACAGTAAATTATGTGTAATTACAGTGAAACTGCAGACAAACAGTAACATATTACTTGTAAATTTTAACAGTGTGATAAATTAAAGCAATTACAGGTAAACCAATAATGTTTGTTAATTAAGCAGTTATGAATAGGAATCTGGCAATGGCAAGACTACATTTCTTATTTTGTGTTTAAATTGACTATATAATCTTCCGTACAAGAAATACTTCAAATTCATTAGTGCCATTCTCTTGATAAAGCATATAGCATTGTTCAAATTAAAACAAGATTACAGTTTTATGCATAGTTGACAGTCCATCACAATTTAACTCTGCTCTTCAAATTTTCCCCAGAATATTATACAATACTGTACATAAGAAAAAATAATGTGAGAATCATTTGGAATTTTGGATACAAGAGAAAAAAACAGATAAACTGGTGTTAAAGTTGCAAGTTAATAACTGTAACTTCAGGGGTGAAAATGCAATAAAAAATAAGTCGGAAAACACCACAAGGTAATACAAATACTAAAGTTGACTGCACCACACCTTTAAGTGGAGGTGGGGTGTGTGTGTGTGTTGTGTGTTGTGTGTTGCTTGCCGTGGGAGAAGGAATAACACTTTACAGGAGGAAGGGAGAGAGTCTGAGACGCTGCTGCAAAATTGGGGGAGTGGGTCAGCATGGTGACACTGACTCATCCCCATGGACCGAAAGGGCTGGGGAGTTCAAAAGAGGCAAGCCTGTGTGGGGAAGTCCCTTTTCCGTGGACCCACCCTCCCTCTCCTTGAGTCGGCAAAATACCAGGTTTGGTCAGAACTGCTGTGGGCTTTGTGCTAGTCGTTCCTTTCTAGGGGGGCTGAGAAGGATTGGTCTAGGTGGAGTGTTTATTTATTTATTTATTTTGCCTTTCCCACTTCAGATTTTATTTAATTCTGTTTTTAAAAAATAATTTTCTAATGTCAGTGAATTCAGTGTTCATGAAAGTGACAGAATCATAGTACCACTCAAGATAGTGTAAGCAGGCATTGCACAAGCCTTGCCACCCTTCACTCTGAGTGCATCTGATTTCTTATCTGCAATAATCTTGTTATTATAGTTTTTGGCTATAGAAGGAGTAACCGTAAAATGACATGAATCATGGTGTGGATTTGGACAGAGACCACACAACTCATTTTTAAATGTCACTTTTACCAGCACTGAACTCAGGACTGCCAAGGTGACAGTCTGACCCACTAGTCCCCTTGTCAGCCTTAACTTTGAATTTTCTGATTTATATAGACTTGTGTCACAAACTTATCACAATGAAATCTGTATGAGAGAGCAAACTTACTAGGCAACAGTATGTCTTAAGAGACTGCCTCAGAGTAGCCCCAAAGGTACAAAGGATGGTTCTACTCCACCTTTAACAAAATGTCACCTCTGTCAAGCAAATGATTTTTGCTGGTCTCTGAACTGGTCATTTTGAGAGATTTCAAAATTAATTTAAGCATACAATAGAATAGTTTCACCTTTAATTAGTATCTGTTTGAGTAAAACACTCCATACTTAAACAGAATGATGTAGATTGTGTATTATTTACTCAAGACTAGAAACACTATGTGTATGGATATTTTCTTACAACTTGTGATTGGTGAACTGGTTTAAGACAATTGCAGCCTTAACTCCTTCTCAAAAGTGAACCTGAATCTTTTCAAGGTTTTGGGTTGATTCCGTTTATGAAATTGTGACTGAGACACCCCTTGGCAAAGGGTCCCCTGTTCTTTGCAAACAACTCTCACCTCAGATCTGACAAACTTACTACACAGATATGTCTTATAGAATATTTATCCATAAAAAGCAATGTGTAAAGTGTCTACAGAAAACTCGTAACTTGTCCAGATTCATAATTACTGAGTAATGTATGTACAGGTAATATTTAAGGAATAAAGTATTTACAGTGAAAGTGTACATTATAAACTTGGAGTAGAAATTAGTCACCAAGAGATAATGTGTTTCAGTGATAGCCCACCCTGTTTGACTAGTGATGCAAAGCAAGGCTCAATTGTTTAGTCTTGTACAATACTAAATTTTAAATGGGAACCCATCAGAGCCAATGACAATCAAAGCCACTTAAAGTTAGAAGAAAAAAAAATCTTTACAACAACACAGGCATTCACTCTGTCTGCGACTACAAACAGAAGGTTGTTTTCAGTATAACAGAGAAGGAAGAAGCACTCTGTGGCCATTCCCTGAGGAAAATCCACTGTCGAGTGGGAGTGCTTTCATGAATTTTTGGATCCTGGTTTTTGAGAAACCAGCCAGACTGAACTTTGGGGTGAGGAAATCTACTTTATTGGATAGGAAAGGTAACTATTGATAAATGCAGACCTGGGGTTCTCAAACTGGGGGTTGTGACCCCTCGGGGGGTCATGAAGTTATTACTTGGGGGATTGCGAGCTGTCAGCTTCTATCCCAAATCCTGCTTCACCTCCAGCATTTATAAAGGTGTTAAATATATAAAAAAGTGTTTTTAATTTATTAAGAGGGTCATACTCAGTGGGTTGCTGTGTGAAAGGGGTCACCAATGCAACAGCTTGAGAACCACTGGTATAGACCCAGATTCACATTGTATGATTTTGTTTTGTATTGTAACATTTGTTTCTATTACACGCCTTTATTCTTTCTTAAATTAACCTACTTTTGTTTGCTTATAAGTGTGATGTAGTTTATGGGAGGGGTGACTTATGGTAAAAACTGGGACACACTGCATCTTTGGGTGCAGAGGCTCTGAAATTACTGTGAGTAGCCAGTGTCAGGGGCTGGATATTATAGGAAAACAATTCAAAAGGACTCTGGGATTGGGGTGCACCTATTGTTAACCTGCATGGAGAAGTCAGGACTAGCATAGCCCAAGAGGGAGTGCTTGAAAAACTGGTGGTGGTAGGGAGCTGACACCTAGCTACCACAAGAAAGACTCCCTCTGGTTGGAGGCAGGGGACAACAAAGTAATCCAGAGTCTTGGGTGCCCTGAGAATCATCACAGAAATGCCACAAAACCACAACCAGTCCAACAGCCCTCTTTTAGGTTGCCAACATTCTGATCGCAGAAAACCGAACACTCTTGCCCCATTCCCTTTCCCAAGGCCCCGCCCTGCTCCTTCTCTGAGGCCCCACCCCCACTCACTCCCTCCTTCCTCCTTCCCTCTCCCTCACCCTTGATAACTTGTTCATTTTTACTGGGCTGGGGCAGGGGCTTGGGATGTTGGAGCGGGCAGGAGAGTGGGACTGAGGGATTCGGAGTGTGGGAGGGGGCTCCAGTATGGATTGGGCTTGGGACGAGGGAGAGGCTAAGGGCTCCAGCTCGGGATGCAGGCTCTGGGATGGGGCCAGGGATGAAGGGTTGGGAGTGTGGGGGAGGAGTCTGGGCTCGGGCCCAAGGGTTTAGAGCATGGGAAGGGGCTTGGGCAGGGGATCTCCCAATTATTAATATTGAATTAATATTAATTAATAAAAAATAATAACAAATAATATTAATATTGAATTAATTGTGCGATTAATTGAATATTATTATAATTGGGAGATCCATTGCAAATAAATGAGTTGTGCTCAATAGCATGTAAATCACAGTGACCACATAATAAAGAAATAAAAATAATACTGGAGAGAACTGGGAAATATTTGTATTATTTTTTATAAATAAAATATGTCCCTCATTGTCGTATCTGTGTATTATTCTGGTGGCTGAATTCATGGAGGTAGAGCAAAATAAGTTATGAAAGTAACGAGGCTAGAAAGGTAAGACAATGGCCTAGATAAGGAGCATTCCCTCAAACACGATACTGTAGTCAGCTTTATAGCCATGAAGAGGGACTCCTTAGCCCTAACCTTGCTTACAAGGCTGTTTGACAAGGTTAAAAGGATCTGTCTTACAGTGAGGGAGAGGAGAAGTTGTCAGTGGCTGCAGGCTGCCACAGATACTCTCAGGATATATCTTCACTGAAAAAGAGATGTGTTCTTAACTCAAGTTAGCCAACCTGAATTAGCTAATGAAAGTTAAAATAGTAAAGACATGGCAACTCTGCTTTTAACTTGACTTAGCAGCTCTAACTAAAACTCACAAGGGAGTCTTGGTTAAAAGCTAAATTGTTGTGTCTTCACTGCAATCTTAATCCGAATGGGAATCCCATCCCAAAGAGAAGTGGAGGCACGGGCTTGTCACTTGAAAGTGGTGCACTTGAGGGACTGGAAGAGGATCTCAGAAAGGGTAGCTCACTTTGGGACTAAAATAGATACTCTAGAAAAAAGGTATTGTCTTCAATTATTTTGACAATTATAGTTTTGAGTTCTTTGTCTTACAATCCACTTACTAGTACATTTTGTAAAAACAACATGGATCTTCATTACTATGATTCTGTTTTGAGATCTGTATGGACAAGGATTTACAAAGCTTCCTCCCTCCCTATGCCTCAAGTTATGAGGTATAAGTGAAGTGTGGATTACTGAATTTAGTATTACAATATCAGTCCATGTAATTAAGTGTATTAAATATTACAAGATATATATATATTATATTAAATATTAAATATATTAAGTATATTAAACTGTACAATGAGACACTCCTCATATATTTGGAAAACTGGTTTCTCTGTAACTCGGCTATTTGAAGTATTGTCCTCTGTCTATACCAGGTCCAAATTGGTAATTTTTTTAAAAAACGTTGATTTGTGAATATGGTTATAGCCACATCAGATCAGACAATCAGCTCCTTTCTTGGAGAAAGTCCCAGAACTATTCTAACTTCCTCTATTTTAAAATCACTCTCTTTTCTGCCTTCTCCCTTCTTAAACATTTATCTCTGCTCAATGGCTGATTAGGATGCCTCATCTGATAACTCTTTGCTTTCCTTCCTTTCTTTACACTGTATGAAATCCTGTCCTCTGGCTTCAGTGGGGCCAGAATACACTAGAGGCCTCTGCAATTTTCTTTGCCTAGCATTTTGAAAATATCTGATAAGAATTCTCTTCTTTTTCCTAATTCTCTCCCCTCCACTAGTTTGACCTCCACTATATCATTTTTTCTGATGCTGAGGTCTGTCTTCTATCAATCCCTCAACTTACTGCTCCTTCCTTCTATTGTTGATAGCTCCCTCTGTCACTTATTTTTAACCAGTCTTTCCCTTTCCCTCCTTTCCATCACCTGACAAGCTTGCTCTTGCTTCCCCTAGCTTGTGGAGGGGTAGGGTGGGGGTGGGAACTTCTTTCAGTCCCACTTGCCTGTTTGCTTCCATTGCCTATACTTCCTGTCTTTCAGTGCACTGCATTGTCCGATCCCACCCAATCTGCCTTCCTCCCCTCTCCACTCAACTAAAGCCATCTTGAGAGGGTAACCAAATATCTCCTACTAAGTCCAACCCCCGCTGCCCAAAACCCACCATTTGTGTATTCTTATTTCTCTCACTGATGCTTCACACTGATCCTTTAGTATTTTACTAGCTTTTGTGATTCTCTAACTTCCTCTTTCTTCTCCTTGCTTGCTGACAGTTCTTCAGTGTGTTCTTTGTTGGCTCTTTACCCTTCCCTCTCTCACCATCTGTTGGTACCTCTAAAACTTCAGTCCTCCATCTAATCTTCCTATATATTTTCTCTCAGTGATGTTATCTGCTACCATGGTTTCAACTACCACCTCTTTCTGGGTGATTCCCAAATGAACCACTCTACTACTCATGATCTCTTCACCTCTAACCAGCTTTGCCTCTTCTTCTGGCAGATATTTTCCCTGGGATGTCCTGCCATCAGCTCAAAGCCTGACTTTCCAAAACAACCACTTATTTTTCCTCTTCATCCATTGGCTCACTCCTCTGTCACCACTGACAAAATACAAAGTCCCACTTAAACTTCAGTGCCACCTTGACTCTTCCGTCATTCTCCTCACATCCAATGCCTCATGCTTCACTCTCTTCTTTCTTTCCACCCCCATTAAAACTTCAGTCCATTCCTTCATTATTTCTAACCTGGATTGCCTCAAATAGAAGAGAGAAATATATTTTTAATTAGTAAAAATCTGTATGCAGGACTGACACTCTCTCCTGCTTAGTTGCAGGTTATAATATAAACCATAACTAAGCACATTTAAGTGCTACTGCACTATCTCCTTTTAGTAAGCACTCCGCAAGTAACCATCTACTAACTATGATATCTAAGTATTAGCCAGTCTTTCCTTCCCGCTTTAACAAATCATTAATTGCAGACTACGTTAATTATATTTTGGTTTACAGAGATGCATTTATTTCGAATATCTCACTATAAATTATATCTGCACTCTCATAAGAATGTTAGATGCAGCAAACATATATTATGAGGATATTTTATATGCCACTATAGTATACAACAGGGGTCTCCAAACTACGGCCCAATGGCTGGATCCGGCCCGCGGCTTCGATTTGTCCGCCCCGCCCAACCTACAGGGGAGAAGCGAGCAGGCAAAGGCTGCTGTAGCTCAGCAGACACGCTGAGCCGGCAGGAGGGCTGAGCTGTGAGGAGGGGTGAGTGCCCCTGGGAGCCGGTGTCCACCAGAAGGAGGAGCCAATTTAGGGGAGTGTCGCTACTGCAGCCAAGTAGGCATGGACCCCTGCCTTAGAGTAAAAATACAAGCCAAATGCATAATTACATCTCCAATACATGGAGTAAAGAAGGTAGAAATAAAATTAAACAATAATGTGAAATTATTTTTAACGTATTGACAAATATTGTGTGATTTCACAGTACCTACATTGATTATACAGCTACTTCTATACCTGCTTTAGAATATAATACAACACTAACACAGTAGTGTTGCTTTTTAAATATTTGCATATATTTTACATATATTTGCATATATTTATTTTTTTTCCCCCCACAGTCACTTTGACCTGCAAAGCCCCTTCAAAAATCTAATATGGCCCTTGTCTCATAAAGTTTGGAGACCCCGGCTATACAACATAGGCAACATTTCCTGATGTCAGAGGTAACTGCACTGAATCAGCCATTTACTTTTAACCATAGCACAAGTTATATTTATTATGAGATCCCCTCTCAGAGTCTAATTCCAGGCTGCCAGCTGTTCCACATCTATGGGGCTTTCAGAGCCTTAGAATAAGTTTTATCTGTCATCATTTCAGTCAAGAAGCACATCTTTTTTCACATAACCTAGCAAATACCAGAAGAGGAAATCTAAACTACAGCAGCAGAGGTCAGTCAACGAAAATAGAAAAACCACCATGGGTGTTTATTCGTGTTTGTTTCTGTGTGAGGATCAGGGTTGTCAACCATCCTATTAATACATTGACACAGGGTAGAGTCTTCACTGACACTTCACTGACACAGGGTAGAGTCTTCACTGACACTGGCTATTGTTTCTTGACATTGTCTGTGAGACTCTACTGAGAAAGGACTAAGGTATTGAACTGGTACTGGTTTTGTAAACATAAATGTATTGAATAGAACAATTTTATTGGATGGCTGACTTAAAAGGTACTTCTTTGCACTGCAGGAGATCCATCTCACTTGTCTAGCATGGGTTAGGAGAGCCACAGAAGCATGTAAAAACAATGAGGAGTCCTTGTGGTACCTTAGGGACTTAGTCTTTAAGGTACCACAAAGACTCCTTGTTGTTTTTACTGCTACAGACTAACATGGCTACCCCTCTGAAACCTGTCACCATAAAAAGCACTGTGATCAGTATCTGAAGGAAAAGCAGTGCCCCATCTCAATAAACTGAGATCTTCCAGCCACTTAAGTGGTAGTGTTGATAGCCAAAAAGGCAATCTTACTGTTCTCCACAACCAGGTGCATTGATGGTGGAAGAAGGGTGTGAAATGGGCACAAATGAGGTGTTTGGATGCCACTGGAGATATGAAGGGGCCTCACCTCATAAACATATCAATCTTTTTTGGGGGGGGGGAATTTTCTGAAAAATATTGAAACATTACAGTATTAAATAATATAGGGTAAACAGTGGACTCTATAATATTTTAGTAGGCAAACATAAAAGGTATTACTGGAATTCGTAAGTCCAATCTATTTAGAATCTGCCAGTAAATTTGGAGAGCTAGCTATCATTGTAGTCTGATATTTTATACTTAAAAGTAAATGCTATCACAAATACCACCAGATATGATTCATTACTTCCATCCCAGATATTCTACTCTAAGTATTATTTTAAACAGAACATCACATTGAATGTGCAAACAAAATTCATAATACTCTCAATAATGTACTAGTGTTAGGGATAAGGAAACATTGTAAAATAAGAGAAAAGTTGAATTTGAATTAATTAGTGGGCTTCTACCCAGTAAACATAAACCTGGAAAGTTTCTTAAAAAGCCTCTTGTGTATTCTTGGTAACATACTTAATTCAGAATAATCTAAAATGTCATTTTTATTATTCTGTGTATTAGACATTGCCTAAAATTAAAAACATTAATCAGAAAATTGCTGTCTTAGCCAAAGAAAATATTGCCCAGTCTCAAATTTAAATATTAAATGATTTAATTTGCAATCTGTGGAGCACACAATATCTGCATACAGTGCACAGTTATCTGTATATCATTGTATGTGAGTATGCATCACACTCTTTAGACTCTAAGCTGTAGAACAAGACAATAAAATGCAAGAAAAACAGTATGAAATCCATAGAGCTTAATGCAGAAACTTTATAGCACCTGATACCACACCACCAACTGGAAAGCATTGTTTGATAGTTAAGGATGGTATCGGGGACAACCTGTTGAAGCTGTGGAACATTTAGGCCCTTATTCTGCAACATCTTTCAGCCAAGTATAGTAGTTCATCCACATGCAAGATGTTTCAGGATTGGGGGCTGTATCTGCACTTGTAAATAACCTAGAAGTGAATTTTTTTCTTGGAGAAAGCAGACATTCATAGTAACAAAGTTGCCTACAAACTTCAAGTCTTCACCAAAATATAAATTAAATGAAAAGTGTAGTTCATCTGGATTCTGCTCACTCCATGTGAGGTTTCAAGACATATGCCTGATACTAACAAGTCACGCACAAGATAACGCAGCAGTGGAATGCAGAATTCTTATTTTTAAGAATCGGGGGCATACGTTTAAAGGGACACTGTCAATTTGTAAGTCACACATTTTGTCTTAAAAAGAAAAAGTATTATTGGTTCAAACAACACCTAAGATTTCTATAACTCAAAGAGATTGTAGGGAGGGAGTGGGGGAGAATTATCCCTCGTTTGCTTTTTGAATAATTAAACTATTTCCTCTATAGCATAAGTTAGCCAGACAGCCATTTTCCTCTTTTGTCTGTGAGAGTTTTTCCATACAGCAATCAAATTTTAAATTGACTATGCCCTTATAAGAGTCAGAAATTCAAGACATCCTTATAATAAGGTGACATGGTTATTTATGAGTGAAAAGTCCCTACTCAATGTTAGATATGTCTATAATATCTCTTCTTGTATAACTGAACAATGAAGAGTGCAGTCATCCATCTTCCCGGAAAGACCCTCCCTCTCTCTGGTGTACAGCAGTGTAGAAAGTGTCTGATGTTACTGAACAGACATTGCGGGAGAGAATGACTTTTTCCCCCTCTCTAAAATAAATGGTGGGGGAAACATAGGTGTAGACTTCTATATTTGGGGAGGCATCTCCAATCAGGCCAATGGGGCTGCACATGGGCGTACACATTTCATTTCTGCCTGAGGCTTGCAGTTTGGAGAGGGCAGTGCCCCTCCCTGAGCTCCCAAACTGCTCCCATGGGGAAAGGATCTGAAAAGCAAATCTCATATAAATATGGAGAGAAAATAGTTGAGAAAATAAATATTGCATGGCAGAATGTGCAATTGTGCAGTTATGACTAAGTTCTCTTTCCTTCACTCTGTAGCAGCATAAAGTCTTGGCTGCCATTTTGTTGGGAGGAGTCCAGTGGCGGATTTAGAGTTAGTTGGGCCCTGTGCAAAGCTTCAGAACTTGGGATCCAGCCAAGAAAAAGAACATTCTCTCATCCCCCCACCCCACTATTTTTCATTCTTTTTTTCTTCATCCTCCTCCTATATTATAAGTAATGGGAAGTAAATGAAAATAAAGTGGGGCAGAGGATTGGAGTGCAGGAGGGAGTTCAAGGGTGGGCTCTGAGAGGAAGTTTGGGTGCTGGGTGTGGCTCTGGGCTGAGGCAGTGGGTTGGGGTGTGGGAGGAGGGGTGAGAGGTCCAGGCTCTGAGAGGAAGTTTGGGTGAGGGGTATGGGATGGGAGGAAGTTTGGGTATAGGCTCTAGGCTGGGGCAGGGAGATGGGGTGTGGGAGGGGGTGCAGGGGTGGACTCTGGGTGGAATTTTGGGTGCAGTCTCTGGGCTAGGCTGCTTACCTTGGGCAGTGCGGCCCCCAAAATGGCCAGCACACACACACCTCTAGCAGCGGCTCCTAGGTGTCGAGGCGGGAGAAGAGGAAGTCTACATGCGCTTCTGTCCACAGGTGCCACCCCTGCAGCTCCCATTGGCTGCAATTCCCGACCAATCGGTGCTGTGGAGTCGGCTCTTGAGGTGGGGGCAGCGCATGGAGACACCCCGCCCCTCAGGGGCCACAGAGACATGCCGGCTGCTTCTGGGAGTGAAGTGGCATGGAGTGAGAGAGGCAGAGTAGGCAGGGAGCCACCTCAGCCCTGCTGCTGGCATGTCTCTGCATGCCCTTCGGGGAGAGGGGGATGCCCAGCATGGGGGCAGTGCATCAGCAGCTGGTCACCTCTGGGAGCAGCATGGTGCTACTGGCCATGGCATGCAGGCAACCTGCCTAACTGAATCCCCCTGGCCAGGACTCGGGGGCAGGTTGCCAGATATTTCTCCTGCATTTTGGGAGCCCCGTTCCACTGCATGGTTTGTTTCATGGTAAATCCACTCCCAGTGGAATCTGAGATGGTCAAGAATACAAGATAGGATCTGAGGATATTCTAACACAAAGAGAGATGGGATACAGAGAAGAAAAAGATCTTAAAAGATTTGGATAAGCATCCCAATTGATTCTCTGAATCTTTTTATATTCAACCATCTCTCACTAAACACATCCTTCTTTCATAGAAATGTATCCCTGTTGGATACATTTCTATGAAAGAAGGATGCTTTTTTTGTGGGGAGAAAGTGTGAAATAGTATCTCTTTCTACACTGTTTCTTCTCTCATCATGAAATCTTCAGCCATTTTCTACTCTATGGAAAGTTCAGTTTTTAGTGAGATTTCTTTTTTATTTCAAGCCAGCATCACCTGTTCAGCATCAGAATGGCTTCTACCCACTTCGTCGGATGCATGCAGTGGAAGTATCTGCCCCTGGATACTTCCACTGCATGCATCCGACGAAGTGGGTATTAGCCCACAAAAGCTTATGCTCTAAAAAAATTTTAGTTAGTCTTTAAGGTGCCACAGGACTCTTTGTCACTTCTGTCTTTGAGAAGCTGCATATGAGTCAATAGTGTGCCCTTTTTGCCAGGAAGGTTAATGGTGTATTGGGCTCCATTTGTAGGAGCATTGCAAGCAGATTGAAGGAAGTTATGATTCCCCTCTATTTGGCACTGGTGAAGCCACACCCGGAGTATTGCATCCAGGTTTGGTCCTCCCACTACAAAAAGGATATGGACAAATTTGAGAATGTTCAGCAGAGGGTAATGAAAATGACTTATGCTGGGGAACATGTCTTATGAGGAGAGGCTGAGGGAAGTGAGCTTGCATAGTCTATAGAAGAGAAGAGTGGGGCGGGGGGATATGACAGCAGCTTTCAACTATCTGAAGGGGGATTCTAAAGAGGACGAAGCTAGTTTGTTCTCAGTGGTGGCAGATGACAGAACAAGGAGCAACAGTCTCACGTTGCAATGGGAGAGGCCTATCTTGAATATTAGGAAAAACTATTTTACTAGGAGGGTGGTGAAGCACTGGAATGAGTTACCTAGGGAGGTGGTAGAATCTCCATCCTTAGAGGCTACTAAGGCCCAACTTGACAAAACCCTGGCTGGGATGATTTAGTGGAGTGGTCTCTTCCAACCTTAATTTTCTATGGTTCTATGAAATGAAGTATGGCATGAGTATGATTGGTAGGAGGAAATACCAGTGTTGTTCACTAGTTTCAGTGGAATATCCCAGTATTTTCTGTTCACAGACCCACCTATTTTATGCTAAACAAGTATGTGGTGAGAAATTATTTCTTTCCCTCATCTGATGCAGATGGTCAGGGCAATCATGTAGAAAAATATCCTCAGTCAGGAACTGAAAGTACCATATGAAGCAAACGTTTAGTATTCACACTATTACTAGTTTTCTGCAAGGAGCAATACCAGTGGCAATCCAATCTCCCAGACTGAGCAAGGTCAAGCTTTTTCATATATTTCAGATCTACCACATTCTCTCCCTTCCTCTCACCACAATCCAAATTCAGCCAAATTGGAACCACCTCATCCAAATTGAAAATTCAGCTTTCTCTGGACCCACCTCATTAACCTCACTAGCAGTAGCTGTATTTTGATTGGCAGTTAAGTATCATCTGAATTATACCTACTGCCAAATTCACCAGAAACAACATACTCCTTAAATCAAACCTGTAAAAGTCTGATACAAGTCTAAAAGATTTTTAATATCAACACCTCTGACATACCTGTGAGACATTATGAAATACTATTATTGATAAAATTGTATTAATACTCTTTTGTGCCAGACTGTGCAGTTTAGCAAGAACTTCACTGACACAGAAATCCTAGACTCATTGCTCTTCAGAGGCATAATCTCTTTCAAAGTTCCTTGGGTGTCAGTGGAGCACAACCTCGGCTCTACTGCTTTATCTGAGACTACATCATGTACTCCTCACCATGTCAATGAGCCATTATTTATTTAAGTTATAGTGGTACTTAGAGGCCATATAGTAAAGAAACAGTGAGGCACAGAGAGATTCATTGATGTTCCCAGAGTCACCCCTAGAAGTATGTGTCAGAATCAGAAATGGAGCGCATATGTCAGGATTGCCTCCCCACTCTGAACTCTAGGGTACAGATGTGGGGACCCGCATGAAAAAAGAAATACCCCCCCCACGCTTATTTTACCAGCTTGGGTTAAAATGTTTTTCCCCAGAACACAACTTCTTCTGTATCTGGACCTGGTACACTGCCACCACCAAACTAGGTCTAGGGTAGTTTGGGACCCTTCTTTCCCTTTCCAGTAACCCCCCAAACTTCTTTCCTCCCTGGGAAGCTTGAGAGAAAAAAAAACAAACCTCGCCTGCTCCTGTGAGATGTGCCCGATCAAAAACCAGGATCTTACACAATGAAAAACAAGCAGTCAGCTTCTTAAAAGAAAGATTTTAATAAAAGAAGAAAAAGAAAGGAATAAATTCCTTATAACCATCAATAGAATAGCATCTACCATAATTAACAAAAGGATTCAGAAACCAAACCTCTCCCCCGAGGCAACTTTCTCCCACTGTTGATACCTCTGCTGAAGCTTACAATATCAAGAAGCACCCAGCCAACACTCACCACTGAGAACCCTCCAAGTGATAATAAGAAGGTAAACTTACTGACTACAGTACTTGATAGAATCTTATAGTTACAGTGAAAGACATAGCTGTGTTCATCCATAGCTGAGGTAAACAGAGAGGGACCCAGAGAGAACTGAAACTCAAAATCCTTTGTCTCCTGAGGAATTTCTCATTGGTCAGTTGTCCACCTCTCAGGTTACCTTTAGCTTAACCCCTTACAGGTAAACACAAATTCTAGGCTACTTCACACTTATGACAGCATATCACCTGAGTCCCAAACACAGGTATTAACCACAGTGCCAATCTCCTCCATCTTTCCTACAATCTGTCTACTTTTGTTATAAAGGGTGCTAATAGGTTACGGTAGCCATTCCTACAATTAGAAAAGAGAAGAATGACAATTGTCCTTGGTGGAAGATGGATAGCCCCTTGAATCCACAAGGTCCTGATATAATACATTCAGAGGCCAAATCCTGATGATTGTACTTTTATAGAACTTCCGCTGAAGTCAATGCATGAATAAAGTGAGCAGAATGTGATCCATAATGGGCATAAGTCAATAGCTAGTTGATAGCGTTTTAACAACAAATCATTTTACTCATTGAGACAGAACAGATTAAACCTGTGACATGAACCAGCATCATCTGATAGTAGGTCTAATGTTGTTGGTGCCATATTTGAGCCCTATTAAATTATAGTTCTATAATGCTGTTTTTCCATGCTAGGACAACACAAACAACATGGGAAATACTCAAAGGGTAATGAAAAGGTGTGCCTGACAGTGTCTTGATTAAAAACTACACTTAAAAGTAAATGTGAGGGATAGAATTTTACAAATTAATCCCAAATGAGTGCTATTACTACTTCTGGTCCTCTGCTCTTACCTGATACAGTACATGTTGTACTGTATCAGCATCTTCCCTGATACAATAATATGACCCTACGACAGTGGTTCCCAAACTGGGGTTCATGATTTCCTGGGGGTTTGCAAAATGTTACAAGGGGTTCTTGGAAAAAAAATCTCTAATGGCAGACAGAACTGTCCCTAGGGATCCTGGGCAGCATGGTGCCAGCAGCACAGAGTCCCTGGATTTCCAAGAGCTATGCAGATCAAAGTAAGCATATCTATAACATTGAGTAGATAAACTTCAAGACTCCTTATAAGAAATGGAAAGGGAGGTGAATATTTTTTGCTGTTTTTAAAATTAAATAGGCAGCTAGTATTGCTTTTAAAATTATTATGAAGAACAAGTTTAAGTTTTGTTGCAACATACTTTGTTGCCTGGACTGCTCAAGACCTGAATGCTTGCATAGGAGGAACTCTTTGAGTAGGTTTCAGAGCGGTAGCCCTGTTAGTCTGTAACAGCAAAAACGATGAGGAGTCCTTCTGGCACCTTAGAGACTAACAAATTTATTTGGGCAGAAGCTTTTGTGGGCTAGAACCCACTTCATAAGATGCATGCAGTGGAAAATACAGGAGTAAGTATAAATATATGAAAAGATGTGAGTAGCCTTACCAAGCGTGAGGTCAGTCTAATGAGACAATTCAATTGACGGCAGGATACCAAAGGAGGAAAAATAACTTTTGAAGTGGTAATGAGCGTGGCCCATTTCAGACAGTTGACAAGGTGTGAGTAACAGTAGGGGGAAATTAGTACCGGAGAAATTAAGTTTAGGTTTTGTAATGACCCAATCACTCCCAGTCTTTATTCAGGCCTTGAATAAAGGTCAGTTTGCAAACTAATTCTAGTTCTGCAGTTTCACATTGGAGTCTGTTTTTGATGTTTTTTGTTGAAAAATTGCTACTTTTAAGTCTGTTATTGAGTGACAAAGGAGACTGAAGTGTTCTCTTACTGGTTTTTGAATGTTATGATTTCTGATGTCAGATTTGAGTCCATTTATTCTTTTGCTGTCAATTGAATTGTCTCATTAGACGGACCTCACACTTGGTAAGGCAACTCACATCTTTTCATGTATTTATACCTGATCCTGCATTTTCCCCTCCATGCAGCTGATGAAGTGAGTTCTAGCCCACAAAAGCTTATGCCCAAATAAATTTGTTAGTCTCTAAGGTACCACAAGGACTCTTCATTTTCTTTGAGTTGGCTTCTTAAATACCTTCATGCTGTTTCATATCTGATACTCTTTGATGAAACACAGGAGACTTGTCTTATAATAGGCTTATTGAAAGCGATACAAGCTATGAAAATGAGATCCTGGAAGAGTGTTGCCTTTTTCATAATGTAATAAAAATACTGTAACGATAAAGAATAATTAATAATAAATAGTGTGCAATAAGAATATCACAAAAACAAATTTTATATTTCCAAGATCACTGCTTTTATAATTTATACTCAGGTAAAGGAGAAAATCCCTGTAAATATTAATTTTTACGAAGGGGGTTGCGAGACTTGACATTTTAGTAAAAGGGGTTCACAGACTGTGAAAGTCTGGGAACCACTGCCCTATGAGTTCAAACTGAGATGTCTCAGGAGCATATTTAGGTAAAAAGGTAATTTATAACATACATTAAAATATATATTACATAAACAATATACAGTGTAAACAGTATTCCACAGATTGTGGTACAGTTTATTAACTGTTATGCATATATTTATTCTCTCTGTTTTTGAGGGAAGAATACAACCTGTCTTTGGAGCTATGAATACCTACATATGTTAATGGAAACAAGAGAAGGAGAGATTTTCCAATCCCCCAGGGTGGTGTCACTGATTGTGAGGAAGATGACTTGGTAAAACTTCTTACCAGGTTCCTGATAAAGCCTACCATTTATAATACATCAAATCTGCTGCTGTGGCTCCAGATTAAAGAATCTGATTTTAAAAGAAACAAAAAAGTCTACTTCCAAATAGTTGTCTTCTTTGCAAATATGATAAATTGCCTTCTATTTGCTCAAACTCCCTGACAGGAACAGGACAATATCTCTCTTCAAATAAGTTCTTACTTGTTTGTTACACCTTTTGATGGTTTATCTGCTGTCATTCAATAATGGATAACTTTTCTAGTGAAGTCACTCATGTCAGGCCTGTAAATGAAAGCATCATTGTGGGGAGTCTGAGCAACATGGCCAGGAGCCCATGGTGTTGAAAGAGCTTTTTGAATTTTATTTAAAGTTGTGTCTTTAAACCACAGTTGGAAGAGATGGCACTCATTTCCCTCTCACTTCCTCTTTTTAAGATGCGCTTTTAGTCTATGGAGAAGATTATTACAATGGTATATGGAAGTTCACAAAATTGGTTGCTATCAAAAAATTGATCACTGGGTGTTTCCAACAGATTATAACTAAATTCCAATTGACTGTACATACAGATTATAGCAACTTCTATAATCAGTGCTACCCCATTACAATTACTTAGTTTCTTATTTCAGTTTACTCTATAATGTTAAACGCACATACTCACAAATCAAGAAAAGAAAAAACACTAACAAAAGCAATCTAAAATATATCAGTAATCAAATAAAGACTGAAAAATAGGGCAAATATCAAAGATACAAAATCATACAAAAAATAAGTTTTATGAGTTTCTCATAGAATTTCAAAGATCTTGCAGACACCCTCCAACTGACTTCAAAGGCCCCAATCCTGCAAAAGGAAACAAGGTGTTTCTTTTTGCAAGATCTGGGCCTATAGGTCTCATTCTCGGCTTACATTTGTTTTACATTGTTTTAATTCCATTTATGTCAACTGAATGACTCCCAATTTACACCTCCAAAAAATGGAGAAATAGGCCCTTAGATTTTCTGTATGAGATGGCTGAAGAACATTATAAACTGGAATTTCTTATATAATCTCACACAGAGGCACCGACTACCACAGTGTTTGACCCCCACTCGGCTTCAGGCCCCGCCCCCATTCCATCTCTTCCTTCAAGCCCTCACCCACACCCTGCCTCTTCCCGCTTCACTCCTTCACACCCCATTTGGTGCCTCTCACTGCCTCCTCCTGCCCCTGTTCCTTCCCCTTCCCCCCAGTGCCTCCTGCATGCTGCTCAGTAGCAGATTGTGGCAGGCAGGAAGTGCTGGGAGGTAGGGAGAGAAGCTTATTGGTGGGGCCCGCCAGTGGGCATGAGGGCTTGGGTGGGGGGAGAGCAGCTGATCTGCTGGGCTGCCGGTGGCTGCTGAGCATCCTTTTTTTTTCTGTAGGTGTTCCAGCCCTGGCGTACCCACAGAATTGGCACCTATGGTCTCATGCATTGTACACACACACCGGGACCAGTCCTACTACTCATCTGTGCACAGAATTAATTTTGACTTTAGTTGGAGTACTACATGAGGACTTACAGATTCAGACCCAGTGTATGTACCAACATGAAGTACTATGAAAGATCCTATTAACACTGGGTGTAAGCAACCTCCAAGAGCCAGGAATGCAAAATGCTCAGAGTCTTGCAAAATTGGCCCCAATACGGTAGTGTTTTTAGAAGCAATTTTTATTGAATACTATGTGTTAAGATGAAAATATGGTAATTTTACTTATAGTTAGAAGATAGACCACACAGCATTTAAATTTTCAGAAAAATCTTGTTTGTGTCTTGCAGTAAGGGTAATTAGAATTAATTGCAGTGCTCTGGAGCCTTACAGATGTTTAGAGTTTTAAAATAGTTTGAAGAGACAGCTGTCCCCTTCTCCAATTGGACCCAGAAGAGTATTAAAATGCCAGAGGAAGTGTATTTACAGAAAAAGGGTATGTAAAATGGAATAGTACCAATGGTTGTGTCAATTCAGAAAGAAAGTAGTAATTTATGAAGTATTTTAAAAATAAAACATTTTTAACCAGAAGAACAAGGTTCCGCCACATCATAATTCAAAATTGCTGAAGGGATTTTTCTGATGGTTGAGAGTGATAGAAAACAGGGGGCTGACAAATGGAAGTAGTGTCCTCTATTGCCTGTCATAGTCATGTAGTAGTAGGGATAATTATTTTCTATAATTGTTTGATACGCAATGTTTTTATTGATTGAAAATGTTTAGCTCTGGTGTTTTGATAGTACTGCATTAGGACATTTTAATGCTCTGCACGTGCAGCCTCAGCTACAAGTGTAGTGAGGGGGAAAGAGAAACACACATCTGTGTGAATGACAGAGCTGGGGAATAACTCAAGGACTCATTTGGGCCAGCATTTTTATCCCAAATGTAGCAATTAGGAAACCTGTGTTTAGAAATGACCTTGCATAAACAGTGATCATAGTGTAGAAATTCAGTTGGAGGAAAGAAATGGCAATTTGTAAGGGAGAGCAGTATGGAAGGGACAGGAGAATCAAGGAGAAGTTAAAAATATGAAGAGCTGATTTGGGTTCAGAATCAGACTGCTGTGGGGAGATACAATTCAGACTGAAATCCAGCATAATAGGCTAGTGTAAATATCAGAATAATACAGCCATTTTTGCCCAGTTTACTTCCAACCTATCTTTACTTTAATTTAAATATTTTTAATCTGCCAAAGAGCTCTATTTTTACTTTGAAATTCCCACTCCTCTCTTTCCTATTTAATGTTTCCATAGCAATCTATTATAGTGTAGGATTATAGTAGCACCTGGAAGACTTAATCAGGATTAGGACCCCTTGTGCTAAGCATCGTAGAAAAACAGAGGTGGAGGACAGAGCTACTCCAAGAGCTTAAATCAGACATAGGACAAGTAGATATAACAGAGAGCAGGAAAGATGACAAAGGAAACAGAAAAAAAAGCATGTTAGCATATGGTAACAGTAGTGAAGTGAACAGTACTTTTTGTGGGTTTTTTGTATTTTTTTCAACTCTCAGATATAAAAACAGATTGGGGAATTATCTAGTTGTTGTCAATTGGAGTCTTATTGCAGGCATCACTATGGAGTGAGTCTTGAAGAGGTGCTTGAAGGAGGATAGGAAAGTGGTTTTACAACTAGTTCAAGGTATATATGCCATGCATATGGGGCAGCACAGGAAAAAAAGCATGATGGTGTGTCTGGGAGAAATGTTTCAATGAGTGGTAGAAGTTAACACGGTTATTTGATAAGATAGAAGAGGAGATAAGTAAGGAGAGCTAAGATGTGCAGGGCCTGATAGATAAGAAGAAAAAAGCTATGTTTGATGTGGTGAATGAAAGGAAGCTAGTGGGTGCAGTCCAGGAGGTCGGAGATGGCTACACAGTCAGAGCAACAAGAGAGGAAGGTGATTTTAGTCACACTGAGTGAGATAAAATAGGTGTCAGGAAGACCTAAGAGAGGAGGATGCAACAATCCAGGCAAGAGATGACAGAGGTTCAGGTGAGCATTTTGGTGATGTGGGCCAAGAGCAAACGTCAGATCTTAGAGATATTACAGAGGAAGAAACTGACAGATTTGGATATAGTCTGGGTGTACAGTTCTAGAGATGGGGCAGGGTTACAGCTGACACCCAGACTGTGAGCCAAGTGACTGAAGAGGAGGGACGATGGTGCTGCTATTAGTGATGATAGAGAATGGAGGAAATTGGAGGCCTTTGGAAGAGAACATAAGGAGCTTCATATTGGTTATATTAAACTGACATCAAGATATCAGGAATAGATGTCAGAAAAGCAGGATAGGTCAAAGTGAGTCAGACGTAAAGAGGAAGATTTGTGAATCACTGGCGTATAATCGTGTCAATGAGATCACCTAGAAAAATGGTACAGAGTCAAACTAGCAGTAAGCAAGGGACAGACCCCTGAAGGGCCACACTGAAAGGGATAGTGGAAAAATTGAAAGAATTACAAAAGAGGTAAGACAAAAACAATCAAGAAATACAGTCATAAAAGCCAAGGATGTATAGACAAAAGTGTTTTGGGTTCTTTTTTCAGAACACTATGGCTATATTGTGAGGGGAGGGAATCAGATGAGAGAGAGAGAGACTGAGGAGAAAGTTGAGGGAGGATTGGGGCAAGGATGGTCATGAGGCCAGCGGACATGAGGTCACGAGCATAAGCGGAACAGCTAGAAGAGAACCCTTGGCATTAGTGACAGGGGAGAAGGCGGAGAAAGTAAGAGGCAAAGGGAAAAAGGAGAGATTGGGTTGGATTTTATGAATCTCTTGAAATATTTGGCAACAAAAGGGAGCAGAGCAGTGGGGGAATCAAAGATGGTAAATAGGGAGCAGGAATTGCTAATATGAGAGTTCAAACACTTTGTTGCAAAGAAGATTCCCCTTAAAATAACAAACAAGTTCAAAAAACTGTCCACCCTTCCAATAGTGGGGTAACATGTCAGCCCAATCAATTAAATATATAATTTCCTTAACAATAAAAGACTTATAAATTCCCTTCCTTACATTAAAAATGTAGCCCAACATATTTGTTCATGGAGTAACAGCGAAAGTTATATTTTTGATTATGACTTAGTCAGAATTTATTTATGGAGGATGTCATTTACAGTATTACTTATTTCCCTAACTCATTCATGGAAAGTTAGTGTGAACAGAAGGCTAAATCTACAGAGGATGGAAAGAAATGCACTATTATGCATTTACTTTAGAAACGCCTATAAGGAAATGAATAAATCAATAAAAAAAAGAACTGAAAATGCAGACTGTATGCAAGAAGTGAAAGTATCAAGTATTCAAGTATAGAGATGGAGTTACCTAGTATGTACCAGTTACATTTGCATACTCAGTGCTGGAGGCAATGTGAATGAGGTGGATACATTTTCTGAGATTTTTACACTCCCCTCCCCACACTGCCCCATCACTGCACCTAATGATAACTATATAGTCCTGAAACAGGGCTAATTACCATCTCCTATCCACCAGTGATACTGATACTATTCTGGATGCAGAGTGAGGCCAGACTCCCTGTTTTCCTGTTGTATGCTAGGACACAAAAGACTGTAAGATGGTGAATCCTTAGAGAGGAGGGCTCTAGGTTCCCTATGACATCCAGGCCTGCAGTAAGGAGCAAATAAAGCTAGTTGGCATTGGTCACATTCTTAGGGGAAAAGAGACACACTTCAGCTCCTCCTCATCCCGTTCTGCTTTTAATTAGGATAAGGAAGGAGAGGAGTTGGGACATATCCTATTCTGTCTGCTTGGAGATGATGTCATCTATCTTTACTTTCTTTCTGCAGCAGGCCAGAATGCTACTGGGGAGCTCAGAGACAGCAGCAGCACTATAAAAAACTGAAAAGAAGAATGGGAGCAGCCTTTCTGAAGGCCTTAGCTCGGCCTCGGCCTAGGATATGTCTTCCAAAGAGCTGGCTGCTTCTTACTTTCGCAACACTCCTCAGCACTGCAGCAGCACCACTTCCAAAATGGAAGATGTGGTAAGGCTGTTCTGGGGACATAAAACAGAGCTGGGGTGACTTGGTACACCTCCATCCCTTCATTGACAGCAGGACTTCATTCTTACCAGCCTTTCTTCAGATAGCACCAGCACCTGGCTGCTTTGCACGTCAGTGGAACTCCACTTTCAGTTTGCAGTTTACCAAAGTGGGGATTTGAAAGAAGTTTGGCACTGCAGCTTGCCTTTAACATTAGTATGCTATGTACGTCTACAAACACCAGGTAACACAAAGCCTCAAGCATTGTAATGGGGAAAGGAGCTAAATGTACACTGTCTCCAATCCAAGTTTATTGCAGCAGACTGTAGGAGTATGAACATTTGAAGTGTATGCAGTATGCTCACCAGTCAAAGTACTTTTGGGTAGTTCTTCCACACTTTTCCAGATTTCATTCATATTGGCTCAATAGAACACTCTCTCTATCACAGGAAAGGACATTCAGCATAAGTCAACTTGCAAGAGGAATATCAAATATGATGCTAAAAAACAAACTGAACACAATAAAAAAACTGAACATAATAAAAATTTAGATCAAATGAAATATGGCAGGCAGTCTTAGTGACACTGGGTTTATGAATGAAGCAGGATCTCAAAATAAAAGAGTTAATTAAACAAACAAGTGATAATGTGGATTTTATAACTTTCTGGTTATTGCTTCACAGACTACAACAGTTGGGTTGTCATCTTAGACTATATACATTAAGATATACTCTGATTCTCACATGTTTCAACTTAATGTATGTTCTACAATTAATTAAACTGGCATATAAAGGCATATGAACCCTAACAGAGTATATTAACCCACAATTCCTACTAATGCATCTAATATAAACAATATATAATTGAATACATTAAGAAAATGGGGTATTTACTAATTTTCATGTTTTGCTGCCATATGCTTTAAAATTTAAAGCAGTGGATTTATCTTTCCTTTTATCCATGAACCTCACTGCTTTCAGATTTACTTGGCAAGGCAAGTCTAAAGCAGTACGTGTAGCAGAGCAATGCTGCTGGGAACTCCTGCAGCATACTGCTCTGTACAGTGTAGTATTTCCATGAAAAAGTAATCAGTAGACAGAAAAACAGATAATGGATTGCACTTCTATATTTCGGAACTACAGAAAACAACTTTTCTTCAGATACGGTGATTTTGCCAATACTGTACTTGTTATCTCATTGTGATAGCGCGCAGACACCCCAATTAGGATCGGTGCCTTCTTATGCAAGGTACTATACAAATACATAGAAAGATGTGATTGATGTCCCTGAGACTATACTACCTTTATCTTAAAATAATGTGGATGCACAGTCAAACATACCATTCATTCAGTGCAGCAAGGCAGTACATATGCTTCACTGTTGTTTCTGCAAATAATTTAAAATCCTGTATTAACCAATTAAAAAGATTGGTTTGGAGGCAGTCTCAAATATTTTTAACACTTTAGTATGATTAGATGTAGATCATCACCACAGAGAGTAAAATTGTCTCCTTTTGATTTTAACTCCTTATAGTAAATCTGAATTCAAACAGTAAAATAAAATGGTCGTCTTCATTTCATTGCTGAATGGTTCTTACGCACAAAATGTCAGGAGTAATGAAAAGAAGAAATAAAAGTCAGTAGCAAATATATTAAATTCATCACTGCTATATACATAGCAGAATAATTAATCCATTTATTTCTCATTTTGATTCTTTGCCACCCTTAAAATGTCTGAATAGAATTAAGCAAATGTTTTCTGCAAAAGATTTTCCTCACAAATGCAGTGCCATCTACAATCTACAGAGTCAGAATATACCAGTTTACCTACAAAGGCGAACAGCATGATGGTGGAAGTCCTTGAAAACATGTTCTTGAACTAACACTTACATTATAGAATTAATATTCCAAATTGCAAAATGACTTTTAAAAAGGAAGAGTAATAACCATCAAATAGACTAAGGAATAAAAGCCAGAGCATTGGCTGGAGTTACTGGAAAGCAAAATAAACATTATCCATTCCCTTACAGATGCCTTATTTACACTCACCATTTTAGTATGACTGACAGTAAAAAACAGAGCCAGCTGAAGGATTAATCGGTGGCATGTCACATACAGGGCTTCAAAAATGTATTCAACATCTACAAGCCCAAAGAGGAAGATTTTTTTGCCAGGCTGAAATACACTGGATGCCCTATCCCATGCCCCGTCTCAAGCCACAGTCCTTCCTGCCCAGGGTCCCTCTGGTTAGAAACCCACGATACATTTGGGTTTGATGATCCTGTTCTCTAGCTGGCCCAGCTCAGCTCCAAATTAATGCCATCCCTCTTCTCATCCACTCCAAAACATTCAACTGAATCTATCTGCTCCCTCAAAGAAATCACACAATGCTGGGTAATCACACCCAAGAAATTAATGCTGTGCGGCTTGCATACCCACAGTACATTAAAAAATGATATACAATCTTCCCAAATAAATCAGTGCTGATGTAATACTAACAAACCCTGGTTGTCAGTGGGCAGGATCGAACCTGAGACCTCTGAACCTAAAAGCCTGAGTCTACTGCATAAGCTAAAAGTCAGTTGGCTCTTAATTATGTAAATCAGATTCATTTTACCTCTCTCTCCATGGTATCAGTGCCACTACATGGAACAGAACACCACACCCAGAAGGTGCATAGGTTACATACTTCTCCTAGCTGAGGAAGTGTGTGCCCAGCTTCAGAGACCTCACAGCTCAGCCCCCACTTGTAACAATAACAAATCCTGGTCGTTATTGTTGGGATTGGGACTTCCGAAGCTAAATGCATGAACTGCCACTACGTGAGCTAAAAGCCAACTGGCTCTTAGCTAAGGCTGTAGGGCAGACTCATTTTACTTCTCTCTCTAAGTGGTCTTGGTGCTACTAGATAGGACAGAACACCACACCCAGAAGAGGTGTGCGTTATACTGGTTCTATGCACACAGTCCACTGAGGGGAAGCAGGGAGCTGAGACTTCATTTCTCCAAGTCTAGACCCAAGGATCCAAATGGCTGAACAGCAGAAAGCTCCCAATCGGACTGAATAACAACTTCTTCCCCTTCTTCCCACCCTGGCAAAAACTCTTGAACGGGAGCTTCACACCAACGCTACCCCACTGCTCTTTATCTGCATCTGGGAGCATCCTACCATTGTAGGCTTTCCTGGGTTGGTAGTTGTGGGGCTCCTCTGACACCAAATGCACTGTTGGGGTGGCAGGAGAGCCTCCCTATGTGCAAACACATGCTTACTTTGGAAGACATTCAGTTTAACCACTGTTTGTGTTCTGACACCCAGGTCCAGATTATTTGTTATCAAAGCTTAGATTCCATGTGAGTGTGACATTACAACCCATATTCTTCATAGAAATATGGTTATGATATGAATATGGCAAAGCAAAGATAAACTTTATGCAAGATGTCTCGTAAGATATCATTGGAAATATGATTTACTGAATGGGATTATCCAAGTTGTATGCATGTATCATTTTTATATTTGAAGTCAGGAATATTAACTATGTAACAATTACAAATCTGTGTGTACTTGGGGGAAAAGCTCACCTGACAGTAGGCAATTCCCCTGAATGATCCACTTCAGAAGGACAATAGAACTCTGAAGATACTAATCTATCTCTTCCTGGGGAGCATCCTGGGACGTAGCTGTCACACAACAAGGTCAGGTGTTGATGCAAAATACCCCCCCCCCGTGGACACTGCAAGTATTTTTCCACTGTAGGTGGATGAGGATCAAACAAAGGATTCCCATATAAGGTAAAAAAAAATAAGAGCTGGGGATAGGGTTGATTTGGACTTTTCTTCACTGTCTTTCCACTCAAAAGGAAAGACTGCTAAAAACACCTGAAGAGACAAAGGCAAGGGCTGAGTCTAGACTGAGACAGAGCAGTCTAAAGAGAAATAACTAGAACTCTAAGCTATAGAAAACTCTGCATCCTCGCTAAGTTAACATTTAGGGTGAGAAATTATACTTTGTAACCTGTTTCTTTAGTGAACCAAGTTTAGTTTACTGTTTTGTTTTATTTGCTTAGTAATCTGCTTTGTTCTGTTTGCTATCTCTTATCAGGCTGTCCCTATGGGGGGTGCGGGGCCTGGCACACAGGTGCTAAGTTTCTAAACTGCTCCCCCTGGCTTCTCCCAGGCCCTACCCCCACTGCACCCCTACTCCAAAGGCCCCACCCCGCCCTGCTTCTTCCCAGCCCTGCTCCACGTGCATCCCGCCTCTTCCCCACATAGTTCCACCTCTCCCCAGAGCATGCTGCACCCTCAGTCCTCTCCTCTCTGCCCCAGCACCTCCTGATTCCACGGGCAAAACATCTGATCCATGGTAGGTCCTGATAGGGAGGAGAAGGGGCCGATTGCTGAGGCTGGCTGGCAGGCAGGAGATGCTGTGGGGATGGGAAGAATCTGACAGGAGGGCTCCTTCTCTCCACCTGCCTGCTGACCTACCTGCTGGTTCATCTCCCTTTTCGTCTCCTCACTCCGCTCGCCCGCTGTCTCCCACCTCAACTCCCCACCCACCTTCTGTGGGCCCCCCAAAGTGCAGGGCCTGGGATGGCCACCCCAATTCACTGAACCCTAGAGATGGCTCTGTCCCATATAATCACTTAAATCTACCTTTTATAGTTATTGAACTTGTTTTTGTGTATTATTAAACCCATTTTGTGCAATCCATATTTTGGGATGGGGATCAAGAAGCTGTGCATATCTCTATTCACATTGAGGGAGAGTGTGAATTTTTATGAGCTTGCACTGTGCAGCTCTTTCTATTCAGCACAAGACAATATATCTTTGGATCTGCACTCCAAAGGAAGTGGATACCTGAGTGCTGAGGCAAATCCCTTATGTTGAATTTTCCCAGAGCTGATCTCAGTGTCTGTATCTTTCTGCAGCTGGGTGTGGCCCTGCCTGTGTGTGTGCTAGAGGAGGCTTTGATAGCCTGGCTGTGCAAGACAGGGTAAAGGGGGCCCAGGCTGGCGGAACAGGCAGGCTCAGTGGTATCTCAGTACATCAGGTGGTACCATAAAGGGGCAGCCCATTACACATCAGATAATTAGGTTACTTTAATTTGTGTGTTTAGATATGGATTTGGGTGCCTAATCTTAAGCACCCAACTTTGAAAAATTGTCCCATAATTCTATGGGCAAATGCAAATTAAACTTGTGACCATTAACTTTTTATACCTAATATAACAAAGATATAAAGATCCACATTTTTAAATGACTGTATTCAAAATTTCCATCTTAGGCACATACACACTGAAATAACTATTTCAAGGTTGTTCACAGACCGACAACAATATCTGCACACAACCTCAATTTGTAGGCTTATTCAGGGATCTGTGTACCTCAGTTGAGTACAAGTATGAATACACTTTTGTGCATGTTTCAAAATGTATGCCTAAATTTATAATGAATGAAACCTGAGTTGTGATTCAGTTCTGCTTAAAAGCCCTGATACTGCACAACCAGGAAATGGCTAAAGGATAATGACACTACTTGGCTTGTTTTGCTGAGGTTGGCATGAAATTCCATGAAATTGTGGGGCTACTGGGATGAAATAGAATTACTTGTTCTAACATTTTATTTAAACAATTAAAGAATTACTTGAAAAATATTATTTATCCTACTGTGTTTTGTTAACACAAGTTAAGACAAGTTAGTAAATGTAGAAGCACAACAACAATATACTTCAAGGAGTATTTTTGGTGAGGTTTCTTTTATTTCTATGAGTAACTTGTGAGAATTAAGAAGAGCTCAGCACGTGTCTTTACACCTATGGTGTTGGCTCCTTCTCTTCCCCTACTCATTGCTATGGCTTGAGTCAGGCACAGGCTTTTTTTTCAGCCTTTTCCCTTTGAGCCAGTTTCTGCTTAGTTATACCAATGTAAATCCATACTTACTTGAATTTAAAATAGAGGTCTGCTATGAGGGTAGTATGAAGCCTCCTGTCCTGAGTGGAGCTTTAGGAGAAACAAAGCCTTTGGGAGTCCCCCACAGTGAGTATATATAGAAAGGGTGCTCAGAACACCACACCCCAGAAGGGTGTAGTGTTCATCCAACTCCACTAGCTAGTATGGAGAAGAGCCATAGCCCTGTTTCCTCTCTGTCCTTTTCAGATAGCAGAGAGTTGTACCTGGATTCAGGAGAGCACAGGAAATACAACCTTGCTCAAGGGGAAGGGAGGACTTCTCAAGTTTTTACCAGGTGCTTATCTATGACTGGGACAGGCATAAAATGGCTCTAAATTATCAGCCATTTCATACAAAAATTAAATTGAGAGATGAGGTTGAAAAATCTAGGTACTCAAGAATCAGGAAGCTATTCTTATCGAACATTTAAAAATATTTAGTATGATCTAAAATTCCTTTCAACTTCTACCTAGCACATATGCATAATGCCAACAAAACTTTGAGCGATAATTTGTAAAAGACCCTTACTGTTGTAAAAAATAAATTAGGGTGCATGAACAAAGTATGTTTATAAAACTATTGTAACTCAGCCAAATCAAAATAGATTTACATCATAGAATGGCAGGCACATATCCAACTTATTTCTATGCCAAATCTTGAGATGTTTTCTTTACTCTTGCTGAGTGAATAGCCAGAGTTGTTGAAAAAAATGGTTGCAACTTTTTATTATGTACATTTTTTGCCAGTTTGGTTTTCTCAAAAAATGGCTGAAAAAGTCAGACATTTTCACAACAAACTTTTTTTAAAATCACAGATGTCTTTGGAGGACGACTGGAACCTCATAGAGAATTTCTGTTCTCTGATGCAGCAAAATGCACATACTCAATTCTTCAAAATCTTATTCCTATGCACAACCTTAGTTCCAACCTAAGATTTTAATGGTAGTTAAAACACATATATATATAGTGTTTTAACTACCATTAAAATCTTAGGTTGGCCTAAAGAAGGGGTCGGCAACTTTTCAGAAATGGCGTGCCGAGTCTTCATTTATTCACTCTAATTTAAGGTTTTGTGTGCCGGTAATACATTTTAACGTTTTTAGAAGGTCTCTTTCTAGAAGTCTATAATATATAACTAAACGCTTGTTTTATGTAAACTAAATAAGTTTTTTAAAATGTTTAAGAAGCTTCATTTAAAATGAAATTAAAAGGCAGAGCCCCTGGACTGGTGGCCAGGACCCGGGCAATGTGAGTGCCACTGAAAAATCAGCTCGTATGCCGTCTTCGGCACCCGTGCCATAGGTTGCCTGCCCCTGGCCTAAAGATATATTAGATTGACTTTGCTGAGGTCAGAATTAAGGTTATACATTTGTCTGAGATTGTGAGGAGTTGGATGTCTCTAGTGTGGGTGGTTGGATGTTAGAAATGAAGGAAAGGTTGTTACAGGGAGAAGCCTGAGAGTGTGGTGATGATGATTGGCTGGAATGAAAATAGACAATAATGAAAGCTATGCAAATGTGCAGTCAATTAACTGAAATATTAATTTAAATGTTAACAAATTTGCCACCCCACCAATCCTGTCTGCCTAATAGCCCTTATTGCAAATAACACTTAAAGAATACCTCTTTATCCTATTCAAAGTATTTATTTCCAGAGGACATTGTTATAACAAGGATGCAATGTAATTACATTTTTTAATGATTTTTTTCTCATTAGAGAGAACTGGATACACAAAAAAGCAAGCCAATCTAAATTTCAGTGAAGCAAAAGAAAAATAAAGTTGTAGAGAAGTAGAAAGGATATTGAAAATCAAACAACAAGATCTATGACTATCTTATATTCCAAAACTTTCATTTGCTGTTAATATGGATATCAACATTCTGTCTAAAATATTTGGTAAGTCATTTTAAAATAATTTACAAAGACTTTCAAATAACAAGAATTTACAGAATTTCCCTCTGCCAGATAATAAAATGGATTAATAAAGAATCATCAAGCTCTCTACAATATTGATTTCTGACCTTTTTGGGTCTGAGCCATTTTTTGTGTGTCTAGGATCCATCACACATTTACCTTTATGCTGTGCATGATCACTATCACTGCCTCGCCTGTCTTATGGCTATTCTCCCTCCTTTTCCCAGCTCTTGGGGGTTTTTTTTGGCTGGGTGAGGGCTTTTTGTTTATTTGCTTCTTGACTGTCTGCTTTCCTCACTTTGCAATTCTTAGTTTTGCTGTTCATTTACTTTTTCCCTGTACTTCCTCTTCCCCAATGATTTGCAACCACTGATTCAGCTACCAGACTGGTGGTTTCCTGAGAGAGTGTCTATACTAGGAAATAAGGTGATTTTCTTACCATATTTCTTAACACGTGGTAACTGATGTATAGTAAAATGCTAGTGAAGACAAGGTAATTTGTAGTTTTCACACATTAGCAGGTTGAGGTAAGCACTAGGAGTGGCCTTTAACAGGTGTGAAAATTAAAAACTGTCTTGTCTTTGCCAGGATTTTACTTAGCTAATATGTGGTAACAATACACTGTTTTTTCCCAGTAAAGACCAGGCCTGAGTTTTCTTCAGATCCAGATGCCTCACCTGCTGTGCAGAAATGGTTCTCTTTAGCTTGGCATCATCTGTTTCTACCTTCAGGTCTGGATCTTTTTCTTTTTGCTCTAGACTACTTTAATTTATCCATTATCAAGATGGCATCCATTAATTTATGGTGTTTACTTTTCCAAAGCTGTACATGGATCTCCCCTTCTGTGACATGGATCATCGAATGATCAGAACTAGCTCATCTTATCTGTATGTGCTATAGTGTCGAACTGTACAAATGTTTAACAGGAGGAATGCATAGCCAAAGTCAAAACCCCACTCTCTTCTGCCTTGCCTCTAAGTTGAAGAATGGTGTAATATTTTGGCTTGAACCTACTGAGAGACATAGGAACTGTTAGCAGCCATCCTTCATTAGTGCATATCCTCTCTGGGCATTTGGACACTACTCAGTTACAAGACTTGGGCAGGGATGTAGTGTGTGATACTTCCCTATCCAAGACATCCACAACTGCAGTTGGTGAAGGGGCTCTTATTAATGCAACAGGTTAATTACACATTATTTATAGAAGAGCTAGGGGCAATGTCATTCTTTTGGTCTATGCTTGTAAGACTATATTCTCAGTTGGTGTAAATCAGAGTGGCTTCATTGACTTCAGTGGAGCTCAATTAATTTATATCAGCCGAGGTTCAGATACATTGACTACTGCATATTTGTAGCACTGGGCTAAAAATCAGATTTCAGAGTTAACAGCTAGCCTTGTAAGGGTTAATAAGTTTGTAATACAGGGGGTCTCAAACTAGGGGTTGTGACCCCTCAGCAGGTTGCGAGATAATTACATGGGAGGTTGCGAGTTGCCAGCCTCCACCCCCAAACTCTGCTTTGCCTCCAGCATTTATAATGGTGTTAAATATAAAGAAGTGTCTTTAATTTATAAAGGGAGTTGCACTTATTGGCTTGCTATGTGACAGGGGTCACCAATACAAAAGTTTGAGAACCACTGTTACTAATGACAGCTGTTGGATACTCTTTTGTATTAGAGAGGGTTGTGTTTTTAAAGTAAAAACATCCTGCGATCAGGTCCCCGGGACAGGGCTGGTGCAACCACTAGGCAAACTAGGCGGCTGCCTAGGGCGCCAAGTGGTTGGGGGCTCCAAAAAGTGTGCTCAGGGGAGGCAGTGGAGGTGAGCTGGGGAGGGAGGGGGCAGAGGGAGGGCTGCCCGCAGGAAGTAATGGTGGGGAAGCATGCAGGGGAACCGCTCCTCACCCTAGCTCACCTCCTCTCCGCCTCCTTCCCTGAGCAAGCCACCCTCTCTGCTTCTCCTCCCCTCCTAGGCTTGCAAACAGATAATTGGTGCCACAAGCCTGGGAGGCAGGAGAAGTGGATCAGCGGCGTTGTGCTTAGGGGAGGAGGCAGAGGGGAGGGGAGCTGGGGCAGGGAACTGCCACAGGGCTCCCCGAGCGGGGCGGTGGGAGCTGCCGCAGGGCTCTCCCAATTGGGGGGGAGGCGCTGCCGCAGGGCTCCCCGGGTGGAGGTGGGGATGGGGAGCTGCCACAGGGTTCCCCGGGTGGAGGGTGGTGGTGTGGGGAGCTGCCGCAGGGCTCAGGGTGGAGGTGCAAGGTGAAAGTTTCACCTAAGGTGCGAAATATCCTTGCACCAGCTCTGCCCGAGGACATATGTTGGCAGTTTAGTTGATAATTGTGCTATGTCTTTTGGCATGCAGCACAGCTTTTTACATTCTCTTCCCCCTTTCCTTCTTTGTTATGCAAAATGTAATAGTCTGACAGTGCTTGCTGGAACCACTTGTCTCTGTTAGCAATTGTTGATTCTGATAACTAACATTGTGTGGTCTGCTGACCCAGGCAGCTGACTCATTATCACACTAACATATGAAGAGAGGACGCTGGAGTACCCAGGTTTGAGGAGAAGGTTTCAAATGAACTTTATATCATTGTTAATTTCTGTGTTAACACCAGATCACAGGAAGAGTGTGAGTCTGGACTCTACATGGTATGTGGACTGCTCTAAAGACAAGTGCAGAAAGGGAAACCATCGGGAAAGAGAAACCATAGTATACTCCATAAAACAACGTGTTCCCAACAGTAAAACTGTATTAAATCCAGAACATTCATTAATCACAAAAGTCGTTGTTGCAACTAAGAATATTTTATGTGGGATTTCCCCTCTGAGCCCAGAATGTGGCATCATTATTCAAAACACACACATGCTGACTATACATCCGTTGGAGAACATTTATATGGGGACTCCCTAAAAGACTCTTTAATGCCATGAAACCGGGTCAATTGTTGCCATATTAGGCAAATGTGCTATACTCTACCCGATTAGCCCATTATACTGCAAATAACCTAATTCATTAATGTCAGATTAACAGACTAAAAATCCTGTTTAGATCTGGGGATCAGGAAAAAAGCCCAGCAGAACTACAAAGGAAATTTTAGAGAATCCTTAAGCTTTCAAATGTTTCATCCGTTAAGTCATTTCAGTAATACAGTTGGAAACCAAAATATTAAAAGGTGAGAAAAATAAATACATTGTGACAGATTTCTTGGCATAAGCATCAACATCATCTTCCTTACCAGTATGGAATTTTTCCTCAATGAATACACAGCTCATGTAGGGGAACAAAAGACTTTAAACTGAACAGGACTCAGTTAGCTATGCCATTCTGGAGTTATAATTGAACAAACTGATATCTCAAGGATGAATCTCACATTCAAAGTGGATCTAATGGATGGCAGTCTGCAACGATGGCTTCAGTGAATCTGTTGAATATGCAAAATGCCATATGAATTCAGCTGGTAAAATACACAAAGTAAAATAAAATACAAAAAGGTTGCCTGGATACAACTGAGACCAAGATAAAGCTAAAAACAATTTGAGAGTTGTCTTGTCTGATTACCTACAAGTTTTCTGGAGGAAAATCATATTAGACTACTCACCATGAGATGGAACCCCTAAGCACTATGTTTAGATAGTTTATATGGAAAACTGCTCTAGCATTTGGGGCAGAGAGAAAATGACCGTGGTATAATATTAGTCCTCAGCGTGGCTGATAATAGAAAGAAAGATTATATCAGTCAATCTGCCAGAATAAGAGCTTTAAACAAGGAGCAAACATTTTTAGATTCCCAGATGTTATGCTAAGTACCTAGAAGTATTACTTTTGGACTGATTATTTGTAGAGCCTGGAGAAGTAACTGTAATGTAACCAACACTGCTCTGTATTTAATTCTAGAGAAAATCATTTTTGGGAAGAGTTTTTGTGTGTCTTGCGGTGGTGGGGGAGGGGAGAAAATTGGCAGAAAACTTGCTTTAAGAGGAAGAAGGAGTTTGGTCAAGAGGAACTGGACTTGTAATTTTAAATGAATAATGGAGTCTTGAATGCAGGAAACATAACATTATGTTCATTCAAAACACAGACACTCATTTGTTCATTAACTGGCAGCACAGAGTTTTCTGCAATACTAGCATTTATCCTACTAAATTCACTTTTGGTTAAACTGTAATGTAACATAAAAAACCAAACTGCAATAACTTATACATTGAGTGGATTTTGTGTGTGCATGTGTATCTATCTATCTATAAAAGCACATGCACAATCATCATTCACATAAATTGTATAACAGCAACATATTTAGACCTAAAAAGATGCTCTGTTGGTATAGTTAAACTTAGTATTTAACACTCCTTTTGATCGTTACCAGATCTCTAAAATATATGTGTAGCCAGAAGGTAAAGCTATGATCTCACTGGTTCTGATATTACTAGGTGAAGATTCTGCAACTTGTGGGGGGAAAATATTTAAGAATGGATGCGTGTTGGGTGGGAAAGTCTCGTCTCTTTTTTTTTTTACTTATAAGAAATTGTGAATTGAAAATGTTCAGAATTTGCCATTTAAAAATTATATGTATTATCATGGCCAGGACTAAGTTCATTAGGAAGGGTGGAGTCTCCTGGCCAGCAGCAGATGGTAAAGAGTATCTTTGCCTGGTGTAACTGTTGGGCACACAGTAGCCCGGAAGAGTCAAGACCTGAAGCAACAGAATGACAAATACCTATTTATTATTTCACTAAGCATCATACATATCTGTCTATATCTCTATATATTGTTTTACATTAAGAAGATAGGGCTGTGCTCTGAGAAGCTTTCAGTGTAAAGAGAGAATATTGGTAACATCAACACAGTTTATTTACTGATTAAACTACTCTCTAGCTTTCGCCTAATATAAGAGTTCCTTTACTTGCTGTTTCTGACAGTCATTTGGGACCCATATAAAATCTAAAGCTTATGCAAAGCTTAAATAATCAGTCAGGAATTAAAGGGATTCTTGCTGCAATTGTAACCAACAGTTGTCAAATGTTTTAATAAATAAATAAATATCCAGATCTTTAGTATGCTTGAATTTATTATGAAAATAATTCATAAAAAGTGGGTTGAGTGTTTATTTAATCAGCAATGACCCTTAATTAAAACAGGTGATGTTTGCAGTGTTTAAGAATAACAGCAATAGAACTCCAATTAGCTGTCACATCATCTGGCAGAACAGCTGCTGCCTAAGTAGAAGGTCACTGCTTTAAATTTAGACTCCCTGCTAATTCCTTCATTCCTTCTCTTTACTTTTTATTTCAGTCTTAAACTGGAAAATGTGTTACTTGATTATTTTCTTTCTGGGGATGACTTCTGCACCACCATTTTGGGGAGAGCAGGTTTTAAGTTCCAGTGTTCCTCATAACTGGAAAAATAAATGGTGGAAGTGTAAGGAAATACCCTAAGTGATCCCAAATCTTTCTCTTGGGAAGATGGAGAGCCCAAAGAATGCCACGTTCCTTGCCAAATGACTCGATTACCCACTGAAGAAGCTGGGCTGGGAGCCAGAAGTTTCTTTTTTTTACAGTTGGATAGAACCAGGTATTTGAGGTGGAGGGTTTGACTTATCTCTAAAGAGCCCTTAATTGGGAAGGACTGTCCGTTTATCTGAGTCCCAAGAATTAGATGACTGACCCACCTTGGAAGAGATTTCTCTACAAGAGTCTCGGCTGGAGGACGGGGTGTGTGGAATGCAGAGACCAGAACAAGCCATCCACACTAAGTCCATTCCTCTGGAAAAGTAAGAATTGATGACCTGTGTCACAATCTGTGATTCCTGAGAGGGTCTCACAGATTGACCAGTATCTCTTGGCCTTCTGTGTGTGGTGTTTGACAAGTTGTGCTAAGCTGAGGAAGGGGAGAACAAACAGATGGACAGAGCTGAGCAGTGATCTCATTCTCCAGAACAATCCCTGAAAAGAAAATCCACCTCTTAAATATAGGAGTGTTAGGGAAGAATACTGCTCACTGCTGTTCTAGAATTTGTTTTTAAAAGGTGGGATGGTAACAGATAATGTGGAAGTACTGAACCACTGTTCTGTGTGCATAATTAGGACCAGAAAGTCTGAAGTGATAGTGGAGTGTGACCGATCACCATAACCCGGTGGACAACAGTGAGGTGCTTCTGGTATTTGCAAGAAGAGGAATACATCCAAAATGTCTTAGATTAGACAGAGATCAGGATCCAGATGTTTTCCTTCACAATAAATTGGAAGTGGGTCATGTCAACAACTTGTTTCAGCACAGAAGAACAAAAGATGGAAGCACACATTTTGCTGTTTCTTAGAAGTTGTGATGGGGCCTCTGCCCCATCCTGGACCATAAATGATTAATAGAACGCTACGGTGGCTGCGCAGGAGGCAGCCAATTAGAGAGGGGCTGTGAGGAGCAGCCAGTTAGAGCTGGGCTGGCTCATATAGGAAGTACCGCAGGGTAGAGCAGTTTCAGTAGCTGCCTGGAGCTTGAGGAGGGAAGCTCAGGCTCCTAGCAGGAGGAAGGGGCACCAGCACCCTGGACAGAACAGTGCTGCTTGCAGTGACCATGGCGAGCTAAAGATGGCTTTGGGTTGGCTGCAGGGATTCGCAGGCTGAGGCCCTGAGGCAAGGATGAAGAGGGTACTGGGGGCAATGGGGAAGTGACCAGGGAAATGAACTGAGCAGTTGGAGATGATGCAGCAAGTGGCGGCTATCTACGGGGTCCCTGGGCTGGACCCAGAATCATGGGTGGATCCAGGTCTCCCTCCCCACAGATCCAAGGAGGAAGTGGACAGACAACTGGCTGCAGTTGTCACTGAGGGAAGTGGCTGGACAGCAGACTGCAGTTCCCCTGGAAGTGGGGAGAACAAGCATGAGTCAGCCAGAGACTTGTGCCATGAAGAGGATGCTGCAGTCCAGGAGAGGCATGGGTCCTGGAGCAGAAATGGCAAGACACCACCAAAAGAGGGCACAGTGGCTAGCAGAACTAATCCCTGGGAGAGCCAGCAGGAGGCACCACAATGGTGAGCGAACCCCATCACAGAAGTAACTATATGTACTTCAAGTTAGGAAACTGAACCAAAATGATGTATGTAGGAACTCCCCCTCTTATTTCACCACATCCCACCCCATTCTCAGATATTGCTCAAAGGACTATTACATATTTACTTTATAGTGTCTCCACATTGAAACAAGCAGTTGATGCAGAAATCAGCCAAGAGATCAGAGACAAGGTATTTTTTCCAGGATTTTAAAATCTAATAGTTTGCAATAAACAAACCGGATATAAACTTTTTGTTTTTGTTGTGTCTTATTTTCTAAGAGACAGTTTATGATTGACCCCTTTTTGGCCCATGCTAGAATGGGAGAAGGAACTCTCACACTTGTGTGAGAGTACCCATAACTTGCCTTCCAGTGCTCTGATGCAGAAGAAAATGGAGGGAGTAGCTAGTGTTGCTGATTTTGCTTGTCAGGGCATGCTCATCTCCTTTTCTCTCTCATGCAGAGTAAGTGCTAAGACAGTTGCTCTGAGGCTGCATCTTAATGTACTTTCCAAGTGCCTCAGAGATTTCTCATAATTTCAGGATCATGCATGTTTTCAGAAGGTAACATTGTAGTTAATATAAAAGCAACAGAGGTATGTAAAATCATAATGAATAATCCATACATGCTATAACAGACAACTGTTCAAAGCAAAATAGTCACTCAGCATATTAACAGATCTATGTAAACAATACTCACATCCCTCATTTATGCTAGGAAGAATCATACTAAAGAACTGTTTTTCTATCAAATGTATTGATAAATATTTATTTAAAAATAATATTTCCAAAATTATTGTTCAAGAAATAGCTAAAATGTTCGGTGCTTCTCTGATGGTTTATCATTGGGACTTAACTCAATACAAACATGTTCAAGGAAGTAAGAACAATTTGGATGGGGAAAAATCCAATATGTATCAAAATCAATGGGAACAGCAGGCCACTATGTTTGCTCGTTTTAGGTAATGTTCAATATCTATTTGTAAGTAGGCAGAGTGATTCACCAAGTGAAATAGTAAAATAGTTTTTTAGGCGGCCCACGTTCCTCCTTGAAGCTATCCTCAGGATGTACAGAATGCACTATTTACAAGACAGAAAACAAAACACCCTAGTTTACATAGCCAGAAATCCTCACAGTGGGCTGTTAGAATACGTATCATCTGACTGTGGTACAGTGACTAAGCAAATTAGATGACAACATAGTAATTCCTATCTTTCAATTGTAACATCTGTGTTAAGTCTCTGAAGAGATCTACTGTGAACTAGATGTTTCTAGAAGGCAAAGCAGACTCAGACTGACCTGGATGCTCCTAGAGTTAATAAGCAAACAGGGCCTTCTATTCCTACCAGCCTAACTTTGGAGTTCTTTCTTAATCATTACAGGTAAGTCTACACTGCAATAAAATATAAATGGCTGGACTGTGACAGCTGACTCAGGCTTGCGGGACTGTAAAATTGCACTGTAGACATTTGGACTCAGGTGGGAGCTCAAGTTCTGGGACTCCATAAGCGGGGAGGATCCCAGAGCCCGGGTTCCAGCTGGAATGTGTATGTTTACACTGCAATTTTATAGCCCTGTAGCCAAAGCCCCACAAACCCAAGTCTGGTGACACAAGCCAGCTGCAGGTGCTTTATTGCATTGTAGACATATGCTACCATCAGGCTCCTGAAGTGAATGGGTGTGAAATGTTCCTTCTTTCAAGACACTGTTTCCTCTTGTTCCCTATGCAGATATTCTTCTACTCTTTCCTTTCTTTCTCTTGAGGAATGTGACTGGTGTGCTATGTTCAGTCCTGCCTCACCATCTTCTCTGAGCACTTCTGCAACGTAGTGGGAAAGCAGAGCTGAAGGTTAACCATCTGTTTTTCCACTTTGTGCACAGATGGAGAGCAGGATTTTTGCTCCTCTCCAACCATATGCATTTGAGCAGTTTGTTCCTATTTCCCTTCTCAAAATTCTTCCATTCACTCACACAACCTTCCTAATATGATTCATTGCACTCCATCATTTCCATAGCCCTTCATTTTCATTTTGGTCTCTATTATGAAAGATTTTACTGTGAATATTTCAATGAGAGATTTTAAAATCTCTCTAGGTGTTTAAAATTCTTTTCTCTTCTGATTATCACAACCTGGTCGCCTTGTTAATGATTGTCTCCTAGCTACTTAAGACACACCACATTTTAAGCACAATTTTCCTGTTTTAATATTTTACAGACATTCCTGTTTTCTCTTTTTCTTACCCTGTAAGGTTCACCTTTAAAAGTCAGTTTTGCATTTGGGAAAGTTGACCAAATGTTTATAGAGTCCTAATATAAATAGTCAACATGAGGGATGATTAGAGGAGCACTTCCATATTCCTTACAGCCAAGTTGTCATCAGCTTTACACATTGGGTTCAGTGCTCCTAAGATTCAGGGTTAATCCTTGAAGCAGACTGTAAAGTTATTTTTTTAATTATATGCACAGTTCTATATGAAGACGTATGCTTACCGTTGCTGTTTAAAGCTGTAAAGTGGAGATGTATTTGAATATAAGGAGTATACCATTTGAGTGCAAACACATCAACACATCAAATTGTATTAATCAATCATAAACGTCAAACTAGCAACTTTCCCATGTAATGTTCCAATTATCTAAGAATGCATTTAGGAAAGTATCGAGTAAACGTATTCTGAATTTTCCTAGGCTTCAATAGCACTGCATCCTTTACTTAAACATATATCTAGTAATAAAGAGTTGGCTAAGCACTAAAAATCAAGCTGAAGAAAAGTGCAATTAACTGATTTCTAAGTGCCATAGAAGCAAGGATTTGGGCCATGAGTTCAGGATAAAAATAGCTAAGAGAGAGGAGGTCCCCTCCCCTGAGTTAAAAGACTCAAATAGCCACTGATTAGGTCATTGCTAGTTTTATCAATGAGCAAAGTACATCATCTCTTTCCTTTTGCCTGTCTGTATTATTTTGTTTGTGTACATTCAGTCATGCTGTCCTGATCAGACACTGAAGGGACAACATCAACTAGAACTTTTTACCACAGAATCTAGCATACATATGGCTAGCAGTGTAATGTTTAATGATCATTTAACTGTCTCCAAAAGTGCCCACAAATGATAAATATCCAGATAAACATTTCCCTTAGCTTCCTTAAAAAGCAACCGCCAAGTAACCTCTCCTTTATTCACTGTGTTCAGCAAAGGCAGTAATTTACAGGAGTTTTACACAGAGAAGCAGTAGTCAGTAACAAGGTTAACCACCCTCTTAAATTCTACACAGATAATGCATTTCTGGTAATCACAGTACACCTTTTTGTTTCAGTTAATTGCCGCACATTTTTTCTATTTGGTAGTATGTTTGGGTTACAGTCACAAACGGCTGTAACAGGCTTTTGAATATCAGAAGAGGGAACTGATGCAGGAAGAAAACAGTAAAACTACAGATTACTAGATGGACACACTGCATTGCTTCTTTAGGCTGAGCTGTACACCCCGTCAGACAGAGCAGCTTAATATTCTGCCTATGATCTGCATTGGCAGCAACTTTTGTCTTCCATAAATTGGTAGGCAGTGAGGGAGAAGTAACAAGGAACAGGATGGGGGTCAAAGATCCATTTTATGGAGGGTTACTAACACCCTCAAGTCCCAGCACTTACAGATACTTTGTGCTGTACCCTCGGGATGAAATTCAATAGTACGAAGTGCATGGTCATGCATTTAGGATCTAAGAAGAAGAATTTCTGCTACAAGCTGTGGTGGTTGGGATTGGGAAGGGGGATGAGGGCTCCAGACTGGTGGGGAGGAGGGGTTTGGAGTGTGAGAAGGGCCTGCAGGCTCTGGGCTGGAGTCAGAAGCAAGGGGTTCAGGGTGCCGACGGTGGGGGCTCTGGACTAGGGCAGGGGATTGGGGTGTGGACTCTGGGAGGGAGTTTGGGCATGGGAAGGGGCTCAGGGCTGGGGCAGGAGGATGGGTGTGGGAGTGGGGTGCAGATTCTGGGAGGGAGTTTGGGTGCGGGGGGGCACAGAGCTGAGGCAAGGAGTTGGGGTGTGAGAGGGAGCGAGGGGTGTGGGGTCCAGGTGGTGCTTACCTCAGGTGACTTCCAGGATATGGCTGACATGTCCCTCTGGTTCCTAAGTGTAGGGACAACCACAGGGGCTCTGCACACTGCCCTCGCCCAGAGGTGCTGCCCCTGAAGCTCCCACTGGCCGCAGTTCTTGCCAATGGGATCTGAGGAGCCGGCGCTCAAGGAAGGGGCAGCACAAGGAGCCCCTGTGGCTGCCCCTATGCCTAGGAGCCAAAGGGACATGTCTCCACTTCTGGGAGATGCACGGAGACAGGTAGGAAGCCCATTAGCCCCATGTCAACCGGACTTTTAACAGCCTGGTCAGCAATGCTGATCGGAGCTGCCAGGGTTCCTTTTCAACCAGGTGTTCCTGTCAGAAACTGAACACTGGGCAACCCTATGGGAGGGGTGTAGCTCCGAGTGCAGGCAGGAGCTCTGTTGGAGGAGGTGTTGTTTCTGTGGGGCATGTCTATGTGCTCAGTCCCTAATTGGTATAGTGGGGGCAGCTCTGCTCCTAGTGGCTTTGTGCGTGCCAGGCCGGGCCATGATGTCATACACAGTGACAAGGGGCATTGAGGACTACACCCACCTGAGCCTGGAATGACCCAGCCCATGTGGGGAGACTGATCTGGACATACAGAGTGCCTGGTGTCACTGCTCACTCCTTCCTGGAATGTTCTTTGGTGGGGTGTGGAGCCAGCCCCACACAGCAGGACTTGGGAAGAGATCAGGGCCAAATGAAAGGCAAAAATCTGGACACTCTCCCCACGCATCACCTCTACAACATATCCAGTTTGGAGTCATTGTCCTCCAATATCCAGCCATGCAAGCGGGGAGGTGCCCCTTGACATCCCTAAATGATGTCCCTACCCCCACTTCCTCTCCAAGTCCCAGCTTCTTCCTGCCACCACCCTTACCCTTCTCTCTGGGTCCTGCTTTTGGTTAACAATTTGTTTCACCTTGTATTTAGCTGTGACCCTTTGAGTACCTTTCCCAGAGTAAGAGCTCTGTGTATACTTGAAAGCATGTCTTTTTCACCAACAGAAGTTAGTTCAATAAAAGATATTACCTCACCCACTGTCAGAAACCCCCAATGGGGATGGTCATGCCTAGTGGTCGGAGGCAGAGGTCATAGCCAGAATCAGGGCTCCAGAGCTTGGTTGGAGCAAGGCTGGAGCAGGACCAGGAACAGAGCTGAAGCAGGCTAAAGCTTGGGCAATCTGTTACCACAATCCGGAAGGAGAGTATTCCAAGCTCTGGGGTGAAACAGAGTAGACTGAGATGCTGTTCCTCCATTGGGGCTTATATACCTGCCATGGGAGTCAGCTGACCAGCCCCTGGTTTGCGGATTAACTGGAGTCCAGGAGTGACATATCATCACCTTTTCTTTAGAACATTCCCTGAAATTTTGGAACTGACCAGACATTATTGCATTATAGCCAAACAGAAATGCTTATGAAGCTGAGTGCACAGATGTGCTTTGCTCAGTCAGTGAGCTGCGTCCATACCACAAGACTTTCCTAGTTTTAGTTATTGAAAATCAGAGGCTTTATGGCTGTTCAGTTCTTAGATTGTTATCTATGAATTGAGGCTTTTTGCTTGTTAGCCTGCATTAATAAATCCTCACTGATGTAATGGGCCAAGTCAGTGTGGTTTTGTTAAAAATGCATTCCTTCCATTTTTAAAAGAAATCTGACATTCTTTATATTCAGCCACAAAAGACAAGGAAAAAAAACCCAACAAGAGTAGCATAGAACTTAGACTACAGAAAGAATATTCAATCCTTCTTTGCTCTTTGTGAAGTTAATGCATTCAATCAAAGGTTTAATTCTTTCCAAAGCTTTATTTTGCCAACTTTTCAGAGCTCAACACTAGGGCCGAAATGCTGCCAGCTATTGCTTTGCAAAATTCCATTGTCATTGCAGTAGTTTAAAAAAACATCCTGTCATTTCTCTACCATTTAACTAATATAGAGGAGAGCAACACAAAATGCAATAGATTTCATCAGTACACAAACAACTCAATGAAGTGTGTAGCATGGATCAAAATGAGAGGTATGGGTTCATTCAAAGGTTATGGCTCACATAGCCCTAAAGAAACAAATAACAGGCCAGAAGTAGATTTGATGTTACTGGATACAACTCCACTGAAATTAGTGAAATTATGACTGGTTATGCCATGTCTGGATGTGGCTCAAAGTTTGAATAATATGAAGAGTCTATGCATGAACACTTCAGTGACAGTAAACAGGAATCCTACTTTAAAAAGTGAATTAAGACTGGATCTGGATAGATATTAGCAGTTATTCTTCATAGAGCATGCAGCAAACAGCCAAATGTTTAACAACAAAAGTTTAATAACTAAACAGGCAACCAAAAGGAGTTGATAGCTAAAAGGAAATATAAGCTTTGTATCATTTTGAACTCTCCTGAAATCATTTGTAGAGCTAAGCAAGTAAGAATTGCTACAAGGTCATAATGTTAAATACTATCACTGTGGTTACTTATCAAGATATATTATGTTCCAGAAATATTGTGACAAACCATAGCTCTTCACAGTCTTAAAAAGGCATTAGGGCCAAAGATGAGGAGGTAAGTACAAAGTGAACAGATAGGTAGTGATTGTAGGGCTCAGCAATTTGTACAATGCTCAGATTTTTGTCTACATGCTGAATATTTCATATGCATCTTGCGATCTCTACATTCTTCAATGACTAGAAGACAAAATGCATTTTATATCTGTTAAAGATGTCTGATTGGCATACATGTTGAAAGACTGGCCCAAAAATGAAAGGCAGAATGTTCTTCAAAAGCTGTAGCCATGAAATATTTATTCTTCTTTCTTTCATAGAAACAAATTTGATGGCTATCTGACACAAGGTGCCACTAATAGCTCTAAACAAAATTATACTGCTCCAAAGATTATTAAATGATTATTTTTGGAAGATGAAAAAGGTCTTTGTAACATGCATGATCATGAGAGTGGGTTTTGTTTACAATTACACTGAATAAGAAAAGATAGTGTTTTTTTAACTGTTATTGAACAGCAAACTGATGTCTGATAATCATTGGCAAGGGAATGTCTGATACATTTAGTCAGTACTTTATTTCATTATTTAATTTGTATGAGAAGTGTATTTATTTTTAAATTTTAAATGCAAGCATAGGTGAATATTAATCTCAGTTTTTTTAAAGCTTATCCATAACAAATTCTATAGATTTATTTCTAAGTATATGTTTTGTGAAGCAAGTTAAAGATTCATGTCAAGGACTCATGTGTCTCCAAATATTACTTAAATCATTCCAAAGGCAGATATATAGATAGATAGATGGATGGGAGATAGGTAAGTAATCTGCAGCCTGCAAATATCTCCATATGCTGTGAAATAAATCAGAATTCTTCGTGAATACTTCACTGAGCTGATGATCAGTTCTTTGGTGAAAGTTCTAGGAACTCTTGTTACTCCATAAAAATAGCTTCATAGGAATTTTACACACATGAAAATGTACGATCACCAGTTAGGACTTTTGCCCCCATAAGCCTGATAATCAACCACGGTGCCTACTCCATGATAAAAAAAGAAAAAAAAAGACACATTTATACCAAAGAACATTTACTACTATGCGTACTTCAAAAAATTGCTGTTATTGCAAATCTTCATTTATATTAGATGTCAAATTGTCTGTTTCTCATGATCAAAGACTAAAGAAATTCAATACAGTCATATAACACATGATGAATTCTCAAAAACTGAGAATTCAGAATTCAGTTTCTTTCCCTTCCAAAGAGGTAGTGACTCTAGTCTATAACTTTCTTTTATTGGAGAGACCAGTGAAGAAAAGGGCAGACCTGCCCCCCCGACACCAAAGTAAAATAAGTGATGGCATCATCCCCAAATCAACCATAGACATCCACTTTTAATTACTGAATTGAATCTGGCAGGCTGTGGTCTAACCGTCACATGAAAAATTCTTATTATGCAAAGTCACTTTGGCTAACAAAAACAACACCTTAAAGGCTAACAGATTTATTTGGGGTGGGTTTTTTTACCCACAAAAGCTTATGCCCAAATAAATCTGTTAGTCTTTAAGGTGCCACAGAACTTCTTGCTGTTTTTGTGGATACAGACTAACAGAGCTATCTTTTTGATACTTGGCACTTTGGCTAACAGACATTTCACATGTGGGGATCCAAACCTTGCCATTTTGACAGGGGCACATTGATAAGTAGGAATGACAGCTTCTAGTAGTAACAGTCATGGAAATTGAAGCAGTCTTCACCCTTTAAATAGAGTTGCACCAAACAGAAACTAGACTACAGCACGCAATGCTGTCATGCATTCCTTCATCGTGGTCCAGATTTATTTCACTGTATAACTTAAAATGCTGTCAGACTTGCTACGGCATAATAGTTTTGCCTTAGTGGATAACAGTCTTAGCATTGTAAATTGTGTCAGACTGAAATTTGGCATATACTGGTTCTGATAAGTGGTCAGTAAGGGAGAAATTTCCTTCCCCCCAAATACCATAATTCAGTTTTTGATTGTTTAAATGCCAACCAAATAGTTCTTATGTGATTCAAGATTCATATTTAAGCAGCTGTTATATGATTTCATTATTATTTAATTCAATATGCTGAAAATATTTTCTATAAACATTATAATAAAATTTAGCCAACGTATGTTGAAATGATTGATTGTCCAAACATATGGGTAAACTGATTAGTCTTCAAAACTGGCTGGCAATATAACTATATAAATCATGATTTCTACACAGAGAGCACAAAATATGTAATTTCAGTTCAGATTACTTTCATTTTAGATTAAGGAAAACAAGGACAGGACAAGTATAAATTTTAGGCCCACATTTTCAAAACTGGCTGCCTAAAATTAGGCTCCTAAATCCATGTGTCAGTACCTCAATATAACTGGTGTCATTTTCAGAAGTACTGAGTAATCACATTTCTCACTGGAATCTATGGCACCGACGGGAAGCCCAATAAACTCAAAAGCTTTTCAACCAAGGTCTATAATGGTGGTTCTCAACCTTTCCAGACTACTGTACCTCTTTCAGGAATCTGATTCGTCTTGCGTACCCCCAAGTCTCACCTCACTTAAAAACTATTTGCTTACAAAATCAGAGATAAAAATACAAAAGTGTCACAGCCACATTATTACTGAAAAACTGCTTATTCTCATTTTTATCATATAATTATAAATCAATTGGAATATAAATATTGCAATTACATTTCAGTGTATAGTATATAGTACATAGAGCAGTATAAACAAGTCATTGTCCGTAAGAAATTTAATTTTGTAATGATTTCATTAGGACTTTTTATGTAGCCGATTGTAAAATTAGGCAAATATCTAGATGAGTTGAGTATGCCATAGAAGACCTCTACGTACCCCTTGTTGAAAACTGCTGTTTTACAGGACTGGCAGTTGAGCAAAGTCTTTAAGAATCAGGTCTCATATTTACATGATTAAATATGGAGTTAGCAGCTTAAGTTTAGACATTCAGGTTTCAAAACTTGGCCTTAAAGACATACAGGCAAAGTACCACCTTGAATCATCTCATCATCTTTCTACCAAGAAAACATGTATGAAAACTCTTTACATTTAAAAATGAAGAACTCAGAAGAGAGAATCGCAGATGCACACACCACAGATGAAATTATCTCAATATTTCAAAATAAAATGTTGCTTGCAGCCTGTAATTAACTCATCATGGTAAGATGTGTTACAAAACAATATTTAATTTAAAAATACTAATCTAATGGGAAATTGATTATCAAGAAACATAATTTCTAAAACTTGTATCACAGAAAATAAATGGAACTATTAACTGGTACGCAAATACAGAATGTTTCCAATTTGAGAAGATTAATTTTACATTTTAAGGACCTGATCTATCATTCATTTCCACAGGCTTACAAACACTAAGCAAACATGAATGCAATGGATGGAAAAACAACTTTTCACCAAGAAAGAAGTGTTCATCTAAAGTAGCACATCTTTAAGACTATGGAAAGCATAAATAGCCTTTGCTTGAGAAGTCAAACATAGCATGGATGTAGGCAATACACACTGTCATGCTTAAAACTTGTTAACTGACAAATAATGTTACCTCAGTATTTGCCATATTTCATGGGTATTGTCTATTATAAGCATACGGAGTACCACTGTGGCAAGGCACCTCCTCTGCCTCACTGGACGTAGCACTTTCCCCTGTGGCGATGGTGGGACGTGGGGTAAAGAAGCCTCATACTGCACAGTGTTTGTCTTCCTCCCCTTTGTTTACTTTTCAGTATTTTCAGGGCCGGCCCAAAGAGTTCTCCTCCTCCAAACAAAGAAAGAAATTTGCAAACATAAAACAAAGGGGAAGGGGGAATACCGTGCTCTCTCGCTGGGGGGAGGGAGGGTTTCTGTTCTGTTGTTGGTCCCGAGATGTCAGTCCTTCCCCTGAAGAGGGGCTCAGTTTAGTTTGTTTCCCATGTAGGGAGGAAAGCAGTCTCTCACCCTGGAAAAAACCTCTCCCCGTTTCACCACTACTGAAGCAGGAATGTGTGTGTCCGTCCGTCTGTCTGTCTGTCTGTCTCTCTCTTCAGAGTCTCCAGAGGAGGGGTTTGTAAAGGCAAACTATATTCAGATCCCCCTAACTGATCTGAGGTAACCCCTTCACAGCTTATAGGAAAAAAGGGCCTTTAACATTCTAGGGCTAACATACCTGTCTTCTGCCACTCTCTTGCAGCTGCCCAGCCTGACTCTGTTACAACCACAAACACCAAGACAAATGTATCAAATTGTCTAAGCCAAACTGGAAAAACTGAAAAAGCAACCAATGGACATATAGATACCAGTGTCTTCAGCCAGGGCTGCCCGGCGGGACAGAGGGCAAGTGGGGCAATTTGCCCAAGGCCCTGGGCCCCGCAGGGGCCACCACATGAATATAGTACCTGGTGGCACTTTTATGGATGGGGTGGCGCTCCAGGTTTTCGGCAGCATTCCAGCGGCAGGCTCTTCACTCACTCCTGGTCTTCGGTGGCATTTTGGCGGCAGGTGCCGCTGAACATACCCGGAGCGAGTGAAGGACCCGCCTCCAAAGACCCAGAGTGCCGCCGGGTGAGTAAAAATTAAAAAGGTGCAAAATTGCTTTGGCTTGGACCCACTCAATCCTGTGGGCGGCCCTGTCTTCAGCCTAGACTAGCTCAGCCTAGGTTTTAGAAATTGTGGATCAAGTCACACGCTTCATCCACATGTTCTTCAACCTGTGATGGTGAATAAACTGTGCACATAGTATGGGAACAATATGTATTGCCCAGTCAGCTGACATGTATGCTATCTTATGGAAGGCATTGGTAGTAAATTAAGTATACTACTGGTGGCAGCAAAAAGACAATTGGTACCCTGATGTCATCAAGACTGAATACAAGATTTCTGCAAGTAAGGCAACATGTAGCCTGTAAGGAGACCAATTCAAATCTATGGCTATACCAAGGAGGTCAAGCAAGGGCAGCAGGCATATTATATAATAATATTTATAAACAGGTGAGTGCAGCATGTGATATACAAATCATCCTGACACCAAAAAACATTTTCACCCTCACTATTCCACTACTAGCACAACTTACAAAGAACATATAAACCAGCAATTTCATTGAACACATCTAGTTATATCAGATAGATTCTCTGGCCTTAATGCCAGTAAATAAAAGTGTGAGTAGCCAATAACACTTGCTTGTTACACTGCCAGCAGCACTTAGTTGTATCAGCTTTACAAATCATGCAAGTGCCTGAAAAAATGATATGTGACAGATAGCTTTTGTGGAATGATGCTTCCTGCAGCATGCTCTTTGAAGCTATGCATCCAACTTCTTTTGCACAAATATTTGTGCTTGGAACCTACCCAAGATTCAATAATTATTTTATGCTGCTTGCAATAGCTGCACTTGCATTTTTTCATGAGTGCTTTTTCCTACTGCTAAGTGGAATTCTGTTAATATCCAGAACAATTTATATGCTAAATCATGTTCCCAGGCCCTCTGGATCCCTAGCTACATTTTAATTATTTTGTGAATCACTGTTTTGTATATTGAAGAAGCTACCTGAAAAACCTTGACAAAATTGGCTTTATTTTAGAAATACGTATTTTTTTCTGATTGTGTTTTCTATGCATAACTTAAAATATATATTAAAATACTGTAGCTGAGGTTTCCAGTTTTGAGTGCATGCTGAGTGCTTACATAATATTTCATCTCATATAGTGTTTCAGTCTCTTCAACTTCCACAAACAAGTGACTCTGAATGGCCTCAAAGTCAATGAGAGTGTATGGAATGTTTCCACTAACATTTTAATAGTTAATCAGATATTAGAGTGCAGAACTGATTCCCTTGTGGAATAGCCTCATGATTCACAACAGGGCAAAAACCCAAATTACTGGGGAATTGATTTCGTTTTTCACAAACAAATGAAAGTTCGATTATACTACTTTGCAATGCCATGATTTAGATTCATAACATAAATGGATAGTTTTTGTGCCCTATTTTCCAAAATTAGTTATTTAGAGAGTCCTTATTTTAGCTAGAGCCTTCATCTCCTTGCTGAAGACACTGAGCTTTATGCCTCACTTTCACTGGACCCATACACAGTTACTGCTGGATTTTTCCAATGTTTGCACAGATTGGGATGTGGATGAAGGCTAGATGGTGGAAGCTTGACTCATATAAAATAGAGGTGACACTTGTTGGTGAGGGAGCACTTAAAGGAGATAAAGAAATCTAAAACCTACTCCATCCATTGATGAGGCATCTGCCCAGCCACTGTCGAAGTAGTCCACAATCTCAGGGTCTTACTAGACTTTTCACTGCTTCTATATACATCTAGATTACATCCGTATCTACAAGTGCCTTTTGCATCTCAGGGCTTGTCCACATGGCACCATGATGCTAACTAGATGGTTGTGAACTGTAGAGCACTCTTACGTGTTGCAGCCTCACTGCCCTAAGTTGTTTGCATTGGAACACCAAGTAGACAAACCCTGAGAATAGTGAGGACATTATGCCCATCCCTCTCAGGTGCAAACTGTGACCTAATCATCTTATCTATTGTTACCTTTTGTGTCAACTACAGTAATACATTCAACCTGGGTTTAACCACAAAATCAAAATGAAAGCACCATTAAGTGAAGAAAATAGCTTCTTACATTCTGAGTGGGATAGGACAGCAAAGTATGCTTGTACTTTGTTCCCACTATTACTTCCAGGTAAGATGCAAAGGCTGATTCAAATCCCACAGAAGTTAGTGGAAGGACTCTAGCAAACTTTATGAAGTAGTAATACTTCAATTATCTGAGACTCTATCTTTTACCTACTATGCATCTAAGATGACCAGATGCCCAGATTTTAGAGTCTTTTTCTTATATAGACTCCTATTACCCCTCACCCCCATCCCAATTTTTCACACTTGTTCTCTGGTCACCCTATATGCATCTTAGACACGTCCAGATACTGGAACTAACTTCCAGTGGATGAATATCATAGGAGCTGAAGATAAGGTGTCTTGGCCGTGCACATATGCCTGTGGAATTTTCTTTCCCCAAAATTACATTGGATCCCAAGTTGGTAACATTTACAAAAAGTTGCTAGCTGCATCTCCTTACTCCGGCCTTACACCAACAACTAACTTCGAAGCCACAGACACTTTGCTTATTGCCAGATCTTTCTCAACTCTCTCTCTCTCTCCGTAGTGGGGTATGGTGGTTTTTTGCACTTCTTATTTGTAATGTTAGTGACCCAGTTTAAGATCTATAAATTGTTCCCGAACACCACAGGGACTATGGATCTCTAGCACTTCCCCCTTCACTGCCCTTTTTTGTCTTTTTCTTTCTTTCTTTCCTTTTTTTAAAATACTGGTTTACTGGACTGAGAGTATGTCAGTGTCTCATTAAGGACACCCAGAGCATGGGATTCCATCTGTGACCATCTTGGCTAATAAACATTGATGGACCTATCCTCCATGAAAACAAGCCCTGAGCCTACTACTTCAGATCAGCTGGGACAGCAGCTGGACAGTGGTTGAACTCAAGGCCCAACCTTGGGACAAAGGAGAGGAAACAGATGCCTTCCGAGAAAGGTCTTTATTCATCATTAACTAGTATTCATAGTCACAGTTTCTTATGTAGATAATAGCTTAGAAATGGTAAAGAACTAAAAATTAGAAAAATATTAACTAATAATACTATAGGGAGTTAGTTGCTTGTGCTGTACTTATGTAAAATTACTAGAGTTGTTAAATGTGTTGGAAAGAAATAATGAAATTGTCCAAGGCAAAAAAGTACAAATTATGTTTCCTGGTACAGAGATTGTTTTAAAGATGTAAAAGCTCATTATGTCATGATTCCACAACAATTTATTTGCAATTTAACAGTGTATTAGATTCAAACATTATCATTTATTGCCAATTGGAAAGAAAAAATAGTGAAATTCTGTGTGTCTAGGGAGAGATTTTGCAATTTGGCACATGTGCTGGTTCTTAAATTAAAGTGTTTTGCCAATAGAGTTTGCCTAAGAGTGTGCAGTAGCTCAGTGTTCTTCTAACTAATTTGGATTGCCGGAGGCCATGGGCTCATTGAGTGGTTCCATTCATGAACAGCAGATGATGCATGACAAAGCTGTAATGCTCTTAGGAGGAAGTTATCTATGAAGAGCCGTACTATACCAGAGAGGGTTTGACAAAACTTCCAAACAGGGTACAAATTGTGGACATTGATTTGAAATAAATTGTGACTGATGATCAGTCGATGACAATTTCCATAATCATTATGCCATCAGTAATTTATCAATGTAATGATATTTGTGTCCCTGATGCCACATTTATCGTGTAACTGAGGCACATGCTGTGATTTTTAAAACTCCTTATTAAGAACTGACATTTAAAAAATATTTCCAACAGTAAAATAATAAGTGAGAGGGCTAAAAGTGAATAAAACAATTTTAAAATCTAGCTAGGATTGTAATAAAATATTTTTGACAAAATCTTTTCTAGTCGAAGGCAAAGATCTCACCCTTGCAGCATTTTAATGAAATTTTCCTTTTCAGGATGTTCAGCATAGTTTACCAGTATGCTTAGAAAGGGGATATTACAACATTCTATGTAAAGCACCCTGTCAAAGAACCTCCTCTCAATCCTACTAGAACCATTAAAAATGTTGTGTATATTTATTTCCTTTTGGTTACACTATTATTCAACAACTAGGGATCAGTGTCTTCTGACGTGTTTACTATACAGTCAAAATAAGCATTTACAGTATCCTATATTTGAAAAAGGCCTGTAACAAGATGTCTTTTCCTATTTATATTGCATAGTAGATTAATGACAATATAAACATAAAATGCCATTGCTAGCTTTATATCAGACATCAAGAAAAAGTTGAAACATTTTGAATGAGGTTTAATATAAAAGTCTTTTGAGATAAGGTGAGATTTCCATTGACCTGGACAAAGTATAGAAAAAATTGTAAAGGATTCAAAAACTTGGTCCACCTATGCTGATCAATATTTTTTCTCTTCTTTCCTCCTTTTCAGCTTTAATTGTCAAGTACCTGGTGGTTTTTGATACTTCAGATAAGGAGGAACATATTCCTTTTTGATCTATGGCCTCCAAGCTGTCCAAATTCCACACATAATGTATAGTGTTTTATTGGCACAACTCCAAGACATTCCTCAGGCTCCAATCACTTTGATGGTAAATATAAGTTGTACATATCAATGATGTATCCCAGTCCTTGAAACAGCAGGCAAAATGGCTAAGAGCTACCAAGGAAATTTCCCTTGCCAAAAAGGAGTAACATATTTCTTACCACTCAAGTTTCCTTATGTTTATTTATTTATTTAAATGTATCCCCATCCTATGCTTTTTAAAACACGTTGCAATAATGCAATAAATGCCATATCACTTTGTTTAACAAACTAGTAGTGTTTGCACAGAGCATCCTGTTTGCAGGTGTTGATCCTACTGGGAAAGTATTACGTTGGTTTTGCTGCCTCCCAGTACAGGTGCATTAAACTACCAGGATATAAGCAAATTAGAACTGGCAGGGAGAGGATCTAGGTTTGTCAGGGAGAAACACCAGAAACAGTCAAGCTAATGGTGAACCTTAAAACTACATCTTATTATTTTCTTGAGTTTTGCATTAGTAACACGAAACCCTGGGAAAGGGGTAAATTTGGATGTTGTACAGTCTGCAGCAGGTTGGAAAGAGCACATGGTCACACACTGTTATAATGAACCCTTCTGGAGTCTTGGCTTAAGTCTGATACAAGGCATGTGTCATAAATATAAAGGGAAGGATAACAAGCTTTTTTGTATGCAGTAATATAAAATCCCTCCTGGCCAGAGATACAGAGTCACTTACCTGTAACGGGTTAAGAAGCTCAAATAACCTGGTTGGCACCTGACCAGAAGGACCAATGGGGAAAGAAGATACTTTCAAATCTGTGGGAGCAGGTTTTTTGTGTCTTTCTCTTTGTGTTCTCTCAGAGACAGAGAGGGACCAGGGCAGGAAAAGCCATCCTCTAAAACCCTACCTGAAATAAGCATCTAGGATTACAAAAATTTTAAGTAAAGCAAGGAAAGGTGTTAGATTATCTTTTGTTTTAGATTGCGAATTTTTCCTATGCTGAGAGAGAGTTTTATTCCTGTTTTCTGTATCTTTGAAGCTAAGCTTAGACGGGGATCTTCTGTATTTAAAATATTTTTATTACCCTGTAAATTTACCTTTCATACTGAATTTACAGAGGTGATTCTTTTACTTTTTTTAAAAAATAAAATTCTTCTTTTAAGAACCTGATTTTCAGTGTCTTAAAAACCCAGGGATTTGGTCTGTGCTCACCTGTACCAATTGGTGAGGATATTATTCTCAAGCCTCCCCAGGAAAGGGGGTGAAGGAGCTCGGGGGAATATTTTGGGGGAAGAGGAACTCCAAGTGGTCCTTACCCTGAACCTTTGTCTAAATCACTTGATGGTGGCAGCAATATTGTCCAAGGACAAGGAAAAGATTTGTGCCTTGAGGAAGTTTTTAATTTAAGCTGGTAGAAATAAGCTTAGGGAGTTCTTTATGCGGGTCCCCACATCTGTATTCCAGAGTTCAGAGCGGGGAGGGAACGCTGACAGCATGTTTGTTAGAATGAATACACTGTGTAAGAGATAGAAGGGACTAACTTTCTTTGGTTGTTCATCATCATTTATACTGAGAGATTATAACGTAAAGCTGTCTTAACATAATAACTAATTTACTTTTAAAATTTACACATAGCTAACGTACTTCTTCTAGTGTAAATGTCAATGACTATTCTAAAAGCTAAACCTATCTACAGAAGGTTACAGAGTTCCAGTAAAATGTAAAGAACATAGTCCAAAAAAGGCAGGCAATCTAAATCTTAAAGTCCCAATGCTAATCCTACAGTGAAATTACGAGAACCTTATAGGAGTTATGGTGACAGAACTGGGGTTAAAGAGTACTAAACAGTGTCCCCCACCCCATATGCTTTGTTAAAAGTCAGCCACAAAACTTTGCCTTGAAGAAAGTTCTCCCTGGATAAAGAAGTACACTAGTTAATTACACTAAAATAACTGATATTCGTAATTAGAATTAATTTTAGCCAAAAAAGGACTACTAATATAGGACAAAATTTGTGGCTTTGCCACAAGTCCTGAGCAAGGGACATCACATACTTACATTACCCCACAGGCAGACCAGAAACCAATCGGACTCAGAAAACCATACTCTTATTCTGGGAAGAAGTAATCTGTCAGCCTTATTTGCACAGATCATTATTATTATTTGTATTATCATAGGGCCGAGGAGCCCCGGTCATGGACCACTAACCCACTGTGCTAGGCACTAGACAGACAAAGAACAAAAAAACAGGCTCTGCTCCAAGGAGTTTACAGTCTAAGACAAGAGACAACAGATGGATACAGAGATATGGGGAGTGCAAGAAGATAGAACCAGGAAACAATATGACAACAGTGGTCAGCTTGACAAGCAATGGTCTCTGCACACCAACAGGCTAACTGGTTGTGAAGTTTTTTGAGGCATCACACCAAATAAGAGTTTTAAGGAGGAGTTTAAAGGCCATGAAGGCAAATAGCTTATGTTTGATATGCAAGAGCAGTGGTTGGCAAATTGAGGTGCGTGCACCCCAGGGGGTGCGCGAGATCACGTACGGGGCGCCGTGGCTGTGGGACCGGCCCCAGGGGGGCAGTTAGGGGACAAGGAGGGGGCAGTCAGGGGACTAGGAGCAGGGAGGCTTATATAGGGGGTGGGGTCCTGGGGGGCAGTCAAGGGAGGGGTCCCAGGAGGGAGCAGTCAGGGGACAAGGAAGGGAGGGTTATAAGGGGGGAGTCGGGGGCAGAAAGTCGGAGGGAGTGGATGGGGCAGGGCTAGGGCGGGGCTTCCCCCATGGGGGTGCGTGTTCAAAATTTTTCTTCTGCTAGGGGTGCATGATCAAAAAAGTTTGGAGACCCCTGTACTAGAGAAGAGACAGCCCGTGGAAGGATGCAAAAAAAAGGGTGGCATGGTCAAAATGACAGGCTAGGGAAATGGTCTTTGCAGCTGCATTTAGAATGGATATGAGCCGGGCAAGATTCCATTGTCAAGGCCAGAGAGAAAGAGGGTTGCAGTAATCAAGAAACAAGAGGATGAGAGTCTGGATAAGAGTTTTAACTGGTTATGTATGGGTAGGAAAGGTCATACCTTAGAGACATAACTTCCCTAGTTGCACTGGCCAGCATGTTGAGGCAGATCAGAGTCTCACTCCTTTCCCTTACATGTAGGATGGAATGCAGTGACTCCCTGGAGACTGCTTGCCCTGAGCGATGCAGAAAAGCAAATGCAATGGAATAAAAAGGTGTTTTATGCCTCCTGAACCTCCTGTACTGGTATACTGGACAGGCCATAATCTGGCCCATATGTGCTAAAATTCAACAGGATAGATATACACAAAACCTTCCAGGGCAGGGAGAGTCTACCAGCCCCCAGATCTCCAGTTTAGTTGGGCAAGTGTCCTTTGAGACATATTGGCAGTGATGTACAGTGCCCAATGGGGTGATCAAGGTGGAGAGGTGTCTGTTACATTTTCTGAAGAAGGGTGTAACTGAAAAAAATGTTTCACCAGACTACCCAAAAACTTGCTCTAGCTGCAACTCACTGGAAATTGTCAAATATTTTCTGGAAAAAGCAGCAAATAATAAAATCTTTACATTTTCATCAAATTGTATGTAACTCAGCTTTCAGTCTTGCCACTGGAGAAAAAATTTCCACAGAGCACACTCACTGACTTGGGTACATTCAAACCATGAGTTCTAATATATGGGTTTCATTTACATAAAAGAGAATGTCTTGTACAGCTGTATTTTGTCATTAACACAACTGGGATGTCCTTACAAGATAATTCCCTCCATCTCAGAAATGACTGTTTTACGCTCCATGCTACAATAAGCTCTGTGCAGGCAGGCCCCTTTGCCTGCGTGAAGCTCCATTTAAGTCAGCAGGGCTCTATGCTGGCCTTGGGATCAACCATCTGCAGCTTCGTCAGGATTTTACTTTGGCACAGAGAAACTCTGGTCACACTCTCCCAGAAGCACCAGTATATGTTTTTATGAGTACTCTATGTACTCTTTGGCTAATTTATTTCAATGCAAGTTACCAGTGCTCAACCCCCTGAGGATCAGGCTAATGATGACACATTTTCAACATATTTAAAAAAATAATGCATTGTTTCCACTGGTGAAAATTTTTTCTCTTCCTGCAGTGTTGGACAATCTGGAAATGAACCAGACATTCACCACTATTAAAGTAAACAGGCTTATGATTCGATAAAGGCATAATAAACCTGTTTCTTTCCTCTACTACTGAACAAAAATTCCTGTCTAACATCCTGTGATCTAGGCTGGAAACAAATTTCTGTGACAATTGCATCCTCATTATCTGTAGAGATTAGAAGCTAGTCTAAGAGACTTACTTAGAACAAATCAAAACCACTCAGTATCCATGCATTGGTTTTACATACTAGTGCGTTGACCTCTGCAAGAGATTTAAAGGTTTTGAACTTCAGCACTGTCAGTTGCATGCATTTTAAAATCCCAATAATGTCAAAGCATATCAGATGAATAGAAGTGGTTGAAACAAAATAAGGTGAAAAATACAGACAAAGAGCTGTTAAAGAGAAAAGCTTTCAAGCCACAGCCCCAATAAACACAAATAATTGACTGAGTGGCAGAAAGTAGTCACTGTAGGGGGACAAACCTCAGAGGGAAAAAATATTTACTATACTCATAGTAGATTCATTCTAAGACTGACAGAAAGGTTTTGAAAATACCAGTTTAAAAATCAAGATTATAATTCACTCTTGTAAATCTTAGCTGCTTTCTTCAATTGATAAATACAATACACACTTAAAGAAATGAAGCTTAAATCTCTGAGGAGAAAAGTTATTTTATGTAAGTGTCTTCTAAATTCCTTTTTGTCAGTTTTCTGGTTCCCAGGCAGTTTTGCTTAATAGTAGCCATTAGAGAAAATACTTTCTTTAAACAGCTAATCTCAAACACCATATTTTATTATTTGCTGATAATATATGTTGATGATGAAGTGAACCCACCCTAAAAATCTGAAAAACCTTGTTTATCCTCCTCATAATTTCTTTATACAGATGTAAATATAATCCATTAGGTCACACACTATGTATTTTAAACTTCTAGAATTTAAATTCCTTGAAATTCAGTTCCTTCCACCCTTGCAAAATAAATAAGACCCTGAAAGGCCAGATGTTTCTGAGAATACACGAGTTACTAAGGAGAGGATAAGAGAAAAACATAGGCACTTTTAAAAACAAAGTACATGCAGACAGACCGAAAAATAGCTGTGCCTGACAGGCCTACCTCACTGTTAATGTGTGTAGGTTTGTTTTGTTTTTTAAGTTAATGCCATGACAAAGCTGCAGAGATTATCCTTCTTTGTCTGTCACCCAATCTTGATGTTCTATTTGAAAATTTTAAATGCCCATTCACAAAGATTCCAACGATGTCTGTGTAATGTCATATGGCAAGGCCTGGCAGAACATAACATACATCAGTTTGAAGGGATGACACCATAATCCATTAGCTTGCCTTCATTTTGACTTTTTAAGTGGCTTTTAAAAAACATTTTTGAATTTTTAAACACATTAAAGAAACATCATAATGCTTTCCAGAGTGTAAGTATGTAAAATAAAATTTTCTGTAGTCTAATTGAAATCTAATTAATCTTCCCCCTGGAGATCTTTTAAAGTCAAGTGTGGTGATTATAGTAGGAGAGGACAAGGATTCTGTTTCCAGAGTCATCACCATTTACAAATATTTCATTTGAGATCTCAGTTGAATGTTTGGGAAGGTGTTGCAATGATTTGACTTGAATGTGTTGCATCGCACAAGTCTTTTACCTTGCTTTGCGTTAATTTCTGCATCTGTAAAATAGGGATAAGTATATTTACTAACCAAACTCACATGATTTTTGAATGGATGCATTAGTTGCTATTTGAACACCATGCCAAAGGTATTATAATGGTAATGATGAACAAGTTAAGAAAGTTACTGAAATTTTCATGAAAATCATTGTGAGAGACTAGGAAACATACCAGCATATAAAATATTTTTTTTTTCAGTTTTGCTTCTGTATTCTAATACATTGCCTTCCTATATTATCATACTTATACATGTGGAGATTTATTAAAATTTACGAAGTGTCACATACAGAACTTTTATATTTTGAACAAAATTCAAAACCTACAGAATATAAGAAAAACCAGTCTTCAGAGTTGAGGATGTGAGGGATATTCCCAAACCCGAGCCATTCTTTTTAGGTGATAAATATGAGGAACTGGTGTGGAGAAAGGAAATAGGGAAGTGTTATCTACACCTTCTCATAACACAAGGATTAAGGACCACCATATGAATTTAATAGGCAGCAGATTTAAAACAAACAAAAGGAAGTATGTTTTCACACAACGCACAGTCAACCCATGGAACTCCTTGCCAGAGGATGTTGTGAAGGCCAAGACTATAACAGGGTTCAAAAAAGAACTAGATAAGTTCACAAAAGATAGTCATTGATGGACGTATTAGCTAGGATGGAGAGGGATGGAGTCCCTAGCCTTTGCTTGCCAGAAGCTGGGAATGGGCAATAGGGGATGGATCACTTGATGATTACTGTTCATTCCCTCTGGGGAATCTGGCATTGGCCTCTGTCAGAAGACAGGATTCTGGGCTAGATGGACCTTTGGTCTGACCCAGTATGACTGTTCTTATGCTCTTAACAACATTAATTATCTTCTTATGCTTTATGATATCAAAATAATTTCCACAATGCCATTTGGGATATTAAACCCAGAGTCCTCTGAAAAAAATATATGCTGTTGGAAAAACTGGAGAAAAATAATAGTTTTGCGAGATTAAAAAACCCATATATTTTGCATATTTACTTTTTTAAAATGAAGGAAAAACTTATTTTATTGTCTGGAACCTCTCTAGAATCCGAGGGAATCATTTGCAAAGATTTTGTAGGCCAAACACAAACACATACACACAGAGGAAACTTTCTAAGCAATATATATAATGTTTACCTTGGGACGAGAAACAATCTCACACTTGTGAAGTCACAGCTACTTAATTTTCACATCTCTCTAAAAACTCAAGGACTCCAAATTATCAAAGCCACTCTCTCCTCCCACGTCACACACACTACAGTTCCTGCCTCAGCACTTCCAACTGGTAGGCATCTGCTCTTGGGTAACACTCAAGTAGTAAAGAATGGTTGGCAGAGCAACATACTGCATGTCTCAGAGGCATTTCTCTCTCTTTCCACTTTTTTTTATTCATTTCTACCTCCAAGAAAGTCTTCTAAACTCATGCAGCATATCAACTCAATCTCCAATCTCAGTCACGTTATCTGAAAAACCAATTCACCAAACATCAACTATTAAACAGAACTAACCACGTATGGCAGGAAACTCATTATTATTCTCAAGGATGGTATTGCTGTGTAGGAACAACAACAAAAAAAAGCAAATGAGAGTCTTATGACTAATGTCAGTAAGGGTTTGAACAAGCCCTAACATGAGGAATTTTTCTAACACTATCTTCTGGTGTACAGATACTCAAATATTCATATGTTTGTCTATGAACAAAGTACCTTAGTACATTCAATTACAAAGCAATACTCTTTCATTTACTTTCTGTGTAACTCACTATTTTGCACAATTTCATAAGTAAGGCATTTTGCATGTTTTTGTGTTGACGGTGCAGTTTAAGAGTACGAGATAAAATATGAAGGCTCTGAGACCATAGGCTCAAATCCTGGGAGGGCTGATTCAAGCTTCCATCTATCACATGAGGTAGTCACACTGAGTTTTCATGCAATTTATTGAATGGATTTTTTTTTTCAAATGACACCTGAAAAACTAATGTCCAGAATTCTGCTCTGTTGGCTGTATCATCAGAGCTGTAAGTGCCATTGCTTATATCAAAAAAGACTTTCAATGCATTCTGAACCACAGCTATTTTTCCTCACAGCATCTACAAAGTCCGCCACCTGAGCCAGCAGAGTTTGTAAGTGCTATTAACCATATCTATTTCTCCTCAAGTCTTACAAGCCACACTGACTCTGCCAAAGGAGTTTGAAAATGTTGTGAGCCATAGCTTTGTTTCCAATAGAATGTACAAGTTCTGTCATCTGTGCCTGCAGTGCTTTAAAACATCAGAATATGGATATGTAGATACTTCCATCGTGGGGTTTACGAGCTCCACCGACTGTATTCGCAGAAACTGTAAGCACTATGAACTGCAACTATTTATCTCACAGACCACTGAATTATCTTTACCGTTTTAATAACACTGCTCTACAGCCAAAATGCTTCTGAAATAAATGTAGTCAAACTTTACTAATTCTGGGTCACCGAGAACAAAAATGATGCTTAAAATTGTTGATTGGCTCTAGTTTTCAAGATATGCTATTGGGTCAGTATATACGACCCTTGACATGGGAATGGCGGAGGATAAGTGAGTTATAAAGGGAAGGGATCTCAATTTAAACCAGAAATGACTAAAATACATCTTTGACTGGATCTATGAATAAATCTATGACTGGGTTTGGACAGTACTTGCTTTTTAGGCAAAACAATGAATGATGCAATGTGAAGCTGGTGTTGCGTCATACATGATATGAATTGCATCATGTTATTCCTAGAAGTCATGGATGATGCAATCATAACGAAGCTTACATCACTCTGCTGAACAAATTGCCCTATATCAGCTCTAGAAATCATACAGTGTCATGCTCTCTTATTTGTCAGTGTTTGATTTTTGCAAAGGGACACATTTCTGTTTAGCCAAAGTGAGCAGAGATGCCTCGTACTTGTGTGAACAGTGCAGATAACTTCTGCTATGTTTGTGGTGAAGTGACTTTTGCATCACAAAAGTGCAGTATAACCACTATGGTTAAGAAAGCCTATCACCTTTATTTTGGCTGCAAAATTGGAGACCAGGACAAGAGGTGGGCCCCACACATATGCCGCAACACTTGTGCAACAAATCTTCGTCAGTGGTTGAACAGGAAAAGGAAATCTATGCCTTTTGCAGTGCCAATGATTTGGAGATAGCCAACAGATCATACCAGCAATTGTTACTTCTGCATGGTGCCTCCAGTTGGGAAAGGTATGTCAAAGAAGAAAAAGTGGACTGTGCATTATCCAAACATTCCCTCAGCTATATGCCCAGTACCCCATGGAGAAGGACTGCCAGTTCCTGATGCACGAGAATCATTCTCACTTGAGTCAGATGAGGAAGAGGAAGAGGTTGAACCTTCTGGTCCTGAACCATCAATGTCACAGGACCCACATTTTCTCCCATCCTCCTCCTCTGAACCACACCTCATAACACAAGCTGAACTGAATGGCAGGGATTTGGAACTACCCAAGAGTAAGGCAGAGCTGTTGGGCTCCACACTACAGCAGTGGAATCTCCTGGCAGGTGATGTTAGGGTTTCCATGTTCCGTGATCGTCAAAAAGATCTTGTCCCATTCTTCTTCATGGAAGGTGATCTTGTAGCCTGCAACAACATCGATGGTGTGATGGCAGCCCTCAACATCATTCACGATCCAGATGAGTGGAGACTCTTCATTGATTCATCAAAGACGAGTCTTAAAGCTGTTTTGCTGCACAATGGCAATGTTTTGCCATCAATTCCAGTTGGTCATGCAGTCCATACGAAGGAAACCTATGACAATATGAAACAACTTTTGAGGTGCATAAACTATGACCAACATCAGTGGCAGCTTTGTGACGATTTGAAGGTGGTTGCTCTCTTGCTTGGTCTGCAGACTGGATACACAAAGTACTGCTGTTTTCTCTGCGAATGGGATAGTCGTGCAAGAGATTCCCACTACATCAAGAAAGATTGGCCACTCCGACAGTCATTGGAGCCTGGGAGGAAAAGTGTTCAGCATCCACCACTTGTTGAATCAAGGAAGATTTTGTTACCACCCTTACACATCAAGCTGGGTCTGATGAAGAACTTTGTCAAGGCCATTGACAAAACACAAGCAGCTTTCAAGTACCTCCGTGGAAAATTTCCACAGTTAAGTGAAGCTAAGATAAAGGAAGATGTCTTTGTTGGTCCTCAGATTCGTGAACTTCTTCGAGATGATGCATTTGACCATGCACTGCGTGGCAAGGAAAAGACGTCATGGAAAGCCTTCCAGTCAGTGGCAATACATTTTCTCGGAAACAACAAGGCAGACAACTAGAGGTTGTTGGTGGAAAACCTCCTCAAGGCATACAAAAGCCTTGGTTGCAACATGTCACTAAAGATACATTTTTTGCACTCTCATCCAGATTTTTTTCCACCGAACTGCGGAGCAGTGAGCGACGAGCACGGCGAGCGATTTCACCAGGACATTGCAACAATGGAGAAACGCTATCAGGGCAAATGGAGCCCATCAATGCTTGCAGACTATTGCTGGACAGTGACAAGAGATGCTCCATTTAATGAATACAAGAGACAAGCCAAGAAGCACCGAGTAGACACTGAATAGGACTAAACTATGTACATAATAGTTTTTTGCCTTTTGTTTCATAATACATTTTATTTATATAACCCTTTTGCTGATTTTTAAAGTGTTACATAAACAGGACAGGTGCAATATTATCATGTAAAGCAACCATAAACACATGAAAAGACCTAGGTTTACAATTTATGATTAAAACTCTACTATCTACACAATATACATAGATATAAAATGTAAAAACTTAAATATCTTAGAAACAGTAGCCAATCAGTTGTTTTAATTGTCATATTTGAATTCAGCACATCAAAATACATAATAAATATCACATTTTATCTCTGAAACAGACGACTTCTAAAAAATTGTAGACCAGTGTAATCTGTAGCTATTTGCCTGACTGAAATTACACATACAGGCATATATCCAAGCAAATTTTTTTTTGCAGTTTTGGATGTGCACACATTTGTAGAAATATGTGCAAATTTGCATAGATTTACCTAAATTTAACAAGATATCATCTAGACTGGGCATTTGCCCTGATTATAGCTGTGGGTGTTGCTGTACAAGGGCAACCCTCCATGCAGACAGGCAAAGCCACTATTGTCACCACTGGGGCTTTGCCCATATTTCAGGTAGCAATAAACTCCACTAGCATAAAAAGTAACTTGCTTGTCTACATTAAGGGTTGCATTGGTGCAGCTTCACCAATCTATTATCAGTCTAGAGAAAAAATACAAAGACTCCCCCCATGTCCTAAATTACTCTCCTTTCTCTAAGAATGAATTCATTTTACTTCACCCCCATTAATTACTCACCTCTCTCTCCATAGATTAATCTGTCCAACACCAGTTTTACTCTCCTAATGCATCTCTTGAGATTCTGCTGCTGCTGTTCCCTACACCTTTGCTCTGCTCTCTTTTTCTTCTGGCTGCTCCAGCCTTCATTCCCTTCCTTGTGCTGGAAGAGGCTGAAGGAGGGGCAGACATGGGGGTAAGTTAGGGTGACCAGATGTCCCAATTTTATATGGACAGTCCCAATTTTGGGCCCTTTTTCTTATATAGTCACCTATTGCCCTTCACCCCCATCCCGTTTTTCACACTTGCCCTCTGGTCACCTTAGGGCTAGTCCAGAAAGGAGTTTCCTCATCCCACCCAGCGAAAGGTCATTGCAGGGAGTAAGTGAGGAGGAGCGGCAGAGCAAGCTGGGTAATAGAAGGGCTCTGTGCTTTGGGGGCTGACGTGGCACTTTAACGCAGGAGGAAGGAGGGATGGAGCTCTGCTTTCTGCACAGGCTGAAGAAGGAACAAGTCCCCTCAAGATATCCAAACCTCTAATGGGCTGCCTTCCTCCAGGAGGCAGGGGAGTAGAAAAAACAGCCAACCTGAAACTTAACTGTGATACATAGATAAATCACATGATATTGTTTTGTTCCTTGTCTGAATATGTTAACACTTCCAGCACAAATACTTGCAACATGTTAATTTAATTTTTTTTTCTGCGAACACTAAACCATGTATCTTTGAAATTCTCTTTCCATTAAGATTTCTCTCAGGAAAACTCAAATGTCTAAATTTGAGTGGAAAGCAGACACAAAAAGCAGACACATTCATGACATAAATTAATTTAAAAATTCAAACATTCACCAATTTTGTTTGCATTTGTTTGCATCCCATTACATGATTATTATTTCACAATCACCATATATCAGTTACTCAGATCTTCACACAAAATGGAGGAAAAGTTGTTAAAATGCCTTGAAAAGACCAACCGCCCACCTCCCTGCCCCCAGCATAGAGGGCTAGTTGTATGATTTGCCTTTTTTCTTTTTTTTTAGACTATGAACATGTAAACATGGTAGAGGGCTTATTGATCCCCAGTACTGAAACGTTAGATCATATGAATAACAAATGAAATATGACATAAAATATGCAAAATAATAGTACATTTCCCTAAATAACACTAATAAATTGCAAAGCTTAGCATGAAATTGAAAATCACTAATGGAACACTGTGCAATACGTTGAAGCAATGAGCAGCCAAAAAATCATACATAATGTAACAGTACAACTGCAAACAGCTGGCTCATACCAGACAATGTAAACTTATTTTTTGTGGATGGGGAAATTGATTTTTGAAGCGGTTCCTGAGGAGAGTCCACTTAAACCGAAGAGCATCTTGGGAGAGTATTCTGGTTTACCCCATGTATTAGATGCATATTTATAAGATATCTAGTAATGACTCATTTAAATTACACATGAGGCTACACTTTTTGAACTTTGACTAGAAGAGGTTAAAAAAAAGGGTAGGTGTATCAAAACTGTATTTGAAATAAGGGAGTTTAGTCATATCCCTCTCATGTGCTCTACTGAAGAGACTGCACTCCAGAATTTACGCCTCTTAAAGAACATGGGAGATACAAAGTGACCTGAAAAAGTAATAAATACAAAGTATGAATAGCTTCAGAAATCAGATGATCCATAATAATCCATTTTCACTATCTCAGTTATACCATTAAGAAAAACAACACATGCTTAAGTGAATTAGTAAAATTCTTGAAAGTACTGAATTAAAAGTGTACATATACATAAATGCTCCTACTTTTTATAAATATACAGAAGAAAATTTCACAGACAAATTTACAATTGATATCATCCCACCAATTCTTTTTCAGTAGGAATTTTCCACTAAAATGTTAAATTTCCTGCCTTTATTGGATACAATTCCATGGGATTTACTTCTCTTGGTAAAACCTTGCAGTAACAAGGTTTAGTTTAAATGTATCAGAGCTACCATAAGAAAAGTAAAAAGGAAAGAAAAACATGAAATTCCCAAAGTAGGAGAGGACAGCATATAAGAAATCAGTTTATTAGTTTATTAAAAGATAAATTTTCCTATAATATCCACTTTAGTTTTGTTTCCTTTTGATATTTTAAACACTGAACATTTTCTTAGCTATAACAGGCATTGAGAGGCAATTACATCTTTGCCTATTTTATTAAATTAAATCTTTTGTATACATATACTCTGTTTTATTCTTTCATTCCTAACTTCCAATCTCTAGCCTGCTACCACCATATCTCTATGAAGAGTTGGGATATTAAGTAGAAACAAAGGACTCTAATTCACCCCTTTTGGGGGGGGCTTCATTTCCATTTTAGGCCCCAATTCTGCAAGAATCTCTTTGACCTCAGTGATGCCCCATGCAGACAATGAGTCCACCTGCACGAAAACAAGGATTGGGGCCTTATAAGTCATAATAACTCTTTCTTGTGTATCAAAGACACATTTCAACAGCTTTGTTGGCCGAAAAAAGGATATATCTCGTGATGCTTATGCTGACGGGGCTGCTGCTCCCCATTGTTTCTAATCTCTGCCAAACCAAGATGTAAAACACCTAAATTTAAAGACTCAGACATTGCAGCACATTACACTACCAGGCAATGAACATATACACAAAATATCCAAATGATGTATTGCATAAAAGGTGTGGCATTTTTATGTGTGAGGAAATAACTTTACTATTCTAATTATATATATTTTATAATTGCTATATTCATCTGTGACTCCTTCAGCAGCCAGAATAAACTGATTTTGAATTTACATTAGAGATTGACTTTTCTTACAAAACCTCAAGTTGTGTACCATAGTAAATGAATACTCAAGGTAAGTACGAGTCTACTCAGCAGCAACTGGAAGTCTTTTTTTTTTTTTTCTTTTAAGGCTAATGAATTCTTAGTTTTTGCTGATTCAATTACCCTTAGAGCCCAATCAGGTTTTTTTAGCTCCTATCTTTTCTTCCTGGTTAATAGAGGTTAACAAAGCACAGTCACACCATTTCCTTTCTTCTTAACATTCCCAGCAGTGGTAAAGATTGTTTGTGGTCTCATTAAATGCTGTATACCATGCTGGTGTGATAATATTTTCAATAGGTCTCTATGCATTATATCTTTCGCTATCACTTTGGTAAGAGGGATGCTGAAATTTTCACAAAGAGCTATTGTGTCACTAAGCAACTGTGTATTCACACACTACATACCACTGCAATTATATTTCTACAACGTATGCCTTATGAGGTATCATTTGAAAACTAATAACTCACTGATCATTAATATTCTTGCTTGATGTACGTATGCAGTAGGTATTAAGAATTATGGCTATATGCTAGAATTAAGGGTATCTAAAACAGGAATGTCAGGGGAATTGGTAAACAGGTCTGCCTTAATCAAAGGAATGACAGTACATTTTTACCTATTGGGTAAACAAAACTATACAGTTAACAAGTGGGGGAAGAAAGACCATGGTATATCCCACACCACCTTCCTAATAGCTTGAATAAATTTTATTTGAGGGGTAACCCTCAGAAGAATCCATTTCAAAAGTATACTGGTTCAATAATGATGGTGTTTGGGGGTGGAACCTCAAGTGATAAGCAATTGAATCAACTGACTATATACAATATTATTGTATTATAAAGTGATAAAGTGAGGTATTTTCAGAAAGCTAATGGCACACTCATGATTAATATAACTGTGAAATATATATAACAGTATATGAAGAAATATGGATAATGTTTAATGGATATTATGCTTTATGGATACTCAATGGATATTACGCTTTAAAGCATGTGGGCAAACAGGGAAAAACAGGTTCCAGTCCACACAGGAGACAAGGCAGCTATTTACCTATCTCCTAGGTAAATTAGGCATGGAGGAATCAAAACAATGGAAGACCCACTGAAATACAGTGGGAAGGGAAGCCTACAGTAAGGGGAAAGCAGCATGAAGTCATCATGCTTCTTGAAACAAAGTCATTGAATTTTGGAAGACATAAGCAAAGACAAAAGCCATCTTTGGCATTCATCACTAGATAGACACAAGGGAACAGAGCTTTTACAAGCTAGGAGGTCGGTTCTTCAACCAAGGGAAGGAGGGTGGAAGTCTCTGGGAACTGAATATAGGTCAGAGAAACCATCTTGAACAAAGCCTGTACCTTGCTTGATTAAGTTTTAGACTTTTGTATGTGTTTTTACTTTTATTTGCCTGTAACCCTTTCTAACTTTATTCATTTTACTTGACATCACTTAACCTATATCCTGTTGTTCAGGGGTTGGCAACCTACAGCGGGTGTGCCAAAGGCGGCACTCGAGCCGATTTCTGCTGGCAGGTGACTGAATGCTTACCCCGCCGCTGCTCTGGGGTTCCCCCTGCTGGCCCCTTGTAGGGAACCCAGTCTGGCAGCAGGCTGAGACCCCGGCTGTCAGGAGCCTGCGGGGGAAACCCCTAAGTGGTGGCGGACTGAACGCTTACCCCGCCGCCACTCTGGGGTTTCCCCCACTGGCCCCTGGTCAGCTAGGGTCCTGCTGCCTGCCCCACTCAGCTCCTGCTGCTAGCCTGGGTGTAGGGAACCCAGCTGGCAGCGGGCTGAGACCCTGGCTGGCAGGAGCCTGCAGAGGAAACCCCAAAGCAGTGGCGTGCTGACCCTTTCTGCCCCCTTATTCCTCCCAAAGCCCCACCCCTTCCGGACTGGCACACAAAGCCTTAAATTTAACTGAATAAATGAAGACTTAGCACACCACCTCTGAAAGGCTGCTGGCCCCTGCTGCTGTTAATACATTTGTTTTACGTTACTATTTACCAACTCAGTGTTATGTTTAAATGGAAGTGTACTTACTCCAGTTAAGTTAACAACTTTTTGTGTCTTTAGAGGACCAAACAAAGTCATCATCTTTATGAACTGTCCAGTAGCGGGTTGGACATTAAAGAACACACATTTTCAGAAAAAATTAGGACTGAGTGTGTGTTGCTGGAGTTACCCTGCTGGTTGTAATCAAGGTTCGTGGAATCCAGAGTCAGGCTCTGGCGCTGTAGACAGGCTGCTGGGGTCAGAGTTGCTGAACCAGAGCTGTCTAGCACACACACACACACTTCGGGGTGTGACCTGCATGCTTGTAGATTAGGTGTGAGCATCCCAGGCTGGGACTATCGCAGCAAAGAATTGTAAGGCACCCAAGGTTGCAGGGCAAGTGGTGATACAACCCCTTAATAGTCTGCATTGCACCCTGGACCTTGTAAAGCTATCTCAAAATTATCCATCTGAGTATGAGAACATTGAAAGAGAGTTAGAGTTTATCCTTGGATATTAATCCTTTCACCACTCTTTCTTCTCTCGAATTACAAATTCCATATCCCTGTACCAATTTCCATCAATTCTATATTCTCCACCCACCTAAACCAGCAATCAGTTCTATACTCCTTTCCACTCTACTCCCTAGTTCACCAGTTCTCTTCTTTTCCTTTCAAGACTACCCTGAATGATTGTGGAGGTGAGATAGTGGAGAGGATGAATGAGGTGAAGGAATTAGATGTTCCTGACTGTGAGGGAAGAGTAAGGGGAGAGGGAAATTGAGTTCTAATGGTTTCTCCTAGGCAGTGGTGGGGTGGTAGAATTCCAGAAATAAAGCCTCAGCGTCAATGGCAATAGCAGCTTTTCAAACTTTGGAGCTGGAACACAACACGTATGATTAACCTGTGGAACTCACTGACAGATGATATTAATGAGGTCAAGGACTTAGAAGGATTCAAAGAGTGATCAGTCATTCATATGGCTAAAAAGAACATCCGGTTATACATAAAAAAGATTGAAAAATATAAGTAACATAAACCCTCGTTCCTCAGAAGATAAAATAATCACTAACTGGCATTAGGAAGAAACTTCCTTAAGGGCTATTTATTATATAATTGTCCATTATGGGGTTTTTTTGCATCTTCCGCTGTAGGGACTGTCATAAACAAGGCAAGATTGGACACGGCAGACCACTGATCTGATCTACTACGACAATTCATCAACTTCTTTGCACAGCCCTGGCCTGCAGGTTTTGGAGAGGATGATTATTTGGGGTACAGTCCAAACAGATCTGATTATGGCTTATGTAAAATATACCAGTTTGACAGTGTGTATGTGAGAGAGACATTGAGATAGAGAGATCTTTTAGTTTCCCCATGTCTTTGCTCCACTCAGTTACTTGTTTCTTTCAACCCGCACAACTGGTATATATCAGTGTACATCATCAAGACTGTCTTCACAAGAAAATATGTTAGAAAACTTTTTAATTGAAAGCTAAGATTCTTCTTCACAAGGTCCAATGACTGTTCTGTTAATAAGAGGCTTATATGAATCCCTCTAGTTCATCAATGATCTGTGATGAATAACCCCTCTTTATCCTCTATATATCAACAGACACTAATTTCTCATAGCTGAGTAAAAATAAGTCTCTCTCCATTAGCTTCCTTGTTCATCTGCAAAAGCCAGTGATTTAATCATATGAGATAATTCAGAGGCAGAACATACTGACTGGGGCATATGTTGCAGGCCATAACATCCACAACAGCAGGGGGAACAGAAAATGGAAAGATGCTAATTTAGACTCTCATTATTCCTAAGAAAACAAATGAATACCAAAAAGAGAAGTAGGGTCAGGCAGTCACCACCTCATCCTAACCACTTACCCAAGTATTGGCACAATTTCATGTCTCTATGATAATACTCACTATGGGTAAAATGAGTATTTTTTCACCTATCCATCTCTACTTAATATGTTATATTTTCCTAACTATATGGCTTCCTCAAAGTCACAAGTTGTCAGTTGTTACTAGTTCAGGATATGCTTTTGGGAATCTGAAAATGGTAAAAATCTGGTTATAAAAGAAGCAAACAGGCATAGGGAAAAAATCTAAATATAGAATTCAGTTTGTTGTTTAGAGGGGACAGAAATCCTGAGGCTATTTTAGATGTGAAAAGAGGTCACTCTTCCTCCCTCTCTCTCATTCAGAATTGTTAGGCTCAAATAATGAAAAGATTTGCTAACATATGAAAGTCTGCTTTGTGTAGACTGGCTTCTCTTTTTATTCTCTCTGTAATAGGACTATATTAGCCTAATTGATACAATGATATAATTTTCTGATCCATAAAGAAGAGCAATCCCAAATCTGGCATCACATTTTAGCATTTTGGAAGTTCTGCTGTGACTTCAGTATAAAAAGAAAAAAGAAAAAAAAAACAGCTAGTTTCAATTCTGACTTTGCACTCCTAGCTGTAACAGTGAGACAGTGACTGAGAGCTCATCTACATGACACCACAATGCAAACTAGAGAGGTGTGAGCTAATTAGTCCCTGTCCAGTCAGCTCCAATCAGGGGAAACAGATAGGAGCTGAGGGAAAGGCATGATGCTGGCGTGAGGATTGGCAACACCTCCTGGCCTGACAAGCCAAGGGCTATAAAGGCTGGCAGGGAGCCAGAAAGGCGGGCAGGCAGGGAGCCAGAAAGGCGGGCAGCCAGGGAGAAGTCAATCAGTCAGTCAGTCAGAAAGGGAACTGGAGGCCCCCTAGCTGAAGGCTGACTGCCTGTAAAGGAGGTGACCAATCCTGTAACCCTTGTATATAGACAGACACTGGTGGTGGGATAACCTTAAGTAAATAAAGACACGGGTGTTGCACATCTCTGAAGCCTCTCTGAGCCTTATGGAGGGCAATAAGCGGGCCCCAGGAAGAGGAGCGGGTCATGGACCCAGTTATATGCTGCAACATGTTACGCTCTAACTGCTGTCCTGATGGTGTGAACTAAAAGGGGCCTAATGAACATTTTTTAGCCACCAGTGCCTACATGGCACAGTTAGAGTGCAATATATTAGAGTGCTGTACAATTCACAGCCTTCTAGTTTGCACTGGGGCATCAATCCTTATTCTATATGTCTCATATAACGCAAGTGCAAGTCTTTCTACTGAAATTGCTAATGAGGGTGCAAAATATGATAACAGCGTCTAGGATACAAATACCTGCAAATTAGGAACTAAATTGAGACACCAGCCCATTTCACAAAGACCACACAACAATCATCAAAGAATAACTTTCAGCTACTGCCAGGTTGGGCTATTTTCCAGGGCTTTGGAGTGGTGCTCCCGCTCTGCTCCATGCAAAAACCTGCAGCTGCTCCACTGCTCCAGTTCCGGGCTACGCTCCAAAGCCCTGCTATTTTCAAAACTCTGAGATGCAAGGCTCACTGTCTTGTTACTAATCAGTGCCATGAAGTCCTCTTAATTTGTTCACTTGACCATGTTGCTAGTGCTTAACATTAACAATGCTACAATAGCCTATATTCAGACCTCATTACTCCTCTTAACATTCTATCTTACAAGTTTTGTTCCTTATTGCTCCTAAAGAGGAACACATGCAGTATATGATAATGACAACATGCAAGACAGATCACTTTTCTTTTTTAAGGACTGGAGTCTTAAACCCGCCAATTTTTAGCTAGTTATAAAATACACACTACCCCTTTCAGGAAAACATCTTTAAACTCATAACAAGCAACATGGAACTGATTGTATTGGTCACTAGGAATAGTTGACTTTGCCTATCATTTACAGTAGCCTTTGAATGGTATGCTGCAGCTACATTATTCATATAATTACTGTAATTATTATGACATTAATGACTCTGTTGGAGTCCAAATGTGTGAAATTAAGTCACTAACAAGTGTAAATATCTTTAGTAATAAAGTCAATGACAGGTCACTACACTGTGCACACACATGCAAAGAAAGCCAGTGGCAATTCTGTTCTCAACAGAGATGAAGTTTGATGGTATGATACACTGACTACTATTCCAGATTTATGAAGAATTAATATTGATCATTTTGTCATATTTTTTTCAATCAAATGTTCCACAGTCCTGATCTTATCATACTATAGAAAAAAACAAATAGGGCCTCTTTTTATTTAGCTGACGCTTTTATTTTAAAGGAGCAATGAATAAAACTAAGGCAGTTGGAAAATTCAATTCCATTTGACATGTGCCAAAATGTTTGGCAGCATATCTGAACTTTATCCATCCTCTTGGTTCTGTATAGCTGAGCAGAACAAGATTTCCAGCTTCAGGTAGGCCAAAAATACCATGAAAGCAGAGAGCCAGATCTTCAGCTGATATATGGATGCAGATTTGCAGTGGATGCACTTTTTTTTACAGAAGCATGTGAATATGAAGAAATATTGGAGAAAAAAAGATATCCACGTGTATTAGAACCTCAGAAACTAGTTTCAAAATTTAGGAGAACGTTTGACTTGGTCCCTATGCCTTAACCGTTACAGCCATCTGTACTTTTACCAAAACAAGGTAATAGATAAGGATTATTTTTAATTAGCCTTATAATATGCTACAAGTGTGCATGAAGCTTTACAAATGTATGACACAAAGACCCTGACTTTAAGTCTTACAATCTTATACAGGCAAATATACAAGACAATACATTGAAATACTTCAAATAGAAGAAAATGCAGTGGCATTATTGGTGAGGAGACCAGTACAGGAAAAGCTTGAAAAAGCGTAAGGTTATAGGATGGATCTGGAGGAGGACAACGAGAGTATTCTGCATAGGAAAGTGTAATTATTTTTGAAAAGGGCAACATGGAGGTAGATGCCAAGGAGTGTGGGGAACTATATGAAGGGAATAGCTGGGAGGAGGAGATAAGGAAGAAGTGAGAGAAGCAGAAAGGTTAGAATTTTGTAGTGCTTTAAAGGCAAAGATAAGAAGACTAAACATTGATGCAGAAGAGGAAAAGACTGTAGTAAGGTAACTCGAGGAGGACTGCAGCATCAGGAGAAGCTGATTATCTTAGCAGCAACAGTTTGGACTGACTGGAGTGGAAAGAGGTGTGATTGATTTTTTAAAAATATTTATAAACCATCCAAATACAATATAAAATATCTTATGGAGTTTATAGACAAATAAAGACCCAGGGCCCAGTTCACCATTACCTTCTAGTGAAATAATATACATCAGAGAAACCTAAGTGTAAAAACTACCTTTCTGATTTAAGAGTATTTTACACTTGTCTTGCACTGTTGTGAATGTATACCGTACAAAGTACCTGGTATCAGTGAATTGGTCCCCTCTGGTTCCTGCTGCAAAGAGCTCACAAATTAAGCAGTGTGGAGAAGTCAGAGAAAAGAATTCTGTACTGGAAGCCACAGATGACTAAAGTAAAAACCAAAGCTCAACAGCAAAGAGAGAGAAAAAAGAAAGAAAGATGGAGAAGAACTAACAATTCAAATGAACTAGGAAAGAGAAAATATAGATTGGAAAATTTTCCCACACTGGGACCTGTGTACTAGACTGTAGAATAGTCTACTAAAGGCAATGTTATAAACCCCTATTTTTGGGACATTTAAAATCAGTCTAGACTCAAAATGTACAGTGGAAAATAATATTGAATTGGAACAGGGATGGACTCAATGACCTAATGGGTATTTTCCATCTCTAACATTTAAGATTCAATGGTAAGAAAAGAGAGGATACAATTATTATTCTCTGATCATCAAATAACCATTTTTTTCTAGTAATCTGGGCCTCCATTCATCCTGCCTTATCTAAATCACACATTCACATTCATTCTCTTCCTCTTACATCAGAGGGATTACACCAAGTATCACACATTCTGCTTTCTCTAAATACTATTTATACTGTTTTATATCTGTATTTCTCCATTTTCCTGTACCCTTTTTTTATAAGGGACAGAGATCCCAAAATGTGTGTACCTAGACATGAAACTGCTACAACACCTGGGGTAGCCAGAGCTGGATTAAGGTATCAGTGGAGTAGGTCCTTGGTATAGGACGGGGGTTGGCAACCTTTCAGAAGCAGTGTGCCGATTCTTCATTTATTCACTCTAATGTAAGGTTTCGTGTGCCAGTAATACGTTTTAACATTTTTAGAAGGTCTTTTTCTGTAAGTCTATAATACATAACCAAACTATTGTTGTATGTAAAGTAAATAAGGCTTTTAAAATGTTTAAGATGCCTCATTTAAAATTAAATTAAAATGCAGAGCGCCTCAGAAGGGTGGTCAGGACCTGGGCAGTGTGAGTGCCACTGAAAATCAGCTCGCCTCCTTTGGCGCACGTGTCATATGTTGCCTACCCCTGACATAGGGCCTGGGCCTGGAATCATATGTTACCAGAATCTCAATTTCTTTCTTTTTAAAAAAATGTTTCTAGATCCCATGGTTGAGTGGAAAAAAGAGCGAAGCATAACTAACAAAGTGATGGCTGCCCAAGTCTGCAGACAGCCTAAAAGAATAAGTCAGATGTAAGCTACCTCACTTATCTTAATGGGTTAAAATCTGCTCCTCTGGTGGAGGAGAAGGGGCACTTTTCCGACACTATCTCAGCAGATGATTCCGTTTATAGGGGGCCCTCAAGTCACACCATCACAACTGTGCTGAGGCGCTAGAGGATTCAGTCCTGCAGTGGGGCGGCTGCCTCACTCCTGCAGAGCAAGGGTTAAAAGTAGCCCTGGAGAGGGCTTTGGCTGGGGTAAGCTGAGTGGGGAAACAGCCACAGCTGTGGCTAGCTCAATCAGGGCGCAGCTGGCCCTTATTAGATGCCTGGCGGCCGGGAACTGAAGAAATCTCTCTGCAGCCTTGGAGGGAGAAGGCCTTGCTGCTAGGGAACATAACAGTTCCTGAAATTGGAGCAGTGCTGGGGAATAGGGTGAGAGAGCTGGGGAGCTCCAGCCTGGAAACCCCCCAGGCCACAGGCCTTGGTGAAGGCTTACTTAAGTACTGGGGTTGCAAGGTGCAGCCTGGAATTAGGCAGCGGCAGCTGGTCCAATCTCCTTGCCAATGATGAATGGACATTACACACTGCAGTCTGCCCCACTGAGTGGAGGCTAGATGATGACTGGCGGTAGTCACTGAGGCAAGGTGGATTTAGAAGGCTGGGGGTTCCATGGGAGGGGAGACTCAGAGTGTGAGAGTTCTGCTGGAGCAGAACCCCAGGACAAAGGCACCAGGGAGAATATGGGGGCCAACGACAGGCGAGACACCGGCCAGAAGAGGGCACTCCAAGTGCTGAAAGAGCTAATTCCCAAGATGACCAGCAAGAGGCGCCACACCAGTGAGTCTTCATGCCGCTGCATGTCCCTTTTCACAGTTCTCTGGTTGGGAGACTGGGGCTGAATTCTTCCTCCTCCAAGATGGACCTAGCCCACCCAAAGACACAGGAGTGGTGTTCTTAGGAGGGACGCTAAAGAGGAGTGGTGACAGGCTGCACACTAGATCAGGAGATAGTTCGTGAAGAATGTCTCTGCTACTGACACTTCAAGCAGGGTAAGGCCATGGCACTGGGCGGGACTCCAAAGGGCCTCAAATTGGGATGTGTCTGGCTTCCCAGATTGCCTGAATTCACTCTTCCAGATACTAATGAAGAAGGAACACACCACCTCTCCCAAGGAAGAGAAAGGAACAAAATAATTCCTATTCTTGGGAGCTTTGAAAAAATCTTTTCGGATTTGTTGAATGTTTTTGTTAATTGGGATATTTCTTGTTTCTAGAATTTGAAATCAAAGAATCAATTACTGTTGTGAATTGCTCACCATGTATTCTGCCCTGTTCTAGGTCCTTTTGAGCCTCCTTATAGAGTGTTATTTTTACCACTGACAATTCCACAATATTCTGATGTTGAGCAGTAATTAGCGAAATTCACTCTGACTTGATCTGTGATTAGAGAGCATTTTACGAGCTTCTATTCAGTAGCAGGGAAGATGGGGACACAGTAGTGCTGGTGGGCTGCTCAACAGTGCTGGAATGGACATTGTATTTTCAACACTCATTGGAGATTTAAAACTGTTTTAGTGAAAGGACTAGGGAATTGAGGTCAGTTGTAGGTCATATCCTTTACAAAATGGAGGGCATAGAAAGAAGAGGAAAAATGATTAAGGGAGTTGAGGGATTGCAATAAAAATGAATATTAAAAGATTTATGTACATCTTAGCTTAATTGTCACTCAAGCAGTCACTCTGGAGAGACAGACCCTCCATCCCACTGCTCAGCACACCTGCAATGGAACTTCCTACATTCTAGGTCCAGGCAGAGAAGAAAGGAAAAGAGGCTGCACACTTGATACTGCAAGAAAGATGAATCAGGACTGGGCAAGTAGGGACAGAAAGTGGGGCAGAGCTTTGGCTTCTCCCAGTGCACAAGGTACTCCCAATGAACAAGCTTGTGCAATTGAGCTGACCCAAGAGGGTGGGAGTCTCAGATGGAGGTGGGGAGGTAACCTGCAGCATGTAAAGGCTACAGTACATTACATCCCCCAGAAACAAGAGAAGTACAGGGATGGAATTGGGGCTCCTCCTGTGGTGGCTCAGCTGTATGCCACCTCCTACACATAGCTGAGCTAGGAGGTAGGTGATAACTGAAAACAAGCCTATGAAGGTGGTAAAACCCAAGAAGGAAGGGCTTGTTTAAGTGATAAGATATTCTAGAGGGCATACAGCAAGGAATGATGGGAAGGAACTTACAAAATAAAATGTAGGACAAATATTAGGGAGAAAAAACCCCTCTGAATAGTGGCCCAGGTTCTGTCACCATTCCTCACGTGAGCAGCTTCTCACCATACAAGCTGCCCTACTGACTTCAGTGGTGCGACTTTCAGAGTAAGGTAACACATAAAGTAACAAAGGCAATGTCTGTCCCAGGTAGATATATTCAATTACTAGGGCTGTAAGAAAATCACAGGTGGCAATTTTGTTGTGGAAATTGAAACTTTTAATACACATGACAACTTTGTATAGTTGCTGCAAATATGAATAGGATTGTAACCCATGCACCAGGTTGCAATGACACTCAGATTTGGCCTGGCCATCCCTTGGTATGACAGAGGAAGTCTGGGCTGAATCTGAGTGAAGGGCATTAGAACCTAAAACAAATTTGGCCCCACACCAAAACCACAACTTTAATAAATGGTGGCCACAACTTTTGAACCAAAAAAATCCCCACAAGTTTCTTACAGCCTTATCAACTGTGTAATGATTTCTCCAGGGAAATGGTAAAATGCATATTACTTGAGACATTTAAACTAGATAGCACAATATACTTGCAAGCTTATTATGGAAACAATCCTGTAATGTCAGAGGGAAAACAATAAAACGATCAGGTAATACACATCTGACATCATGCTTTTCAATAGGTAGTATAATGGTTTCAGCAAGTGCTAATTGAATCACACTTTAATTACTCCCAGTCTAAGCTGGTATAATTGTACAGTGGCATTAATGTATATTGAAATAACTGTTGATCATACTGCCTTTGTGAGGCACTTCTCACTGGAAGTGAGAAAGGAGAGCTAGTAATGTTGCCCAGAAGACATGGTCATCTAGTCTCTCATACACATGTTCACTTGTACCATATAATTTGTGAAAGGACATTCTCACTACAGGCAAAAAATGGTGAAGTCCACATGTTTTTGCACGGTCTTGAGTAAGCAAAACACATTTCCAAAAGTGGAATAAAAGTCTGGATGCCTCAGGTATTGATTCTGGAAGGTAATGTTTTTTACTAGTCGCCTGCTCAAACCCAGACCAGGTTGTTAGTTATAACTGCCAGAAATCATTGCTGCTTGTTTGCTTTGGCTAACTGGTCTCAGTTCAGTTCAAACATCCACACAGTCGGCACCCGTCTTGCTAGTGCCAAATGAGAGAGCAAGGACTGAAAGGGCACAGATACTGAACTTTCTTCTCTCCATCAGAATGGCCTGTCCTGATCAGAGATGAAGCACGTTGGTGGGGTAATGAGGGAAAGTTTGTGCTCCTACATCTCTTACTCTCTGTCTCTGGAGAGTGTCTTGGGGGGCCATAAACACAGAACTGTTGATGATCACTAATTTAATTTAAAAATATGAAAAAGAAAATAAAGCCCGAAAGAGGAGGCTGGATCCTAGTCCATCACTACATCTCAGCTCTTGGAATGGCCTTTAAGGGATATCAGCAGACAGGGGAAACTACAGCTGCCTAGTTTATACCTGGGAGTACTCTGCTGCTGAACTGGCTTCTAGTTTATAGAGGGTTCATGGCAGTTTAAAGCCACTTTTATCCTGCTCCCTCCTGAGCAGCACCGAGCACACCCCAGATAAAGAACAGGAGCCAAGTCAGATTGTTTTTCAAACTGGGATTGCAACCTTATCTTGTGACAAGTGATGACAAATTTCCACTGTGAATATTTCCTAGAAGGCATAGTCACAAAGCCAAAATTGAGCTATATGTCCACAAGGGTAGGTACCTGAGGTCTGGTCTACACTAGCTGGGAAGGTCGACCTAAGATACGCAACTTCAGCTACATGAATAGCTTGGCTTACCTGCCGTCCTCACAGCAGCAGTGGTCTACAGCAGGCTCTCCCATTGACTCTGCCTTGTGCCTTTTGGCGAACTGGAGTTCTGGCGTTGACTTTGGGATCAATTTATCGCATCTTGACATGACGTGATAAATCCATCCCCAACAGATCGATCTCTACACAGTGACCCAGCTGGTAATGTAGACATGGCCTGAATGCTCAGCTAGTGTCTTCCTATATTAAGCTCATGTCACAAAAATAAAAATTTTGTAACATAATATTTAAGGATATATATATGTATATATATATATATATATATATATATATAACATTTAAATACTAACTAGTAGATCTACAAAAAATATGGATGTAAGACTGGTGAAATAAAACTTTACTAAATAAGTTTAAAAGAGGAAATTTGTGTTATGATTTTGATAGCTCTCATATCTCTTATGAGTTGTTCCATAAAGTTCCCATCCTTACACAGCTATCACTTTACAGTAAGTCATAGCCATTATTACATCCTTTTCTCTTTCACTTACTATTGCACTGGCACACTGAAAGGTTCAATTTCAAGTGTTTCTAGTTTTCATTTTTTAAAACAGGAAGTAGAGCTCCATTCTCAGTTAAGATTATTCATGTGAGTATTTCTGTACTAGTGATCTCCAAAGATAAATTCAACAGCAATTGAATTTTTAGGAACTTGAGCACTTGATTAAAAAGAGTAAAGATAATATATATATTGTAACAGCAAAGAAGCAAGCTTATCTTTACCTTTTATTACTAAAGGAAAAAGAAAATCCAGACAGCCCCTAATTGGATTTCATTGCAGCTGCATGCAGGTCTTGTTGCAGGACCCTTATTTTAAAATGTCTTGAAATATCTGTATCTGTTCAAAATGCAACAGTCTACAAAATAGATGTTGCTTCACTCCCTACACAAAAACCATCACTTCAAAAGCCTTTGATGAATATGAGCACAATCAAGGGCATGTGAGATAGCTGCCATTTAGTGTAGCCAAAGCAATCCATGCCAACAGCAATAAACCTATCAAACTGTCATAGAGTCAAGCTGTGAGAAAAAGAGTCTGGTGATTATATGCAATAGTTTCCTTCAGTGGTTTCATAATTTCAATTTCTGTAGCATTTCAAGATTTCCAATACTTATAGTAGAAATATTACTATACTATACTAATACTATAGGATATGTATTTGTATGCTACTATCAACAACTTAGTGTATTGGCTTTTTTTCCCCATCATTGAATCAAACACAGAAGCTCATCAGAGAAGAAATATTGTGATTACATTCATATATAAATTATTTAAAGAGGTTCAGCCAATCAAAACAGAGATTTAAGCATCTATTTTCTGTGATATGTGCATATAATTCCCATTAAAAGGACATAGTCATGGTTGAGGAGCCTGAAATTGAACCTACTCCTAAAAAATAAAATTTAATTTTTTCTTGAGTCTAAAGGGTTTGTGTCCTTCAGTAGTGACTGTTCCAGACAATGAAAGTGGGGGAACAACACACATATATTGCGATGGAGGATGTAAAATGAGAAAAATTAGGTGATCGTCAAGGCTAGATGCACATAATCAGGGGTAGAGAGCAGACACACACAGACGATAAAGGAAGTTAAAGACAAACTCTACTTTTAATTGTTCTGTCCTAAGGTTCTCCATTATTTATGAGACTCCTTCCAGCAGATGGAATTTTTGAAGCTCAATGAATATTTTTCTCATATCAATTTTATATATTAGAATTACTGCTGGCATTTCACGATAGTATTGAAAAGGGTGTACTGCAAGCAAGTAATAGGGGAAGAGGAAAGGTTTCTCTGCTCCGCAAAGCACTGGATATTAGAAGTATTCTATTTAAAGAGAGGGCAGAATAAGACTTAGGATCAATAAGAAGCCAGGAGAACTCAGAGTAAGAGAATGGGTGAGGTTTTCCCTAAGTCCCATGTTATCAGGATTATTATTTAGCAAAGGTCTGTAACTGAAACACCCACTTCCTTCTGGTAGCCTTGAGTATTTCTGAAATAACTGCATGTATGCCAGACCACTGCACTGCTTAGTTGTACAGCATTCTGTGAAAAGTTAAATGTGTGGCTGTCACTCACCACCCAATGCCAGATCCCCCCTTTCACCTTCAAAACACACTCTATTATCCCACTATACACCTGTCCCCTCAGGTTATGTATGGACACTCAAAAAAGCAGGGCAGCAATTGATTATTGAAAATAAGAAAACAGTCTCTGATAATTGTGGGATCAAGAACAGATGAGCAGAACTGCAAAGTCCAGTATGACTGGTCTAGAACCCTCTGATATAACTATTCCAGCCAGCTGTGGCTGATTCTGCTTCATCTTGTTGATGCTCCTGACAAGCTGAATGTTATACCAGGAGAACAGCTTAGTGGAGAGGTCAGACAAGAATTATACTTCTGGAGCAGCAGCACCAGTACTGCTACCAGCACACTTCGTGGAAGAGAATTAAAGGCAGCAGGCCCTGATTCAGCAAAGCATTTAAGTACTGAACTTTTACTGGCTGCAATGGGACTTAAATATATGTTTAAATTTAACCAGATGCTTGCTAAATTGGCTCCCTAGAGAGAGAAGGGAAGTCAGTTCAGATATAATTTTTATGGTGCTGTGGTACAGGACAGTGAGAGAATGCAGGAACACCTTGTACAACAAGGTCTTACATGACTGCAGGCTGTAGTGAGTAGTATTGACTGAAGGTTATCATTGTTTGACATCATTCACAAAAAGTGGCAATCTCACTATTCCAGGAAGATGATAGCTTTGAAGAATCATACCATGATCCCAGTTTACCATATACACTCTGATAATAAAACAACTTCTTCAGAAACTGAATTTTTATGGGCAGTGTTAGTTAGAATAGTGAAAAAAAGGTGGTTCCAGTGAGGTGGGAAGTCATACATTTAGTCAAGTAATTCCATAAACAGGAATCATACAAATGTTCGGATATCTGAACCACCTGCATTTACCTGAACTTGTGTGCCACATACTCATTACAATTAAGGTTTTGGTTTTCTACAGCTTGTTTTACTTATTTTGAATTTGTTGCTGTTGCTGGCCTTGTGTCTTAAAGTATGTCCTGGTTAGTGTATTCCACTAGCATTCATAAATACAAGTGAAGCCTGTAAACAGGGTACCAGATGTTCTGATTTTATAGGGACAGTCCTGATTTTTGGGTCTTTTTCTTATATAGTTCCTATTACCCTCCACTCCCTGTCCCAGTTTTTCACACTTGCTGTCTGGTCACCCTACCTGTAACTCAATTATTCAACATTACAAAGTGGACACATGGGTGAATTCTTTTTATTTAAGATGAGGATTGTGATAAAGAGCTCACTTAAAATATTCTGCAGATTGACCTCTGAATTTTAGGATGTTTCTGGTTTGTACTAGTAATTCTTTTCTACTTTGCTGTCTCCTTCATTCATAAGCTTCCTTGGTAGCATCATATGATTTTCTTTATTCTTTCCCTCACTTTGTTATTTCTGCTGGTCATTTTGCTGATGGGAATTTGGATCATACTATATCACTTTTTTAAAATACACTCTCTCATATTTCTTCCTTTCTTATCCTATCCCCTCTGTTATTTTGGCCATAGTTTCTTCTCAGCAAACCTACTATACATAACTTTCTAGTCTCCCAGTAGTGAATTTTATATCTTGAATCTGATTATAAAAAAGTTAATTACATTAAAATGGATTCCTATAATGTGGCTCATTAAAAATATCTGGGCTTCTTTTTCAATATTTGGCAAACATTTAGTTACTTTGATGACAGAAATTTTTGCTCTCATTTTATGTCATTATACTCATGATGTACTTTTTATGTAATGATTAACTTTAAACTGTACTAAACAGAATTTAAAAAGGAAAGAAGTTAAAGTAACTCAGGAAAATAAATATCAGAGGTCTTGCCTGCAAATATCATAATAGTTTGAACTCTTTGCGTTAGGACAGTAAACCAGACTTATTTTTTTGTTTTCTGTTTGTTTGTTTGTTTGTTTGTTAGGGCTTGATACAAAGCTCACTGAAGTCAATGGAATTCTTGCTAAGATTAGGCTCCTACTTTGATGCCTCATCATAATGTAACAAATAACTTTAGCAATATCATTGCAGACAATAGTTTTTTATTCTGGTATATGTTACAAGTACATTCTTTTCATAAAGTATCGTCTCTACGGTATGTTTTGCAAGTATCTTTAAAACATTTTACATCAGTTGCAAGAAAGAAATTTTAAATGTGTACCTTTATCTATGCTGAACAGTAAAACAATATATATATATATAACACAAATACTCCCAAATCCTAATGGCCAAAAGGTTGTCCTTTTAAAAAATAATTTAATTTACTGCCATTTGATTTTTGTCACTGTATCGCACTTACCCTTTTTTTTTTACTAATTCATTTTTTCTGGGATGACTGACATCCAACTCCCTGAGAAGCTTTCAGATAGATACTTTTTTTAAAGCAGCAACCACAAAAATGCTGGCTTCCAGCTATGCAGGAAGTGTGCTTTGCCTGAGTGCTCTAAGGTTGGCAGGAAACCCTCTTCATCTTGCTTATCCTCCTTCTGTGGGTCATACATTGGTCAGATTAGTGGGCTTCAATACCATCTACTGGAAAATAACTATTTGTCAGGAATGTAGCTAAAGACGTAATGCTGTCTTTCACTTTGTGTAGTAAATCAAACCTGTGCAAAGTGAATGGAAAATGGGTGCTAAACACTACCAAATCATAGTGTGTGTCAAATACTCGCATAGTGCTTTACACCCATCTTCCATTTACTTTACACAGGTGTAAATTACCACACAAGACAAAAAGCAGGTACACAAGTAGCCTGGGTGATCTGAAAGTATAAGTGCTGATGGCAACATCTGTGCAAGATCTTCTCACTAATTCAGTATACATATATACATACATGCTCTTGGTGAAAGAGACAAGCTTTGAGCTCCACAGATCAAGAATTCTTTCGCCTTGTCTCTCTTTTACTATAACCTCAGTTTCATTAATCTTTATTTCTGATGGAAGTAATTTTCAAAAATAAAAACAAAGAAATGCCATATTGAGAGGAAGGTGGGTAAGGGAGTAAAATGGGCAACATTCTTCAAAATGGGGTACAGTTGACAGGTTTACAGGTACATTCTGAATTGCCTCTGGTGAGATCTATCCATCTGAAATTTACTAGAGATATGTCAGTCATGGTTAACAATGGAATTACGCAATGTAACACCAATTGTCCTAACTGGAATCATGAAGGAATTTCCTTTTACGGCAAACCGGGTAAGTAATAGTTGGGGAGAAGGCTGTTGCCATTCAGAGGTTGCCATACTTATAGCTTGATGTTGTTAGATTATTTGAAGTGGTTCCATAGGATATGGCCACAGCATGCTGCACTTTGGCAGTTCCCAGTTGGTGAATAGACTTTTTAGAGCCATGACCGGAAAGCATAGATTAAAGCAGTCTCACTCCTGGCTATTCTAATCTATTCTGTTTCCCCAGAATCACAGAGCCATAACTAACTCCCCCAACTCAGCTAAGAATCTGTCCCATTGTTTTTAGTGGAAAATGGAAAAGGATTTCAAAGAGCGTAATGATAACAACAATTATTATTACATATGCAATTAGTGGGATTGTGCATGTGCAAATTATGGCTCTGATCCTGCAATCAAATGTGTACTGGAAATCCCCTATGCTTGTATGCCCAATGAAGTCTGCCTGCACAAATTTCATTGCAGGATCAGAGCCTATATGTGTGTAATCTGCAAATATTACTCTAAATACTTTTTTTGAAGTTAAATAATTATTCTAAATTAAATTGATTTAATAAACTCATACTTTTACTACAGTGAACATATCCTATCTATTTCCATGTTTGTTGGCTACCTTTATTTAACCAGATTACGTGCTTCTTGAAAAATATATAATAAAAGCCATCCGTCTGACTTGTTTCTGGTATAACTCCATTGACTTCAAGGGTTCATATATTTCCTACTGAAAATACAGAAAATGAATCAGGAGAACTAATGATTTTAAGTGATGCTGGAAAAAAAACTGATTTCTGAGCCACATTTGTTGACATCAGTATTGAAAAATAAGCAAAGCAAAATGAAAAACACATCTTGTTCTATAACTCAAGAATTATAAAAAGATGATTGTGTTGAACAACACTCTCATGTCCCTATTAATACATAAAATATTTACAGCAATAGTACTTTCTCCCTTGGACTGTCATATTTCCCTTGAAAAAATTAGCTTTGGCTTTTGAGAACTAAGACATTCTATAAACGAAAACAGTCTTCAGAAAGTGAGATGGCAGAAAAAGACATGATCCACACATCTGGTTTCCTGAGTGGGAGGGGACTCATCTATCACAAAGGGACCTGAGCTTGCATCAGTTTCCACTAACTGCATCAGTTTCCACTAACTGTTTCCATTAACTGCAGTTTCCACTAACTGCATCAGTTTCCACTAACTGCGTCTTTGTTGAGTTCCACGAACTTCATACAGCGTTGGGGTCTAGTACAGGAACTTGGAAGCAGTTGTAAGGCAAGGGACCAGAAGTAAAACCACCCAGTGGCTTTTGGCTCAACCTCCACTTCCTAGCTTCTTTCCCTGATTAATATTGGCTAAGCTTCTTCTCAGCCAGACAACAGCAGCTGTCCTGTGAAGGGCTGGGTGCTGAGTGATCTCGCACACAGGCAGAAATGAAAGTTGTTATAGTCCCTTCTCCCTTCATTCTTAGCTCAGCAAAGCCTCTAAGTGTACATCTATACTGCAGGAAAAACATGTGGCACCGACTCTTGCAGCTCAGGTCAATTGACTCAGACTTGCAAGGCTTGGGCTGCATGGCTAAAAACTGCAGAGTAGACGTTCAGGTTCACACTGGAGCCTGGGCTCTTAGGCCCAGCTCCCCACATGGTTTCAGAGAACAGGCTCCAATCCAAGCCTGAACACATACATGCAATTTTTAGCCCTGGAGCCTGAGCCTTGCAAGCCTGAGTCAGCTGACCAAGGCCAGCTGTGGCCGCACTGAGGATCTTTTACTTACGTGTAGACACATCCTAATTTACTTCTGATGGCCATCATGCCAGAAGAGGCTAACCCAGCTTCAAATCTCATGCTTGGTGTCCCATCTCCAAATCACAAATCACACTTATGCTTCAGCTCTTTGTCATGACTCAGGTGACTTGAGGAGGAAGGATGTACATCAAGAAACAACCAACTCAGCCTGTGTGTAATCTGAGTTTGCCTGAGTTTGTCCACTTGTCATTTTTGTGCACATTAGGAAATACAGGGAACAGTAAAGTTGTACTTGACATGATTTTTCAAATTAGCACTGTTTTTTCCACAGTGAGAAGGGTTTGTTCTGAGAATGTTGGCATAAATAGTGCAATTTTGATGAAAATTTATTTGGACAACACCCACGTTGATAATAAAATAATCTCTAAATCATTAGCAGTGCTGACCAGTAATACCAAATTCCATTATACAGACATGTTTCTTCCTAAATTGTGGTTCTTAATAGTAGCATTGAAAACACCATTTTCAAGTTGTAGCTTTGCCTTTCAGACTATAGTATTCTTTTTACCCATCCGAACATCATTAGTATGTGCACCTCAGGCTTTCTCTGGAGCGCGAAATAACTGGGCTTCAGGAATCAAATATATGTGATTCTTTTTTTAAAGAAGTTTCAGGTAAATTATAAATACAAGTTTACACTGCATGTATGCTGTTTCATCTTGAGGGGAGCTACCTGCAATCTGCCATTCGAGTCCTCCATAGAAAAGGACATGATCATACATGAAAAGAAAAGGATTAAAAAGAGACAGAGATAGAAGATCCTTAAACAACCTAGCTGTGCTTTCAGCACACCTTTGCAATCCTCATGAAGAAGATACTAAAGGCACAATTAGGAGCATGAAGATCAATATTTTCAGTGAATGCAAGGCACTAATATCATGAGTGGCTTCCCAAATGCCACTAATGGCACCATCAGATGTGCTACTTATTTAAAAATCTAGTATCTGTATAGCTTTTCCTCATTTAACTCTTAAGGTCCTAACTACAGCAGAAAGATGCCAAATTTGAAAGATTTCGTTAATGACTGTATTGAAATAAAATGCAGACAGAAAAGTAAATATGAGAGTTAACTGTATAGCCTTATTTAGCACATGTATTTTAAATTACTTGTTTGTATTGTTTAACCCTCTTCCAAACTCCTGACAAAATATGTTCTAAGTCACCATTTATAAAATATAGTGTTTATGCCCTGAAAAACTACAGTAAGACACATAGAAAATGAACACTCTTGCACACACAAACTTAGGCCCTGATTCTGCAACCACGCATGTGTGTGCCTTTAGCTACTCAGATATTTCAGATTCAGAGAAAAAAATGCATAAGTTGCCAGCAAATCTGTGTAGGGAACTCTGGCAAAATGACTCTCCAATGGGTGCACTCCCTTGTGGCTAGGTGTGGCATTGCAGGTTTCTTTTTTCTGTAGTCCTGCCAACCCTGTCTGCTGGGTTTCCTTTTTCCTTGTGATTTGGCCTACTGGCCAGGCACGTTTGATCTCACTTCTTTTGCAATAAACCAGGATTTTCATTCAGTAGTCCCAGGGCCTCACACCAGGTCAACAGCCCAGATCCAGACCCAGTAGTCCTTGTGATGCCTGGTGTCTTCCCACTAGTTTGCACAGTGAAGTTGCAGGGGAATCCAGTCCCTCCTGTTAACCTGGATTCCAGCAAGTGATTATGATCTCTCTGGTCAGACCTCTTGCTTCTTCCCTGGGCTACTCCCTACATTGGCCCATCTTCTCTTCAGGGGGCTCTCACTCAGAGCAGGAGTTTGCTCCAAAGTCCCTAGTCCCATTACAACATTACAAAGGAAAGCTAACTAATTAATGGAAATAAAGAGTGATGCCAGTTCCTCTGTTCTACCAGAACCCTGCAATCATCTGTTCCACAGCTCTGTGCTTACAGGAACTCTAAGGTAGCCTGGCTCTCTGTTATTCCCATCTCTGGGAGCTAAGAATGAGAGGTCCGTTCTGGCTCCTCCTCCAAGACTGACAGAGACCAAAGCTGCTCTTAAACTCCTTCTTGCTTGGTGTGGGGCTTGTAAACCCTATCACAGGGACCACTGGTTTATTTTGGCTGGTCTTTGTTTGAACTGGATCTGGGCCCCACTTATTCTTAATCTAGCACTGTTAGTAGGGTGACTTAACATAGATTTCACTTTTTGTTTACCCAAACCCTAAATGGGTGTGCAGGGCCCACAGTGATGGGAAGTCTGAAAGAGGGAAGCTGATACTGGCAACTTTCTGCACACTTGGACATGGGGTACACCAAAGGGCCAGCACAACCTCTCAAACAGTTGATGCTGGCCTTGTAGGTTCATGGGAACTACAGAACTGAGAGAAACTAAAGCTAATCCTCCCCAGACATAACCTGCAAAGGAGCATGCGGGTGGAAACAGCACCTTCTTTCCTTAAGGTGAATTTCATTTTAGTACAGCTGCAATTGACCTAGTTGCATACAAGTAACAAGAGGTCATTGCCATTAGTAAAGCATTTCAATCAAAAAAAGGCTTTTAAAATAAATAGATCTAAATGGTCTTCCTACCCAAGAAGCCTTCTCCACACAACCCTTGCATAGGGCCTAGTGACAATCTGGGATTACAAGGAGTGCTTCAGGCAAGAGCTCATAGAAACTAGTTTTCATGAAGAAGACAATGTGGAAGAAACAGTCCATGGTCCTGTGTATAAGGAATGCATATTACACATCCTTTCAAAGTGTGTAGCAATGGGCATTTCCACAGTACTCCAGGAGACAACATACCTGCTTTAGACTAATGAGTTACTGCACACATGACCCACTGAAGGTTATGCCTGAAAGGCACTTTTTAGCCCATATTCCACAACATGTTTCTCTCTCTCCTAACAATTAATATTCTGTCTCCTAACAAGAATATAGATTATGTGCATTCCCAAGAGTCTTAATTTAATACTACGCTTTTCCCCATATTGAACTACACCTCTACCCTGATGTAATGCGGTACCCGAGAGCCAAAAAATTTTACTGCGTTATAGGCCAAACTGTGTTATATCGAACTTGCTATGGAGGGCCAGGAAGGGAAGGCTGTGCCTCTCCAAACAGCCTGGCCCCAACCCCTATCCAACTCCCACCTACTTCCTTCCCCCTTACTGACCCCTCAGAATTTCTGACCCATTCAATCCCCCCAATTCCCTATCCCCTGACTGTCCCCCGAGACCCTCTGCCCCTTTTCCAAGCCCCATTCCTGGCCCAGCCCCCTTACCATGCCACTCAGAGCAGCATGTTGGAGCCAGACCCGCTGTCACCATAGGCGCTGACTCCATGTGTGTTTCAGGGCTGAAGCACCCACAGAGAAAAAAACTGGTGGGTGTAGAGCACCCACCGGCAGCTCCCCGCCCCAGCTCATCTCCGCTCCACCTCCACCTCCTCCCCGGAGCAGGCCACCACCACTTCGCTTCTCCCCATCCCTCCCTCCCTCTCTCCCACAGCTGTTTGGCGTGGCAAGCCTGGGAGGGTGGAGAAGCGGAGCAGCAGCGCGCTCGTGGGAGGAGGCGGAGGTGAGCTGGGCAGGGAGCAGTTCCTCTGAGCCCTCCTCCATTACTTGCTGTGGCCCTCCCTGCGCCCCCCTGCCCCAGCTCACCTCCACTCTGCCTCCTCCCCTGAGCACGCCGAAGCTCTGTTTCTCCCTCATCCCTCTCTCCCTCTGAGGCTTGCTGCAAATCAGGTGTTTGCCGCAGCAAGCCTGGGAGAGAGGGAGGAAGGAGGGAGAAGTGGAGTGGTGGTGTGATCGGGGAAGGAGGCAGAGTGGAGGGGAGCTGGGGCAGGGAGCGGAGAGGAGCTGGGGCGGGGAGCAATTCCTCTGCACCCCCCCATTACTTGCTGTGCCCCTCCCTGCCTCAGCTCACTTCCGCCTTGTTCCTCCCCTGAGTGTGCTGCCGCTCTGCTTCTCCCCCGTACCTCCCAGGCTTGTGGTAACACGAATTCAGATATAATCTAGTAAAGCAGCCCTGCCCCCCCCCCCCCCCCCGAGAGCTGCTTTAACATGTTATATCTGAATTCGTGTTATATTGGATCACGTTATATCGGGATAGAGGTGTACATATCATTTTATTTAGCAGAAAAGTAAACCAAAATAATTCAAGCAAACCTAAACACAATAATATGAACAGTACAATACTGTGTACAGCCCAATATAATTTTCAGCTAGGAAATCTGTTACTAGAGAAATGATGAAAGAAGTTACAAATGCCTTCTAAGATAAAAAGTGATATTTTTTAGCAGTCGACACCTTTATTTAGAGAAGGTACAGTATCTTCTACAGTTAAACTACAGTGTTTTTACAATGTCTGATCTATTGCTTTTGTAGAAAATTAAATAAAGCCCATGTTTATTTAAAATAGGATTGGGAACTGGCTTCTAATTTTTTTAATACTATTCATCTCTCATCAAAAAGGATTTTTCATATTAATCTAGTGAAAGCTACTTAAAGTAAAATCCAGTTTAAATAAGGACTTTTTGAAAAACTCACTATATAAAGGAATTTATTGTGTCTAGGTTTTACACTGCATGTAGAAGTACATGGATAGAAGAGATTATGTTGTAGGTAAATGAATCATCATATTCCCTTAATCATATATACTGTTCTATCTTTATGACAAAAAACTATCTGAGCTGGCATTATCCTCTTTCAATGGCTCTGCATGCACATACCTTACAATCTGAGATATAACAAAATTAGTACATTGACATGCATTTTTAATCAGTGCATAGAAGACTGAATACATATTCATCCCTAAGTAACAAACATCTAACTAAAATCTATTTCTGTAGAATAAATAATACTATAGAAGATATTTGTAAAATATTTGTATCTGTAACGAACAGTTAGAACATTAATAGTATTTTTTTTTCATATCTGTCTATGTCCATTCATACTCTCTGCCTATCTTGAGGAAAGATCTGAAGTCATGATAAGCACTTAATATGCAATAAAAGAATTCAGCAAAAACTAAAGGATTTCCAAATACTCCATAAATATCTATTAAGCCCAGTAAAACTCCTGTGATAAAGACAAATAATGCTTTATTATTTCTAGTGTACAGATAGGGAAACTGATGCACAGAAAGGTTAAGTGTAATGCCCAAGGTTACACAGTAAATCAATGTGAAAGACATAATTAAATTTCTTCTCTCAAAGCTATGCACTAACAGGTGGGCTATGTTTCCTCTCCTGTGACTGTCTGATACTGTGTTCTAAGTGGTATACAATATTTTCTTACTTCAGCTATAGGTGTCCTTTGAATTGTAAATATTCTGATTATAAAGGTAGTCAAATCATGAAAAAACATTTTTGATAGTTATACAAGGACACAAAATCAAATGATATGGTTCTCCTGATGATGGCAGATATGAAATGTTCCTTCACCATATTAAAAATCCTAATTTATTTTGCAATTTGGGAAACAAATGTCAATTTCTGTATTTGTACTGTATTTTACATTTTGATATATTATAAATTACATTTTTATCCTCAATTTTAACAATACAATTTGTCCCCTAATGCCTGTGTAATTGCTTCATAACATAAGAGCAAGAGAAAACATGTTTTAATTAACAAAACAAAGAATTTTTAATGTAGCTTATTGTCAATCCCTGGAACTCATGACTGCAAGAAATCATTGACATAAATAGTGCAGCTGGACTTAAAAATTAGTCATTGTTATTAACATTTGCAAATATAAAACCCAGGAGAATATTATAAGAGTAACTAAATCTTATAATTGTGAAACAATTGCCTGTGGTTGTTAATAACTAATTCCCATCCTCTACTCTAGCCTCCTCACACAAGATAAGTTAGTTCACTTCTGCTAAAGCATGAAGTATACTGCAAGATACAGGATAGACAAATGATCTAATATGTGCTTTCCATTTAATTTGAAAACATGAAATATTATCAGAACAGGGGATGCATCTGGATGTTGGATTCTGTTGTGATTTTAAAGGCTTGAGTTGATCTAACTTTAAAAGTCCAACCTAGACATGTTTATTCCATGTGTACAGACAAATAAAACCCCTCCTGATCAGATTTTCTACTGGCAAAATTCATGACTAAGCCTCCACTTACTGCATTGCAGACAGGTGTCCTTCCACATTCATTTGGCTGGCAACAAGGAAACAACTACTTCTCATCGCATATTCAAATGCATGTATTTCAACATTGCCTTTGCACCCTGCTTGACAGAGAGTGGGCTCCTTCAGGTTCTCTCTGTGTTAGCTTCTGCAAAGAAACTGAACACTGGAGGTACTCGTGATAAAATGCCAATTTAAATGTTAAGTTTGTTTTCATCAGTCACATAAACAGAAAGTCTTGGGCTGAATCTTTCCCTGGGTAATGCCAAGACTTTGCCTTAGTTTTGCTGCAAAACATGGAATTAGCCTGTAAACTAATGTGAAGTGCCTTGCCCATTAGTTCACCAATTTCATCCATAGTACCCTTCACCTGTTAGAGAACTAGGCAATGGCTCATATTATTCTTCCCTCGATGCACATCCCATTAGCCTTGAGAGGAGAACAAATCCCCACCTTGTGCGTATCCAAGATGAGATTCACAGAGATTTCCATTTGTGTTAACAAAAGGATTGCTCCTTCTCCACAGCAGGTGTTATTTCTATATTCATATGAGAGGGAAGCCACAGACCCAGAGTTCAGAGCTGATATGAACTTCTCCAGAGTTCAAGGACATGCAGACTCAAGGTTGTGGTTAAACCCCATCTCTAATTCACACTTTGTTGTGAATATCAAGCACCACATAAGGACATTTTGCTCTGCATTGACCCTGGAGAATTATATGCTTTCAACTGTCTAATTTATCTGCAAATGCAAGATCTTTTGTAAAATCTTTCCTAACGAACAGGAAGTTCCCCTCTCCATATTCAGAATTAAATTATATTGGTATAGTTAAACTTTTGGTTTAGATTAGCTCACATTCTATTTAACAAGGCTCCAGTTGTCTATCCTATAATTTAAATATTGCTGTGGATGAAGATTGTATGCTATCCAAAATATCCTGCATTATAGAAGCAGAAAAATAATTACATATCTAAATGGACATATAACGTTAGCCTATTTGGCAGTGAAATCTTATTTAGGATACACTATTTAGTGATAGGAGAATATAATTGAATAAATAAATTTCATCTGCTGTATATGTAAGTCCATGAAAGTAAGTGATAAGAAGAGATATGGCATATTGATTTTGCTATGCACCACCTCTAAAATGTAAGTGAGTATTACACCAGCTTACATTTTCAATATCATGGTGCAGTTTAGAAATATAAAATATTATTTCGAAATCTCTGAAACCAACAGAATTGTAATCAATTTTTTATCTGTGCTTAGACTCTGGAAGTCAGTGGTGGATTTTCTGTCCTCATTCTGCAGTTCTCTTGTTGAAATATTTAGGTAGCTCCCATGGGAAATACTATAGTATACCTAGGTTGAACCTGTTTACATTAGGAAGTTAAAGTCTGATCTTTGTATCCTGTTAGCCACAAACATATCCCAGTCTCATACTGCCACGTCCCCAGAGGGGTTATTGGATGTCACTCTGCAGCAGTTCTTGAATGTACAACACATAGTTCTATTGAACAGCTACAGGGACTGGTTGTTTCATCCTTTTTCATCCTTGATTAAAGTCTAAATGCAGCAAACATTTTTACATGATGTAGTTTCTATTCTGGAGGGAAAATACCAAACCAGTAGTTTAACGATATTACCAGTATGATACTCAAACAGTTCAACTAGGAAGACAAAAAACACTATAAACTGGGAGAAATTTATAATGCCATATTCTGGGTGAACAGGACATTATTAAACTGACCTGAACCCCAATGTGTGTATATTTTAGATTTAAACTTTAATGTGTATGACCCCACCTGGGTTCTAAATATATATATACAGTGTTATAATGCAAATTGCTGTACAAATCTTACAGTTGATATTGTAAATTGATACAGGCACTCAAAGAAACATTTTTATGTACAATGTATGAGTGTTCTCATTTTGAATTGCAGCACTTCTGTGAGAATCCTTTTAAAGATGTCTTAATCTGAGGATTTTATTTTTGTAGTAAAACCATAAACATTCTGGCCAGACATCATTTTTCCCCCCAGATTTACGGATAAACTGATGCGCAAAGAAAATAACAACAAACATGCCATTTGAAATGAAGCTTAAAGCTTATTTCCCAGTGTTCATGCAGAATACTTTCTTCGGGCTTACAAATATTCATAATCTGAAGACATGATTTTGAAATATCTAATGAGGCTTCAATGACCTAGAAAACTCGGTGTATGGAAACAGCTTGAATTACTGAGCTTTGTTTATGAGAGCCACAGAACTATATTATATATACATTCTTTGTATATGTGCATGTATACATATATCTATCTATAGCTACATATACACACAGTTTAATTATCAAAGCTTGTTTATGAGAGCCAGAGAACTATACAGACATATACAAATCTATTTATCTATCCATCCATCTAATCATAGGACAGGAAGGGACTTCTAGAGGTCATCTAGTTTTATCTAGACCAGTGGTGGGTCTAGGTGCACGCACCCACGGGGGTTCGCGAGACCACTCCTGGGGGTGCACGCCCAGGCAGCTGGAGGAGCTCTGTGGCTTCTCTGCAAGCGCTGCGGTGGCCCTGGCGGCAGGAGGAGCAGGATGGCTCCTCCTGCCACTGGGGGCCGCTGCAGCGCTTGCAGAGGAGCTGCCAAGGCAGCCCGGCTCCTCCTGTCTTATTGGAAACCCGGGAGGAGGAGCCGTGCGCCATGGCTGAGACTTGGCCCCGGGAGCCGCACGCCGCGGCTGCAGCCCTGGGAGCCGGGAGCCCCGCGCCGCAGCTGCAGCCCCGGGAGCGCACGCCACGGCTGCAGCCCTGAGAGCCACGCACCGCGGCTTCAGCCCTGGGAGCTGGGAGCCGTGCGCCGCGTCTGGGAGCCAGGAACCGCACGCTGCGGCTGAGACCTGGAAGCCAGGCGCCGCGGCTGAGACCCAGCCCCGGGAGCTGGGCCCTGCGCGCCATGTCTGAGACCCGGCCCCAGGAACCAGAGGAGCCACATGCCACAGCTGCAGCCCCGGGAGCCGGGAGAAGCGTGCCGCGGCTGGGAGCCGGGAGCCGCATGCTGCGGCTGAGACCTGGGAGCCGGGCGCCACGGCTGAGACCCAGCCCCGGAAGCTGGGCCCCATGTGCCTTGGCTGAGACCTGGCTCCGGGAGCCAGGTGCTGTGGCTGAGGCCCGGCCCCAGGAGCTGAGTGCTGAGGCGGAGATGGGCCCTAGGAGCTGGGTGCCGCAGCGGGGACTTGCCCCAGGGGGGCAGTTAGGGGACAAGGAGGGGGTGGGTAGAGGGGGACAGTTGGGGGGTGAAGTGGGAGGGAGTGGATGGATGGGGACGGGGCTAGGGCAGGGCTTCCCCCGTGGGGAAAAATTTCTACTAGGGGGTGCGCGGTCAAAAAAGTTTGGAGACCCCTGATCTAAACCATCCCTGACAGGTGTCCAGTATCAGAGGGGTAACTGTGTTAGTCTGTATCTGCAAAAGTGATAAAGAGACTTGTAGCACCTTATACACTAACAGATGTTTTGGGTCATAAGCTTTTGTGGACTAAGACCCACTTCAACTAATGCAGGTTAGACAGAGGTTCCACAACCTTCCTAGGCAATTTATTCCAGTGCTTAATGACCCTGACAGTTAGAGGAAGTTTTTCCTAATGTCCAACCTAAACCTCCTTTGCTGCAATTTAGGCCCATTACTTCTTGTCCTAGCCTCAGAAATTAACAAAATTTTCTCCCTGCTCCTTGTAACAACCTTTTCTGTACTTAAAAACTGTTATCATGTCCCCTCTCATTCTTCTCTTCTCCAGACTAAACAAACCCAATTTTTTCAGTCTTCCCTCCTAGGTTTTCTAGACCGTTAATCATTTTTGTTGCTCTTCTTTATACTTTTTCCAATTTGTCCACATCTTTCCTGAAATATGGTGCCCAGAACAGGACATAACACTCCAGTTAAGGCCTAATCAGCGCAGAACAGAGTGGAAGAATTACTTTTTGCGTCTTGCTTACATCACTCCATCTAATACCTCCCAGAATGAGGTTCACGTCTTTTGCAACAGTGTTACACTGTTGACTTGTATTTAGCTTGTGGTCCACTATGACCCTCAGATCCCTTTCCACAGTACTCTTTCCTAGCAAGCAATTTCCCATCGTGTGCAACTGATTGTTCCTTTCTAAAAGGAGTTCTTTGCATTTGTCCTTGTTGAATTTCATCCAATTTACTTCAGACCATTTCTCCTGTTTGTCGAGATCATTTTGAATTATAATCCTGTACTCCAAAGCACTTGCAACCCCTCTCAGCTTGTATTGTCTGCAGACTTTATACATATACTCTCTATGCCATTATCTAAATAATTGATAAAGATATTGAACAGAACAGGTCCCAGAACTGATCTGTGTGAGACCCCATTCATTATGCCCTTCCAGCATGATTGTGAACCGCTGGTAACTACTAGGTGGGAATGATTTTCCAACCAGTTATGCATCCACCTTGTAGTAGTATAAGATATAGTGCTGTGGCTCTCATAAACAAGCCTCAATAATTAAAGCTGATTTTAAATTTTAAAATTGATTGATTTATCAGGACTGGCAGAAAAGATTGCATATAGCTTAGACTCACTAGCTTAAACAGTGACAATTAAACAATAATGGAGTAGTCCCTATCTTGGCTCATAGAGGAAGTTCAAAAGAAGGTTAGGGCTTATAAGACCTAGAAACCAGGACATGCCTCCTCTTAGTTGATTTGTCACTTGAGGTACTTGGGTATCTAGAATGTAGCCTGGCCCGAGACACTCTTATTTCTGTTTGTGGTCCTCCCTGGTCAGAAAGAACTGAGAGGTGTTTGGGGCTGATCCCATTTATATACCATTGGGTAAGGATGTGAGAACACAGGTAAAATGTATGCACAGCACCAACAGACACTACTTTCCCAAAAGTTCCAAACTCGCATGACTACCTGCAGTGGGATCCATGTAGATAGTGCTTGAAGAAAAACTTTAGCATTGGGACTGGACTAACAATTCAGACCATTGGTGTCTGAATTCATCTGCTACAACATGGGAACATTTTCTTTTAGTCTCATAATGAAAGGTCACTAGGGCTCTACCTGCATAATTCCAACACTGCATACTATACTGATAACTGTGTGCACTTTAAGGAGTTTTATTTATATTTTTAAACTGAAAGAAACATGTACCTAGATCATGTCTGAATTCTCTCCCTAGTCTGTTCATCCTACCCTACTGGAACACATGCAATCAGTTAGCAGTTCTACTATATGAAAGTCAAAATCCAAGAGCTATAATTGCACACAGCTTGGAAAAGAATGATGAATGAGATATTAGTAAATATGAGTTTATTATACCCTTTTTAAAATTTGAGAACTAAAGGTCACAAATATTAAAGGCATAGTATTACATGGAGAGAGAACAGACTGTCTAATGACGACTCACTTCATACTATTGAAAGTATATTATTGCCCATTCCAGGCCACAATAAAAATAATCCACACCAAAAAAAGAGGGCTAAAATTTTCGAGATTAATGGACTGTTAAGAGTGATCAGAGCAGCTTTTCTGAGATCAGAGGGAAGAAAATGCCCTCGGAGCATAAAACTAAAATTATAACATCACTTTTAAAAAATGATATTTAGCATCCTCTACCGCAGTGACGGTAGAAGTGGTCCTACTGTAAAATAGATGTCTGAAACTTACAGTCATTCACAAATCTCTGTATATAAATAGCTAACTTAACATATAATGTGATAAACCAAACAAAGTTTGAGTCTTGCATTGACAATGCAAACACTATATTCAGAAAACATCTAATTTAGTGGGTAGAAAACAAGTGTGTGAAGAAATAATCTGGAGAAATAGAAAGAGTGGAAAAGCTATTTAGCTGTTGATCTCGGACAATTTGAGGATGATTCTTTAATGATAAAGCTTCAGGAACTCTGATGCAAAACCTCTCTTTACACAGCCTGCCTCTTGAATCTAAGAGCTAAACGTATGGTAAAGTACAAAGAGTTATAAGCAGCCCTCTAAAGACACAACAGGGTTCCACAGCCTTCACAGAATCCAATGAGTGCTGAACTGCAGCTCAATCTTTACATCCTGGGAGGTTATATAATTCCTTTAGCGATGGCCAAGAACTACAGACATTTAATACATCTTGTCCAGCTTTGGCAGAGACTTAGAGTCCACCTCACAGGAACACATTGGCCATAATAGTACCTATCACAGAAGCTATTCTCCTCAATTGTACAGTCACAGTGAAACCATGGGGCCAAAGCTAAACCTTGAAGTGGCTGCACAATTACAATCAATGAGAAGTGTTTGTGTCATAATTTAACAACCAAGCAAGGAATGGCCATCCTGGTGTCAAGACAGCATGTACATACTATCAAAACTAAAATCTCCCACCTGGACAACTGAAATGCCCTCATTGTACGATAACAAGCTGCATAGACAACTCCAGATACTTGTGTGTTATCTGCGATAACAACAACTGAAATAAAAGAAGAAACTTCAAACATTTTAATCAAGGTCAGAACACTCAGGAAAATTTCTATAGGACCATTCCACAGTTTTAGTCTTTGATATATGCTGCAAATATCCTAAAAGAAATGCAGATAAAAATTCATTTTCATTAAATGTTACTATTGTAAATTATGGGGAGATGACACTGCAAAATGTATACTCATCTGCTTACCACTGTGATATAGTGCACCTCTTAATCCTGGAGACTGCAAAAAGTATGCTTTCTCAGTGTTAAAAGTGTTAAGCAGTTACAGAAATCTTTTGCCTGACAGATGGAGGAAAAAAATGACCCAGCTTTAACTAGCCAACCTAATTCTCAAGATAATACAAAATTTCACCTTCCCTCCACCCATAGCAATACTTCTTCAGAGAAGTCTCATGTGTCATGGCACAATCTGATGGTTAAAGGGATGACGAAATTCTCCTCTCCATCTCCATGTACAACACTGCTTCTACATTTTGCAAAGTTTTCCCTCCTTTTTTCATATAACAGCTCCACTGGGGACACAACACTGAAGTTGATGAATCAGTGGGCTGAAGCAATATAGGAAATAATATGGGCCAGAGTATCACTCTGTTCTTCTCCAAAAGCAAGGGTTGCTGAGGTCTAGTATCCCATAGCTCTCCAGTGTGGAATGGAGGTACACTAACCAATGGACCTGGCTATGTATGGAGAGGAGCACATGGCTCAACCTCCTACAGGGCGTGCAGTAATAGCACTGTCCAGCTTCTCTTGCAGTGGCAGAGCTCTGCACTGATTCAGAGCTGTGCCTTTCAATTGTACTTTTTGGACCCATATGTTGCAACTGTCCTTAAATTCTTCAGCAGAGCTTAAACTACCTCATTTCCTCCTAAAATCTGAGATATGTTAAATAGCAATGATCGCTCATTCACCATTGCTTTCTTTCATACTTTAGCTGCTCCATTGAATGGTAAAGTACTTTAGTTAGTTAGGTAATGTATCACAGTGAGTGTTTTGATATGCCTGACTTTCCTAGATTCTTTACTCACTTGGACAGCTGCACAAGCTTTTCAATTGCTTGTATAGTTTAGCTAATATAATTGTACAAATATTATCAGATTTTGTGGAAGAATGTAAAAGTAATTGTCAAATAATGATCAAGCTATGATTAAGTAAATATTTTATTGTAGCATTAGTTAGCACATAATTTAAATATGGCATGCATAATTTGTTAGCATATCTGTCATCCTATTCCAGTAAATTTAAAGTGTGGATACATTTGTTGAAAAGTCACCCTATTTTGCAAATTTGACAGCAATAGCTATTTCCTGAGTGTATCTGACATTTTTTCATACACTGTTTTATGCCAATCACATTTACCACAAACTGCTTATTACTTTATTGCTGAAAATGGCAACACGTATTTATTTAGCTTTTTATTTTAGAATCAGCAGGCTATCACTTGCTTTATTAATTGCATCCAACCTTGAGGATTATAGGCACCAGTTTCAAGTTTATCTAATTTCTGTGGCTCAAAAAATGAAGAATCAGTAATGCAGTTACACTAGCTCCCTTGAGGAGTTATTGTTCATTTGGACTTTGTCTCCATTTGTCACTGGACAGGAGAGGCTCGCTGGCATTTTGCTAATATATATAAAGAAGGTAGAAACTGTAGCATTCTAAATCTTTCTGAAAAGTTATTACTTAAATACATACCAAATGCAAAAAAGTGAGTGAAATATTAGGCATATGAATTAAATGCAAAAAGTCAGGAAGTGAAAAAGTTACTAAATTATCCTCAACTTGGTGTTGACACATAAAACGTTCCCCTTTGTCCCACAGAAATTTACTGATTACCTAATAGGCGACTGAAATGAGAAGAGGAGTTGGGATTCACTTTTTCCTCTTTCAGCTGGCCATACAGAGCCCACCTTCCTCAATTCCATACGGATGCTGCTCAATTTGCCAATGCTCTACCACCCCACATCTGACTCTGCAACAATAGTTATCAATTTACTAGTATGGGCATGGCTATGCAAATAAAATGATTCAATATGGAATTGACTATGCTAATTTCTGTGGTAAGCCACTAAGCATGCCCACTATGAACTAGATGTTTGCAGAATCCTAAACAAAGTCAGACTGAGACTGAGCTCATGCAAATGATGAAAGTCCTGTATCTGCTTTCCTGACAAATCTGACTACTAGGTGCTAGCTATATATTTCACCAGGGAACAGAAAGCACTGTACTGACCTGATGTTTTGTTTTCTCCTCCTGACCTAGAGGAGACCCTCACCTGGATATTTAAATGAGTCAACACAGTTCTTCTCTGGCATCTGTTTCCTTATCACGAGGTTCAAGGCTGATAATACAACATAATATTCACTTTATTCTAAAACCTCAGATGCACATGCAGCAGTCTGTGATCATTTAAAAAAAAGATTATAAATAAAGTGCAGTACAATACATAAACCGATAAATGCCTGGATCTTCACTGGAAAGAAAACTGAGCAATATATTTGTTAGTCGTTAGTCTAGGCAGGAAGGCAGAATGAACACAAAGACATAGGCAAGTCCTGGAGGATATTAAAAAACAGATAGACAAACTTACAGCAAACCTAAAATCCTGGCATTTAATGTGAAGAAACATTATTTCCCATTCCCCTTTCCCTATTATAAAAATGGTAAGAGAGAACTGAGAGGAACCATCATTATTATATTCACTGATAACAGGCACCATGAGAGAGTGCTGCAAGCAGCAAGGATCCAAAACAGGCTTGGAAATGGAGGACTGAAGGTTTCAATTTTCCCAGGTCTCAGCACTACAAAGCAAAATAAGAGCAAAGGCAGCATTAGACAGGACTTTACAGTGAATGGAACTGAGGGAGCAGTAGTATTCACTGCTAAGCTCTCAGTTATTTTTAAAGGAATGACATATATCATTTGGGACCCTGAACACAGCTCACAATATTCTGAAAATAAAGAAGGATGATAACAAGGTCCAAACAGGACATTTGATTGACAGTATGCAGACTTGTCTACAATTACTGAAACTGTAACAAGTCCTTTTAGATACATTTTACCCAGCTTTTAATTTGTGTATATGTTAAGAAAAGTGGGATATATAATAGGAATTTGGAAGAACATTGATTAGGTGGGAGCCAACAGGTAAGTTGAATTCTGCTGCACCACACTGGGGCAATAGGCTTCCTGGTCATCCCCACAAGATGACATCTGTGGATACTGGGCTGCCAATTAGCCCCATATGCCAGAATGGGGGAGTGGGCAGGTGTCCTATTTGCATAGGAGAGACATTAACACTGAAATGATGCAGTAGGCAATCAAAAAAACAACACTGCATGTAGGAAATGGGGTGGTGCTGGCTTGAGACCCAGTATGATTTTTGAGAGATAAAAAGGGCACTTAATCAAACACTCCAAAAACCTCAACAAGTTTTCGTTTCAATTCAAAACAAATTGGTTGGTTCAACCCTTATAAATAATATTGATTCAAGTTAATTCTGCAAGATAGATAATCAGACATTTTTGATGGGTAAACAATTGCCTCTGTTTATCAGTAAAATCTGGAATAGGTTAAAATAATAATGGCATACTAGAGGTACAGTATTTTGAGGAAGAGAACCAGTTTGTTTTTACATCTGGCTTTGCTGCCGCTCAGATGATATTTGTTGGTTTAGATTTAGCCGACATGCATGTTGCAAGCTCTTAGAATAGACGTACATTTACTTAATAATTGTTTTTCCTGTACAGCAAGGGTGAGCAGAAAAATAACAGTATATTTTACTTTCAGTTCATTTCTGTAATGCCCATTGAGTCTAAAGAGAATATGTGTAGCAGGAAGAACACTAGACTCTCAGCTGTCTCTTCCTTAGACACAGAGGAATATGCAGATCAGAGATATTACTAAAGACTGAGACCAGAATAAGCATATTGTATGCTTTTGCCTGTACAATTCTCTGTGTTTATTGCAAATGAAGGCCATTCAGCACTATGTGTTGCCAGAGCATGGCTCAGTCAAAATACTAAAAAACAAAAGGGAAGTGTGTAGTGATAAATCTTTATGGCCTTTACCTAAAAATGGACAATGTTTACAGGGTCAGCCCTATTAATGCTCTTCATAATCTAATCAGGAAAGTCATAAACACCATAGTCTCAAACTATGAGGTGGAAAAACATTTCACCAAAACAATCAATTTAAAAAGGCAACAATGAACAATCATCTTGTTATTGTGTAAATTCTGTTTGACTCAAACACTGGTGCAAACCCAGCATTTTCTTCTTTGTATGTATGGAAAAGCCTCTTCTTTTGAGAGTTAGAATAGCTTTCCAAGACTTCTGATTTAAATTTCAAATTCTTGATCATAGCCAGGGAGTAGATGTTTTTATCTTGGAATTGGAAATTATGTTCTTTAGCTCTATACCAAGTGAAAATATTAAGCATTTTGTTGTATCCACTATGTGAGCCAAGTTCCCCACTGTGTCTTCAAATCCACTGTGAATGAACCATATTTGGATCTGCTTATCAGGAGGAGACATTTAGAAAGACAATGAGTCTGTCCTGCTAGACGGAGGCTCCTGATGCTTTTAGATAGGCCTGTGGTGAACTGCAAAATGGGCCCTAAAATCAGGCTGACATGGTCGCTTAACAAGCTGTGGTATTAGCTGTTGGCTCAGAAAATTTCTAGTGACACCCACAGGGCTGATGACGGCAGCCATCATAATTAGAAAGCATGAATCAAAAGCACCAGGTGAAGATTTTGCCTTGGAAGAAAGAAACGATAGAAGGAGGGAATTACCATGCCCTTTGACTATTAAGCTGACGCATGCAGCTGGATCAGTGACCAACAGTGGCTGGACGGATTATGCTATGGGGATGCTTGCTACAGCCTTATACTTCCCACAACCAGTGGCTTTCAAAGCAAACACTGTGAACTGCTTCAAAGGAAGTAATACAGCAGGCTGCAGAGGGAAAAAGGTAACCCAATTAAATACAGAAAAATAAGATTGTAGGCTTTTCCTCACATTTTGCAAACAACTCTTTCTGGAAGTTGATCTAGTCTATTAATTCCATCACTCTAAATTAGCACCTAGAAATAGCTGGACTGTAATGTTTACAGAAGTAGAACATCTATGTAATCATAACTGATATGACCTTGAAAGGGATTCACTGAACTTTGGTACGACTGGATTTTTTTTCAAACTTTGTAGGCTCTTGATTTTGAAATCTGCCTAACAAAAGCTCTGCTAGGAAAGTTGTTATTACAAAGAAGCTTCTCAACAGGGAGAAGTGGGCTAATTGCAAGCTCTCCAGTGAAATAAAAGAAGGTTTTGCAAACAACTACAAAAATGAAAAAATGCACTACATTGCTGTTAGCAGAAAACTGTGGGGGAAAACATCTGAAATGGCAAAGATATCTAATATAAATAGATGGTATAAGACTAGCTGGAAGAGGCTGCATAAGACTTCAGATAATTCATAAACAGTAATTGCTCATCTGACCTTGATGCAACTACAGAAATTCCATTAGCTAACAAATCTTGACATATAATTACATACTAAATAAATATTCTCCCATTTATTTTGACAGACCCTACAATAATCCTGCATCCAACTTTTGTGTGTTTTCAATGGCTTCTTCCCACTCCAGATTTGATTTCTAGTGAACAAAGTCACAATTAGATAGCATAAAATGGGATTATAAAGTTTCCTAGAGTACTTGTTCTTCATTTCTCTCTTGGAAATATGAGTCCAAATGCCAGTTTTGAAAGGATTGTAAGGATCACAATGATATGGCATCCGTTGCTTCTTATGTGATGTAACTGAATGAGACCTTCCCAAGCATCCACCTGGGACAATGCAGATTAGAAAGGGAATAACTAAAATAAGTTTACGTGTCTCAGACACAAACAACCAAATAAAAAGCCATTGTAGTTATGAAAATCTAATAACTGTATGGAAAACATGGCTATATTTGGAAACTAAGATTTATGACAGCTTTTGATTATATCAAGTATTCCAGGTAAAACTTAGAAAAATATAGAAATGAAGAAACAACACAGATATTTCAGCCATGCTGAGAATAAGTGCCATGAAAAATTAACTAAGTTAAGTGACAGAGAAGCAGGTATCCTTAATGAAGTCTTACGTGAAAGGAATTAGAGAGGAGAGAAACTCTGGTTTTCTTGTTCATATGCTCTAAACTGAGTCCTTTCGGGGTGTGTGTGGGATGGTTTGGTGGGGGGTGGGTGGGAGGCTAAATATCTGAATCTTGTCTATTAAGTGTATGAATCTGCTCCAGATTTACTAGATTCCAGAAATATACAAAAGTATCTATTGTCGACTTTCATATTAAGTGCTAGTCAGCATAGATGTTTTTTCTTTATCATTCAAGCTCCATTTGGAAGCAATTAACTTCTCTGTATTAGTTATAATAAGCTTCTCCACATCAAGCTCTACATACACTATGTCTGCACCAGTGGTTCACAGTACTATTCAGTAACATTGTACACATGCTTCTCATATCAAATTATGTTCCATAATTACACTCACTTCCTCATTTTTGAATACTTCTCTCCCTGCTCCCAATCAAACACAAAATTTTCTGACTATAAACTTCTGAATTTAAATCATCGCTTCACTATTATGTCATTTGATTTTTTTTAAAAAAAATAAGGTTACTCTGGCTGCAGGAGGTGGAGGCGGCGAAAGAAAAGCAAATGTTATATTTAAAGGTGCCATTGTGCAAATCATTCCTGCTACACTCCAGGAACAAAACAAAACAAAAATCAAAACAAATAAAATATTGTGGCCTCATAGACCATGTTAGGATAATTTTAAACTAGTTAACGTTACACAAACTTTTGTTAAATATAAAGAAAGATAAAGATTGTATATTGAACATATATATATATATATCTATATATATCTATATATATATATCTATATATATATCTATCTATCTATCTATATCTATATCTATATCTATATATATATATATGTGACAGAGTGCTGGGAACGAGCAGCTGAGCCGGCATTTTGGTCACTTAAACACCAATTAATTCCCTCCAGGGTAGACCAGATGAGGCATAATTAGTGGTGGATTAGAATGAGTAGTGGGAGGACTAATGAGCAAATTGGCCCATTAACACAGGAGGTATAAGAAGGCAGAAGGCAGGCTAGTAGTCACAGAGCCAGGATGGATCTCTGGGTATAGAGCTCTCCTCCTGCTCTCTCCAGGGCAGACAACTGAGGAGAAACTCAAACTGTAAATAATTGTGGTGTATGGATCAGTATGGTGGTGGGAAGAGAAAATGTAAATAAAATCGTGCTGGGGTATTTAACAACTGAGGGTCTCCAAATCTGTGTAGACAGAGCAGACGACAAGAGTGCGAAGTGGGATGCTACCACATCATATTTTGCTATGCACTTATAATATGAGTCAGATTGTGCCTGGACTGGCTTTTGCCAGAGGAGCACAAAGAGGGTACGAGGAGTTTTCCCTTTCCTTGGTCCACTGTGAAAGAATCAACCACTATACATCATAAGATCAGAGCATCTACTAGTTAGCAGAGCACACTACACCTGTGTAAAGAGTGGCAGAACTGCAGATGAAAAATGAATTCTATCAGATTCTGCAGGCCTCACACTCTAATGCGTCTCTTCCACAGTCCCAGTGCAAGGCTATGCCTTAAAAGCATAATGTAGCCCTTTATTAGAATTGGACAATATGCTAATTTTTGTAATATTTGACTGTGTGTACGTGTGCTCTCCTCTATAGTGTACATATTATTTTCTGTGTTCATTTCATTTTGCTATGATGCCTGAAAAGCAATACAATAAAAGGTTTCTATGTTGCACCTGTACAATATGCATATCGAGGCAGATATGCAGAAAATGGACACGTAAAACTGAAATTCTGCTCTTTCCTCCACAACTCTCACCATGACCCTTTTCTTTTCTCTCCAAATGCAACTCCTAGATTTGCTTTCCTACACCCCTACCTTTAGCCTCTTGACATGCACATCTCTATACATAACATCTCTAAGATTTCCCTGTTTCAACTGCACATCTCATGGTTTGTTATTATAAGCATGTTTCAGGCTTTGATCTTTATTTGGGATCAAGCCCTTAAATGTTCAGTCTCTTGGGGCAGAGAGTGTGTTTTCTCTTATTTGTTTTTACCCAGCTGGACATATCAATGTCGCAAAGGAAATAATGAAATACTGTTTTCCACATGTTTGTGCACACAATGACTTGTTTGCATCTGTGTATGCATTTTTTGTCCAAGTTTGCAATCTATTTTTGATACTTTGCCTTATTACATTCGACTGTATTTGGAAAATGAACTCTGTTATCATCAGGGCCTCAGAGCTAATTTCTGCAGCAGCCACCAGATTCTTATGGCACATGTGCAGGATTCCCTGGCAATTCAGAACGCTCTGACAGCTTAAAATGCATAGAAAAGCATTCAAAAACAGCAAAAGCAATGAGAGTCCTTGTGGCACCTTCGAGACCAACAAATTTGTTAGTCTCTAAGGTGCCACAAGAACTCCTTGTTGTTTTTGCTGATACAGCCTAACATGGCTACCACTCTGAAACCTGTCACCATTCAAATACAGTTTTCTTTTGCCGAAGCAATCATTAAAACAAAGAGTATCAATACTAATTAAATATTTAAAAATCTTCTTTTTTTCTATGCATTTCATGGTGACATAAAATTTCGGTTAAAACTTACGGAGCAGGTGTATTGCAGAAACCAGAGCACAGGCCCGGTCTGTTGCACCATACACATTTCTATGCCTCTTTACTCACTCCTCCTAGCGCCTGGGAGGAAACTGGAGGACACTGCCCCTCCATTTCCTGGACACTAGGATAGGTTGGGGGGATTTTACTCTCCCTATACCCCATCATTCTGTTCAAGCAACAAAAAACCCATCCAGACAAAAAACCTTGATTCTCTTACATCACGGAAAGTAAAACAACTGTGTTAAAGACACTTATGTCATCTTCATTTTGTGTTTTGGTTAGATACCAACCTGATAAACATCAAATAGACTAGATTAGAGAGGTATACAAGACAGAAAAAGCCATATGCCTCTATTACTCCCTCACATTTTGGCAGGAAATCACAGTTAGAGATGGGGAGGGGCACATGACACCTTCTCTTTCTTCTCCCAAGATCACTTGTGGCATTTCTTGAGATCAGGTTCTTCTATGCTTTTTAAGCTGAGCAGAACTTTAGGAACATGTCCCTCTTCCCGTCAAAGGACAAAATAAAGGAGGAAATATTGCCACATTGGTTCCCCAGGCAGAGAGAAAAAGAGATGAATGCAGAATAGCAAATTTCCTTGCTCTTCCTAGCAGGGAGGCTCAGATGTGGTCAGGCAGAGCAGGAAACATGATTTCCACAGGGTGTCAGGAAGCAGCCAAATTCCACAGCAGGAGGTGGATTCTGTGGCTGTTTCTGAGGCAGAAGAACTGCACAAAACACTAGGCTCTCATTATAAGGTTGTACAATACTCAGGAGAATTTCTGATGCTACTATATTAACAACAAACGAATGGTTTGTACCTGTCACTAGAGCCCTGAGTTAAAATTACTGCCTTGTATTATGCACTGTTGTGTGTGCATTTTGTTTTTGATAGTACAGATAGAAATCAAAAGGGGAAAAAGGATTTGTTGTATCAGTCTGCCATCTCCATGTGTAGGAGCAGCTCAGCATGTGACAGACATTGTGACATCACTGAATTGTACAAGAATTGAAGCTGGTATTGCATATGTTTCAGCAATTTCTCCTACCACTGTCATGTAATTCTTTAGTAGATTTCTATCACACACAGTGACTTTTAATATATTTGATTTTTTTGATCTTCAATAAACTTCAATCTGTTCCTCTGAGAAAAAAACTTGGTTACGTTGAAGACATTTCTCTACTTGCCTGCACTAAGTGAAATTCTTCCTAAAACAATAACTACTCAAGATGATTAAGTCTAGAACAGACTGTAAAGAAGACAAGGGGATCTCACAAAACTAGGAGACTGGGCAACAAAATGGCAGTTGAAATTCAATGTTGATGAATGCAAAGTAATGCACACTAGAAAACACAATTACAACAATACATTAAAATGCTGGGATCTAAATTAGTTGTTAACACTCAAGAGAGTGATCTTGTTGGTAGTTCTCTTATAACATCCACTCAGTGAGCAGCAGCAGTCAAAAATGTTAGGAATGTTAGCAGCAGAATGTTAGGAATCATTAAGAAAGGGATAAATAAGAAGACAAATATTTCCTCTATATAAATCCATGGTATGCCCACATCTTTAATACTGTGTGCAGATGTGGTTACCCTATGTCAAAAAAGATATACTGGAATTGGAAAAGGTTAAGAAAAGGGCAACAAAAATTATTAGAGGTATTGAACGGCTTCCGTATGAGGAGAGATTAATAAGATTGGGACTTTTCATCCTGGAAAAGAAAGACTAAAGGGGATATGATAGAGGTCTATACAATCATGAATGGTGTGGAGAAAGTACATAAGGAAGTGTTATATACTCCTTCTCATAAGAAGAACTAGGGGTCACCAAATGAAATTAATAGGCAGTAGGTTTAAAACAAACAAAAAGAAGTATTTTTTCACACAATGCACAGTCAACCTGTGAAACTCTTTGTGGATATTGTAAAGACCAAGATAACAGGGTTCAAAAAAAAAAATTAGCTACATTCATGGACAGGAGTTTTTTTGCTGCCCTAGGTGGCGAAGGAAATTTAAAAAAAGGCGGAGAAGTTGCAGTTGCTGAATTGCCGCTGGCAGTGAAATCAGCAAGCAGCCCCCACTGCCGAACTGCCACCGACAGCTTTGGTGGCATTGAGCTGCCGCCAAATTGCCACTGCCAGTGAAATCAGCGAGCAGCCCCTGCTGCCAAATTGCTGCCAACAGCTTCGGTGGCATTGAGCTGCTGCCGGATTGCCACCGAGGCCGGCAGTTTGCCTTCCACAAAAGCTGCCGCTCTAGATGGCCACCTAGGTCACCTATTGACTAGTGCTGGCCCTGTTCATGGAGAATAGGTTCATCAATGGCTATTAGCCAGGATGGGCATGGATGGTGTCCTTAGCCTCTGTTTGCCAGAAGCTAGCAATAGGTGACAGGGGATGGATCACCTGATGATTACCTGCTCTGTTCATTTCCTCCATTGGCCACTGTTGGAAGATAGGATACTAAGTTATATGGACCTTTGGTTTGACCCAGTATGGCCATTCCTATGTTCTAAGTGTAAAATAATCTTATTAAAAAGTCATGGTCTATATTTAAAGATGATATCCTCCACTATATAACATAGACTGCATCATTATAAAGCCATATAGCCACTTACAAAATTCATGTATTATATTCTAACTATCTTGTATTTTTGCATTAAACAATAAACTCTTTTAGGCAAGGACCTTCCCAGATGTTTTTATTTGTTCTGTAAAGCATTTAATATATTTTTGGATACTATACAAGTAAATAAATCTGATAATTTCCTTACATGGCTACCATCAGGAGTGTCATTTAATGTATCATCTCAGACACTTCTTGGCTTTCACCCTTTTCTAAAACAAAATCATCCTGGCTTAATGGAAGTAACTATATCATCATTTGATATCAGATAAATTGAGATCTTCATACTTAAACTGGGAAATGCAAATTTGCAGGGAATTTTGACAAATGCAGAGGAATCTTGCTATTTTTTTTTTTTTTTGCCAGAATAGATAGGCTTGCATTAAGCATTTCTCTGGGGTGCTTTTTGTCTTATTTGCACATCTCCTTGCCCCGGTGTCCACATTTATCAACTGCTATCAATGTAGGACAAGGTGAAAGTGATTCAAAAATATTCATAAGATAATTTAAGAGGCTAGATATCATAGTGAAATTTTAAAGAGAAAAATCTCTTGAAAAATCTCTTTGGTTCATGTTGTACAACAGGATGAAGGCTTTAGTGCTTTCTGTCCTATTAGATGTGAACAGCTTGCCTGGTGTGATGTTTTGAGGTTCACCAAGCCCAGTAAGGGGTTTGGTCACCATATCTGCCTTGTAATCCTGGGTGCCTTGTGGCTGTGCAGCTTTGGTCCAGAGCTCTCTCCCCAACAGCCTTCCAGCAGTCCACAATCTCACTCTGGCTTTCCTCAACCTGATACCTCCTTATAGACTGACCTTAGTACCTCTCCAGCTCTGAATTCACCCCAAAATTCTTCTACTTACTGATTCCCCACATAGAAAGTGTTACGTTCACTGTCTTTACAGAAATAGTAAAACACTCCAACCTGTTAGTTTTCTTAGAAGCACACACTTAATTGAACTTACACAGCACTGGTGATTGATAATGAAAGCAGAACAAAGTTATTAACGGAAGAGCATGGATTAAGTGATACCAAGTAAAAGAGATAAAGGTATAGATGGCTGTAAGAAAATAAAAGTGAAAACATTCATCTAAAAGTCTAGAGCATAATATAGCAAGACACAGTCTTTGTTCAACTTAGTTTCTTTCACCCACAATCTGCTTTCCATCTTTTTACTGGCCAGCCTGGGAAGGACACCTCACAGAGATCAAGTTACTTGGTTTCTTAGTCTCTTAAGAGGAAGGATAAATATGAAGTCTCTCTCTTGGATGTCATAGGGATATCTTTGTCATACAAGTCATAAAGGCCTCCTATGGATTCAGTCTCCTCTCTCTCACTAGGGTGCAGGAGCCATGTTCATTCTAACTCTTGAGTTCAGGATAACACTGTTAGTTTATCTCTATGGCTTTGTTTACTTCTACTATGTAAATTGAGTAAACCCAAGTTCCTTTTTCCAGGACAGACCTGTTAATCTTCTTTACCTAGGTTATACTATTTTTCTAGTAACATACAGAGAGAATTCATAACTTCACATATAACATTAACATATGCATTTTACAATTATATTAATAACCTGCATGTTATTAGCTTTCATATGATACTTTGAGAGGTATATTTTTTACAAATATTATTGCAGTTGCATGTAGGTTGTGACTATAGGAGTTCCTAGGATCACAACCATCCTCCTTCTTTTACCCTTTTATGTTATAAACCTGTCAGAATTCTCTTTAGAAATATAATCATGAAATGAAAATGATACCACTCTTCAGACTCCTATTATTTTAAAAGATTTCATTGGTGACTGAAATGCAGGAGAGGGTTTTTTTCCAGTTGTGAAGATGAAGAGTAAAAATGACCCAACTAAGCCATTCGCTGACAAAGAACAGGAGAACAAGAGAATCCAATCAAACAATTAAGAGCTTCACACATAAAAGAGCTAAGCTAATTTCATACAATGCAAAAATATTTTTATGAAAACAGCCTATGATGAAGGGTAAATCAAGTCAAGACATTTTCATGCTCATAACAGAACAATGTTTCTAAGCCAAGAAACTATAGACATGGAGCAAGGAAATGGAAAAACAGAAATGAGGAAAACCAAAGGAAAAGGCAGAATGGGTCTAGTGCCTTCTCCTCTCCTTCAAAATTTCTCTGTTCTCATATTTTAATTGCCCAGATGATAGTGCCTAATCTCAGTTCATAAATATTTTATCTCCTTCTATCACATCACAATAAATCATTCGATAATGTTTGTGTCTTGTATTCAAATGTAGCCATTATGGTAACTAAAGTATATTTGTGGCTAACCTGAAGTCTTCATTGTATGCTAGCAAAATGCACGAATATAGTCCTGTGTAGTTCAACTCATTTAGTCAAACACACCATTGTACTTTACAATTATAGGATACACAGAATTGTACTTGTGACATTCATCCTCTTGAGTAATGATCTGCTCTCCTTATCAAATCAGAACCCCCAGGCTCTGCACTGGGGCATGGTGGAAATTATTCCTACAGATCAACTCCTTATCTAAGCCTGGAACGACAGTATCTCATACACTGTACTTCAGCTTTATCTAGAGCGGGAATAAGAAGATTTCCTCAGAAAGAGAGCAGATAGTGCTCTCAAAAACACAAAGCTATATTAGACACTTCTCACATTCTATTCTCAGATATTAATTATGAACCGAATGTACTTGACATGGCTTCATCTGTATGCAATGAATACAGAATATAGAATTTTTAAAAAATATTTTATTATAACAAAGCATATATAACATACCAATTACTGTGGTATCTGGGCCCCTTTTCAAGGTTTACACTGAGACATTACTGATATTAACAAGAGAGATAAAAAAACAGCTCCTCTACTGCCTACAGCTTTTAATTTGACCTGTCAACTAGGAGTTTAATCAGCTGGGAAAGCCTGAAGAAAGTGGAACATTTTGTAGGTCTTTCTAAAAGTAGCCAGGTGTTTTAGTAGTAAAGAGCCTGTTCTTAATCTGCTCTCAGATAGAGTCACAGTGCAGATTAAAAATTCAGCCCTTCCCTGTGTTTGGTTTATAGAAATCAACAACAATACAACATCAAATTCAGTTCAAGCTTTCGCCTTTGGTTTGCTGCTTCTGAGGTTTCTACTTTCTGGGACTGCCCAACCCACAACCAGGATCCTTTCCTTCTATAAAGGCACTCCTGCTTACATCTGCCCAACTTAATGAGTCACAATGTATCTCAATGAGTCAGGAGAAACAATGCAACAATGCCCAGCAGAATTAACACCCACTAAGTGTTTTAGGAAAACAGTGCTAGCCTGTTATACACCCCTCCCCCCATCCCGCCCCCCCCCGCACAGGTATAGACTTAATATCTATAGTGTCCTGCTTTCAGCACCTACAGTCATGGAGATCTTAGGATAAAAACTTTTGCTAGACATAAAGTAATATTAATATTTTCTTTTTAAAATATTGCATAAAAGTTAAAAAGCCTGTTTTTCATTGACATCTGCATGATATCCTAAAGTTAGGAATAAAGCAAGTATCATAGCAGGACAACACAATGGTTTCTTTAGTCTGATAATCTGTCTCTGACAATGGCCAGTAGTAGATACTTCTAAAAAATGTGCAACTCTCCTCTTCAGCCAAAAACACACCTAATTTGTACACTAGGACAGGAAATTTCCTTTGAATACCTGCCAGTGATCATATGTTCTAAAGCATAAAGTTTGTTAGCTTTGTAACATTTTTCTGCCTATTGTACCTACATGTACAATTATTCACAAAAACCTGTAACTTAAAAAAATATTTTAATATAGTATTGGCCTCAAAAATTATTTGAGGCAGTAATTTTCAAGGTTAATGATAGACCACATAAAAATAAGTATTAAACATATTTTTGATCTATGGAAAAGAAAAAAAGAGACATCCAACTGCTCTCCTCCATACTATTCAGCATCCTCTTACTTTTCTTCCTTGAAAAACTAAATATGATGTTTTCTGCATCTTTTCTTTTATACTATATGGCATTTAAGAAGAGTTAACCAAAGCTGAATTTCACAGTCAAGATGAAGCTGTACCATCAACTTACATAACATTACAATATTGTCCTCATTATTCTTTATACAGCCTAACATATTATTCTTTTTTTTTGACCTCTGCTACACATTAAGCTGATGTTTTCATTGAACTGCCTACAATGATGCCTAAATCTTTTTCCTGAGAGATTACATCTAATTCAAACCCCATCAGTATCTAAAGCATACTTGAAATTGTACCTTCCATGCTCATCTAGGCTGAATTTCACTGTTCTGCTCATTTTCCTAGTTTCGTTAGGTCCTTATGGAGCTCCTCACAATTCTCCCTAGTCTTGAGTAATCTAAATAAATTTGTATTAGCAGCAAATGTTTCTCACTAGTCACTCCCTCTTCTAGGTCATTAAATGTATTGAACAATACCAGTTCTAGTACTGATCCCCAAGGTACCTTACTGTTAGCTTCCTTTCACCATTAAAAGTGAAGGGAAAAAATCCTGTTTGCGCCTCTCTTTTCCTCTAAACTTACACCAGATAAAGACAGACAATCTGTATTTGTGCAATTAAGCTATGTAGATCTTTCACATTCCCTATAATTAGCAAAAGCTACATTTATTATTTTGTTGACTGTTCATGTTTACATTCTTGATGATAATATATATAAAATAATAGAATATTCATAAAATCTTACACATAATATGCTCTTAGCCCTCTTTTGCCCATCTCTCCCCTTTCAATGTTGCTTACCTTCTCAGATTGTGAGCACTTCAGGGCAGAGACAGTGTCCCTGTATGTGTGAGCAGACTACTGGATTTCAGCTAAATGAATAATGAAAAGGAACATGCTAACAGTGAATTTTTGACATTTTCTGCTCATTAAGCTGAAGTATAACCATTTGCAGAAAGACAACTGATAGATGAGTTTGCCATTCCTTTGAGTAAGACTCTTTTCTCTCCATGCAAAAAACAAATAAACAAAAAATCCAAAACCAAGCCTGACTTTGATAGTGTACCTGTCACCGCTTAACAGCACTAGTTTCAATACATGACATAGTGAAATCCTAGCCCCACTGAAGTCATCTCAGACATAGTCTTTAGTTACCGCATTACATTACATTTCTGAAACACATACATTATTTTCATAATGGGAAATATCTGGCTAGACACCACTACAATGCCCTGTATCCGAGACACCACATTAAGTGTCTTGGTGTTTACACTTCTGAAAAATCTTAGGTTGGTCACCCTAGTTTGCATATGGTCCATGTGCATCATGTAAGGTCACAAAGGTTTGTATAAAGTTATTCTCATCCTCCACATACATTTTTCAATGGCATCATCATCCCATTGAGTCACATGGAAAACATTACATGCTCAACCCTTAACATTTTCAGTTTGAAGTGGTGTAGTAAACAAAGCAATGGCTCCTTTGGCTTAGTAAATGAGGTGAGAGTCCCCCACCTCTCCACACACACTGCTACCCCCCACTCCTGTAATCCTATGCAGATGCACATTTCAGCCCTACATACTCCTCTGTTCTCCATGTACTCTGCAAGCCCCCTCTACATCCATCCCCTTATACATACACATCAAATTTCACTACCTCACAGACTATAAGGCATTAACTTAAATCCATCATTTTATAAACTACACTTACAGTAGCTTCCATTTGCTCCCTACTCAAAAAACCCCCTTAAAACACTGAAACTACTCCCTAAACAAAACCCCAAAACACTAAAACTACTCCCTAAATAAAAAATTGCAAAATTGATTTTAAAAGAAATGCAACAAGACTCTCCGATAGAGTCTGGGAATGTAAACACCAAGTTCCAAGCTACAAATTCTGGGCAGAAAAAACAGATTCTTTATATATATGAAATAAATGGTGACTAAACATTAATTATAAGGACAATGCCTGCAGTCACTATCTTAAAGTAAAACAAAAGGGAATGATATTCAGACCTTAAAAGGTCTGGCCATAAAATAATAGTTCATAGTTTGGGGATTACAAAGTAACATTGTCAATCATCTTTATCGGGCGTTATGAGGCCAATTAATAAAAGCAAACATACATCACACAGTGAAATTTCATGATGTGGCATTTGATTCCCTATAGGATTTTAAAAAATATTGCAGAATCAAAATTCCAATAAAAATCAGCCTGATAATACATAAGCCAATATGCAATGGCCTTTCGACTGCAATGGCCTTTCGACTCCAGCTGCCTGGTGACTTTGACTTCAAACAAATGTCATTTTCTTTATATCATCTTATATTTCTGTTTATTGGGTTTGTATGGTCAATACAATAGCTGCTCAAGATATCTTTAAAATGATGTTGAAATTGTCTAGCTTTGGGCTAGTCTACACTGGCAATGCTAAAGTGCTGCCATGGTAGCGCATTAATTTGCCTTGTGTGATTGCAGCGCAGTGCTGGGAGAGTGCTCTCTCAGCGCTCTGAAAAAAAATGACCACCAGGAGAGGCGTGGCTCCCAGCTCTGGTACCTGGTCTACAATGATGCTTTACAGCATTGAAACCTGCTGCACTCTGCAGGGTGTTTTTTCAGACCCCTGAGCTAGAAAGTTGCAGTGCTGTAAATTGCCAGAGTAGACAAGCCCTTTGTGTGCATTATATTTGCAGATGTTTTACAATAGCATGCATTATGATTATGCATTTTTATTTATTGCATTTTTAGGTCTATTCACCTATTAGGTCTTAATATTTGAGACAGAGTCCATTTGAAGGGGTCCGGGTCTCCTTACCCATCCGTGTCCCCTTTCCACCACCTGTTTCTAAGAGAATAGATCACAGGATTATCACTGGTACACTTGGTGTGAAAAAAGCTCCTCTAGAATCTTGAGAAGCTGGTCAAAACTCTGGACTTCTGTTCTGCAAAAATATCCAACATTTTGAAAAAGTTTTCATTCTGATACTTAAGGAAAATTAGAAATTTTGGAATTTTCAGTGGAACAGACATTCCGAGAAGTTTTTATTTCAGAAAAATGGAAACATCTTGGTTTAATTTTTCTGAAGCAAAGTGAAGCAGCCACAGCCCTGACTCCTGGGGACTCTCCAGGCTGCCCCTGACTCTTGGAGACTCCCGGGGCTGTCCCCAAGTTGGGGTCAGACTGCAGAGTCCTGTACTGTGGAGCAGGAAGCCCAGAAGCCCTAAGAGCCCAGCTTAAGCTGGGCTTCCAGAGCTGCCAGGGTCCTGATGCAGAATAGGGAGTCCAGGCCCTAAGATAACATGCTAGAGGCTCTGCAGCAAGGAGCCTGTAAGTCCTGGGATCCCCAGCTCTGAGGCAGTCAGCATGACAGGGCTGCCCCTAAGTTGCATATCCTGGATGCAGAGGCTGTCCAGCACTTGCCAGTTGAACTGTCAGGAAACCAGGCAGGCTTCAAACAAAACTCTGATTCCAAGACCTCTGCCAGGGTTTCTGCAGAAGTCTGTCAAAACTGAAACATTTCTCTGAGACATTTTATTTTCGACAAATCAGCATTTTTGACTACAAGCTATTGTATGAAATTTCAGATCAGCTCTCGTATCTAATCCACCCCCCTTCACCAGTGCTGTTAGGGACAGGGAAAGCACAGCACTGACAACTGGGATTCTTAAGGGACTAATTTTCAGAGGTGCTGAATACCCACAAATAGCTGAAGTCAATGTGAGCAGTGTATGCTTGATACTGTCTCAAAATCAGGCCTTAAAGCCTCCATATATCCAAAGAGTAGGTAAAGCTCAAGCATCGCTGGAGTGACTTAAGTGTAAAACTGGGTACCAATAGCACAATCTGTAATGGATTCCATGAAGTTCTTCTATTTCCTCATGTTTTAGGATGTAAAAACTCTTTAGATCTTGTTTGTTGGGTAGTTTCAAGTCTTATTTTATTTCCTTTGTTTTTAAAAATGTTGTGTCTTTTTTGTTTATTTTATCTTTTGGCTGGGGAGATGGGGAGACTTGATGTTCTGAAAGTCATTCTGGCTATGGTAGAAAGAGTTTCTTAAAGAAAGAAAGGTTTTAGCTGATCTAGCATCAAACCCTGTTGTTGCCTCAGTTTCCCTCTCTTAGGCTTTCCAATAACTCTATAATCTGAGTAAATAATAAACCAGTCCCTGAAAAGGAAATCAGTATTATAGTTCAGATATCAACTTAAACCAAAACAAATCTTCACCCTCTCCATAGCTTCTTCAGACTCTTGCTGGACACAATGGTTGTTTCCCAAAACCCCAGGTCCTGCATCTTAAGCCTCTTCTTTTAAGATTTCTGCCCCTCACTGTAGGTAGTTCCCACAAGGGATTTCTCCCTGACTGGTATGGAATGTCCAATCCCTGGTACTCTCTGATCTTGGCTCGCCCTTCGTGATCCTTTGTAGGATCCTCCCTGCAGGTTCTCTTTCTTCTCGCTGATGAAGCAGGCTCCCTCTCTTACAGTAAGTCTCACTCCTGGGCTGATGCCAGGTAATCCTGGTAACTTAATCCACCCACTGGCTGAAGCCCAAATTCCTTACCTGGGGCCAAATACCTAGACACAAGTGGGATTAAACCCAACTCCATTCAAAGGTCAGCCCATCCTGTGACAGGAAGGTTTTGCAGCATTTTTTAAAGACTGCCGGCCTCTAGATTTGTCTAATCTGCTGTGGAAGTTCACTCCGTAGCCAGATCTCCTTAATCCAGATTGCTTTGCCCCAACTCTCAAGTGCTTCATGCTGGTCTTTGTGATCTGCACTGTCCCAGAAATGTAATGGTCTTTAATGTAGCTGGGGCTTGAGCCATTAACTTCTTTGAAGATTAGGACCAGGCCTTAAACTGACATTGGAAATGAGCTAAAAGCCAGCAGTGAGATGGAAAAATGGGCTTAGTGTGTTCATGGCACTAAAACCACAGAAGAGGTGGGCAGAATTCCTTTCAAACTCCGAGGAAGTGCACAGTGGACTAGTAACTTCAACATGTTTGAGAGACGTGCTTCACCCACATTTGGCTACCACTCCATCCGCTCGTAAGGTTCTATTTGAACCAGCGGGCGAGTGTTGAGAGGTTCCATATAACACACAAAATTCAGGACCAATCCCATGTACCATCCGAGTCCCTGACATGGTATACTATCAAAATAAAAATTGGTTTCAGGTTTTAATAATTTTGTGCAATCATACTTATTTACCAACCCAGATATTCAAAATTTCCAGTGTAAGGACTGTTTGATAGGTTCTTTTCAAGAGGAATATTGACAACTGCTGTCTCCAGTGTGCTATGTGTGCATGCTGTTGTTTGTTTCTGTTTATTTGTTTTGCATTGGAGTTTATATGAGATGTAAGGCATCAAGAGTAAAATTTTCAAAAGCTGCCAATTTCTAAAGTGATTAGGCACTTAGGAGCCTAAGTTTCACTGAAAGTCAGAGTTCTGTTTGAAAATGAGTCTTAAAACTGGCAGTGAAATTTTCAAAACTGCCTTTCTCTGCATTAGGTTACACATATTTCTTGTTTCTTCCCACCTACCTCTTAAATGACATTTCTATCATAGCTCTGTGCTATGATAATCAAAACCAACTGTTCAAATTACTTTCTGCTATGGCCACTATAGTGCTGGTCTGAATGCCAATCACAAATTTATTTAGTCCTCTATCTATTTCTCTTTAACCCATGAAAGGGCAGTTAAGCTGCATGCTCTACTTTATGCAGCCTGGACCCTTTAGCAAGCTGCTGGAAACACTTTTAAGGAGTGGGACCCAGGCCAAGATTCTTTAAGTAGTGCCCCTTAAAATGAAGCTTCCCAGGCAACCACTTCTACCTGACTAAGAGCGAGGTATCTGATTATTGTCTCTCGCTCTATCTGGACTACAGTCTAGAAAACAAGGGATATTTTTCAGGTAAAAAAAACATGTAAGATTTCTTTCCTGCCTCCACCCAATGTGAAAAGTCAAGCTGGTACTGAACAGCTAGTGTCCTGCACCTTTGGATGTTCTCTAGTCCTTCAGGCAAGAGCACAATTTATGTGTGAAGCTCTGTCATCTTTACTACTTAGTGACTGACCTTTGCCACGGCACTCTCTCTCTAAACAAAGTAGCTGTTGACTGTACTCTCATGTAACATATATTTTGACATAATAGGAGGTCTGAACATGTTACCTAAGCAACTACTGAGAGAAAACCTGTCTCTGGCAGCCACAGGTACAACAAATTGTCTATTTGCCTTTCTGCTACTGTTTGTGATTGGTTTAGAAGCAAAGGTCCCAAAATAAGTGTAAAAAGCCAAGTGGCACTGACACAGCCCTGAAAAATCAAAGAAAAGTCAAAGAAATGGTACTTCCAGTGTTCCACAAGCTGCCCACCAAAACTAGAGGCTCATGAACTCCTACAGTTTAATGCCAAAAAAGTACCATTAGATCATCTAACATAGCAGTTCTCAAACTTCATTGCTCCGTGACCCCCTTCTGACAACAAAAATTACAACATGACCCTGGGAATGGGGACTGAAGCCAGAGCCTACCCGAGCCTCACTGCCCCAGGTGAGGATGTGGGTGCTAAAGCTGAAGCCCAAGCGCTTCAGCCCCAAGCAGTGGGCATGTACCTGAGTCTTGCCGGCCAGGGTTGAAGCCGTCCAGTGTCGGCTTCAGTCCAGGCCCTAGCAAGTCTAAGCCAGTCCTGGTGACCTCATTAAAATGGGGTCACACCCCATTTTGGGGTCCCAACCCACAGTTTGAGAACTGCTGATCTAATCTGACCTCCTTTCTATCACAAGCCCTTACATTTCAAATGTTTAGCCCTCTATTGAGCTTGTGTTTGATTAAAGCATATCTGTTTGGCTAAAGCGTACCTTTCAGTAAGACATGCAGTCTTGAGCTGAAGACATACAGAGATTGAGAATCCATCAGTTCCTGTGGTAGTTTGTTCCAATGGTTAATCACTCTCACTGTTAAAAATGTGTATCCTATTTCCAATTTGAATGTATATGACTTTAGCTTCCAGTTATTGATTCTTGTAATACCTTTCTCCATAGAATTAAAGAACCCTTTAGTAGCCAGTATTTTCACCTCATGAAGAAATCACTTAATCAAATCACTGTAATCAAATCATCTCTCAATTGTCTTCTTCATAAGCTAAAGAGACTGAGCTCTTTTCTAGTCTTCAAATCAATTTTAGCTCTTTTCTGTACCCTCTGTAATTTTTCAAAATGTGGGCCCCAGAACTACATGCAGTAATCTAGTATTATTCTTACCTGTGCCACCTAGAGAGGTAAAACTACCTGCCTACTTCACCTCATTAGTTCACTACTTATACATCCAAAGATCACAAAATTGGCCTTTTTTTTTTGCCACTCCTTTACATTGGGAGCTCATCATCATGTCAACTATGACCTCTAGATACTTTTCATTGTCACTATTTTCCAGAATACAGTCCCCAGTTCTGTAGGTATATCTTGCATTCCTTGATCCTAGCTGTATCAATTTACATTTGGTTGTATTAAAACACATTTTGTTTGAATGGGCCCTATTTAACAAGCAATCCAGAGCACTCTGTATGATGGCCCTTTCATCATCATTATTTACCAATACCAATATAATTTACCATTATTTACTAATTCTAGGTAGTGAAAACCAGGTTGGAATACTTCACTGACCTCCAAACATGGCAGCGCTCATGAATATAGGTCAAGGTTTGTAAAATCCACATGCTTTCTACATACCACTACTAGATAGATCAAATTGCTAGTCTCTTCCAGTTCCAGAGGAGTTTAAGAAGGAGAAATTGACTACTAATTGAAACCTATTTTTATATAGTCATATTGAAGTAGCATTTGATGTATGGGCACAATACTGATCTTATCAATGGACATGCATTAGGCAGCCAAGAGGCCATGTGAAAGAATTAAAGCTTTTCTCTTAGAGCTGTCAAAACAGCTCTGCCTACTTAACATATATGTCTATTTTAGAAATACTCTGCTACCTCGATATAACGCTGTCCTTGGGAGCCAAAAAATCGTATCGTGGTATAGGTGAAATCACAGTATATCGAAGCCAGACACGCTGACCTGCTGATCCACCGGAGCGCGCAGCCACATCCCCCAGAGTGCTCCTTTACTGTGTTATATCAGAATTTGCCTTATGTCAGACTGCATTATATTGAGGTAGCAGTGTATAGCATAGATACTCTGCAGAAGATTCATTCATTACACCTGTGATATTCGACTCTGCAATGGATTAATCTGGGAGAAAATTAAAATAGGTTTGGTGCCGATCATAGTTTCGGTCTGCACTGAATAAGAGTGAGAAGTATGGGTCAAGCGAGACAAGGCACAATACTGTATTATAAAAAAGGCTCAACCCTCTTTCTCACCTTGGAACATGGATCCACTGAAGTGTTTATTCTGCTGGGTGACTAAATTTCCATGAACAGATCATGTTGCAAGTATGAGAAGAGTTTCTACTGAATAGAAGCCTGAAAGTTTAAAGCCATTGTTGTTTAAGAAATATCAAAGGTAATCAGAACACTAAGAACTGTAAATTTTTACAACCATATAAACTATCAAGTCTACATAAGTTATATCATAAAACCCTGTTAGGGATCTAAAATTTGATAACTGTAATTCACAGTTATGTTTCTGGATACAAGCTGCTTAAATTCAGCCATTTTATATTGTAGGCTCAACCACTCCTTTGCTGGAGACCTTGTTATTGATGACAGAAGTTCCCAACAAACAAGAGGCTGCATCTCTGTGTCAAATCAGCATGTGATTGGTTGCATATGCAGTGCTGACACTATTAGTGCTTATCAATCACAGTAAATCTCAACGACAGTAAATAGCCCACTAAATGTTGAACATGTGTTTATGGTAAATCTCATTCTTAAATGTCACAACCAAAACTTGCTACATACTTTATATGAAGGTTTTCAGAGACAATACATTGTCACTATGCAAACTACATTTTTGTTTGTTTGTTTTAGCCATCAAGAAGTATGATAATCATAATATACTGGAAAAATAATAATGAGTTTTTTTTAAAATAAGCCAATATGCAGCTGTGAACAATTGACTTGAAAGATCAACTAATCAAGATGTTCTGAATGGTTTTATTAACGTTGATATTGCTCTACTGATGCTGAATGGCACATTCTGGTCAAGTACTTCCATAGTCTAGGAATCACTTGAAAATCCAGTTAACAGTTTCTGGTTTTAGGAGGAATTCTAAGTCTAGTCTCTGGAGAGTTAGGACCTGATCTTTCACTAGCTGGAAGTTAATGGGGGAACTCTTACTTGCAACAAACCATTTCCAAAACCTCAGTTTCCTACCCCTGTGTGACCATTGCCAAATCCTCCACCTGTCACTTAAGCCACTGTCTTTGTGCTTCCCATGAAGCACTACATTCTAGAGTATTTGATCATATTTCTACAAAACTAAGGTTTAAAATATATTCTATACTCCAAGAAAGTACCACAGAAACAGTATTTTCAGGCACACAAGAGTATTGAGCCTTGCTGGAACACTGGATGATCCCAGACTCATTTCATATCAGTTATTAATGGATGCACTGAAATATACAGGAATATACATTTCCTGACTTCAGAGTGCTTCATTTTGCAATTTCAATATAGTATTTTTGTTTTGAGTTCATTATAAAGCTGGCAATTCTGGAAGAACAGTGACATGGCTCTGCTGCAAGGACTGGGAAGCAATCATTTAGAGACTATCCTGCTTCCTATTTTAAGTTTTTAATTATAAACAAATCACAACAACTTTGTAAACATTCATGAAACAGAAGGGAGAGAAACAGGCATGAAACAGAAGGGAGAGTTTATGTTCTTGTGTCTTTGCAGCTGTTGCAATATCCCAGACAAACTGGGGAGGTTATTGCAAGAAACAAAATGGTTACAAACAAGAAAACAAAAGGAAGTAGAAAAGAGAAAAATGAAAATAAGTGAGGAGAGTGAAAAGATTGGAAGAGTAGAAAATAAATTTCTCTTTTGACATATGCGTAAGAAATTTATTCCTAATTTGCAACATATGGGATGGTAGGAGGAGAAAAGGTTGCAAATTATCATCTTCAATTGTTTTTTTTCTTTAACTTAGAAATGGACTTAGTTAGTAGCCCTCATTTAGATCTACAGCTAGTTCATATTTTTGCCTGCCTGCACTGCCTCTCAAACAAAATTGGATATTAAATCTAATATCAATTATTCAAAAATACTTCAAACAAATTAGCAACTTTTATAAAATATCTATTCTATATAATATAAACAAATTATTTGAATCACATGTTAAAGGTGTATAGTCTTCTGCAAGTAATATAGATGTAGTTTAAACACCAGATAATACTCATCCCTTATTAAAAGCACTACAGTATTCTACATCAATAGCCCAAATGCTACAATATATCTGTCTGTATGTCTACCTATATATTTATCATCATATTGTGTTTGGGTTTTTAATGTAGAATACTGTAGTATTATTTTATATACATAAACATATACATGTATATAAAAGAGCACTAAAGTATTGTAATTAGTGAATGTGTTATATGTTTACAGACACACAAAGATGTAAACTGCATGTTTTGACTGCAAAGGATTTCTTTATTCTTCTTCTTTGAGATGCGATTTAGTCAAGAGTTTCTTATCATTCTCAGTAACAAATTGTATCAGACGGATAGGTAGGCAGTCAAATATATACAAGCTTGCACTCTGCCAGAAATCAGGGCATAGACTAATTATAATGACTGGTTTATTTATCATTCAGTTGTATTCTGCAAGGTGCAATCATCCAGTAAACATATCATCCTAATATAGTTTAAAAAGCTAATTAGCTGCACCCTTTGGATGCTTTAAGTATTTCCATAAAAACTCATACAGTTCAAGTCATTCTGCACTGGCTTAGTTCAGCTAAAGGGTTCCCAGGCTGGGTGAATAGAATTCACAAATAATTCAAATTGCTCCCCTTATGACTCCCACCTAACTTCATTTTCACTGTTTGATTTTACAAATGAATACCACAAAATGATTCATGTTAAGCAGCTCATGGTTTTTGTTTGTTTTAATACTGCTGCTGCACCCACCCCAATAAAGCATATAAGTCTAAAAGTGATCATGTTGATGTAAGGCATTCTGCTTGTTTACTTGATACACATCTGACGATGGTGTCATGGCATGCTAAACAGACGTAACAGATTCTCACTTTTCCTTTTATTCAACTCTGTCTATTGTCACATTCTGTAAAATACTCAGAAACTGAGCTGGGAAGCAGTAGCTGAAATGGCAAGTGGATGTCAGTTTGTCATTGTTCCACAGACAAAAGGCAGCACTGCCACAAAAAACAGCATTTATTTATTTCTGATTTGTGGCTTAGGGCTGGGAAAGGGGAGGTGTCATTCATAGTAATTGCAGAACACATAAATAATAATAGTACCCTGCAAATCATATATCAAAGAAAACAGTCGGAGATGGCAGTGATGGAAGCAAGAAAATGGATGCTTCCAGCACAACCTAATTTACTGCTCTTTTTAAAAATATATTTTCCTTCATAACAGTAAAATGGAATATTTTGTTTTTGCTTCTGTGCTGCGGATAAGGAAGATGGAACTTCTAAATCACACATTTAATGACTTATTTTACACAAATTGCTCAGCAGCTCTCTATATGTGATTACTCAACTGTTGTCACTTTTATTAACTTAATTTTACTAATTAGAAACCATTTAATGTTGATATGCATGTTATTTGTTCCAGCCATTCTGCTCTAAAGCAGCAGCTTGTTAAGGAAGATAATATTACCACATGAAAATACTTCAAGTTGGCCTTCACATACAAGAGGATTCTTTTATCCCATACAAAATTATTCAGCAATTGACAGGTGACACTGCTTGAGAACATTGCCTATTAATGCAATCACTGAAAAATCTAGAGAATTACTAGTTCAGAGAACCTTAGTATCCAGACCACGCCAAATTCACATGTCTTAGGTGTACATTAATATACTAAGGCACACGCTCAAACTTCAGGAAGCCAATTACAACTCCCTTTCAATTCCTTCATACGATCACCCATAATGCTCATGACTAATTTCTCACAATCATACTGAAATATCAAATCTTAACTCTGATCTGAGAATTTTGTAGGAAGACATTACACATTACAGACTTCTATTGTGCGTATCTATGTATGTGTGTGTGTGTATTTATAGATAGATTAATCTCACTGAGGCTGAGTTAAGGTTGTATGAGTGATTTTTGAGAACTTTTTCATCTAGCAAAATATCCTGTAGACCCCTCCATAGAGATATTAGCACTATCATCAGAGTCTGATGCCCACTGGCCACTCCTTTCAGCTGTGACAGGCTGGAAGGATATGTAAGTAAAGAAGAAATACAAACCTTGAATTAGGGGCCAGGTGGGAGTCTCTCACCCCTATACTCCCTGACCCACTTCACAAAGCCTTCCACAGAACTGACAGAATTCACCAGTGGGTGACTGACATAACTTTCTCTGGTAAATGTGTACCAGTGGAGAAGATGGCTTCTTTATAGTTTCTCAAGCAACTTTGCCTGTGTGATTCCTTGGGGATTAGTCTGTAAAATCCACAAATTCTGGTTTGTGTTATGAAATTATATAATGGTTGGTATCCACCATGTCCTACCATCCTGAAAACATGCCTTTCCCAGACTAGAGACAATGGGAAATACTTGATGGCAATGATGTGCCTTGAACAGAAAACAGCCATGCTAAGTGGGTTTGTCCAGTGGGAAGAAGGTGAAAGGAGTGGAAAATAACCAAACAACAGAACAAAGGAAGTCAGGTTTGGAAGGAAGATATATAAACTGAAGCATGGAAGAAGAGAAGAGGTCAGACTAGTAAAGAACAAAGAAGGCAAGTTTGAACTAAGGGGAAGAAGGTTCCATGTTCCAGCATACAAGCCATGCAATGGAATGGAACAATTCTATGTACTCTGATCCCACCCCAAAGAATAGCCTGGAGAAGTGAGAAAACTGAGACAAGGAAAGACACGTTAGGTTTATTACTTCTATGATCCATATTCTTGTCTACTTTTATGAATAAATAAAAGAGTGTGTGTGTCAGATTTCTGTGCAAAGTGTGTCTGGGCACAACTACTCTATGCAGAGAAAGTTAAACTGTAAGCTTACCTTGGGACAGGGTGTGTTTGAGTACAGGAGAGTCTGAAGGGTCAGCCATGTACCCAGAAGGATAAGACTGCTGAACAGTGGGTTCCATATCTTTGAAGGGAGTATTATATTGCAGATCTGCACTCTGAAGGTGCCTAGGGACCCCTAGGTTGGGGCAGTGACTTGCGTACATTCAGGCCCTAAAGACTTAAAACATCCAGGGTTACAGGGACCTAGACGATTAGATATAGCAGTCCAGTGGGTGGCCATCAGAGGGTGCCAACCAGATCCGAGACAGCTTGCAAATCTTCCCCTCCCAACATGTCCCAGTTCCTAACAGCAACAGAGGTATGAAAAGGACTATGAAGAGAGACATACCTGAAGACAAACCTATAGTTCAGCTGTGGAACTAGCCTCTCTGTCCGGCAAACCTCAGATGATTCACCGAGAGGAGCCCTGCCCAGATGGACAGAGGTATCCCACATCAATGTTTCTTCCAGCAAATTTTATCAGGTCTGTGGGAAGCTGGGTAATCTCTTGGAAGGGTTGGGGGAGAGAAGAGAGAGGAATTTAGGAATCTAGAGTGAGTGTTAGGCTGCTGTCTCTACATTTGGCATACAACCAGAGCAGGTAGGAAATCTTTCTGTTCAAGCTGCCTCCTCAACATCAGAAGAGTGTATTGAGAAACTGAACTGAGAAGGGCCAGGAGGCAACATCAGAGGAAAGATGTTCACAGCAGATTATGAGACAACTATTGGTGTTTCTTGGCATAGATAAACTATTATTGGTAAATAAGGGACTTAATTCACTTTGATTTTAAAATTTAAAAAATGGCCTGTTTGGGAGGTCATGATGTCATGGAATGTATGGCTGAAGTTTCACATTTGTGTTAACTATGATGGTGTAGCTACACGGAACCAAGAATGAATGAATGAATTAAATGAATGAACGAAGTGTGACTTTTAGGGGTAACATTTCAAAATTGTCTGATTGCTTATTCTTTACCCTGAGAAAGCTAGTAGATATTATTTCTAAGACAGGTAATAGAAAATTAAAATATCCTCTGAAAAATAATTGTGTTAATGTTGTAGACTAAATTCAAACAATGAATATGAAAGAGAAAGTTTTAATCCTGCTATAAGGGAAATATTCAATACAACCTTGTAGTTCTGTTGCTACCAACACTTCTTTAACTATCAATATACAAAATAGACAGTTCCATCTTATTTCCTTGCTAGTTGTGACAACAGATATTCTTGACAGTAGTGACCTGAGGATCCCAAGGTTAAATTTCCTCAGAATTGCTTTGGCCATGTGATAATAGTAACAAATCATAGAAAGAGTCACTCTTCTAGCTCTGAACAAGGAAGTTTATTAAAGTAAGGAAGACAACATTAGCTATATCTCACTCCACTTCACTTTGGAGCTTCTCCTTAGGAACCCACTCCCTCCTGTAGTCTTGCTGCTACAGTTTTAATCATACTACATGGACTTTCATAGTATTACTTTTCCTTTGTATCTGGAATGCAGAAACTACCATTTAAAACTAGGAAGACATGACAGAATGACTCACTTAACATTTCAGTCTCTCATGATGACTATTAATGGTGAATTTTTCTTTTTCTTTCTTTTTTAAGGTGGAAATGTTCTTTTCCTCAATTATAATAAAAACATGGAAATTTACTCAGGCAGAGTTGGCTTTTTGTTGTTGTTTGCTTTGTTTTTTGCCTTTCCAGAAAACTGCTAAAAATTCATAGTTCACCATTTTGAAGTGTTTCACATATACACAGCTCCTCATTCATGAATGAAAGTGTATGTTCCAATTTTATAGCAATATGATTATAACTTAATTTCAGAAGGAGACATAGTTACTTCCTGACAGATTGCATGTAATTGTCCAAAGTGACAAGCACATACAATAATTACACAGCAATGATAGGCTGCACCCAAATTATATTAAAATGGCATTAATTTCAGACAGCTCTCTTCAGAAGAAGGCAGGTTTAACAGGAACATGTAAGTGTAGTACATATACAGAGCAGTAATATGTGTCTCAAGTTATTTTCATGGCCAGCACAAGAGTGGATGCTCAATCAACCACAGTATAACATGATCACGCTGCAGTTAGTGCATGTCACTATTTATCTGAGAGAGAATTTCTGGCATCAAAATTTGCATGGTCTAGTTAAACTTCACTGGTTGATATATCTAACACTTAGCTTCGTAACAACAGTTCTGACAGTAGCACTGCTCACAGCAAACTGCCACTGTCGTTTGTTCTGCTCCAGTGCTGCTTGACTGTCACAGCCTGTCATGTGGGAAGAAAGCACTAAATCTAACCCCATGTGACAGGGTTTAATCATTCCTATTACTCCTGATGTCTGTTTAGGCCACCTTGAAGGATATAGCATATAGTTTTACAGTGTATAGTTTTAACTCACATAGAAGTCTTGTTTTATACACCAGAAATGTTATGCTGTAAAGTGGTAAGCTGGGTTGATCTGACCAGGATTCTGAAGCGGTTATAGCTGAAATGAAAATGACTAAATTAAACAAATTTTAAAACTCAAATCACTGATTCACTGTGACCAAAATTTGCATCTTTCCTGCACTATCAGATATGTTAAAGTATCTCCTTTTTGGGGGGGAGGGGGTGTTCTTTTTTGCTGGAATTTCCAGCTCTGACTAGCGATTCTGGATTTCATGAGTACAATTAGATTTTTAATTCTTCTCATAGTAAAGGAATATCTAGCAACCACTTTGATGCAATTTTAATTTATTTTGATTTTTAAATATGTCCACTGATGTGCTCTAGACACATTTATAATAAAGTAGTGAAATTTTTAATACAAAAAAATGAATAAAAAGTAAGACTTTGTTTTAGATAGAGTGTGGAAATTGTTTACCTTGAACTAAAAAAAGACTCAGAATTGACTATACTTTAAGTTTGACCTTCATCCACAAATAACATTGATTTGTTAGAACTTTGTGTGTGTCCGAACTGTTAAGTGAAGCTGTCACAGTTCTAGGCAAGTGCATCTGTATTTCCCCCTCCATGATCTGGCAAGGGCACACACGCTAGGTCCTCAGCCATCACTTCTCTTTGGATAGAGACACACTTCTTCTGACTGGGGTATTTCCAGGTTGCACAATCCCCTGATTATACGTAATATCGCCCAGCAAAAAAGACAGAGTGCCTAAGTAGGCCTGCTTTTCTTCTATCCTCAGAGATGGCAGTATAATTGCCAACTGTTATAAGTTACCATATAGTTCTTTTTAACAAGAACTTTTATTCCTAAAGATAAAAGCATTACAGAGAAAACATTAAAAACAATAAAAGAGCCTACAGGTATGCTAATAATTTTAGCAGAGGTCACCCTCTGGTTGGTTATTCTTGTGTGCCAGAAAATGTGCCTGAAAATACTGACCAGTACCTCATACCTCACACCAACTAGTGTGAACCAATTCTGTAGGTTTCTAATATGAAACTTCATCTTAATGCTCAATGAAAGATTTCTCTTTATCTTAGAGTCACTGACACCAGTGTGTGTGACTGCTATTTCATCTGATCTAAAATTGTGTAATATTATGTTTGTTTTCATGGGTCAAGAAGAAAACATAAATATATCCTGATGGAGTAGATGCCTCAGAGGATTAATAATGGAATATAAGAACTTTCACCTTTAGTCACTAATCTGGCCCAGACCTGTAGTGATTACTGTCTGTCTGTCTATGAAATAAATTGGTGACCTTTTTGAAGTGCCTAGTAGGTGTCCAAATCACAAAATCACCACCAGATGTGGCCTCATAGTTAAGATCACAGTTAGCAATTGCATCAACAGAGCCTGGAACCATAATGATGTTCTAACTACCTGAAATGGTAACTTAAAAATGGGACTGAAACATCTTAACTGGGTGGCATAAGGAAGGTTGCCCTCCGGCTGCCTATTGCTGGCTCTATCTGTTCTATGGATAAAATTACTTCATTATTTGGAAAAAAATGTGGTGGCAAGTGTTGGTGGGTAAGTTTTGGATTTTTTTTTTTTCATTAAGGCTCTAGCTAACAGGAACCCAGTTTGACTTTACATGCTCAGACACAATACACATACAAGCAATGTTTCCATTTCAATATGCTCTTGTTGCCAACATTTTTTTTTAAAAAAAAACACAGTGATCATGTTAAACACAAGGACTGAATTTTCCCTCTATAGTTTCCTCTGAGTTGAACAAACTTAAAAGGCCTTTTATCTTAGATAAAAAGAGTTACAGTACCTATGGCAGATGGTATCACTTGTTCATGTCTAATTTTAGCCCAAAACTCTACCACACAGTTGAAGAAAAGGGCACAGAATCTGATATTGTCACTGGAGTTGAGGGGTGGGAGGAGATGGATAGAATGTGAGTACTGCCTCTGGCTCAACTACTAAGCCTATAGAGGATAACTCACATTTAGTTTCTATGAAACAACTGTGAGATCATCTGAAAATATCTGATTACTAGCTAGCTAACTAGTCAGCTATATACAGCTATATCTTGGCTACTGCAGCTGATCTATCTGCAGAACACACTGCATGCCAATTCTTGAATTATCATTGGCTGGGAGAGGGATCCATTAGTTAAAGATGACGCAGCACATATTCTTACTGCTCTCTTTTTATCTTTTTGCCTCACATTTAACGGGATATTTTTTCCTTGCTTCTTCAGTCTTTGGTTCTAGATGCCAGTGAAGCAGAACTTCGTCCAGCACCATATACCACTTCAGAATAATTTCTTTGCAAGCTGAACACTTGGCCCATACATTTGGGATACCTTCTAGCTTAGGTTATTTAATAACCTGTGGGAATTTTGATGATATTTGCAGATAGCCAAGCAAGAAATATTTCTGGTCTTTATCCTTGTCTTGTATTATCAGCAAAATAACATAGTTAATACTCCCAATCTTTTGGATTCTGCTATTTCTATTTTAAATAACCCCAAAGAATCTAATAGACAAGGATATCAATATGAATCTTTGGATATGAATCATAATAGGAGATTTTCACATCAGGTATTTGATTTCATCTCTGAACTCTGAAGTTTCTGTGGTGTGAGTGGCAGCAGGAAATGGCTTTCAAACCCTTCCTAGCTGATGGAATAAAATCTGTCAGGTTATTAAATTAACACATTACTATTTTTAGTTTTTATTTCCAAATCTTTTTTCTTCTTTATTTTTCTGTCATATGACATGTCACTGTTAATCAAATCTCAAAAATATTTCTATTCTGGAAACAAAGCAGGCATGATTGGCACTTTATTATCCCTTGCTCTGAAATATTTTCTCTACTCAACTTTTTTATTTGTTCAGCAAGGTTAGGGACTATTTGCATAATTTCTTAATATGTTTCATGGGTTTCAGAGTTCCAGAAGCGGGTAAGAAGACAAAGAAATAAAGTAGATAGGTATGCAGGGAGCTTTAGAAGTTAAAAGTTTAGAGATAAATTTAGAGATCTGAAATTTGTTTCTCTACTGTGAGATGTCTCATTAAATGAGCTCTTCTATTATGACAACTGTAGCTATATATCAATATGAAAGAAAATGAAACACAATGTTAACTGTAGTAGTAAATAGTACAAATGTTGAAAGAAAATGAATGAGCTGATACTTTAGTAAGTCAGCAGGGGAAAGCAACAAACTTTACTCAATCAAGGGCTGCATTGGCCATTTGTCAGCAGCCTGAGGGTCACACCTAGTTTGCATAAAAATGGAGGCGACTGTAGCCATCCTCAGCTTTAACACTGAAGTAGAATTCACAAAAACTGCAGGCTACAAGAAGAAATGCTACAGCTTAATCTTAGTGGTACTGTATGGGGGTACCCGAAGCCTCCAAGGGTCACACGCTCATATTAAAAGATTTCTTAGCCAACATTTCACCTTCCTGATCTATCAGGAACATTAACATAAGGTAGTCACATGGGTAAAGCTAAAAATGAAAAATTGCTGATCATTAGGTGCCAGGTGTCTGATTTTTGACCAGACCTCCCAGTCAAAAAGGGACCTTGGTGGCTCCAGTCAGCACTGTTGACGGTACTGTTAAAAGTCCAGTCGGCAGCACAGTGGGGCTAAGGCAGGCTCCCTACCTAGCTCCACGTGGCTCCCCGGAAGCAGCAACATGTCCCTTGGCTCCTAGGCACAGTGGTGGCCAGGGGGGCTCTCTGTGCACTGCCCCTGCCCTGAGTGCTGGTTCTGCAGCTCCCATTAGCTGGGAACTGCGGCCAATGGGAGCTGTGGGGGTTGTGCCTGTGGGTGGTGGCAGCGCACACCATGCAGAGC